>CM070755.1:67500-667500 GCA_036346245.1 Bonia amplexicaulis | reverse complement strand
GTCTTCATGGCAGTAATAGCTCGGAGATACCATTCCTTTTTTTCACAGTGCACGCCGAGAAGAAGAGTCGGTGATATTCAGACGACACAACACAAAAGCACATGTTTGCACAGGTTTGCGGGAGAAAGGAAAAGAAATAGAGGAGTCAGTGATTGTGGACTCTCTGCTTTGGACATTTCTAGGTATATATGCAGACTATGATCTGACATGATTAACAGTTATTTTATCCAATGGTAAGTGAAACATTTAACCAGTCATGTATTCATTGGTAACTATCTCTCATCAACACCTAATAAAAGTTTAAATTCAAACATTTGAATCTGGTTCAAACAAAGTGAGATGCACGCTCGCTAGTGCGTGCACACATGAGTTTAGGTAGAGCTCTCTCATGCCATATGTCTCAGGTGTCTAGAGTATAGCAAGAAACCTATCTTATAAATTGGTTTCCTTTAATTTATCCTAGTAATAGTGTGTCACGTATGTTTTAAAATTATAAAAAACGGACGTCACACTCGTATAGAGCTATTACTAACAGTAACCTCACAAATGTCACCTGTATGAAGAGACGAGCATAACCATCCATCTACCAGTCGTAGGTACAAGTCATCCGTCAGATGTATGGGACATCGAACGACCTATTGAGGTAACTGACGCACTTGTGTTCTTTAGCACATGTCCCATTTAATTTGTGCTGGAGCGGACCTTTATCTATCGACAGTGAAACTGATGGACTAGGATCATTTGTCGTCTAGTATGGTTCAAATTGTATTCAGGCTCCTACTCTAGTAGTACTCCTATTATTTTACGATCCTTTTGAACATGATCTTTTAATTAGTACTACTTTGTAAATTACTGGACACTTGGCATGATAATTAGCCATGAGTTATGATTTAGGTCCTGTTTACATTGACGTGTCTTTTAGTTTTTAGTTATAGTTATTAACTTCTAAATAAAATTATACTGTAACGGTTATTATCTTTTATTAACATATTCAATTAAACAAAACTTAATAGAAATTAAGCAAAACTTAATAGAAAAAATAAAAAAAGTATTGTTATATCTCGATAGATAATACAATAAAAGAAAGAAAAAAATCTTATTAGTATACCAACATGCGACTTCAGCTTCGAAAGCTAGAAGGCTCGAACCCTGAAGCCCAGAAACATTTTGGAACGGGGCATCAAATTACAAAAATCACGAAGGAAACAAAGAATACGCTGGTTACTTTTGTTACGCCCCTTTTCGTTGCGCGAGAAAGAAACAAAGAGCGTGGAGCCCACGGGCGGAGCGGTCTCATCAAGGCAGGCGGAAAGGCGCTGCCAGTTCCAGAGCCTCACATGGAGGGAGGGGGTGACTTCTCCGGATCCCGTGTCCTCGCCAACTGCGTGGGCACCATTGTGTCTGCACGGGTCCAGGACAAACACGTCACCCCGGTTGGTCCAAGTATCCAGCCCGCTTGCTCTCTTGCCGTGCCATTTTTTTTCATACCAAGCATATCCAAAAATCCAAACTAGTCGTATTTTTAACGGCAAATTCCCTCGAAAACAACCATAAATATTCTAGTGCGACGTTTGTTTCTCTTTCGCATCAACCCATGACGAGACGGCTATATCCGAACTATTTTTTGGATATTTATTTTTATAAATCTAGCATCTTTCTTTTCCTTTGCCAGCCAACCATATAGTAATTAAATAGTGGTAACCATGATTAATTAGTGCTATTCAACCCAATATATTGGCTAATTGGTGTTAATCATGCGATATATTCTCTAATCTTGTCACTGTATGGCAGGAGACCTGGCGAGCCACCGCAGCTCAGTAGGGGCTAGATTTACAAAAACAAACATCTATGTATCAAATTTGAAAAAAATAGGCTACAATGACATTCATGTGGGTCTGATCGCGTTGTAAGGCTACCACCACATGGTCTTGAAGATGCCTTGAACTAAATGCTGCCAATTAATTGGAATTCATTTCAAATGATTTGCATCTTGATGTGAGTTGATAACAGTTTTTAATGAAAAAAATCGGCAGAGTTTTTGCCTATAACAGTATAAAGTAATGTAGTAATATACAAAGAGATTTTGCAAGATAAATAAAAGCATGCGAGATAGCACAATTCCATAAACAAACTTTGACTAGGGCAAATATGTCCTTTCCCGCAGGTGAAAAAGCTCAGAAAATGCAAGAAATTAGTGGAAATAGTATTTTGTGGATCTGAATTTGTTTATAGTGACATATCTTGGAAGTCAATATTCGGAATGGCGTTTCGAAGCATGCCAATGTTTGGAGTGGTATTTTCTGAATTTTCCATAAAATGAATGGCCTTTTGGGCGTCATCTGCGCAACATTGCCCTGACCGGCAGCAAGCCAAGCCCGGGGACCATTTTGCATCTTTCATTTTTATCGTGCATTCGTGCTTCATTTAGCTATTGATTTTGCAGTTCTCTGGTTGACCAGATCGACCCAGCTTATGGGACTCGAAGCTCCTGTAGCCAAGGAAGCTTAGGCCGCGAAAAACAAGAGCTTCTTGATTCACATCAAGAACCTAGAGCAAAAGCTTAGCTCTCAAAACGTAAACATCAAGAGTATTCTCCCTGTCTTACTCGTGTTCCTTTGGTACTCTGGATCTTTGTCACATCGACAGAAACACGAGAAGGATAGGCAAAAGGGAATAGAGAAGCTGCGTTCCGTCTATTGACTGAGATGGTAATATTAAATTAAATAAAAATAAAAATATTGTTATATCTTCGAGAATATATAAAAAAGATCGAGAGAAAAAAGCCACGTTCTAGATGCCAGGTGGTCAAGCAGGGCTGCAAATAATATAATCAATCCAACCTAGCCAACCAATGATAACTTAACCATCGCTCGGATTTCCTAAGAAGAGTGCTTCGACCGAATTTGGCAATTGCTCCCTCCGGTTAAAAAAATAGTATCACAGATGACACCATATTAATTTTAATAAAAAATATTGCTTATAATATGTAGCCTAGATATCTGAGAATGATAAGAGTATATACCATCAAAAACATTCAGTAGTTTAGTGATCAAAGCGACATATTATTAACTTTAAAAAAAATGAAAACGACGCTACTCTTTTATAACTAGATAGAGAGAGAGAGGGAGAGAGAGAGAGAGAGAGAGAGAGAGAGAGAGAGAGAGCAATGTATTATATATAATGTCCCGATTGGAATGGTAGCATTCCCGGATAGCTTTTCCCGTTGCATCCGTGGATTATCCACGCATAAAAGATACTATCAGACAGGAGTATGATTGATACAACAACTTTATTTATTCTGGGAACCAACCTAATTTAGAGCGGATGTTGATCCGTCTGCCTCCGCCACAAGTGGCCATGGATGCATATAAAGAGTGGTGCAAACAAATCCATTAACGAACGATATGCTTCGATTCCTCCCGTTGTTCATTTTTTGTAACAGCAGAAGGAGCAAATTAAGGCGATGGTCAGGATCAACCGACCGCGACAACGATCGAGCTCTCCTAGTTCTTAATCACGTCTGGTGATGATTAATTCTACTAACTCCTGTTCGGTAGCTCCTAATCATGTTGTTAACTAGGACATCATTAAGTCCCTTCATAGCAAGCGCTAATCGGTCGAGAAGATTTTGGATACGAGGCATAAGAGGCCGGGGAATTAAGGAGATGCATGCCACGACCTGACCTGACGCCTACTTAGCTTGCTCATCAAGTTGCCGTCAAACGGACAGCGACTTGGCACGTACTACAGTTGCCAGGCTTAGTGATCGCAAGAATCCAATTCGACCTAGCCTAGTTAGTCTGATAAGTATCTCCTTTCCTGTCATAATTTCTGCATGATTAGTTGGCCGGGATTAGATCGAGGGCGATGGGTCCGGTACATGCAGCTAGCTGGGGATCCGCATGCATGGCAACTCGGAAGCTTCGTGGTGACCGAAACGATCGATCTATCTGTATGTATTAAGCTGCTTCAAATCGCTGGTCCGTCGTGCACTGCGGCCGGGGATCTGTGGGTGACTCCTCGCGAGCACCGGCTGCTCGCCGGAGTACACGCACGCATGACAACGTGGACGGTCGCTATGCGTGAGACATCGCCATTAACTAGCCATCGATCGCCATGGTTAATTGCCACGTTTATGTGCTACACACACACACACCTGTGAGTGGAGCGAAGCTTATCTTGCCTGCGGCCATAAAATCATCATCATTATACGGAGCTTAACGACAATAACCACCGAAGAAAGCTAGGGGTACGTACGTACCTGCATGCTCGTCGACTCTTCTTTGATTTCGTTGACAAAGATGAAACATTCTGCAGACGTATTAATGGGCGCTATTATTATGAGAGTGAGAGCCATGAGTACATGTCTTGCCCGCCAACCAAATCACGAGCCTTGAGTAAATAAGCAAGCTTTAATACAGCCTCCCCATCACTAATCCGTACTACAAATATCAGGTTCAATCAGCATTGATAGTGACCGATCAATAGCTACCTGGCTATTATCTCGGCAGCTTGTTTGGCCGAAAGATAAGACCAAACGAGTAGCATACTGCTAGTGACTCTACTAGACGAAATTAACGCCCTAGCCTTCATTGCCTAGCTAACACATAGTTGTAGAACACTTTTGATTCATTTGTCCACAGCAGATATCTTGTCAATTTTGTCAGCATTCAAGATACTAAACAGAATCCTAAACTATTCAAGGGACAACCTGATCAAGCTTAGTTGGTTTGCAGTTTGCACTTTTTGCCGTGAAATGCGCGTCAATCATTAAGAAAAACTATGCTACCTGTACGACTATGATTTCATAAATTTTGATGAACATAGCGAAAACCACATCTCTACGAAAGGCTATGGCATCACAATTATGAAAATAGAGGGTCTTAATACACCTTAAAATCGATCTTATACATTACAAGGATAATTTTAAACAGGCATAAGCAAAAAAAGCTTAAGACCAGTCCTCAAGCTAAAGACTTGACCATAAACATTAAAATACAATTTTTCTTTATCTACCAAGTGGGATCATCTTAAGGCCTCTTGGGTTATATACATTAAAACATCAGCCTTAAGATTTAGATGAGACCCATCTTAAGACCTCTTGGGTTATATACACTGTGGATGCCCTAATTGACACATGTAAATAGAAAGAAATCTTTATTATTATAAAAATATGAGTTGGTTGTTGGTTCATTCTCTCTCCTCTCTTCTCAGCCATCCTCCACTTTCCTTGGATACAACTATCCTCGTCTCTCTCCTCCTCCCTCTCTCAGGATATAGCTGCTCATCTTCTCCACTTTTTTTATCTCCTTGTACATTCTGGCCACCATTCTCTTTCTGTCGCTTGCTCTCTAATGTTTGATGTGTGAAATTGGTCAGACAGTAAGTTCCGTCTTATTATTTTTATAACTCCGTTGTAACACACGGATCTCTAACTAGTTAAAAAAGAAAAAATGACTTTGAATAACACATGATCTTAACCGCTAATTGTTGCAAATTATAGCACTAGTCGATTGAGCGAGCCTATCTTCCTCGTTGCAAATGGAAAAAAAATAATAGAAAGATGTATACAGAGCCTCAAAGGCGTGGATTCTCGCAATCGAACCATTTTGTGGTGTCGCAGAGTTTGTCCGAGCTCCCCATCAAATGACAAGATGGATTTGTCATTTGTGGAGACAATGTCTCGCTCAGGACTGCTGCGCTGGAATCGGGAGGGGCAAATCTTAGGTCCACACTCCAAGGGTACACCCAAAACTTGGCTGCATGATTGCCCTCCATCTAATTTCTAACTGGTATATTTCCCTTTGCTTGGTCATTTTGCTTAACATGGAAATTCAATTTCTTAGAATGTGTTAACTCCTTTAATTACCGAACTCCGAGGTATTGTCACAAATGGATCGCAAGGTTACTTTTTGAACACTAATAATTGGAAAGTAATATTTATATTAGGCTTATAATATGACTTTCCAAATAAGTGATGCACTTTTTCTTCACCCAATTAACATGGAAATTCAATTTCTTCTTAGAATGTGGTAACTCCATTTATTATCCATAATTATCTGGAAACAAACTAAACGGAGTTACCGTAGTATTTCCAGCGGCCCTGTTTGGAACATAGGAATTCCATAAGAAATCATTTAATTCCTGCAGAAGTATGAAAAATTCTAAACGGAACCTAGAATTAGAATTCTCAGTAAGGAGAAGCAGCCGGTTTTGGTAGCCCTTCTCGCTTTGGCTGGGTTGTTTCTCCACCGATGATGTAAGTAAGGCCCTCCAATGATGTGAAGAGCTGAGACCGACTGCTACTTGAGTGTGAAAAAAAAATAAAAAACAAATTCGTTTCCCTGGTCTGATCGATCGATTCAGAAGGGGAGCACGGGCACGGGCGCTGCTCTGAAAAGGCCATACTAGCTGCTGCGGCTGCACATGCGGAGCTTTGAAATATAATATATAAAATAAAAGAGAGAGAGAGAAGGTACTTGGAGAATTGCGCGGCGAGAGATGTAAATCCAAAAGAGAAAGCGGGGGGCGGGCGCGCGTTTGGCTGTCGTTTTCGGCTTTTACGTCGCGTGGAGCGGGAAAGGCGGAGTGGGTGGGAGTGCGTGCGTGCGTACATGCTGCTCCTTTTGGAGGAGTCGGGTCGGGTTAAAAACCCAGCCCGAAAGCCTCCTCCTGCTGCTGCCTCTCAGCACCATGTGCCCTGTGTCAGGGGCTGTCCTCGCGCAGTCAGATGGCAAAGTAAATGCTGCTGCTGCTGCTGGTCTTTGCTAGGCCGACACCGATACCGCCAACAGGTAGAAGACCCAGTTCAGCCGGATCGCTCACCCCATTCACTTCGGTGGTCACTGGCACAACGGTCGGATATACTTGTTACTATCTTCGTTCAGACTTATAAGGCAGGCCTTGGGTATGTTCTTTACATTTATAAAAGTGATTTTTAATTTTTACTATAATATCTAATTTTAAACATAATATTTTTTAAAAGCAGTATCTACAAATTAATTGTAGCACACGTTAAAAGCTCGATATCTGTACCAGCTAAAATCGTAAGTGAGTATCTCTCTTCGTAATATCTATCGTGACCAGCTAAAATTCAAAAATTTCAACCAAAAGGCATAAGCCGTATCAATAAAGAACAGACCCCTCGCTCGGTTAAGCTGAAAAGCTATGTCTTATGGTTAAAATTGCATCGTAGCGATTGAAATTTCATTATAGCTGAAGATGTCTTATTTGGCGTAATTAAGTTTAAAAAATTTTAAAAATAGAAAAAATATACTAGCTCATCACGGACAACGCAAACGAGTACGGAAAAAAAGAACCGGCAAAAAAGCTCAAAAAAGCCAAAAGTTTAGAAAAAGACGAATATATGAATAGTGAAAAATAAGCCAGAAGCTGAAGCCGAAATGAGCGGAAATCGTATTTTTTTAATACATAGACTAAAAAGATAATAAAAGTAGCTAGATTATATCTAAACACTATATTCAATACGTGTATATAAAAAACAGCAAATAAATCTGTATATTTATTAGAGGTATAAAGATAATACCACATTAATTTATATTAGAACATAGAAACGTCTATATTTACATGTAAGGTTATTAAAAAAATACATCCTATAAACTTGATCGAAGAGAGTATATTACTAAGATATTTTTAAGATTGATTCAACAACCATCTGGATTAGACAACATATAATCTTAAAACACTTTATTTTAGACATCCTACGTATCAGCTATAGTTTGTTTTAAGGTCCACACAACTACAGTTGGAAGGTTGATATACGAGTAAGATATTCAAGCTAGGCAAGATAAGCTGCAGATTTTTTTTTGCTACTACTCACACGAGGCGACTGAACGGGCGATGGATATTTGAGTTGGTCGTAGGTTTGTCGAGTCTAGCTGTTCGCTGTTGCACAAATCAATAATTACTCGTGCTCATGCCAAGCCTGACAAGCCACCGGTCCCACTCTTTTCTACTTATAATTTTTCTAAATAAATAAATTAAATAATTTCGTTTTAAAAATAACTTATCAAGATAATTTTTTAAAGTAGTTTATCGATATTTAGTGGGTTCGCTCAAGTGTCTAGGCTAAGACTTAGGCTCTGCTCGGTTGGACTGAAAAATAGTGACTTATGGCTGAAATTGCATTGAAATTACACGTAGCTGAAGGTGGCTTATTAGACGCAATTAAAATTTAAAAAATTTAAAAATAGAAAAAATATATTACTCATCACGAACAACGTAAATGAATACGGGAAAAAAAACCGATAAAGTAACTAAAAAACCAAAAATTCACAAAAAAACAAAATTTATAAAATAGTAAAAAATAAATCAAAAATCAGAAACTCAAACCGAAAAAAACGGGCCCTAAAGCTCATCGGTTGCCTTCGAAAAGCACTCACCCAATTTGTCTGCAAATATAAGACATTAAAAGATACAACAGTGCACGGGAGGGCCTACCTATGCTGTGGGGCGTCCTGATTTTACGTGGCCGTGAATGCGATGGGTAACATGGCGATCCGGCCAATCAGCTCAGGCGCACTCATGACGAGCCTGAGTCTGTTTGAGATTAGCCAGAAATGTTGGTTCAGTAGCAATAGTACTGTCTACCAGTAGTAATCAAAGCTCTTGCCTTTCTGATCCCTTGACCATGTCTCCAAGGTAGGTAACCAGGTCCCTAATCAGCCATGTATGTTGTTGCTCTCCCTGCTGCGACACGTTACGAGCAGTTCACTCCAGCTCTCGTCGCTCATCACCATCAGCATTTATTCCCCACCATCAACCTCAACGTGTCACAATCTGTGTCATTGTGTGCACTCGATAGCCACAAATGAAGCAAACTAATCATGCAGACGTGTTCTGTCACTGCATCTCGATGCAACTGGTGCTGCTACCCTTTGCATGTGCGCAGCACTACATAGTACTGTCCAAAGTTGGGTGATAGCCCATGGGCGGTGGTGATAGCTGTAGCACAGGCATAGTAATACGATTTGGAATTGCCAATGTCCACATGCATGGTGAAGAATCCTCTGGATCGAACAAACACCGTCTTGTGTTGTGGTCGCCACTCGCTTGTCAAAATTGCACTCCAGGCGGCACCAGACTGTCCCGACTCAACAAAAAGATTTGCAATTTGCATGCAATGGACTGAAGTGAAACTTACCTGGTTTCACCATGGGATGGATGTGTAATATAGTAAGGCAGCAGTATCACAGCATTCTTGTGAGCAACATTTTTTGATTTTCGTTTGGTTGTGGGTCAGGTCACTAGGCAACAGCAGGAGATGGAGCAAATAGTAACCAAACCCCCACTCCCCATGTGGGTACCAGTTGGACTCTTGCTGGACGCAGCCGAAATTTTCGGGAAGAGACCACTGCACTTGGGAGCTCTCTCAGCTACGTGCCTACAACTTTACTCCTTAAAAATACGAGTCGACAGTGGTTGATATGTTCTCCCTCAGCTCTTCGTAGTCGTCCGTTCTCCCTCAATTCTCCGTAGCCGTCTGATATCAGGATGGTCCCTCCCACGCATCGCGGCCAAGCCCTTCCTCACTTACATCATGCGCTAGGTGCTCTCGGCTCATGTAAGCATCAATGCCCTTTCTTGTTTCTTGTCACTTCATGTCATATAATCCTATTTCTTTCAGTTTTGCGAATCAAGATGGATTAATTTATTTTAAATTACATGTCATGTTGCCATTTGAAAATTGCCCTGAATTCTCTCGTTTCTCTTCTTTTATTGCTTTGTTACAAATGGGTTCAAAATGATGAGGATATAAAATCTAGGTCGGCATGTAATCTTTAAGCGAACTATATAATCTTTTATTGCGTAAGTTTGTAACAACCCAAGGAATTCACTCGACGGGATCTGGGTTAATTGCATAATCTTTAAGATTACATCTGAATAGACATATCTAACAACTGAACAAAAAAATTGTTGATAAAAATCACACGGCATGTGTCTATGGGTTTCAATATTTGTTGAGCAATATCTCACTGTTATATCGTGAGATACTTAGTGTTACATTTATATCTTGAGTTATATGACATATATATTATTGTTTGATATATATACGTATAAGATATTACGTTGAAACGCACAGACATTCAACTAGTAATACTAGTACATGTCTTCTTCACAAATCACACCATCTTAAGGAAGCTACTTAGAAACAAGAAATCTGCACATGTAGCTCAGCTCAGTGAGACTGACCTATTCCTGAGATTTTCTAATGACAACAAGTCATCTAGAGAAAGTGTAAGCAAGATAAATTTAAGCTGATAGTGAGATAAGATGGTTTCTGCCTAAGCAAACACTATCGACTTGACAGGTTTGTTTATTACTACCAGAAGGTGAAATAGTTGCTCCTGGGTAGTAAGTAAACACGGCTAAAACTTCAGAAAGCTACACTTGCTTGCCAACGGTAAGAAACACACCTGTTCAACGCAGACAGGTCGATGCCCACCATCGGGCCGTCGCTGTGGAGGCTTTCAGGTAGATGTGACCATGCCTCGTTGCATTTGCTCCCCCATTAGAGATTGGACATTAGAGATTATTAGTTTTGGCCTACTCCCCGTTCAAACGACAGCTTTGGTCGATCTGTATAAACTACAATCTGACCCCTCCCCCTTCCCTTTTGAATAATACACTAACAAATTAATTAGTGGGATCTGATCAGAATCATCAGATCATATGGGCCTATATGTTTACAATAATAACGCCCCCCGTCTCTGTCTTCATGCATTAGCCTTAAAATACAGTAGAAACAAGAAAATGTAAATGCACAGATGGCATACACACACCACTTGCAGTACTGAAAATCAGCTAACATAGAAAATAAATGGCAATTGGGTGCCTCAGGGAAGGGGATTAGATTAACGGGCTAACATATGTTATTGCACCTATTTTTTCCATACCTTGTTCCACGCTGGCATTCATTTTTAGGCCTTTTCTGATGATTATTTTAGCTGGCTAATCTAAGTTTAGGTGCACAAACAAAGAAAGTTACCCTTGGTGAAAGTCTCATAATTTCAACTGCATGAAGGTATAGTATTATACTCCATAGTCCATACACCTACTGGGAAGAACTAATAACCATCTCAAATGGTTTCCGTTTCTTCTGTCAGAATGTCTTTCTGTGTCACTAGCTAAAAGCCAATAGTTAATACTTGCCTGATACTAGTACTAGTACCTGCTCCAACGATTGAAGGATCATGACAGCACCTGGTTCTGTGTTTGACCCAACTTTTTGATACCCTTTTTTACAGGCAGTTGGAAGGAAAAAAGTTCGGTCAAATAGGCATTCATTCTTCAACTATTTACAAACAAATTCCGGCAACTGCAACTCAACTAGGCAGCATGAGAGTAAAGCGGGAAGATATGATGGCCTTAAGATCCATTGGCATCTTTCAATTTTCTATGGCTTGTCTTCGCTTTTTCCCAGGTTAAGGTGAACTTATTTAAAGGATCATGATACGAGAAAAGTAAGGGTATCAAAAATACATCTTAATGGAGCAGATGACGATGATATTGAACATTATGTACCAACAGATTCACCCATCCTTATCGGAGGAGTTTATTGCCCTACGTTATAGCTCGAGGACGAGCTGTTCCACCGGGAGGGGTCCAATGTTACGCGCGAGGTACTGTAGCACGCACGTACTGGTTGCTGTAGCAACTGTGATTAATTTCCTTTCTTATGGATTAGATTGATTTGGCTAGTTTGAAATTTTATCTTCGGTTAGTTTGTTTTTTTAAGTTAGAGATTGTTTCTTAGAGGTCAAGTTAATTTATTCCTAAAGTCCAGCTATAATTATTCTCTTAACCAATTATTCTAGATCTATTCCTCTCTCAATCGGTGCTCTCTTTACCTAGCGTCATTCTACTTCAAGTTGTCGTCGTCCGACCTCTTTTCGACGGATGATTGCCCATTTGTTGTACTTGATCACAACAAATTGATATCAAAGCCACTTATTATGGCTTCTACTACCGAGTTAACATGTGGCAAGATATTGCTAACTATGAAGCAATCCTCAATGGACTCAAGAACGTAGAAAGCATGTTGAAAAAGATGATAGCAGAGAAGAAGGCACGAAGGCAACGCGTGCTAATGGCATAGGGGGCAGGAGCAATGGTGGCCGTGCCACGGCAACGACGTTGCTATTGCTACTCCTTCATTCGAAACGGCCAGCGCTGCGTCTTCAAGCGAGGCCGACGTGGTATCTTCCAAGGTCGATGCATCGGCTACAAGCTACACCCCATGATTGTGGAGGCGTTGTTTGGAGAGGCAGCTAGGCTATCTTGGCCCCCTTCCCTTCCCCCGCTACCAGCACCAATCCAACATGCTCGATCTCCCCTATGGCGACGATGGCGTCCGCATGCTCTGTCGCACCGTTGCCCCTTCTGAGATCGATCTTCGCTGCTGTGCCACCCCTGGCACTCTCCCTGCCTTTCCAATCCCCCCGTTGCTCCCGTTTCCGCCTTCGGGGCTAGCTTGTCACCACCATCCGCACCATTGGGGCCGATCCCATGCTCTCCGACCAAGAGAAGGCGTGCCACCGCCAGTCTTTGCTCGGCGGCCGTCCGCCGTCGAGGAGGGGACAACCATCGCCTCTCAACCCCTCCCCGTCGGCTCGGCTGACCGCACGCCTGACTACTCCGGCGACTCCTCCGCTGCTCCCGCTCCCGCCTCCGAGGGCCAGCTCGTCGCCGCCATCCGCGCCATCAGGGCCGATCCCATGCTCTCTGACTAGGAGAAGGTGCGCAACCACTAGGCGTTGCTCGAAGACAGCCCGTCTGTCGCCGACGAGGAGGGGGACGACTACTTCCTCTCCAACTCGCCCCCGCCATCCTCACCGACGCCGCCAACCAGAGCTGTCCCAACTGCTCCGGCGACTCCTCCCCTGCTCCCACTCCCGCCTCCGAGGGCCAGCTCGTCACCGCAATCCACGCCATCAGGGCCGATCCCATGCTCTCTGACCAGGCGCTGCTCAGAGGTGGCCCATCCGTCGCCGACGAGGAGGGGGACAACTACTGGCGCCATGCTAGGATGTTCCATGCCGCCGTCTTTCGACCACAGCACCCCTACAAGTGCTGCCTCAGGGACACCTTCAGGTCCATGGCCGACACTGCTTTCCGCCTCCTCTCCACCTTCCTCTTCGTCGAGCCCGCCGCTCGCGACATTACCTCCTCCACTCTCGTCTCCAAGCACATGGACCATGGCCTCACCAGCCTCACTTCCACCTCCGATGTCACCTCCGAACCCCAGATCAAGTGCCTCCAAGACCACAGTTATGCGCCCTTCTTTTCTTGTGCGACCTAGGGTGAGGTACACGTGCATGCGTGTTGGTGCAGCAAAAGTAAGTTAGGCGCGAGCCCTGTCATCAATAAGAATCTCTTAGGACTGCAACCATGACTACCGCCTAGCAGCTCGAGAACGAGTTGCATGTCCGAGAGGAGTATAATATCATGGGCATAGGCCCTGTGCCCAACCGGTTATGATTATGATTATGGATATTAGTTTCTATTTGTTAGAGATATGATTATGGATATGATATTAGTTTCTATTTGTTAGAGATATGATTAAGATTATATTATATCTGTTAGGGGAAACACATCTATATAAGAGGGCTGCTGCATGCTATTGAAACCAAACAAGAAATGACAAAGACATTCTCATCTATAGTTTCTTCTCTCTCCCAACCACGCCGCCGCCGCCCGGCTATCCTCTCGGCGGTATTTACCCCATGAACTAAGGCTCATAATAGTCATACTGCAAAAGCAAGATGAGCCTTTTGATAACCCTTTCCACGCGCGGGGAACTATCAGAAACACAGGAGAGAAATGTAAATGAGATTCTTGTATCTAAAAAATTGTAGAAGGCAAAAGGTTATTTTATTTGATCATAATCCACTGAACAAGTTTCCTCAAAGAAAGAACAAAAACGTGAACTGAACAAGCACAAAGATAGTATATAAAAGAAAAATGGAGCTGTGTCGATTAGTTAGTGATACTATGCTACCAAGAAATTAAGAGCATGTAGCTGCTCTTGATATTTCAGTCCTTGTTTAGTTGGTTCACTCTTCAAAGAATCAAAGTAGACTTCAAAATTTTCACTTACCATCACATGTAGCTTTAGAACTTCCCTTTCATTTTTGGACCCCCTCTCTCCAGCTTCCCTGACAAAAGGACCAATTGGGCCAGGTCAAGCAGGCCCAGGAGAGTTGCAAAAATTTGACATGAAAATAGCATGCAACGAACACTAGTGTTAATCAGAACAAATCTCCTGTTGGACAGCAGCAACCTATGGGCCTAGCAGATACCAAAAGTGAAAGCATACCTATTATTAGATTGTGCTTGGAACGGGGAGTCATCTTTGTAACAGGATGTAGCTGCCTACTTCCAGGTCCCCTTTGTTGCTTCATGATCAAGTTTTCAAGGAAGTTATGTCCCGAAAACAGTTTTGTGTAGCTGTGTAGGTATGATTGAATGAGGAGTTAAGAGCAAACAGTTTCTAGATAGGCAATATGTCCTAGATATCATATTCTGGGTACAGTGGTGTCCATAAATTTTCAGGGTATTGAAAACTAAATCCCAACCACATCCTGCTCATTCAACAGGCCACAAAGGAAATAGCTTGAAAAAGAAAACAACGAAACAATTCTACAGACAAATGGCTCTAAGTAGTAACTAGTAATTACCATGAAGAAATGCTTCACCATTCGCCATACTAATTATTATTCCACACAAGAAACCAAAAGGACATCATAGAAAGGAAACTTTGGATATCAAATGACATATAGAGCAAGCATAGTGCCGTGAAGATCCTGAAGAGCACATTTGGTTTGAAATCCAGTAACCTATAGTTATCTTCAGCCAGGACGAAAATTGAAACGGCATGACAGTCAGCATGGCTAAATAATTGGTGTATATTCAAGCTAAGTCCAAACTTGTAGTGCTACATTATAGAGACTGTAAGCTTTGAAACAAAGCCATCTAGTAAGATGAACTTGAAGCAGCATAGCTATTCACACGTGTGGCAGACTGTAAATGATTCTGGTACACAGCAGGTCTCAGGTAAGAGAGAATGTCTAAAATCAGCCCCAAAGCTTCACACAAACTGAAGATAAGTATAAGCAAATGTAACTATGGTCAGCAGTGCGGTCAATGATCTTGCACTGTATGCATAACCTACATATATTGGTACATAATCACTTACAAAATAAATTTCTATTTACACTTGGCCAAGTATATTTAAATCAAATGTGCATACAAGTGATCTTGAATTGAAATTACAACAGTACAGACTATACAGTATTTGTTGAGTATTCCCAAAGGGCCAGAAGGAGCCATTCAGACAGTTGAAATCATCATCCTGCAGGTTAAACACGGTGAGTTGTCTTGTTACACAAGGGAAAATAAGGAGAAATGATAACTTTGGACAATCAGATGCGCACACCCACTATTCAAACATAAATATCTGCGTATACACTATACTGCACAGTTTCAGTTGAAAATCTAGCCAAGTCTTGGCAAAGCACAAGAGACCATAAAACTAAACTCAGCAAAATCATCTGTCGTGACTAATGAAATTGCCAATTTATTAAGGTAACATAGAACTGGGTTAACCCCACTTGTTTGCCAGTTACAGACAGAAAACTTAGCTATGTTACTTTTGCAAGTAAAATGTAATTTCCATAAAAGAAAACTTAGCTACATAAAAGCCTAAAAGGGATAGGAACAACTATCTAGCGAGGAGTATTAAGAGCTCAAAAAGAGTTTGTATTTTCAGCGTAACTAGCGGGGTGGCCCGCGTATTTGCGCGACTAGATTTGTTTCAAAGTTTGTAGTATCAAAGATATAACTTAGATGCTTAAGAATACATTTACGTATCTTGTAGTTTATTTAGATTTTTAAGATATCATGCATATCGAAAATGACAATAGAAGATTGAAGGAAAATATAACTTGAGGAACGTAATTGACGTATAAGCTTTGATGGAATAAAATCACCGAGCATAATAATTCGTGCATGGATTATGTAGCTGCATGTCCCTATTCTTCTTCCATTAGTCATTCTTTTTCAAAATATATGCATGCACATGTACCTCTATTTAATCTCAAACAATACATTAATTATGTGTGCGGTGAATTATCTTATTAGTTTACATAGTATTAGAGTATCTGCTCATACATACATCAATGCAACTTGAACTTTATCTTTCCTCATACGCCGATTGCCCAACCAAACAGTATGTCTTCTATCACTTCTCACTGCCATAGCTTTTTTGTTTCAACATCCAACAACAAGCATAATTCTTGGTCGATCCCTTTCAGCCGCTACCCCTTTCCAATATAATACTCTACCATATAGTTATTTTCCATTTCCCTCCAATTATTGCTAATGCTGACTGTTACGACATCAAACACTCATACACGTGCAATCGTCGTTGATCATATCAGGGATACCCATCACACTCTCCGATGACCCTAATCTATTCCCTACGGCCGCGCCATCTCTACTTTGAGATCTTTGCTCATCTGTTTATGTATGTTCGTGCTTCTATTCGTACGAATGCATGTATGTATATACACATGCGTGACGTTATACGTGTTTGATGTCCTCTTTTGCCATGTCAGTCGCTCCTCTTCTTCGACGTTGGTCAACTTAACGTTGTGGTTCCCTCACTAACCGCGGTGACCTCCCATCTTTACTGATGTCGATATATCTACTTTAGTCGTTGTCTAATGATATAGACAATCTTCTTACCATCACCGGTAACGTCGTGCCCCTCAACAGCGATGGCATACTCCTAGCTATCCGATGACCCCATATCAACCATAGCTTGTCTTCAGTGCAAAGCTTTGGGTGGGTTCTTTTAGGTTTATGGTTTAGTTTTCTATAATAACTAACTTTCAAACGAAATATCTTTTTAAGACGGAGCCTACAAGTTGATTGCAGTTGACACTATCCTGACTTTATCTATATTAGCCAAAATCGCACGTGAGTATCTATTTCTCTTCGTATTCTCTCTCGTGAATATCCAGAATACAAATATTTAAACCAAAAACCATAAGCCATAGCTCAAAAGAACCCACACTTTATCTCCTCTCTGACAAGGCTTCCCCATCATCGAGCTTATTTAGCCACTGACTTCTTCAACAACACCGACACTCACCACTCATCGAACAACTAAGGTGAGCAGCATGAGTGGATGACATTGTCCTCATCTTCACCACCTCCGCTTCGACTCTTCGCCTCCCTATGGCTCTAAGTCTTCTTGCAGGACAGGACTAACACTATTGCACTCTTACGTGGTCTCATCTGACACCATTAGTGCTATCCTCGTCATAATTTTTATTTTTGTTCAAAATTTTAGTTATTTTTTATTGGAGTTCATATGCGAATCAAATTGATCTATTCCAAATTTTAGTTATTTAGGGATTTTCTTTGGAATCCTTATAGAAATCAAATTGCAAATTTTATTTTGTTTTTATAACGAATTTTAATTATTTTTGTTGGAATTCATATACAAATCTAATTTTTATTTCGAATTACAATTATTCGGAGATTTTACTTTGGAATTCGTATCGAAATCAAATTTCTAATTTTATTTTATTTTTATTCTGAATTTCAGTTATTTTTGTTGGAATTCATATACAGATCCAATTGCTAATTCTTGTTTAATTTTCAATCCAAATTATATTTATTTAGGTATTTTACCTAGGAATTCATATGTAAATCAAATTGCTTATTTTATTATATTTACATATTCCGAATTTCAGTTTTTTGTACTTGACATAGACTCTTTCTTTTAATTTAGACTATTATAATCTGGACCCCACCACGATCAACGATGTAGATCTTTCTATTTTTCCTCCGATTAACGTAGGAATTTCTAGCCCTTGAGGGCGAACGTTTATTTATTCCAAATTTCGGTTTTTTTTGGTACTTGAGATGTGGCTCTTTCTTTTAATCTAGACCATTATAATCTGGACCTACCACAATCAATAGTTGCAGATCTTTCTATTTTTCCTCCGATTAACGTGGGAATTTCTAGCCCTTGCGAGCGAACATGATGCCTTTTTTTTTGCTTTAATAAGATAATAGATGGATTGCATTGGGAAGCCCAACAATCATGCTCATGCTGTGGGAGACAAGTAAAAAAAATTACCAACATCAGATTATCCGAGTATAAAGGGTAACCAGGTGCCAGCTAAATCCAAAACAAGAGGTATGTGGTACTTTAAGTCAGGTGAGAGGATCAGCCCTAAGTAACGAAATTCTCTTCAGTGTTATGGAGATCAGGTTTTGTACAAAATAAGGAAGATTGATGAGAAATATGCATGGATTGGATACACAGCACAAATCATGGATCAGGATTACAGCATACCAAAACAGAAAACAGATTATTCTGGATTCTTTAGTTGCCAGGAAAGCACAACAGTTAATAGCAGGCAGTATGTCTGAGAGTTTTCTTACAGCGTTAGGTCACCCATAAATCAAGATCATAGCACTAGGAAAAAGCATCTGATAGCACATTCATTTGTACATGGGAGCAATCTGTTGCAGAAAAAAAATATAGGAGTATAGGACATTGCAGCCTGACATATGATAGTGTGAAAAATCAAATTTTAACAAACATGCACACCTTTATGCTTACCGATTGAGTAATTTGATAGGCATGTTCAGAACGCACATTCCGGTTGCTCTGCCAATTTTTCTGTACAAAGGCATTCTCATCACCATGAGACTGCTCATAAACTTGTGTTTGCTGAGGATAGAAGGAAGACGCAAATAAATTTGCCATATCTCCATATTCACCAGATGCTATAGTATCCTGCAAGTTAAAGCGCTAAATTAACGATTAAAAGATCAATTAACCATACTCCAATCAAGCAGCTAATAATTCCATAAAAAAGAAGTGCTCAAGGAGTTTAAAGAAACAAAACAAAATCTTGAATCAGCAAGGTATCAGTAGCATCTCAAATGTGATAGAAGTAGTTTCAACTGGAATTTTACAACAGAATTACTTAAATAACTAACATAAAAGAACGACGTCAAATATTGAAACTTTTACCAAAAATGAATGTACATACGCAATTCAAACAATATGTGTAGTGGGGCAAATACATGAAGCTATATAACATACATCATTATATCCAGGAGCCACCCCTTCTGTGCAGGCTTGATAGTATCCCAAATTTGTAGACCAAGAAGGCTTACAAGGTTCAAGTGGATCATCAGGTATTTGAGCATAACACTGTATCGTGTATTAATATCTCAACATCTCCAAATTATCAATATCATTTTGGTTGTTGTATGTTGAGAAGTTCTACATCAGGATCAAAATACCACCTAGTTAACAACAATGAGAATACAGAGAAATATAATACATTTTCCAGTTAGATAAAAAAGTCAACCAGAATAAGCAAATGTATATGTATCAACTATTGACTTATCAATGCAAATTGAATGCAGAAAACAATGGTCCAAAATAACCAAACAGAGCACTAAGTAAATAGCATTGACAAACCTCATAGTACTCCAACTTGTGAGAATAAACTGTTTCTGGAGGCTCAACCTGAACATGTAGTGGTTGTTCGCCAAAGTGCTGATTGTAACAATAGATAGGTTGAGATGAAATTTTACTCTCTACATCATAACTGGACAAGAACTCCTGCATGTGAAATTGAAATGCGGATTAGAGATGAAGAACACAAGCAGGGTCAGTTTGAGTGCTATTCGAAAGTAATGAGTTCTGAAAAAAAAGAGTAATGGATCAATGAATAAATTGTCAAGTCACTGAAAGCAGCTTCCAGGAACATAAAGAACCTCTCAACCTCTTTGTTTCATTTTGCGTTTCTTGTCAACTGCTGTTCTTTTCAAAGGTCAAATATGTCTAGTGATAAGATTAGTCAGGGAGTAGCACAAATGTATGTGCGGAATGTGTAGTTAGACAACAATGACGGTGCAGGTGGCTAACCATTCACTGACAGATAAAACAAACAAATAATTGACAAGGACAACTAAATTGTTAAAACATTAACACGTACGTAACTGAGCTAAATGCACAGGCTTGACAACTAGTCGGCTCACTCTTTGATTGCTGAGAAGTACCTGATACTGAGATTCCTCCTCTTTGTAAGTAGCTCTGATTAGGAAACCAGGTAGGTTCATCCGAAACACCATGAAGGCTGTAAGACTGTTCATAGGATGTATCATATGAACCATAGGTAGGCTGGGCATATGCATACGTGTCCTCTTTTGCATTATTGTACCAAGATAACCGCTGTCTCCAAATTAAGTACACAACAACACAGGACGCAGTCAGTATTAACGAAGAAACATCAACTCTCAAGAGTGCTCTAGGTCGAAATTAAAGAATGAGAATTCAGAATGGTGCGGTGTATTTCCTCACATTGCTTTGATCTGGCTCCTCGCTGGCGTAGTGCCACTCCACATTCCCAATAGCCGGCGGCGCCACCTCGACGACCACCGCATCCTCCACACCTCCCTTCCTGTTGGCGTACACAGGGACCCTGTGGCAGTCCACCCCAATCCGCCGCTCCCCGTACCCGTCGGAGTGACCGAAGAAGTAATCCAGCCCGCGCATGCACTGCCTCCAGTAGTCGCGCCCGCACCGCGAGTAGCATTGCGCCTCCGCAAAATACGGCCACCCGCGGAACACCTCCGGCGTGGCGTACATCGGCTGGTAACGCGGTGCATCCCCGTAGTCGTACGGCTCGGGCCAGTAGTAGGGCTCCGCCACCGGCGGCGGCTTCCTCGGCTCTGGCGAAATCGACCGCGGCTGCGCAGGCGAAAACGAAGGCGGCGGCGTAGCAAGAGCAGGCGCAGGCGGAAGGGAAGACGGCGGCGGAGCGGTGGGCGCGGGGACGGGGACTGCCGCGGGAGTGGAGGTGGAGGAAATGGGGTAGCACGTGGAGGGGGTTGGCGGGTGAGGGGCGCTGTAGGTGGCGGAGATGTCATAGCCGCCGCTGTAGGGGTGGGGGTTGTAGTCGTCGTCGTCGTCTGGGTACTCATCGACGCCCGCCATTGATTGGTGGAGGGGTAGTGGTTATGACGGATCAGCCGTGGGGTTCGGGTTGGAGATTGGGAGGCGAGGAGGAGGACAACGAAGAGGAGTCGGCCGGTGACATGTTAATTTCGGGTGATGGCGATGGCGCCGATGTGATGTGCCGGAGGCGTCGGTTGGAAGCCACTGGGGCACTGGGGAAGGAAGGAAAGAGGAGACCGTCGTGCTAAGGGCATCCTCAGCGTATGAACCCTTTACAAGGGTCCAAGGTGACGTATGTAAGGATGTCTAAATTTGAGAATAATGCTAGTTTTTTTTTAAAAAAAAATTGGCTACACGACACTATAAATTGTTACCATTTGTCAATGCATATCTAAAAAATATGATTACGCCATAATATATTGTAAAAGGTATAATTTTTCCATAGGACACTGAAGGCACTATTATATCATTTCTGGGCCGAAGGGAGAGAGAACATTTTGAAAAAGACTCGGGTGCCTCTCGCTCGACTCCAGCAACGCATCTTCACAGAAATAACAAGCCCAGAAGCAAACCATCACCCAAACACCTCGAGACCCTAACCCAGAACAAGAATGGCGTCTGATCGCGGCGACGGTCGACGGTGGCGTCCTCATGGGGCGCATGGCACATGTTCGAGGTGGTGGACATCATGGTGACCTCCCTCTCCTCTCGCACCATCGCCGTCGGGGTTCACTTCCTCGCCTTCCGCAACGAGCGGTCCGGGGGGCTATGCCTCATGGCACGACGGTGCCATGCCTCTCCTCCGCCTCTATAAAGCCATTCCTCTGCCTCCTAGACTCCTCACCCAGCGTCCGTCGCAACCAATTGAGCCCTAGCCTCCCGAGCTCCCACTTCTCCTCCGTCTCTGGTGAACTATCACCCGGAGCAATTCTGGCTACTCGTCGTCCTGTTCGCCGATTGCTTGCAGTAGGAGCATCACCGGGAGACCACAAGGCCACATCGTACACCGTCAGGCTCACCCATCCCCTTCGGTGAGCTTCCCCCGTGTGCACTTCACCGCCACTTGGCCCTGTCGTCGTCAGCACAACTGAGACATCCCCAAGCTCCGCCGCCCCTCTCGGTATGTTCATAGCCACATGTAAGTGCTCCCTTTAAAAGGAATCGAGTTCTAGTACCTCGAGTCGTCGGTTTTTACTACGGTTTTTATGTTTTAAGGTGACTATCTAGCTAGGCCGTAAAAAAACTCAAGACTCGCAGCTGCTCGAGCTTAGTTCGCTCTAAGTTTGATTCGAGCTTGGCTCGAGCTCCAAATGAGCCGAGCTCGAGCTTGATTCCGAGCTCGTGAACTTCAACGAGTCGAGCTCGAATAGCTCGCGAGTCTCGAGCTTTTTTTACATCTTACATACATACTAACTCTTACCAAGCTTACTCAAATCGAGTTCGAGCTTTCTATTATTGAAAATTAGTGTATGTTGAATTATTTTTTACTGTCATCGAGCACGATTTTTTTATTGTGAAAAGCATTGCATATTATATTATTTTAACTGTTACCGAGTTTATTTAAGTTGAACTCGAGACTCAAACTCCAACTTAGGCTCGCTCGAGCTCAACTTAAGTTTCTACCGAGCTCGACCTTGGGAGACTAGGCTTGCTGATATATCAAGAAAGAATTCCAATAACCATGCGAATAAGAAAAACAAAAAATAAACTATAAGGCCTAAGATGACCACACAACATTTATAATATTTTAGTCAAGTTGCACATGACAGCTAGTACATGGCACTTAGGCCGTGTTCTCTCATGTGACACGTCTGCTTTTTAGTACATAGGGTTGGTACTTGCAAACAAAAATCCACTCCTAACAAGCACTACGAGCTGACTTAATTCATAGGTCGGGCTACTCCTCCATGAGTTTGTGGCCACAATATGTGTTACAGTCACCGGGCGAACTAGAGCAAGAGCGCATGCGATTGTAGCTGGCTGAGTTAGAGCGGGAGCGGCTGTGACCTCGGCTTGTATCTCCAATGTTGACGGCAATTGATGGGCTAGGGTACCACATGCTCTTACGCGCGGTGCTCCTTAGGTGTAGTCCTCCGGTGAGTGGTTGAGTCAGAATAGGGTTGGTGGGATGATGGGGGGTCCGGCGAGTGCTGGAGCGTGGACCGCTGTTGTTGCTGTAGTCCGCTCGAGCTCGGCGACTACAGTAGCTCACTCACGCTCCACTGCAGCTAGGACATTCTCGCACTTGGCGAGGTAAGAGCGAAGAGTCTTAGCGTGGCTATAGCTGACGGTGAGGAACTGATAGATGTCCGATATCTCTTCTAAAGCAAGCCTCAGTGTAGGTGGCTCTCCTGCCCATGCGCCTACATGCTCCCCAGCTCTGCTTGCTACCAAGCCAACGTAACTCGGCAACGCCTACCGAGTAGGATGGCTCGGCAGCGCCGTGCCGTGCTCCCCTAGCCTGCCGTGCCATCTGGCTCCTACCAAGCTCTCTAGGCGCGGTAGCTGCCGAGTTCGGAAATGATGTTATTTTTATAAAATCGAGTGTTCGGTAGCTAAAGTTGAAAAAAATGGTTATAGACTCAAATACATGAACAGTTCTACACGGACGGTCAATTAGAAGGAATATTTCGTACCAATCACGGTCGCGTGCTCGCGTGGACCGAGCGTAGGATAGTTTCCAAAGCATCGCAGTTCCGTTCCGGACCTTCCGGTGGGCACGCGCTGAAAGCAACGCAGCGGTGACCGCCCGTCCGGAGGCACGCACAACAAGCGACCTACGTCGCGCGGCGGCCACTTTAAAACGGCGTCCACTTTCCCACCTTTAAATCTCTGCTGCGAGCCCGGCGGGAGCAGAGAGCACCGCGCCCCTCGCTCGCGCGCAGCACATCCCAAAGCACAATTTTCTACGACCACTCCAATCCCGACGCGATCCTCAGGTCAAACCCGTGCGCCTTAAAGCTTTACGTGTTTCCCCCCCAACCCGACGCGGTCAGCCAGCCACAGATCCACACCACCGACGCGCGCGGCGCGGAAGCCCCGGATCCCGCGGAGCAGGAGGCAGTCAAGCCGTCGCCCCCCGCCGCCACCGGTCCCGGCCGCATCCGCTACCGCACGCCTTCCTCCTCCCCGCCGACGCCAGGATGCGCCGATACTCCGCGCTGCCCGGGGGCCGCCCGGAGACGCTCGCGGACCGCGTGCACCGCTACCGCGGCGTGCTGCTCGTCGTCCTCGCGCCGCTTGCCCTCATCTCCCTCGTGCTCCTCCTCATGCCGCGCTCGCCCGCCGCGTCCGCCGGCGGCAGGAGGTGGGGCCCCATGGCCGGCGCCGCCGGGGCCAAGAAGTACGCCGTCATATTCGACGCCGGGAGCTCCGGGAGCCGCGTCCACGTCTTCTGCTTCGACGGCAACCTGGATCTGGTCCACATTGGCAGCGAGATCGAGCTCTTCGTCCAGGTAAACCAACGACCCATTCGTCCATTGGATCTGGATCTGGTTTCGATCTTATGATCGGAAGTTTATTTCCCTTTCGCTCGCAGAAAAAGCCAGGACTTAGCGCGTACGCCAATGACCCGCGGGAGGCTGCTGAGTCGCTCGTCTCTCTCCTTGAGGATGCCAAACGAGTGGTTCCCGCGGAATTGCGCGACCAGACGCCTGTCAGAGTTGGGGTGAGTGGTACAACACTAGTAGATTTTGTAGTTGGTGCTTGATCATGTTCTAAGCTTCCTAATCCATGCACAGGCCACCGCGGGGTTGAGAGCATTGGGAACAGAAAAGTCCGAACAGATCTTGCAAGCGGTAAATGTTATCCTATCATTACTTTGCTCGTGATGTCGTTGTGGTCTGCATTGGAGGCCATCATATTCTTCGTTTCAATGAGGTTTTCGTTTGATTATCATGATTGATCATTTTATCTTGGACGCTACTGAATCCACAATTATGCAGGTAAGAGATATTCTTCACGAAAAGAGTTCATTTAAAACCCAACCGGATTGGGTTACAGTCCTTGATGGATCTCAGGAAGGTGCATATGAATGGGTACGATGCTGGCATTATTTATTCATATGCCCGCATTACTTTGTCCCCTTGATTCTTAGAAATGCTTGCTAATGCTCTAGATTAAGAGTATTTGTTAGTGTATATGCAGTAGTCTGTATAAATGTTCAATTTTTTTAAAAGACTACTTTATTGAGTAACACATCTGCCAGTTTTTCTTTTAATGAACTGATATCTGCCAGTTTAGAGGATAAAGTTTTACGTAAGCAAGAGGTCAAATTAATATAGATGCATAAAAAGGAATAAATTGTAATTCATCCAAGTCCAACTCAACACTGAGCAGACATAGTAGAGGCCGTGTTGTCTCCTCATCCAACATTTATATCCTTTAAGAGTGTTTAGGTATTGTTCATGAGCTGTACACTTGCGCTCCAATTGTTTTAGTCCAGGAACAAATAACAAGTGTCACTCTTCTCTGTTCTTATAGGTTACCATCAATTATCTGTTGGGAAATTTGGGAAAGACATACGCAGACACAGTTGGAGTGGTCGATCTTGGTGGTGGATCTGTGCAAATGGCATATGCTATCCCAGAGAAGGACGCAGCAAGGGCTCCTAAACCATCAGACGGTGAAGATTCATATGTGAAGAAGCTCTTCCTTAAAGGGACCACATATTATCTTTATGTTCACAGGTTAGTGTTATAAAACTGTTGAGCTTTTTCGCTGCTGCTCTTGTTTAGCATAAATATTTCCCTGGTGACTTAAAACCCCTCTGCCAGTGGTAATCTAGGCAAAACACGAAGCAACCATCTTCGAAGCCTATTTAAGTGCCTCATGGTGGTACTGTCCGGCAAATCTCTTGTGTATGTCTATTTGAAGTCATAGGTCATAAATCACTGCAAAGCAGAAAAGTGTTGTAGTTCTGTAAGATGCTATGACAATAACAAAAATAACATAACACATTTATGATCTAACAGAATGACTTAATGGAACCGTGAGGAACTTAAGGCCACAGCAAACTTAAAGGCATTTTTATGCGTAAATATGCAACATAAAACATAGTTTGGTAGGCTCAGGAAAAGCCTAACTGTATTCTAGTACCATGTTTTTATACACAAAGAAGCTGCTGCCTATTCTACCAGCACTTGCTCTAACATAAAGTCATGCACTGCTGCTCTGTGGAGTATTGCTTTTTGATCAGCACTGTTGGAAATGACATCACATGATTATTCCTGTCCAAAATGTGGAGTGTTTAAATCATGTATATAATTGTAACGTTTTGTTACAGTTATTTGCACTATGGGTTGCTTGCTGCAAGAGCAGAGATCTTAAAGGCTGGCAATGGCAATGGCAATGGCAATGGTTACAGCAACTGTATATTGGGGGGACATCAGGGTATGATTGCTTTCTTCCACCTTATTCTTCTGCTATCATGTTTTCTATTTGCATCTTAGTATTTAAAACTAGCTCCCTGTCAATTAAGTGAAGTTTGTTCCCATAAAATCAGCTTGCTGCCTTGTTTTGTTCCAAAAGGGGGAAATGCTCATTGTGGAAAAAAACAGGTTTACAAAAGGGCGGCTTTCCTCAAATTTGTTCTATGTAGGTTACTTTTTCCAGGAACCAAGCTATGTCTGTCTTATTGGTTTTCCTTGATAACCTTGCCGATTATGACTATCAACCTTCGGTTAAAAAGTACATGTAGTGATGTGTATTACTATGGTCACAGAAAAACATAACAACTCTGCGGGCATATTATAACCCCAATTGGATGTGCTGATTTTAGTTTTCTATTTGGCATGCTATGTGCTTCACTTTCCTATGTTTGCACCATAAGATGATTATATTTTATTACGTTACGATTGTAGGGCAATACAAATACGGCGACGATACATTTGAAGCATCGGCTGCACCTGCTGGTGCTAGTTATTCAAAATGCAGGGCTGATGCAGTGAAAGCTCTTAAAGTTGATGAAGCATGCACTCACATGAAATGTTCATTTGGTGGCATTTGGAATGGTGGAGGTGGTGCTGGACAGAAGAATCTGTTTGTAGCCTCGTTTTTCTTTGATAGGGCAGCTGAGGTAAGGTTATGTGACAACTGATTCTAGCAGTGCGTCCCATATGAAGATGAATTTCACTTGTTTGCTACTTTTACCACAACACACTTGTAATCACTACGTGCTTTCTTCACAGGCCGGATTTGTAAACCCCAAGGCAGCTGTTGCTAAGGTTAAACCCTCAGACTTTGAGCAAGCTGCCCAGCGTGCTTGTAAGTTAAGCGTGGAAGACGCCCGATCTACCTACCCTGGTGTCCAAAAGGATAACATTCCATATATTTGCATGGATCTCGTTTACCAGTACACATTGCTTGTGGATGGATTTGGTAAGGCTCAATACAAAGTAAAATTATCAGAATAGCATATAGGTTTTGTACAGATATCTCATTTATTTTGTTTTTCACTCTCGCAGGTGTCGATCCTCACCAAGAGATGACCTTGGTAAAGAAGGTCCCTTACAGCGACGCGTTTGTGGAAGCAGCATGGCCACTTGGAAGTGCCATTGAGGTTGCATCTTCATCATAGGCAGCAGCAGTTTAGCAAGGGAACATGATGAGAGGGCGTTGCACCGTGAAGTTTTGGATTTAGAGAGTTTTCACTTGATCGGTGCTGCGCTCGCCTGAATCACCATTTTGTTACCCATTCAATTGATTTAGCCTCCCTCCCTATACGGTAGCTTCACACACAAGGATTAGAGCTTCGATTGTACTTCAGCCAGCGGCCATTGTCTGGCCTAAATGTTTTGTACTAATGATAAGATGAGAGCCCGTCATTCTTTTTGACTTACACGCGGATGCGCACAAATACATTATTCTCTCGCCGAAAATAACATCAATGTGTTGTTCGCTTCCCCTCAAAGCTCTGCATTGTGTGACTCTGCGTATGTTTGCTTGGTGTTATCTTTTTTTTGCCATTCGAAATCCTCTGTGATTCTACTATATTATTTTGTAGATTAGTAAATAGTGTTTATAGATACATTATTGAATCATTTTATATATCGTATGAACCATACCAAACACTTATTTTACATATCAGAGTTTAAATAACCTATACCGGGTAAAATTTTCATAATGATCCGATCATGCTAAATATTTACATTACAAAAAGGAAAGCGGAACCAATAAGCAAAAAGTGAGACCATACATTACCACAGGCAAGCAACTGGGCATAAATGATACCATCCTACCCTCCAAAGGTCTGGATAATAGATGTGCTACAATCATCATTAAAGTCTGCCTAGCTAAGGTAAAGACTAGAATGCTATAGATCGACCTAATCTCTATCATCTTCTTCTCTATTTGTTCCCGGAGCAGTGTAGTAGACATAGTAGTTTTGGTTCATAGGTTCTGAGTTAATTGAGTGAACAAGTGTGAACACAAACAACCGTGCTCTACGAGCCAACACACATAATACAATATTATAGATGTATGGCTGGACAAAGGAATGCTCGGGTTCTTTTATTTGCTAAATGCCCTTGGTTGAAAATTACAGTAAGTAGAAAATTCTTTGGACTTAGCAATTTTAACTAAACCAGGTTTTCTATAATATGTGAGAGAATGCAATAATAGTAGTGCCAGTTCTATCGATCTCTTACATGGTTACATCCATTATATGCTAGTTTGGTTACCAAAGTTACATCTACCCAGGGAAAATTAATTCAAGGTTACATCCACTCGTCGTTTTTCATCCCACCTACAAAGGTTTTAGAAATAGACACTAACTCGAGTAAGTTCACATGCCTGTCTATGATCGTGGGTATGGCTGTTCAAACAGTTTCACTCTGCAGGGCTCACATACTTTACCCACAAGAGACAATCAACTTGTTATATTTCATATATTTCCTTAGATATATAGATCAAGGAAATCACCGCATGGCTTTTACAATGTATCTTCCCAACAGGCTACACCCACTAAATTTTCCACCACTGAGGGGTTACATCTAGGGCTGTTCATTCGGTTATTTCAGAAAATACGGTTCGATAAATACGGTATTGTTAGTACGGTAAGTACGATTTTTTTTAAATTTGGTTCGGTATTGGTAATTCCCAATTTATTTTAGTACGGTGTCGGTAAATATCATATTTACCAAAGTTGATACGAATTGCAAACGAGATAGCGACTAGCGAGACAAGTAAGCGACAATATATATACTACTGGCAATAAAATTAGAACTTTAGTAGCACTACTAATAGGGCTGTAAAAAAAGCTCGAAGCTCGCGAGCTATTCGAGTTCGGCTCGTTCTAGGCTTGATTCGAGCTCGGTTCGAATTTTAAACGAGCCGAACTCGAGCTTGATCTCGAGCTCGCGAGCTTCACCGAGCCGAGCTCGAATAGTTCGCAAGCTTTTGAAAATGCTTTATATTTGAAGATTTATATTATTGCATTTTGATTCCACTTTCCTTTCCAAGTTTCTTTCTTTAAAATTTAGCTCATGACTTGATTTGATGAAATAATCTTCGAATTTGAACTTCAGTCTTTCCTCAAGCTTCCCTTGAATAAATTTTACTGTGAATTCTCCTGTGCTACTATATGGACCATCTTTTCAGATTCAGCTTTTTATTCTAATTCGTTTTGTTAATTGTATATGTTTTCTTGAATTAATTTTCATAACTCGATTTTTAGGAAAAAAACGCCAAATAATAATTCAGGAAAATCGAAATGCCTAAAAGATGCGTAAAACAGTTTTAACTTTTCTGTATTTCCGAACATCCAGTTTTTGGATGTTACCGAGCTTGAGATTGCTTACTGAGGGGAAGTAGTGTCAGTTGCTGTGAAGAACGTGAGCTGCTGTCATGCTGCGTACGTCGGGCCTGTTGTGTCTTATTTTTTTTAGCTGAATTTTTTGAATTTTAACTGTTTGTGATAGAAATTATGAAGAGAGATACTCGCTTGTGATTATGAATGGTACAGATATTAGGTTTTTAACGTATACTATAATTAACTTATAGATTCTATCTTAAAAAATATTCTGTTTGAAAGTTAGATACTATAATAAAAATCAAAAGCCGATTTTAAAAACCAAAAAGAACAGCCTGTCTTCTCCAGCTTCTCGTGCCTCCGCGGCGCTGCAGCCTCCAGCCTCCGGGTAGCCCAGATCCGCGCAGCCCAGTTTCCGTCCCCGCGTCAGCGTGGGCCCGGGGCCGCGCAGCCGTCGTCCTTCCCGGGCATTCCATGAGCACGGTAAAACCACCGTGCGGCGGCCCAGATCTCTCTCCCGCGTGAAATGAAACAGCCGCGCGGCCCAGCTTTGCTGGATGGCCCATTCGCCACGAATGAACACCAGAGATTGGTGGAATCAGAGGAACGGAGCTCGGCCGCGACCGCGCTGGAGCGGAAAGATCGAGGCTCCGTAGATCACTTGGTCTCTTCCAATCAAGAACGAACACCGCACCGTATCTGCATGCGCAGAGAGCTTGCGATCTTACACCTGGACGGTGCAGCTCGTGTGACTTTGTCCACGCGTCAGGTTCCGATCGAAATCAGCCGAGATCCATTTGGGATGTGCCTTTTTAGGAAAACAGAGCGGCGTATGTACGCATGTAAAGAAGGAATACAGATGTTCTGCTCCACGGCGTATGTACTAGCGTACGGTTTTCTACCTGCACGTACGACCACAGACACTCCACGTATTCGTATACACCTGGTAGGTCCGCCATCAACCGCATCCTTTTTTTTTTAACACGCCAAGGACCAATGGGATTTACATCACGTTGAAAATTACCAAACTCCACAAGTCAACCAACCGAATAGGAGTATACACCATGCATGCATAACTATCGTCGGGCATCATTTTCTTGAGAGCCAGGTTGTACTACACTACTGCTGCCGCCTAACAGAACTTGCCACTTTGTTGCTTTTTCTGAAGATAGTTACAAAACTTCCTTTGCATCGCCTAGCTAGTCAGGTTCAAAACATCACCTTTTGTGCTTTCATAAATTCGTTGATGTGCATACGTACGAAGGAGAGGCAGTAAGCCACCATTGAGTTTTGTGGGCGTGCAAGAAAATAGCACAAGTTTAGAGATCTTAGGTGCAATTTTCTCCAAATGACACTGTAGATATGTTCATATTGGCTTTTTGTTGCGGCTGACGAATATTAGTAACTGATAAATAGTAGTGGCTAACGAATAGTAGTGCGTTATGTAAGAAAGACAATGAAACAAAAGGTACTACAACATTTGGACCGCCATGCGATTCACAGAATCATGATATAATAAAATACAAAGTACATTACAATATGTAAAAGCGAAAAGTACATCAGTCAGCCTACACCCAGAAGGAGTTAGAAAGGCTCGGCTTTGAGAAGACATACACATCAAAAGTACCAATGATCGGGAGGTCTTTACAATAAGAAAAAGATCTATACCGACCTAGGGAAGAGAGAGAGGAAGTCATGGGACCGAAATTCCTATACTTAAGTGTAGTATAAACACTTATGTATTTAACAAACTGTACTAGACCGGGCATTACATTTGTTGTAAATCTATTAGCAAGGTATAGTGCAGAACCTACCAAAAAGCATTGGCAGGGAATAAAAGACATCTTTCGATACCTCCAAGGAAGCAAGGACATTGGATTATTCTACAGAAAGAATCAAGATTTGAATATGACTGGCTATGCAGATGTTGGGTACCTGTCGGACCCGCATATTGCAAGGTCACAAACAGGCTATGTATTCCTATGTGGTGGAACGGCAATTTTATGGAAATCGTCTAAGCAAAGTCTTGTAGCTACTTTGACGAACCACTTAGAAATCATAGCACTGTACGAAGCCGTACGAGAATGTGCTTGGCTCGGACGAATGATTCACCATATCCAACAGTCATGTGGGATGAATATTATGCAAGCTCCCACAATTATCTATGAAGATAATGCAACTTGTGTTGTACAAGTGCAGACGGGCTACGTGAAGAGTCATCTCACAAAGCATATTAACTCCCAGTTCTTCTATGCTCATGAATCGCAAAAGATGGACGAAATAAAGGCACTGCATACTAAGTCATGTGGAAATCTTATAGATTTGTTCACTAAGTCACTTCCAGCATCTAGTTTTGAAAGATGCGTAGGAGGAATTGGAATGATGAGACTTAGAGAAGTGTAGAATTTATGGAGAGATTTTTCTCAAGCTCGTTATGAAAACTTGATCATGAAGATCGAGTACCCAAAGTATAAATCCTGAAGATTAAATGAAATTGGATGGATTGTACTTTTTCTTTTCTTTTGATGAGTTTTTCTGAAGTTTATCGGCCAAGGCTTTTAATGAGTCAATTCGTGCAATACAGCATAACATGTATCATGTATTCTTTTTCTAAATTTTTTCCACTGGGTTTTTATGGAGTTTTGATGAGACGTGAATGTGTCGGATGAGTACCCAAGGGATAGTGTTAGGAAACCTTGGCCTGGGCTTGAAGTCTGACGTATGGTTGACACCTCACCACTAGGATATAAATAGGGAGTATTATTGACTATTTTGTACGCACGCATAAGAAAAGAATGTAATAAAGAAAGATCAGAGATTCTCTCTATCTCTGAGTTTTCAATTTACTATTTCTGTCTTTTCTAATTGATCTGATTTTTGTAGCAGAAAAATTAATTGGACTAGTCGTATGGACGGCTACTCGATAGTATGCACTGGACAAGTGAAGTTCCTAGCTAACCGTACGTCCTTTTACCTTACTAGACCATAACTACTCGATCGCACAGTGGCGATGCTTCAACAGGTGGACACCTGCCAAATTGGCCGGAAATCTTTGTTGCTGCAGCCGCATACGCGTGGCAGACAGCGAAGTCGTTCCAGAGATAAGCATCATGTTCTTATCGGTCTCCCATTTTCGTAAGGTCTCATTCGTCTACCTCTTCAGGAGTACTACTGCTCTGCTTTCCTAGCTAACAAAGACGAAAGGTTTTCGAAGTGCATGTCACCCTGTCGATGCTATGTCTGCCACTACCGCTTGAATGCTGCAGACGCATGCTATTTTTCTAACCTCCTAGCTAAGCTCTTGTACTTTGTTATAAATAAAAAATTATACTATCTTGAGCCTGTATTATCGTGTCCTTTGCTTTGCCGTGCATATGATAAAGTTATGTTGTTTTTTTATTCTTAAAGAAATTTTAGGGTGGTAAAATTTATTTATTGTAGATTGTTTTTCCTATTTTTTTTGTTAGAGATTTTTTAGAAAAAGTATAAGAGGTAATTGGAAAAGACAGATGATTCATCGCTATCACTTTTCTTTTAACTAGTAAAGATTACTGGTTAGTTTTATCTGAGCTTATCGTCTAATTTGAAATTGGTAGCCTATCCTTTTACGGCAGTCATTACAAAAGTCATGCGTGTACTTGTCAGTTCAGGAACGCTACCTGATAAAAATTAATCAAAGTGCTGTGGTTATTATGGAATTTTCATGGTTGTCGCCATGTGCAATATGCGTACCCCTAGAGGCTGAACCTTTTGTTTCCGTGGGATTGCTTTGAGCTAAATTGGGCGTCCATATATATAACCATATCACAATAAACAACCTGCAAATTGGTGCAAGACAATCATTTGGTCCTTTTAATTTCGTTCAATTTTAATTTTGGTTTCGTCACTGGGCTACTTTCAGCTACTACTTTAGCCGTTCAATGTGGAGCTGCAGGAATTCTGAGTCGACGAGCTCAGGACACACGCGAAGCTATCAAAATCTTTCCCGTTGAGTGCAACAGCACTTCATTTTTGGAGCGTGTCCAGTGAAGCTACCGGCCGGTCAAAAGCGGCTCGCGCAAGGCCCATACATGCCTTGGATTTATCGCAACTGATTAATTGCAACGAAAAATATAATTTATCACAATAGTTAATGTTATTATCATGAATTACTTTTTTTCTTGGTGATAGGTACGTCGTATTGCCACATTTTTTAGTTGTTGCATTTTTTTATTTTCGTTGCAAAAGTTCATTTATATTGCAATGAAAAATGAAATTGTTGCATTATCGATTTAATATTATCATGATTTTACATTGTTGCAATATTTATAATCTCTATTGCAACGGTTACACACAAGTACAATGTCAGTGTAGGACCTGACCGCGATCGATCAGACGGTACTCCGGAGGGTCTAATGGGAAGAGAGCAGCCAATGGGAGAACTAAATCATAATTATCAAAAAAGTTGTTGGGCCAAGTTGCGAAATACCAACATTATCCAAGTCTGGTGAGGGCCAGGCTAGACCTCCCGGTGCCACCGTCATTTGCCGTTGTAGGACCGGACAGATAACAGAGAGGGAGAAGGATGTGAATGATGCCTTCAAAAACTCTCTTAGTATCCACTTAACTCCATCATCTCTGATGCCATTCTCCACTGCATCGACTTGAAGGAATTGAAGATCAAAAGGGTTAAAATTCTATTGCTAATTTAGAAGGTTTCCTTCTCACGAAGATTGCCCCTGTCAAAGTTTCTACTTCTAGTCATGCATGTAGATGCTTGTTACCCAAACATACGAAAAATTGTTTTAATTGTTTATTACAATAGTTAATGTTATTATCATGAATTACTTTTTCTTGGTGATAGGTACGTCATATTGCCACATTTTTTAGTTGTTGCATTTTTTATTTTCGTTGCAAAAGTTCATTGAAGCCAAGGATGATATATGTTCAGTGCGATATACCGGCCGGTCTTGCTTGCGCGTTGGGAGAATACGTACGTACGTTCTTCGGATAATCACACGCGGACTTTTGTGCTCCTCTACGGCTACCTCTACTACACCTTTTGTATTCCTTTTTACAAGCTTCAGCCCAATCGCATGCGATGCTAGCTTGTCTTCAGATGTCTGTCCTGATCTACTTGGAACCCCTCTTCCTCCAAGCTAGCCTACCCCATTGGCCCCAACCTTTGACGGCCAGATCAATCCCTGCACGGCCGTGCATGCATGCATGAACTATAACTTGAGTCAGAGTGACCAAAAAGCAGAAATGGATCGAGAGGGAAAGGTGCGTGCGTGTGGTTGTCTATGTAGTAATCATCAGTTCTGATGGTATAGTACCAGTACTGAACAGTCCTGAACTCCTGACAAGAGATGCATTCAGGGGTGCGGTTTTGTCTCTGAATCTGCTTGCCATATTTTCCCTTCAGCTTGTGAATAAGCTTGAAGGTTTCTGATACACCGGTCATCACCAGGCCATGTTGAATTCAATCGAGACATATCGATTTATTCAATTTCAATTTGTGTGGCTGCTAAACTAGCTAGCAATGGACACGCAACGGTCAAGAGATGCTAGCTAGCTTAGCTAGATGCAGCAAGTACGTACATGGTCGCGTGTCACATTCAAACGGCTTTCTTCATGTAATTGAACTCCAGGCATCTCGGTCATCCACATCCCTTTAATCAATTTATCCTCATCTCACCAGCATGCAATTATCCATTTATTTTTCCTCCCATCCCGCGCATGACATGTGGCGGTATACACGCAGCAGCATGGGCTTCTACCAAAGAGGCTGAAAAAAAAGTGCAGATATTTTTGCTATCCTCTCCTCACCATTCCCATTAATTTCCAAAATATATATTGCCACCTTATTTTTTGTCATCTGCATATAGATTAGCCGGCCTCCAACAAAAAAAAAACATACATGACGCAATCTGATCTAACGGATCGAGGGTTCGTTCGTCATGGTCTCCTGGAGATCGATCGATCGATCGATGTCAAATTTGGCAAGTGGAGTACTCAAGGGGCGTCGCCATAGTCGTCTCCCTCGCAAGAACGATCGCTAGCGGTAGCCGCAGATCGACTGCACCCACAGGCGACGACAGGGACAGGGCGCACCGGGCGATGACTAACCGCGCGCGAAGCTGAGCGAGTTCGCGACGGCGACCTGCGCAGTACTGCACGGACCTTCTCCCTAGCTCGCTCTCGCTCTTCTGCAGTTCTGCGTGTCGTTGTTTGATGCTTACTTTGCTCCATTTTCATGGCTAAGTACAACATACTACTAATAATTGATGCTATCTACGGCCTACTTAGATTTGACGCGAGCAGTGAGATGACACTGTCTGTATGTGTGCTAATGTGCTTTTTAGGTCACGCGCCTAGCCACTAGCTAGCTAATTCATCTGTGCATGGAAAGCTACTGCATGCTCCAAAGCCATTAGAATTTTAGACCTTCTTTTTAGCTACGTCTTATATTTTTTGCTAAAATTTTAAAATTTTAGCTGTTTGCGATAGAGATTGCGAAAAGAGAGATACTCGTTTGCGATTTTCGTTGATACAGATGTTAAGCTTTTAACGTGTACTATAATTAACTTGTAGATCCCATCTTGAGAAAATACTCTATTTAAAAATTAGATACTGTAAAAAAAAGCCAAAACCGCTTTTAAAAACTTTGTGTTCATGCAAATATTGGCATTGATTGGTTGGCTTGCTTCGTTGGTTTGAGAGATCGATGGGTTGTCAGTTGTCATACATGTTTGGTGCTCTGAAGACGTAGCTCATCGATCTCAGCTATTACGGGCCTGTTCATTTTAGCTGCGGTTTATGATTTTTGGCTGAAATTTTTTAATTTTAGCTGTTTATGGTACAGATTACGAAGAGACCGATATTCACTTACGATTTTGGTTGGTACAGATGTTGGGCTTTTAACGTGTACTACATTTAACTTGTTGACTCCGTCTTAAGAAAATACTCCATTTAAAAGTTAGGTACTGTAGCAAAAGCCAAAAGTCGTCCAGCTTCTTTCCTGCCAAACAGGCCCTACACGTGTCTGCTTGACTTAAGACTCTGCTCATTTAGACTTGGACTTCTGATTTCTAGTTTATTTTTTACTATTTCTAAATTTCATTTTTTTTGAGTTTTTGGCTTATTTTAAGCTTTTTTGCCGATTCTTTTTTTCCCGTATTCTCTTACAATATATGTGATGGGCTAATCCATTTTTATATTTGTTAAATAAAATTATACCAAATAAGCCACCATCAGTTACAGTAAAAATTCAGCCATAATCTATCAAAATTTAGCCCAACCGAGCACCTAAAATGTATCTTAGCATTGCTCAGACAATGACCACTGGTTAAGTTCATACATACAGCTTGATGATATTATCAACAAGGCATCTTAGTTTCCTCTGATTAAGTGGCTAAGAACCTAACTTCATACAGCTATAAGATATTGACGAGCAGCAGACAAAGAATTGTTACAAATATATAAGAATTCCAGTACATCGATAATTTATATATCATCCGGTGATAATAAACTAACTAATACTATTCCAGCAGTGCGTACGGTAGCAGCGAAGTAGCTGCAGGAATTGTTTCTCTGGGAATATAATATGTGTGTCCACTTCAGAATTCAAGAGTTTGGCCTTTCGATCGACAAGGACCTGCCGTGTTAGCCCACTGAATTCATCAACTAGCGCTGTAGCGCTGGCCAGTACAGCGCTAGCTCCATTAGATCATCGATGTGACGCACTACGAATTAAATGTTTTTGTCATATATAAGAACTTGGCATTGAAAAAAAAAATCCAGTACTATTTTGAAAACGAAAATCTTCTAGGCGTTGCCGACGAGAGAAAAACTACGTACATAGAGCGGATTGGGTCGGACTTGTATTCCAAGTTTTTTTTATATGGATTGAAATGTGACCCAGCACGCATGTGCGAGCGAGAAAAACCGCAGTAGTTTTTCCTTTCCTTTTCTAAAAAAAGAAAATAAAATCTCCTCAAATAAGCCATCTAACATGGTTGGATAAATCGCTTTAAAAAAACTGTCTCGATGAACCGTTTCGAAAATACTATCTTAAGAAACTGTTTAAAAAAATTGAAAAAATTACCTGTTTATTTGTTCGGAGCCACCGGCGGCTACTAGAAGCGCGTTTGTTGCAGCGGAGACGAGGGCATCCCGCGTCACGCCGGACGTGAGGAAAAGCGAATCGGCGCCACCTGCCAGTTTTGCCCCTCAAGGCGCTCCCAAATCGCGAGCTGTGCCAACCGCGCCACGTCACGCTAACGGCAAAGATATCTTCAGGCATATAACCCCGTCCCTCTCCACTCCCGAAAATTTCAATCCTTCGTAGCTAGATAACATATGCGCGTGTGATCTCTCCATTTGGTTGCACAGGATAGGAGTTGCTGAGATAACTAGTATCTGTACGTTTTTGCCGGCCGATCGATCGATCATGTCGTCGGCGCACCCGGCGACGTCGCTGCCGCCGGGCTTCCGGTTCCACCCGACGGACGAGGAGCTGATCCTCCACTACCTCCGCAACCGCGCCGCCTCCGCGCCGTGCCCCGTCCCCATCATCGCCGACGTCGACATCTATAAGTTCGATCCATGGGACCTCCCAGGTAAGTGCATGCGTCAACTAATGAACTAATCCATGCATGCATGTAACACTGGTGTGTGCACTGACACGATCGAGCTTCTTGGATCCGAACAGCGGTTGCAGCCAAGGCGGTGCACAGTGACAGCGAGTGGTACTTCTTCAGCCCGAGGGACCGCAAGTACCCGAACGGGATCCGGCCGAATCGCGCCGCCGGCTCCGGCTACTGGAAGGCGACCGGCACCGACAAGCCCATCCACGGCAGCGCCACCGGGGAGAGCGTCGGCGTCAAGAAGGCGCTCGTCTTCTACACGGGGCGTCCGCCCAAAGGCACCAAGACTAACTGGATCATGCACGAGTACCGCCTCGCCGCCGGCCCGCTCGCCGCCGCCGCCGTCAACACATACAAGCCCAACAAGTTCCGCGCCGTCTCCATGAGGGTACGTACGTGCCGTGCGTGCGGCGCCGGCCAGTCTTGCACCGTCGATCAGTATTCAGTTCGGTTGAATCAATTAAGCCGTATGCATGCACCGATCGATCGGAACGCGCTTTTGGGCTTTTGTTCGTTTAGTTACAGGTGCAACTATATTCGTGTCATGCTAGCCGCGTGCTATCTCGATCCGTTATCTTTGATCACCACACTGCCCCGCCTTTAACCCTTCAACATACATACACACACATACATACATACATACATGCATACACACATGTATACATATATGCATATATGCATACATACGTACGTACATGCATGCATGCATATTACATACATGTGAATTCTCAATCGAATTAAAGCATCGATCAACGCAGGGGTTGTTTATCTTTCTTTTACTTCACAGAAAAATGAGCTTTACGAATGCATTACTGGCATGCATGTATGGTTTCGATCGGTTTGTGATTTGTCAATCAAGCCAGTAGCTTTTGACAGTGATAGCCATGACGGTACGTATAATCGATTAGCGTGTATGATTTTTTGTGCATTCTGTGTATGCCTGCAGTTGGATGACTGGGTGCTGTGCCGGATCTACAAGAAGTCCGGCCAGGCGTCGCCGATGGTGCCGCCGCTCGCCGACTACGACCACCTGGACCACGACGAGCCGTCCGGCGGCTTCGACGACGCCTGCTTCTACGCGCCGCCGTCGAGTAGTAGCACCTGCAGTGCCATGACCGCGCAGCAGCAGGCCGCCGCGAAGCTCCCAAAGATCCCGTCCATCTCTGAACTCTTCGACGAGTACGCGCTCGCGCAGATCTTTGACACCGCCGTGCCGGCCGAGGCCCAGCACGCCCCTCATCTCGCCGTCCACCCCTCCCTGAACCATCTCCTGGCCGTCGGCGACAACGTGCATGCGGAGTACTACTACCCGTCGTCCCCGGCCGCCGGCGGGATCGCGGGGAAGCGCATGGCGAGCCCGCCGGAAGAACGCGCCGGCGCCGTCATCATTGCCCACCCACCGGCCAAGAGGCTCAACAGTTCGTGCTTCGACGCACCGCAAGCGGTGAGCGGCCTGCAACCGACGTCGTCAGTGCTGGGCGGCCTGAACCATCAGATGCTTCCTCAGTTCTAATTCACTCGGCCATGAACTGATCGAATTCACGGATCACCAGCGGCGACATGAAGAATCAATCTTGCGGAGGCAATTAAAATCGATCGATCATACGGTATAGAATTATTGTAGCGTTGAACAAGTAGGCATGTATACGATTTTTTCTCCTGCGTATTCATTTCAGGCACAGTGCAAAGCTAGCCGGAGCTTGATACACTGGAGCGGGAGAATGTTGTTGTACTCCATTAAGATTAGGCTTTCATATAATTATTATATGTAGAACGATAATAATTCTTTAGAGAAAGAATCGATATAATATTGTAGAAGATAACAAAGCAGTGGATTCTAGCTCTGGCTTCTGGGAATGATTTTGTAGAGTAAGAACAGATATAATATTGTAGAGTAATCGTTAGCCTGTGACAAATTCCATATCTAGAAGCCATTTTAGTGTAACTCTGTTAGAACACTCGTGCAGTCATGCATGGCAAACAAATATAGGCTCCTGCAGTTTAACCGTTTCACTGCAGATTCGAGGAATATCCCAGATCATTTACACAGCTATTTACCCCCAATGGCTGCTCAACTGTAAGACCTTTTTTTTACCTCACGCATCTTTACCGTTGGACAGAACAGAGCCTCCCCCTTTCCAGTTTCAGGAGCACACTAGTGGTGGTGCCGAATTTTTGGGCCTGCCCCGAAGTTAGGAACAAGGTAAATTAGTTAGATCTAGGCCCAATTATATCAAGCTTTAGGCCCTACTTGGAAGTCGACTTGGGCCCAATGGTCTTAAAGAAAAACTGCTTGCGTGGGTCGACAAGCCCAATTGTAAACGAGAGAGGAAAAAAAGATCATGTTATTCCGTGTTGCGATTTATAATTTATAATTATGATTTATTAATGTAATAAATAGTGATCATAAAAAAATGCAGCTGAAAAGAAAAAAAACGGAGCCACAGGCTTTTGCTGATAGCTTGTGGTAGGTAAGATCTGCAGTGGGCAAATATTTGCATTTAATACTCGCATCTTCTGGAAGGATTTGAAATCACACTTCTACTCGTGGCATCTTCTTGTGCAACGAACCATACCTTCTGAGGACGAGGAGAAGATGTGAAGTAGTAATAAATGTTCAATCAAATCCTTTCATCTGCCGAATGGACTGCCACTAAATGCATTTCATTTACTAATTCTTGAATAAGGATTTGAAATCCGTCGTTCTACAGTTAATGAATCGCATTGTTATCCGAAGAGAAGAGGACTGGAAGATTACGAATTGGAAACACTCAATACTTGCGTCTTCCTGATGGATTCTCACTAACGCCACATGGCAGGACAGAGGAGAGTCTCTAGCTTATCACTTCTTTGAATAATAATTAGCTTTTAGACGATACGTCTTTTTAAAATAAAGTTTATAAATAGAATATAATAGGTATTATATTAAGCTCAACTATACTGATCAAAATTACATACAACTGTATTTCTTCTACGTATCCACCTCTAACGAAGTGTTAAAATTTAAAAATTACAAACCAAAACCATAGCAAAAAAAAAAAAAAAGAACCACCCCATGCCTAGGAAGGCGTTGGCAGCACTTGGTGACGTCTCACTGGCTTCCTTCCTTCCAGGTCCTATAAAAACGGACCCAGTGTGCGAGCGAGGCTGTCTGTACTCGCATCGCGTCCACTCGGATCAATCGGTCCCCATTCGGCACCTCCCCTCGGAAGCTTCTGGAAGCATGTTTGGCCACGGGCACCACCAGCCTCCACCGCCGCCCGGTCCCCAGTACGGTGGTTGTGGGTACCCGCCCGTGCCGCAGCCGCAGCACGAGCAGACATTCAAGATCTTCTGCCGCGCCGACGAGGGGTACTGCCTCACCGTCCGGCACGACGCCGTCGTCCTCGCGCCCACAAACCCCCGCGACGAGTGCCAGGCACGCACGCACGCTCCGCTCGCTTAATTTTGTTGAGCTGATTCGCTTCTCGATCGTCGTCTGGTACACGTACGTACGTGACGCACTGTTATACATGTACAGTACTGGTACAAGGACATGAGGCACAGCAGCAGAGAGCGAAGGACAACAGGGCCACCGGCCTCGCCATCAAGCACTCGCTCGGCCAGTCTCATCCCGTAATTAACTGCTTTATCTTGGACTCCCGGTCGATTTGCATGTTCTTCGATCGCACGGTTTTAATTACTGTTCGTGTGATCTTACTGTGATCGAGTTCGCTCGTGCGCGCGCGCGCATATACGTATGCAGGTGAATCTGGTGCCGTACAACCTAGAGTACCAGGACGAGTCGGTGCTGTGGAGATGTGTCACCATTCTATGTCAAAGTATAAGTTTAGTAAATCGTATTTGAGTCTGATTACCTCAATATTTTAGAATCTTTGCATCTGGATGGACTCGTACTAGTTGAGTTAAGTTCCTATATGTGGTTTGCATATAGAACGCTTTATGTGGAAGCGTGACTGGTAGTTCATAATGCATTGAGACTAAAATTAGCGTATGTCAAGTCAAGATTAAGGGGGAGATTGTTAGAAATAATTTTGACTTAGAGTTCAAGACGTAGTAGAGTTTGTTTCCGAGTATAAATCAAATTGAAATTAAGTCAAACTTAAAGTCTAAGTACAGTAGAAGAGTTTAACTTTTATACTAAGGAAGCTTATACTAATTTTCTAAGCAAAAATGAGAAAAACAAAAAAAAAATAAATAAAAAATTCAAAAATTCAAAAATTCTTCCGCATTTTCTGAGTTTACTTACAATACTAGTAAGAAAGTTAACATGCCGCCCGGCCAGTCCGATCGACCTTCCAAACGACGCTTATGTTTATTCTCCACTCTCACGGGATTTCCCGGTGAAAAGTCAAGAGCCCAGTCGCCATTCCATTTCACCACGCGCGCACGTAACTCATCTCCCTCCCTCCCTCCCTGCCTCTTCTTCTCCCTCGAGAGCTCAGCTCTATTCTTGGGATCAGCCATGCCACCCGCCGCGACGCAGCCACCACCGGGCTTCTTCACCTTCCTGAAGCACGGCGTCCTCCTCCCGGCGCGCAACCGCGGCCTCTTCCTGCCGCTCCTCGCGCTCACCGCGGCCCTCGCCGCGGCGCTCCTCCTCGCCAACTCCCTCGCCGTGCAGCCGCTCGCCGCCGCCCTGCTCCTCGACGCCGACGCCATCAGCCGTACCGACCCGGCCAGCGCCGCCTACCCGGCCCTCGTCAGGAGCCTCCAGCGCGACCTCCGCCGGCTCATGCTCGACGTCGGCGCGTGCGTTCTCGCCGCCGTCGTCGTCGGGTCGGCGATCAAGATCGCCACCGTATTCGCCGCCGTTGTGGCGTTCTCCGGTACCACCGAGCGCCCCACCGTCGCCACGGTCGTAGGCAGCGCCAAGGGCAACCTCTGGGGCCCCGTCCTGACCGTCGCCTTCGGCTACGTCCTCGAGGTGGCCTGCGCCGGCGGCATCGTCGCCCTGGCCCTGCTCATGGTCTTCCTCCTCGAGTACTCCCTTCTGCTGCTGTTCATCGACGCGCTGCTCGTTCTCCTCGCGTCGCTCTTCCTCGTTTACCTCACCGTCGTCTGCGCGGTGGCCATCGTCGTGTCGGCGGCGGAGCCCGGCCGGCGCGGCGCGGGCGCGGTGTCCCGCGCGTGGCGGCTCATGCGGAGCAAGAACGCGCAGGCCGTGCTCTACGTGGTCGGGACATGGGCGCTCGGCGCCGCGGTCTCGCCGGTGTACACGCTCGCGCTGAGGTGGTGGCCGCAGAACGCGGCCAGCGGGGAGGCCGCCGGCGTCGTGTACGTGCTGCTGCTCGGCGCCGTGGAGGTGTTCTCCGTCGCCGCTGTCACGGCGTACTACTTCGAGTGCAGGGAGAGCAAGGAGCGGGAAGAGGAGATGGCAGGCCACAGATACGCCAAGCTGCCGAATGGTGATGAAGCACATATTTGATCAAATCATCTGTATTTTGTTTTTGTCAATTATTTGGATGAGTAGTATTTGATACCAGTGTGGTTTGCAGGAAAGAAATACTAACAAAGCATACACAGAAAGAAGCATGCAACTTAAACAATTAATCAGCTGCATTTCCAAAGCCACATAAATAAACTGAAATCCACACAAAGCATGCAACTTAAACAATTAATCGAGCTGCTATCTTAGGCACAAGAACTAAGAAGTCGTTGTCATTTCATTGTGACATTAAATCCACTGGTATGAATCGAAGGACTAGTAAAAGGCATCACACAATTGGAGGAAAAAAACACCGAAGTCACTGGCAGGTGCAAAGAATACAATTCGCTGTTCTTGAAACCGTCCAAAGCACGTAGTTTTCAGAGACTCCACTATGTATGCGTCACTGTCAGCCGTGACTTCACGGACAAGTTCCAACCTCTATTTGCCAATCGGATTACTCGGATGACTAGCTCCTTCTGCATTCTTTTTTTAAGTGCAGACCAACTTCATTTCCATCAACCCCGTTCCCGGACCATGGAATTAGACCTAAACTTGAACTAGCCAGACCGAGGAGCTGCCTATCTTTGATTTTTAGGACACTAAGACTTAAAACACATGACGAGTCAACCAGCAGAGCCTTGTGCTCCACCACTAGGGGCTGTGACTGTTTCCAAAGGCTTCACATAAAATTTCGTAATTTTTAAAACTTATTTACTATATGTAAAAACTAGTAAAATTATTGAAATTGTATAAATTTTTAAGCAACATTCGTAACGGGTAAAATTACCCAAAAAATTACACTGCGAGGTACATTGTGTCGGGAGGCTGTACATAAACTTTTGTAATTTTTTAAACTCATTTGATATATTTAAAAATTCAAACAAATACTAAACATAAAAAAATTAGGACAGGTGATTAAACCGGCTAAATCACCAACCGTCCCCTCAGAGATGACAGGCTTGCCTGTCGTCCCCCACCGGACGACAGGCTGTCTGCTGTCTGCTGGTGGGACGGCAGGCGCCTACCGTCGGTGGCCTCGCTGCGTGTCTTCTCGCCAGCGCTGTCGCCCACCCACGGACAGCACAAGTGCCATTTTTGTAAATACATGTATATGAATAGTTTTATAAATACAATGTATAATAGTGTCAAATCGGGCTTTGTCTCGACAAGTGGCTTAAGTACATAGTAGTTTTCATCGTATGCAATGTATTGAAGCATATGCGTGCGTGTGTCGTGAATTGTGATGTGTTGCCAAATTTTCAGACAAATAGCAATAGCAGTAAATAAATGTCTGGCATCTACCAATTGAAAGGTACTTAGATAGTTTACTGAAGTTTTTTTTTTTGAAAATGCCATTGGGTAGACACCGTTTTGCTGGAAAATGACATCGAAAATGTATAATAATGATTGTGCCACTCATTTTCAAATTTTCTACTCAAAATGCCATTCTGGCAGCGTGGCATTTTAAATTGAGCATCACAGAGCGGTCTCAAACTCAAATGTTAGCAACCTATCCAGGAAGGGCAGTATATACGGAACATAATTTAGCTCCGATCTCATCTCACAGTTTACAGTTTGCGCTGAAGCAATGGTGAAGAAATCAGCTAGTCTTTAACCTTAACAGTCTAAATTCGTTGATCTTCTTAAAAAATGACTCTAATCTATAGTACATACTGCAAAAAATGGATTGAAATACACACACGATACATGATACATGTTTAGAGGTACTGAATATCGCACTATACTCATCTGGATGACAAAAAATACTGACTATGGAGGTAGGATACGGCACCATAGAAATCACACCACTCATCTGATCTTCTTCAAGAACTGTACCTTCTCAAACTCTGGGGCGGCATAACTCTTCTCTACCTCCCATGCATGATGAGACATCATGTTGAACGATGATTTCACCCCCTTCTCATCAGAGACCTCCCATGAGAAAGGGATCCGAGCAGCAAAGACGCCTTCCCCAGAATGAACATGCAAGTCAAAACCCAGCCTGTCTACCCAAATCATTTTCACATCTGTCGCCTGTCACCATGCAAGGACACTGTCAATTTCTATGCAGCAAAACGTCAGAAAAAATTTCCAATTGTTGCACATCACATCTCGGGATAACCACTCAGCACACAAGACATTAATCAGCTGGAGCATCTTTTAGAAAGATAAAATCAGCAGTGTCTTACATTGACATCTAAAATTATTTCTTCTGAGAAGGAACAAAAAGATGTTTATCCCTCTTTAATTATTTAACTCATATATCTGATGCACAATCAGGTTTACCTGCTGTTAGTTAATTGCGCCATTTTACATTAACTGAGATGTAAGCTGCTGATTATAGGTAACTCTATAGCTATATAGTAATTATAAACAAAACCAAGAAAACAAAAATATGTGCTTTCATTAGCTTAGCATTAGCTATCTTTCTTCTTGAGAAGTGACAAACGAAGTAGTAGGAATGATGGGAACAGGTTCAGTACCTGAAAATCCGATTCAACGTAAATGCTGTATATCCTACGGACATCTTCAGCATGTTTTCTGTTCATTTCCTCAACAATGCTTTCAGCAAAATTTCGAAGAGGATCAGGTTCTGCGTCACTGTATTCTGATGGGACTACCCACATGCCATTCTGAATGAAAAAAGTATCCAGTTAAAAGTTAACACCAAAGTTTCATTCTTTAGCAAATTTAGTGCCAAATTGTGCTGAGAGAGTGTCAGTAAGGAATGATTTGAAGCATTATTCATTGATGTAAACTGAAAAGCACGAAGTGCTAAGGTGTTGTAGGCTCTTCAACATGCATCCATCAGCATAAGAAAATTGAGTAGCACACAAATCACTAAGTTCATGATATGCCAAAGATGGATCTTATACATATTTGAAGTACCCAATATGGTAGTCGAGAAAACATATTCCAGTAACTGCATGATGTTCAATTAGCAACCTATATCGATTAATTTCTGGAGCAAATTGATTGTGTGGAAGTGATTGGAAAACGAGAAACAAAAATCAATTAAATTAGGTGTGGGGTTAGTGGATTATTAGATGAAAAAATATCTTGGTGATTTTTTAAAGTTAGCTTATCCTTGAAACGAAATCCTAGACATTCAAATGAAACTGATGAGATTAACATCTCCATATATTTGCCAAGTAAATGAAGGTTTAAGTTTCTGAGAAACGAATATGTGTAAAATAAGTATTGTTCTAGGATCAAAAAGGTCAAGAAGGAGCAATTAAAGTGTATAATCATACGAAATCCCAATTATGTAAACAACAAAAAGATCTTTCGATCAATATAGGGAGAGTCCGAGAGGAAAGAGACATAACAAGTACCATAGCTTGAAAGATTCATATGATAGCAAAGCACAATGTACTAAAGACCTTATCCTACATTAAGGCAACAACATGGAAGTTTCAGCTAAAATAGTCTTATGGTAGAACATAACAGTGTTTTCAATAATTATCTCCTATGTGTTCGAAGTCCTTTCGAAAAAACAATCATTAAGTTCTAACAACTACACTAACAAAAATTGTCAACAGAAAAAGGTTTATACCGCTATGTATTTGAGTTCTCACCAATATACAGCAAACACTTTTTGTCATCACACAACTGTGATACAGAATTGGAGCCATACATATGAATGTAGAAGAGATGTAACTTAACAAAACTCAATCCAATAAGCCAATAGAACTGGTAAACACAATAAGCTGCAAATGGAAGCTGTCCAACTAGGCAAGCAGCCATCCTACAAATGCTAATAATCACAACGGCAGTATAACCAAAAAAGGGGCTGGCAGTGCAAAACATCACCACAGAGGCAGATTGAGGTGGAGTCTTGTGGGGCCACATGATCCCACTGAAAATTTACAGCCAAGATCTTTAACTAGAATCAAATTACACAAGACTTTTAAATTTCTTTATTTTTATGAAACAGCAAACCACAGAAATTTCTCACAATGTAAGGGACCCACTGACAGCATTTCTGCATCTGCCACTGCCACAACATAACATATGTCGAAGTTATTCAGGAAAAATATGTAGCTTGCATTAAGCCTACAACACACATTTTTAAATCAAGAGGCTATATTGATCACCTAGTTTACTGATAGTCATTCAGCATCCTTGATTACTATTAGCAACTTTTCAATAATCTTAAGCTAGTGCAAAATAAAAATGTGGATTTTGGTTCACTTGTGCGTGGGTGTCTTTTTTTTTTGTTTTGGGGGTTCTAATTGCAGGCAGCTTGATCTTCAAAGTCCCCAAGCCCAATAATTCTGCCTTACTACCACTCTTCTTGACCTTTTCCTGCAACCCTCGCTCCCACAGTGTGCACAGAGCATGCACAATCTATCTCATTACGGTAAACCATTTTCCAACTCCTACCTACTCTGTATATCCGTTGTTGTAGCACAAAGGAATACAGAATGAAAATTCACACCCAAAGGAAACCATATCCTTTTTCTTAAAAAAAGGAAACCCAGAAGCATGTAAATTCATACGCCAATGATCAAGCAGGCAGCAATCGAGAACAAACAAGATAGTACTAGATTAAGAGCTCCCAGCTTTACTAATATCAGAATATTATGAAACCAAATGTAACTAGAAGAAAATAATGCGTTCTACCTCACTGAAATCTTCCATGTGCAAGATCCGCTCTACAGATATTAAATAAAAAAGATCTTGATCTATGTCCTCCCCAAATTTCTTTTGCCACCTAGTAGAAAGCTTCTGCATAATTCAATTCAGCACATTACAAACCATTAGTCCAACTATGCTCAAGAACTGAATGAACTGGTGGCTCAAAATGAATTAAATTATGAGAGAATAAAGCAGAAAAAAATTCAAAAAATTATCTTAGTTTGTTTGGAGGAAGAGACAGGAATTATGACCAAGCAATGTAGTTTAATTTACTGAGTCCAATAACATAATCGTGCTCAAGATAGTATATTAAGTCATACTTCTAGATTAGACAATTTCCCCATGTAATAAACTGATAATTCAGAAGTGTAATACAAATATATCCTTAGCAAAATGCAACACCATAAAAGTTTTACCTTCAACACATATTCATCACTAGGTTTAGTCAATGAACCAAGCAAAGTACATTGTGGTGTCCTGGCCCCACTTTGACGAAACTACAGCCACCAAAAGTAGTAAGAAAATGGTGAGTACAAGATACAGAAGATCCGTATATTATCAAACAAGATAGCAACATTAGAATTTGGGCCATCTATGATTTCATACAAAATTCAACAGTACTGGCACATCAATTCCATAACGAAGCTAACCACCCTTGCTACTAACTCTTGTTTTCCACCAAACTGCAAAATGCATCTGTCCTCTGATCTACAGTGCAAAATGCCAAAAATCCAAGGTTCAAGACTGAACCAAAGAACTTACAAACCACAAGGAAGCAAAACACAGAGACACACAGCTTAAGAGTGAAATACAATAACAGAGCAATAACACCCCAAGCAGTAAAGTACAATGGAATTCGGCCATTGGTTACAAAATGCCAGAACTCAACACCTAAAATTAAGAGCACACTTCACATTCAAAGGATTGAAATAGGAGGATCCGACTCATCAAAACTTTACTATTAAAAATAGCACAAGTGCTCTGCCCACAATTCAATAAATCAACAATAAAACAAACAACTGAAATCTCAAAATCCAATTCCTCTAAAAGTGCAACAAACTACAAGTGAAAGGTCAACACTAGTGTCAACCAAAGAACACTTCAAAATCAAGTCTTCATCGCACATTGCAGCAATCCCCATACCTTAAAATGCCAAACTTTGTCACACAACGCAACAATCCAACACCTCAAACTCCAAAAAGGCACGGGCAATGCACAAATCCAAAGCTTCAACTACGAAATTTTCCCACATAATGTGATAATCCAGCACCTCCTCAAACTCCAATCCTCTTCACATAATGAAGTAATCCAGCACCTCAAAATACAAACTTTTCTTATAACGTAACAGCTCAACGCCAGAGGCACATCGAACACGCAATGATCGAAATACATACACATCACGATATGCGATAAGCCAACATCCAGACCAACCTAACAAAGCCTCGTAATTTTCCTCTCTATCTCAGAATGCAATCCAACAGTCAATACTATCCATGAGTAATTCACGCGATCGAATCCAACTTAAAAAAAATCTGAATCTTTCTCCGGCACTACACCGCAACTGCTCCTTGGAACGCCTAAAAAGTAAAAAATCGATCTTTATCGCAAAATGTGACTATCCAAGCACCCCCAGAGCCCCAGCAGTTGCATCCCCTCACCTCGACGTGGAAGCTAGACCGCGCATCGGGCGCGGCGACCCCGGCCGTGGCAAGGCAGAGAGCGGGCGAGCCGGCGCCGTCCGCGACGAAGCGCGCGCCGACGCCGAGCGGCCAGCCGTCGGGGCCAACCACGGAGAGAGTCCCGGACGGCGCGAGCTCCACAACTGTCCGCGCCACCTCGGCCGCCGACGGCCGGGCCCGCGGCGCCGATACTGGCGGGGCGGAGGCCGATGCCGCCGCAGCTACCACCCGGACCCCTCGCCTCGCGGCTGAGACGGCGAGCAGCGGAGGCCGTAGGGACGGCTTCTTGGAGAAGAGGGTGGCGGGGGAGGGGAGCCGGGAGGAGAGGAGGGAAGGGAAAGACGACGGCATGGCGGACTTAGTTTGGAGGTTGTGATTCGTCGGGGATTTTGAGGGGTCAGATTAGTAGATAGGTGCGGCGTTGAATCTCAGATGTGTACCATGTGTTCCTTCCTCTTTCATTTCCTTTTCTTCTCGCTTTCCTTCTTGCTAAAATTTTGAGCTGATAAGTTCCGTTTTGTCGCCACTGCGGTCGATTATGATAACCTTCCACCAACTTTGGTGGATTACGATAACCTTGATTTACTAGTGTTGCGATTACACCAACCAGTAGATAAGCCGCTATGGGAAGCTACAGGACACAGGAAGCAGAATGGAAGATGTGTACCTGGTTATTACTAGGCTTGTTCACGAAAAAAAAGAGTTATGGTACCCTAAATATCATATTTATAGCCATAAGAAAGTTGTTTACAGGAATACCTCTATTAAAATTCGTAACTATAAGAGCAAACTTGTTCTTTCATTGGCACAGCCATTTCAGACTGCCACGTAAATTACACATCCAATAGATCTTTGGCGCAGTGTATTGATTGGGTAAAGGTAGGGATCACTTTCCTAACAACATCCTCTCATAGATAAGACCTGTGTGACCGGCGGGCTGAGACCATGCTGCTTACTTTTGGCCCTCTCCATTCCATTGGCCTTCCGGTCGGCTGGCTGGTTTCAAAGTGCTATCGCTAGATCGCAAGGAAACTGTAACGCCCCTATTTATAGAGGCGTTGGTAATCTCCGCAACTGTCCAGGACTGTTCAGTTGCGGAGTACTATACATGAGTGTGTACCACAACAACACAAGGTTACAACAAAAGAACTAAGCTTTATTACAGAAATATGGTTTAGCAACCTAGTTTTGGCACAGAGGACATGTAAGCCCAAAGTTACCTTACATTACAAAAGAAGAATCCACAGACAAACTTGAATGTGGCTAAGACCTAAAACCAGTCAACGTCAATGAAGTAGGGTTCTCCTGGCACTTCATCAATAACTTGTTCATCATTCTCCTATTGATATTTTATTTATTATTTAGCAAGTAATGAGTACAACCGTACCCAATAAGTCACAAGGGCAAATTCTAACAAATCTATTTCCAAGGATAATTAATGGAATGGGTTATTCTGGTTTCATTAATGAGTGGATGCAATTTTATTTGTAAACATTTTTAAACAGGATAAAACAAGTCTAAAACTTCTTAAGACTAGGGGTTTTCAACACTTGATTACACAGATTACTCAGATTAAAATATAAACAAATCTACTTATGCCTCGCTGTTGAAATCACTCATTAAACACAACTTTCTTTACCGAAAGCACGTTGTATTCAAATACCATTTATTTCACTCTACAGAGTTACCCAGCTTTACCCACAAGATTTCTCAAACTCTTAATGTCAAGCTATAGATATGCTTCAGTTAGCGTGCGACTAAGTTGAGAAAATAAGACTTTTCACTACTCAATTCTTTATATAGCTCCTACCCAATAGATTATATACCACACAAAACTCGGGCATCCATTAGCCAATGCGGAACACATCTGCCCGATTTTTTGTGAGAACCTACCGTTGTTTAAGTATGGATTTACCGTTTCCATGCCACGCTCCCTTACTATCATTATACACATGGACAAAAAAAAGTTAATAAGTTCAGTAGATATTCCCTCTGGTCTAGTTTAGACATAATTTTATCACTATACACATGGACAAAAAAGTTACTTGTTTTGGGCCTATGTTACCTTTATTAATTATGTATTCATCTATGTAACATCATACGAACCAATAAACAATTAGTATAAGTATTTGATGGGAAATGTTTTCTTGAAAAATCAAAATGATAGGTATTTACAAACTAAAACTAACTTGCTAAACTATACATGTATTTTGGACTCAAAGTAGCATGACCTAGCTTATATTGCAACCTAAATCAAAGACGGTGATACGTGTGCGTAACAGATGGTTGACTTACTGGTATGTTTTTCCCTCGGGTAATATATTCCTGCATTATAGTCAGCAAAACCTGGCTGCATACGTTTGTTGGCTTTACTTCTACTCCACTAGGTAGGTATTCTCAATACATATTTTTCTGAGTCCTCTCAATAAATTAATTCTATAGAATAATAGCATTAGCCTTCCCCTAATGATCCCTAATATCGATAACCTTCCCCTAGGTAGGTATTCTCAATAAATTAATACTAGAAATATGAATATTCTGTTAGTTGACTTCCTTAAATATTTCCTCACAAAAATAATCTGTTAGGTTTTTAGATAGTAAGTCGCACAATTTTTTTTTCTAGCATGCTAAAATAGCGTAGTTTCTCTTCTTACAAAAAGATAGAAAAATCTAAGTGCTAATAAAAAGCCACTGTAATGACAAAGGGAGGCTTAATCTCAAGTGCTAATTTTTAACTAAAAAAGGCATGAGGACATCGAAAGGAAAAGAGAGGAAACCATTATTGAATAAAATACGTTTTTATGAAAAAAATAGTCGCTTGCTTTTCTTCATGATTTTTTTGTTTTGTATTGTAGATTTGTCGGCTTCAATCAAAGGTGACGACTATTATGTGACATCGGTACCGACCAAATGACACAATTTTTTTGTGAATTCAAATATATGGAAATTTTACAAATAGGCAGCTAGCGGGCACTGCCCGCTGTATAATTTTGACCACCGTCGAAATAATTTGTGCTACTATATTTTTCTCTTCTCCAGTCAACTGCCAAATACATTTCTCTTGACCCCAGAATAATAATAGTTTTCGCAGAAACTATAGAATCATGCTGCATAGGTGTCACATTTCTTTATGCAAACCATGTGCATATATGCGCTTCCCCCTCTCTATTAATGCAGAAGTCATGCCTTCCGGTTCATGGCTACGGAGGCCTCTGCTTCCTCCTCCTCTCCATTGTTTCTTCTCTGTGGAGATCGAGTGAGAGTCACCGTTTGTAGGAGACGCCCAGTAAATTTGGCATGGGATCAAGATCGATGGCTTCGCGGTCGGCAGTCACGTCCGAGGAGCTTGATCGGATCACCGACTGGGAGGAGACGGCGGCGAAGATGGTCAGGTAAGAGATCATCGGATTTTTGGAGCATGTCTTTGGGGCTCAGTTGCATGACGACGTATACACAACGTTTTGAGTGTTACAAGCTGAGTCCTTTCTGCTTGAGAGGAACATTTTGGAGGGAAAATAATGTTGCGCTAATTAATGTATGAGCTACCCTGCTTTGATCTCTCCTCGCTGAGCTATCTACGCAGCCGTACCGGCAACTGTTTGGTTTATCTGATGATTGAAGCCCAGCTCAAGCTTCGTCCACCCAGGTGCAGTCCCCAGCACCATGGCCATCTGCTCACCTTCGGCAATTCAGCACAGATTGCTTTCTTACCCTTGTAATCCCCGGTGCGCTAACTTTGTCGGATCTGCAACAGTGATTGCAAGTAGCTGTTCAGTTTTACTGATAAACTTGTTCTTCTTGTCTGGGAGGGCATCTTAGGAAGAACTCTACACTACAATATAAAATACCATTTGCCATGTGGTACTAGGAAGTATGCATAAGTTGTATGTGAAAAAAATAAAGTAGCACTTGGTTTTAGGGCTAAAATTTCAATTTTGAATGATAATGAATCTCTAATTAACGTACGCAACTGTTTGTCCATTACCCATGCAATATCAAGACATTTTTCAGAGGTGCTGCAATAGTAGGACTGTGCATGGTCAAAAACGTGAAATTTTGTGAAATTTTTTTTGAGACAAAAAAATCTGTGAGCTAGTACAGTATAATTGTATAAACCTTTAATTTCTTATTAATGTAACATTGGAAGGGAAAAAATAATGATGTCTAAAACTCAAATATTTGAATTTCTCTCTCTTACTAAAAAAGAAACAAAGTTTTCTCTGAACTTGGAATATAAATGTCATCTTTTCGATTCCACAGGTTCAGTATTGATGAGAAAGAAGATGAGAAACACCAGATCACTGGCAAAGCTTCAGCTAAAACAATAGGCAGAAGTCCTGGCAAGCGAAAAAAATTGTCTGAGAACTGTGAAAGCCGACGAAAATGGATTCTAGATCCTGGAGGCAAAATTGTGCTCACATGGAATCGTGCCTTCCTCGCTTCTTGCCTGGCTTCTCACTGTATTGATCCTCTCTTTTTCTTCTTACCGATGGTTGACAACACATACAGTTATTTGTGCATGAGAATGGACAAACATTTGGCTGTCACCCTCACTTATCTCCGGTCTCTTGTCGATATGTATTACTTCATCCACATTGCTGCAAGATTCTGCACTGCATATGTTGATCCAGTCTCCAAAGTTCTCGGCAAAGGCGAGCTTGTTACAAATCCTAGAAAGATTGCAAACAGATACATCAGAACAGACTTCTTCATTGACCTAGTAGCTGCATTACCTGTTCCACAAGTACGTACCCGATGTTAGACAAATTGTGCAACTGTAATCAGACACAAGCATGGCATATTTGATGCATTTGATTCTTTTCATGTGCAGATTCTTGTCTGGGCTGTTAGTCCATCTATGAGCTTCAGAAATATTAATGCCCCTTTCTTTCTGATAATCCTGATCCAATCTGCCATTAGACTGTATGCCAATATTTTGCTCAGTGCAAAAATTGTGAAGGCGGCAGGCTTTATTGCAAAAAATGCATGGGAAGGAGTTATGTATAACCTACTTCTGTACCTGATTGCAAGTCACGTAAGTCTTTCCAATTTCTCTTCAATTATACTCCTATATCATGAATCATGAAAACACTACTTGCATAGACCTCATTAGAAAAAAACTATACTCGCATGTTTGCAAAGACAAATAATGTTATGCACAGAGTAACAAAACAATATGCTGCTAGGACAATAGTTGTCACGGCGTCACCTAGCAGTTGTCGACCCTCTCCAGCTCGCATCCGCCGCCGCCGCCGCCCATAGCGTGTCGTCGGCTCATCAATGTTTCAGAAGGCAAATGAAGAGCTTCATGTTACACATCACGGAACTTTGGACTCACATATAACATTTTACGGATTAAATCTTCAACAATATATTTTTTCCACAGCTGGTCGGAGCACTATACTATCTACTTACAGTGGAGCGGCAGAAGACATGCTGGGAATCACAATGCTTGATTGAGAGCCAAATGGCAAACCAAATCCCATGTGATTTCAAGTTCCTCGATTGTCGACATGCCACCTCAAGTGAGAACCAAAATTGGGCAAATAGTACAACTGTTTTCACAAATTGTGATGTGCAAAGTCAAAATGTCAGTGTAAATTATGGAATATTCATTCGAGCAATGCAAAATGGAGTAGCTACAATGTTGCTGTCTGAGAAATACTTCTTCTCTCTGTGGTGGGGACTCCAACAACTGACGTATGTATCTCTACACTAACTCATGAATTTTGACAATTCCAGTGCTGCATCACCCGAGTCTAGACACACCATCAGACCATAGTAGTATCAACAGCACCGCTTGTCCATACAATTTCTTCTGTAACGTTTTAATTGCTTGCAGAATACCTGTTGTTGTCATTTTTCAGACAAATGAGTAGTTTTTTTTCTTGGATGTTTCTGGTGTCAGCACATACGGGAATCCTCTGGTGACTAGTTCTTTCATTGGTGAGAACCTATTCGCCATAGGGCTAACCCTTTTGAGCATTGGTTTGTTTGCTCAGTTAATTGGCAGCATGCAGGTAATTTATATTCCAGGAATAATACTTCAGTCTTATTGACAATTTACTTCTTCGGATCCATCAAAATGAAGAAACAAATTTCTCTGCAGATTTACATGAGATCTCTTTCTATGAATGTTGAGTGGCGAATACGACAAACAGAAATGGAGGATTGGATGAAAGATCGTCAAATACCCGATAATATACAGCATCGTATTTCTCAATTCTTTGAGTACAAATGGATTGCAACACAAGGGGTTGAAGAGGATGCAATACTCATACAATTACCAGCAGACCTTCGTCGAGAAATGAAACAGCACCTGTGCCTTGATCTTGTCCGACGTGTAAGTGGCTTCCAATTTTTACTGTTAACATATTCTGCACAACAACCATAGCTTTTCCTTATTATTCACGTTTGAAATATGAGAAGAAAAACATTACTGATCAGCATTAAGTACATCTGTGAAAAAAAAAGTACTGATGAAAAGAGGTGTGCTCCTGTTAACTTAAATCTCAGGTGCCATTCTTTTCTGAAATGGATCAGCAACTACAAGACGCCATCTGCGAGCGCATGACCTCCTTCCTCCGCGCAGAAGGCACCTACATTATCCGTGAGGGTGACCCTGTCAAGGAGATGCTTTTTATTATCCGAGGGCAGCTAGAGAGCTCCACGACAGATGGCGGCAGGACTGATTTCTTTAACTGCCTCGTCCTAAAATCAGGAGACTTCTGTGGTGAGGAGTTGCTCACATGGGCATTGGTTCCCAGCTCAGGTGATAGCTACCCATCGTCAACAAGAACTGTCAGAACAATCACTGAGTTGGAAGCATTCTCCCTCCGAGCTGATGACCTCAAGTTTGTGGCAAGCACATTCAGGATGCTGCATTCTAAGCACCTGCAGCACACATTTCGGTTCTACTCATACCAATGGAGGACATGGGCAGCACGCTTTATCCAGTCATCATGGCGGCGGCGCCAGAACCGACAACAAATGGCAGAAGTAGGCCTAAGCAGTAGGTGGGAGTCATTCTTTTCATTGGTCGATCAGCACATCAATGAGGCAAGGCATGACTCCGATGGTTCTTCTGACTCTGTGGCACAAGAAGGGTCAGTTACTGTATTGAAGATTGCCTCAATCTTCAGAAAAGCACAGAAGGAGCGGCCAGAGGAACCTGATTTCTCTGCAGATGATGACTCAGAGTAGCAAATAACCTGCATTCATATAATCAAATGATGTGAGTAGTAAACCTGCTAATGAAACAAATGGTGATCTTGGTCTCTGTATAACAGCTATAGCTCTGAGACGTTCATAACCCTCCCATTCATAAATAATTTTTCCAGGATTTTAGTGTTCATGATGTTATCTGAATGCTTCAATAGTGATTAGATATAATCTATATTGAAAACAAGAAAAATATTACCAAATGCGATGCCAACTCCACACGTAAGATGAATGAAAGGATTTTGATCTAAACAAAAGTTTGCATGAGTCAAACCTGGACATTGAACTACAAAAGCAGCACTCAGTGTCTTAGTCACTTGTTAATAAAACCTCACGAAAAAACCTAGAAAATATGAAAATAGGTATCCACGTAAACAAGGTGAGAGAACAAATTGCACATAAGCCAAAAACCAGCATGCCAGCTAAAGTGGAGTTAACAATAAGCGTACATGTATGAAAAGTGAAACAGTTAAGTTGTACTGTTCAGCCTTATATTCTCTCTCAGTATCTCACCCTTCCTCCTGATGACTTGAGACCACCAAGCCAATTCTTCAGTTGCTCCAATAAATGAAAAGTAAAAAAGGAAGCACTACGGAAGGGATAAGTCCCCTTTTCCGAGGTACAAAAATCACATTAGATCAGTCAACAATATCAATGTTCATGATCTGGAGCATCCACAGCTTTGAAGATCTCAGCATCTTGACATGTTGGTACACAGATGTATGCTTTCTACACCTCTAGTAGAGATCTTAGTGATATACACAATACAAACAAAATAATACACAAATGAATACTACTGAAATGCTACCAAAAGACTCAATAATAATCACCTAAAAAAAGACCCAATAATAAATTATACATTGGAAAAGTTGAGTACAAGTTGAAAAGAATGGCCAGTGAGATCAATCATTGGTCAAAACGGTTGACATCATAGAACTCGATGTTCTTATATTTCTGAGAAATTGTTTCTGCTTGTACTTTCCGAGCTGTGTCGGTTGCACAACCAACAAGTACAAGCACCGATGTACTAGCAAATCCTCGGAATGCCGTCAAGTGAGTTATTTGTTCAACCACAGATGGTCCAGCAGCTAGTACAGCCAGAGGGGCAGATCCTAGGACAGATATAAGACTAAGAGCCTGCAATGAGATATAATTATTCAAGATAAAAGAATAACCTCATAACAGATCACACTATTCCATACCAAACAGCAACATGGGATACCCATATGATACTACAATACGACCTAGACACAGCAGTACAGCATTTGTTCAAAATTAATGACAATATAAGCTTAAAAATTTATTGAGCATGCTAGAATTTTATTTCTCTTGTTATGTATTTCACCAATATAGTTAATTTGGCAAAGCGTATTAGCATCTGTAAACAAGTTCCAGTTTCTTTTTTTATCTTATGTTAATTATTTCCTTGCCACGTTGGACTGTGTCACAGCCATATAGGAGAAGTGTAACTTTTAAAAATTGAATATACTCCAGGCGTCCAATATTCCCGTTATTTTGCAATATATGTGGCCAAAGTTGAATATACTCCGGGCGTCCAATATTCCCTTTATTTTGCAATATATGTGGCCTAGTTGTGTGACATGTTTGATACATGTCAAACATGGAGATGTTGCCCAGTAGAATTATCAGTTTACTCAGCATGTAATCACACAATGTTCTGGAGGCTTATACAGATGAGGTCTGCTCAGTGGGCCACACCTTGTGGCATTTGCACTCCTGAGTCCTGAACCAATTTTAATGACATAAAAAATTCCAAGAACTGCTCTTGGAATTTCATTCTTGGAACCAATATCTAGACCTGAAAATTCCAAGGACTCCTAAAATATTTCCAAGAATCTAACCTGGACAATTGCAAAACCAACAGATGCGTATCATGTGTACTGAAGAACCTTCTTTCTTCCTGCCTCCCCTTCTTTTCTCTGAAGGTCTTGCAATTTCGGGTAAAGTTGAGCAAGAAGCTGAAACACAATCTGTTCATTGATAAAGGGAACAATGCCAAGGGAGCATATTCCAAGACAACCAATACCTCCATCAGAAAAAGAATCTAAAGTGCCCAGAAGACTGTTCAGGTCAAGATTACCAGTGAAAGCTTCCCGGTTCACTCCACCCAAAGGTATACACACCAAGTTGAGGCAAGGCCAAATAACCAAGGAGCATCAGGAACTTCCCGGGTAGAGGGCCCTTGAAGAAGTCACCAATGTCAATGGAACTATCATCGATTGCAGCTGCTCAAAAGGGAGCTACTTGGATTAAGACACATTTTAAATGACAAAGCCTAATTGGCTAAACTAAAGTGGATTTGAGCTGCAAATCTACGAACAACACAGGTCTTAGCTGTTAAATACTTGAATAGTAGCAGTCTACAAGGCACTGCCAAGGTCAAATAAAATTTTCGTAATAATCGAAACATGTAGGCATAATTTGACTATTTGAGCTAAATTTTATTAGCAGAGTGAAATGTTAGACTAGTTCAAGAAAATTCTCATAACAAAGATCCTATTGCTAACATTTTTAAGAAAATGTGGGTTCTAGATGAGTAATCAAGAGGGGGGATTGTTTCATGGGTATTGTAGCTTTCTCTTATATCTTTGTAATTTTATTAGATGAGAGTATAATATTTTTTCATAAATGTTTCCACAAGCAGTGTAGTAGCATTGCTTTCAACTTAACCTAATGAAGCACTGTGCTAAGTAACCCACTTCTACAACAGCATATAATTATACCGCATATAAATAAATACAAATCCTTCTAAAGCATTGACCAACTGATTCGCAAATTATTTATAAAAAAACAAGGGATAACTCCGAATTGGCAACCTGCTGCTCCACGGCCGCAGGATGGCTTCTCCTTCCTGATGCCGCTGGAGCTCCCGAACACCGGCGACAGGATGCCAAAGAAGGTCGACAGGGGAGACTGAGAATCGGGCCTCGACGGGCCGTCCTTGTAGAGCCCTAAAGGATCAAAGCCAGGGCCAGCCGTCTCCAGCGTGCATCTACACGAACGAATCAGAAAGAAATTACGCAAAATCCCACTTGCATCCAAGAAACGATGTTAATTTGCTGCGAATTTGCTACCTGGCGGAGGAGGCCAGGGCGGTTCGGCCTTTTCCTGTAGCTGCCGTGCGGCGCGTCGGGAACCTGAAGGAGGCTGCTCCGGCGACGTTGCCCAGGCGTAGGGGAGGGGGGATGGTGCTGTCAGAACCCAAAATACAAGGATCCGAAATGGTACGCAAAAATGAGATAAAAGCTAGAGAAAACTAGGAAAGATAGTAGAGACTCTAAGTTATACTAAGATATTACGGCTAGAAAACATTGCCTTCAGCATCCACCAGGTTAGGTACTACTTGGTCCCCAATCTTCTTCAATTCAGAGAACTCTTGTTTTCATTTTTGCCATTTCCTCCACTATAGGTGGGCGGCTAGATGCATGTTCTTATACATAAAGGGGGTATGTCATGGTAAAAATGTTACCACTGTCTTTGCGTACTGTTCGTGATTTTTTTGGGTTTCCTACGTGATTTCTCCCATTTGTTAAATTTTATCCGAGTCTCAGGTAAGAGATATTATTTTTACTTTTTAAGGGGAAGAATTTTTTTTCTTAACCAATTGCAGAAGATCGCTTGGGTTTGGCATGCATGGACTAAATTGGGCCCGTCAGCCTCGTCTGGGTTGATCTTTTGAACAGTGAAATGAAAATACTAAAGAAGGTGACGGGCACCAAGTTTGGTGAGCGCAGACGGTGGCCATGTTCTTTTAGGATTTTAACTTTTGGTTTCTTTAAAAGTTAAAATAAATAAAACGGTTTCTGGATTCTTTAAATAATTTTTTGAGTCTAAAATCGTGTATATTGTTTGTGTTGACATCTCTATCGTCCACTGCAGTATCAAAAAACACAGATAAAAACTATCAACCATAGCTAAAAGAACAAAACCGGTATTTGGCCATGCTTGGTGAGTTTTTGGGCTGCAAATTGTATGTGAAAAGCATAAAAAAGGAAACGCTCTCATAAAAAATCAGAATCGGCTAAAAGACTGACATCACCATGATGTATGGGATTCGATCGTGAACATGTTAAGCATACAAGATTGATTTATATATCCATTGATATGTACGTAGTATCTGTTACACAATATCACCATATCGATCAGAATATATATAGTCTGGACTTGTGGAGAACCAGACCTCAAGAAGGCTACTGAATAAAATACTTTGAATGTAATTAACAACCTGCTTGCTTGCCTCCCCTAGCAACAAAGCACTGGCTAGAGCACAGAAGAACACAGTTCATGTAACACAGACTCTTTGATCTCTGAACAAACAATATCAAAATGACAAAATTAAGAGAAGAAGGCTAAAATTAATCACGTCGATCGATGGAAACCCCTTCCATGGTTGCATGCATCTTGTCTCTTTCGCACGTGCAGCAGCATGTGGCCTGGACGTCGTCGACATGCATGGCGAGCGGTCACTTTATTCTCCTGGTCGCTAGCTGACCTGCTCGCCGATGAGGTCGAGGCCGACGGCGAGGAACGTCACGCCCTGGAAGAGCAGGAAGTAGAAGTGCAAGCCCTGCGCCGACAGCAGGCTGCGCGTTGCGGCGGTGAGGAGGAGGCAGGCGAGCGCCAGCTCCTTCTTGAAGATCCGGTTCGGCGCCTTGGCCTTGCTGCTCTTCTTGGCGGGCGCCGGCACCGCCGGCGACGTGGCTGCCGCGGCGGCTTGGTCCTTCTTCTCCTGCAGCTTGGCCCACTCCTCGTGCTCCTTGAGCTTGCCCCACTCCTTGAGCCCGCCCTCGGACACGCCGCGGACGAGCTTGGCCGGGGACCTGACGAGCGCGTCGGCCTCCGCCAGAGCGAGGATGTCGGACTCCGACGAGGTCCGGCCGGCCTTCTTGGTGACGATCCACTCGTAGGAGCTCCCCAGCTGGAACAGCCCGGACACCATGGCATTGAACTTGGTGACGGACATGGTGTTCTCGAAGAGGAGGTAGGGGATGACGAAGGGGAAGGATTTGGGCGCCGGCAGGATGTTGAGCACCGACATGATCACCGGCACGTAGCAGATGACCCAGATCGGCAGCTCCGCCTCCGGCACGAACATGGTCAGCGGCAGGATCACGCAGAAGAGCGTGAAGGAGTAGAAGGGCAGGACCAACTTCCGCAGCAGGAAGAAGAGCATCACCAGGTTCGCCTTCTTCCAGAATGGGATCTGCACACCGACACAGAAACCATGGCTGTCAGCAAAGCATCCGCAATGGCAATGGCAACGGAGGAGATGTGTTGAGTGCTTTTGTCTATTAGATTACCTTGGACTTGAAGACGGCCGGGAGGCAGAGGCGGAAGAGCTGCATGGGGCCGGAGTGCCACCGGTGCTGCTGCTTCCGGTAAGCCTCGTACGACTCCGGGAGCTCGCAGAGGACCTACATATATGCAACAATTAATGGCGTTTAGCCCACCGTGTTGATAACGACCATGAATGAAGCCTGGCTAATGGCTTGATTCTTGGGAGTTTCGAGTGAAGATACCTTGACGTCGTTGAGGAAGATGAACTTCCAGCCGTTGAGGTGGGCGCGGACGGCGATGTCCATGTCCTCGACGGTGGTGCGCTCCATCCAGCCGCCCGAGTCTTCGAGGGCCTCGATGCGCCACACACCCGCGGTGCCGTTGAAGCCGAAGAAGTTGAGGTAGACGCCGTTGACCTGCTGCTCGACCTCGAAGTGGAAGCACAGGTTGATGTTCTGCAGCCGGGTCAGCAGGTTCTCGTCCTTGTTCACGAAGCTCCAGCGCGCCTGGACTAGCCCAAGCTTCGGGTTTCCCTACAATATTTCGAACCCGAGTGCCGACTTGTCATGTCAGTCCACTGAAAGCCAAGTATCGACGGTTGTCTAACTGACTGATTGGTCCAGAACATAGACCTACGGTCAGATTCATTATTATCTGTATATATACATAGTTATGTGTTGCGACGTACGCAGTTTGTCCTAAGGTGGAGGTGTACGATTAGATGCTACTTTTACGCTACATTTTGAAGTGTTTGTTTTCGTCGTCATAAAATAAGTGCCCTAACTAGGAGCCGATGGCTTTTGATTGAAGCTAATAGTTTATGGTTAAAATAAAATAGTAATGGCCGGAAGAAGTGGCCATTAAAACAATGTTTGAAAAACGGCTTTTGAAAAAATATAGACACGGATGAGGCGATGAAGGCCAGCCGGCGGCTTTTAGAAACGGCTTGGAGAAGCCGCTTTTAAAAGTCAAGGTGTTTTAAACGGCTTCCAGCTTCTCTAAACAGAAGTCAGAAGATGAAGTCGATTTGCATACCCTTGTCTTGTCTCAAGGCTAAATATTCTTGTGTCAATGCCAAATAGTTTTCTACATGTCATGTACCTTTTTTAGAAATGCATTAAGGCATCTCTAATAGTATCATCTCAGCTTTCTCTTATATATTAAATTAATAAAATCCTATATGTAGAAGAGAGGAGGTGAGGAGAGATAATATGTTGTCTCTTATGCAAGAGATAACTTGAGCCTGTAAACCAACTTAAATAGTGAGAATGTGTGAGGTAAGAAGTTATGGTAAAAATAGTATAAAAGTGTTAGAGGAATAACTTACTGTTGGAGAGATTGTTTCTAGTGCTGTCTTTAGGTAAGATAAAAACCTTAGAGCCAATCTTAAGAGACAAACTATTGTGCAATCTTAGTGTATCTGTTGGTGGATTTTTTTGGCGTAATTAAATTAAAAATTTTAAAAATAGAAAATATAGGTTAGCCCACCAGGAACAATACAAATGAATACGGAAAAAAGAAAGACAAAAATAGCCTAAAAAGCTAGAAAAAATAAAATTTAAAAATAGTAAACTAAAAGTCAAAAGTTAGAAGCTGAAACCGAAATAAGCGAGGTTGAAGTCATAGCTTTTATGAGGCTCATATACCAAGCTACAACTCACGCATTGTATATCAAATATATAAGCTACTAGGGAGACGCATGCGAATAGTTTTACTCGTTCTTCAACACTATCCAACTTATAATACTCTTGCACCATTGAGATTTGAGACTTAGATGTGAAGAGAAGTATCTATTCTATTAGATATGTACTAGAACATATGATATACCTTGAAGTGCGGCACGGTGAGCTTGAGAAAGTCGGGGTTGGGCTGGAAGTCGGCGTCGAAGATGGCGACGAACTCGTAGTCCTTGACGTAGTCGCAGCTCATGGCGGACTTGAGGTTGCCGGCCTTGTACCCGGTGCGCGCGAGGCGGTGGCGGTAGATGATGTTCACGCCGCTCTGGCTCCACTTGGTCACCTCCGCCTTGATCAGCATCTGGCACGTCTCGTCGTCCGAGTCGTCCAGCACCTGGATCAGCATCCTCTCCCGCGGCCAGTCGATCTGGCACACGTGCGAGATCGACGTCTCGTACACCTACACACAAACGTGTGTCATCTCAGCATATACATTGTTCATGGCGCACTGGCTCGTGCGAAGGTGTGCTGCTGATAGTACTGACCTCTTTCTCGTTGCACATTGGCATCTGGACGAGGACCATGGGGAAGTAGGCGTCGTTGTCGTCGTCGCCGCTCTCGACGTCGGTGTTCTTGCTGGGCTTGGAGGAGGCGGAGGTCCGGGGCTTGATGCCGCGGAACTTGATCCAGAAGCAGCCGAGGCAGAGGACGACGCGGTCGACGGACTGCACCATGAAGAGGACGATGCAGAATGCGGAGAGCTTCTGGATGGCCCAGGCGATGTAGTCGGTGCGGAAGGAGAGCCACGCCACGTACGCGTGGTGGAGCCATCCCTCTATCTCCTGCTTCTCCGGCATGCGGAGGTGCTCGGGGAGCTGCCGGAGGTACTGCTCCGGCAGGTTCCGCGGGAAGTGCCAGCCTTTGAGGTAGGCCACCGTCTCGAAGGCGAGCATGGCGAGGGAGAGGAGGAGGAACGAGCGGAGGAACCGGAGCATGAGCCTTCCGCGGCCGGAGGCCTCGGCGTCGGCGTCGCGGCTACGGCGGACGCGGCGGTTGACGGCGCCCAGGAGCGCCCAGAACCCCGCGGCGAGCCAGGCCACACACCCGACGGCGCGATGCGCGCGCAGGAGGAGCACCCACGTATACTGCTTGGCGTTCTTGCCGCGCGCCTTCTTGCTGGCGCCAACCGCCATGCCGGGCCCGTCGATCTCCACCAGAGAGTAGGGGTTGTCCATCTTCACCACCACCGGCGTGCCGCGCTGCTCCTCCTTGCCCCACCACGACTCCGACACGTACGTGCTCGGAGGCGCCATTGTTTACTCTCGATCACTCAAGCGCGCCTGGGCAAGCGTGCCGTTCTTGGAGAAGAAGCCTCAGAGACGAGTTGTTCTTGAAAGTGCAGCTGTCAAGCTCGGTTCCAAGAACTCAAACATGTGAGGTTGCTTCCCCCCCGGCTTTCCTGCCTACCTCTTGGCCCTCAAAGATCTTGTGCTAGTGAAGTAGTGATGCTGCTGCTGTCCCTTCAATTCTTACCTCAGATGAACTCACTCACCTATGAAAAACATTATATCAAATGAAGTCAAGAAATGGCAAAACACGAGGTAGTACATTCTTCAGAATCAGAAGAAGAACAAGATCAAACGGCAAAAAACAAAAGTGAGCAAGTACATCATAATAGAGCCAGAGATTAACAAACAGTACCTTGTAACCTGATGAGAAAAGAAATGGATGCTTGGTGCCTCAGCTTCAGATCCAAGAAAGGTGGCTTGCCTTGGAGGAGACAATATGCACACACACACACACACACACACACACAAGAGCACTCACTCTGGTGTCTAGATCAGCTCACTCAGTGGCTGGCTAGCTAGCTGATTGAGGATAGTAGAGATACAGTGGAGTAGTAGTAGAGAGCAGTGTAACCAACTGCTACTGCTGTACTACAATCTCCAGACTCTAGACTCCAGAGTAAGGCATCAACTAGCCCACTAGGAGGGTTTTATAGCGATCGGGAGATGCAAGTCTGCAGCACTAGCTGCTGCTACTCTCTCTCTCTCTCTCTCTCTCTCTCTTGGAACAAAGTAGTAGCTGCAAGTTTTGACCTGATTTGGGCGTTAAATTCATGTATGCTGGTGTGAACTTGACTTAAAAACTTCGAGGAATTGGGGAATCTGCCGGCACCGTGCGCGTCGATCGAGCCCATGCCATGTGGGGTCTTTAAATGAAGCCCGTTGCTGGAGCCTGTGCTGGATTTGTTCTACAAAATGTATCCTGCTGTGTGTGAATTAACCGTTAAGACACAGCTAATTGCGTTTTTATATATATTGTTACAACGACTGCTCCAGAATCTCTACGACCACTCTGTAGTCGCTACGACCACCCCCTGTAGCCGTACGACCACGTTGAAGTAGCTACGACCACCTTCTATGTCGCTACGACCACTCTGTTGGTTCTCCGACCATACAGACAGTCGTTACGATCATGTTATGATCCCTTCGATCACTCCTCGCTGCTCCGACCACGTAGTCGTAAACTTCAGCTGAAGTTACGACCACGTTCACCGCCTCACGCTGCACTTCCTTCGACCATGGTGGATCACCGTAGTCGTAGCTCCTTACGCGTAGCGACTTACAAACACTCTCCCCGCTGTGGTCGTAACGACTTACGACCACGTTTCTTCGCTTTGTGACCGTAGTCGTAACTTTTTTACGACCACATCTTCAGCACTGCGAACACCTTCACTCGTTGCCATGGTCGTAACTCTGGTTATGACTACGTCTGTGAATACAATGAACTCGATAAACTTCCAGAGCCAAACCACTCTTCTCTTCTCTTTATTTCTATCTCTCGATCACACAAATCTCTACGATCACCCTGCTCATCCTCTCTCTCTTACCTCTTCTCTCCTTTTCTCGTCTTGCTCTCTCGGTTACATGGCTCTGCCTTTTATACCCTGCTCTAAGACTCCGACTCGGTTACGACCATAACTAGTACTTGAACTCGGCTACGACTATGAAACAGACTCGAACTCGACTATGATTGTGAAGCGAACTCGTATACGACCATGATCTGAACTCGTACAGGATCAGGTCCACGACCACGACTAGAAAAACAAGATTACAACTCTAACATATATGCTCATCAAGAAGCTTCCATGGAATTTTTTGGGATTGTGCCTTCCTGATTGGGCTGCTCGTTGTGTCCTGCGTGCTATGACCGCAAATTGGGCTTGGGCCTGATACTGAGCTCGAGTTTGGCTCGAGCTAAATTGGGATCGTGTTTTATATGGGCCACAAAAATCACACAATAAAAAGATATAAAATTATAGCTTATGAGTTCGATCTAACTAAATTTTGGCATCTTCTTTCCAAATATCATGTAGACATATATTTGTGCTGAGCTAGATTAATACTTGGCTTAAATTCAGGTTCGAGTTTGAGATCAAACTTGAACTGACCTTGCTTCGAACCGACCTTGAATTGTATGTGGTGTTGAAGCTATTTTAGTAAACCAAACAAAGGGACTTGGGAGCTGAAACACATATTTAAAAACCTCTTTCTCAAATGGAAACATATAGTACCATTTACAACAGAAATTTCAGTCTTGACATGTATATTGTTTCTCAGCATTCATCCAATTTTTGCTATTTTCTTTCAGAAGCGAATTGTCTAAAATAACATGCAAGCACATACTCGGTTCAATTAACTCGAATTTAATTAATTTTGATCTTTTTTTCACAAAACAAATCATAACTAATCCCGTTCCACCTTATGAGCACATGCGCGAAAATCTTTACTACTTAAAAAGAATCTATTGGTAATGATGGTTCATTCAACCCGATTCCACCCTCCCTAAAAAATCTCTAACTAAAAACAAAAAAAACAATCTATCATCAAACAAGTGCAGCCTCACTAAAAATTCTCTAATAAAAAAACAACAAAGTTTTACTAGGCGTGCAGCGAAGCCGAGTGCATGGAGGCGCGACATTGCCGAGCGCGAAGGCAGAGCAGAGGGCGTGAGCCAAACAGGCTGATCCCGATGATGTGGACTTGATGTGCTAAAGTAATATGATATTTTTCTGTAGCAAAATATCCACATTCAGCTAGTAAATGAAAAAGCCTGGACATACTGCACATAAGCATTCAATCAAGCTTCTCTGCTCTAGCTTGATTTAATAGGGTCCACATAATTCACAAAATTGTGTGTTCAGAAAAGTTGCAAGTATGAGAAAGAAAAACAATTAGTTTGCGCCCTATCGCTTCTTCTTTCCCATTCTTTTTCTTGTGCCATGTTGTCAAAGTATATAGCCTTGCTTAAAAATTTGAATCTTCTTCCCATAAAAAATGTTATTGTTGTAGGAATGACCCAACCCCTGTGACTAGGTCCTGCAACCGGCCTAATATGTAATAGCCCTAATAGTATAGATGAATGTACCAATATACCCTCACATTTTGTAATTATCGAAGGGGTTTCCATCTTACCTCATTCATGTATATAAACCCTCAAAAGAGGTATGAGAAAGATGATCCACTCATTTTACACACGAGTTCTTTCTCCTATCTCTAGCTCTCTCTAGTTCTACCTCCTCCCATAGAGAAAGAGATACCATGTACTTTCTGTTGTAGTAAGGCTACAACAGTTGGCGTCGTCCATGGGGACGCGCTCAAGAAGCCGCGCAAGGGAAGGCGCCAGAGAGGGCTACCATCGGAGCACTCGCGTCGCGAGCACCCCAGATAAAGACTGGCTTTGTTTCCTAGGTGCTATCGGCGGCTTCCACATCGCACCAGCTGAGGTGGGGCGGCGCTTATTGTCGTCGTCATCACGTCGCCAGGGAGTCGGCCCTCGTGCGCGATGTACACTAGCTCCAACTATCGAATGACCACCTTGTGATCGCGACTTCATCAATGCTCGTCCGATCACCCGGTGGTCATAATCCCGTCAACGCTCGTCCGAGTCGTTACATCGTCAACGCTCGTTCGGCCCCCATGCGCGATGTACACCAGCTCCAATTATCGGATGACCACCACGTGACCGCGACTTCATCGACGCTCATCCGATCACCCGGTGGTCGTAATTCCATCGACGCTTGTCCGAGTCATTACGTTGTCCAGGTTCGTTCGGCCCCCTTCTGGTCGTGTCCGCGTCGACGCTCCTCTCTGCGACACTCCAAGCGGATGTCGCACGATCTCCGTCGGATTTTTCACGATCTTCGCAGGACATCGCGCGGTCTTCACTTAGTACAATCATCAGCCATAGCTCATCGATCAATATGCATTTGTGCGCTGCACCGAGCCTCCGTGACTCTCTACGTCGGGCCTCCGGTCCAAACAACGCCAGTGAACGTCGAGCCCCGCTGCCTACATCTTCGGCGGGGATTCCACATTGCCTCTATTGGCCTTCGCGCCCTTCGACCATTATCGGCCTTGGCTCCGCACCTCCAACCTCGTTAGCCTCAGCATCGTACCTTAGACTTCGTCGGCCTTGGCTTCGCAACTCTATCCGACCACCTCGTGCGTTAGGTCTTCGCCTCGCCGCCGATTTCATCGACGCCAAGTCCAAAGGGTGGGGGACGGACCGCACGCGCCTGACATTCGTCCTACCACCAACCTCGTTGATGACAAGTATGAAGGGTGCATGACAGATCACGCGCGCCGTTGCTTCAACCCACCACCGCCTTCGTCGACCCTGAGTCCGAAGGGTGGGGAACGGACCGCGCGCACCAGAGATTCATGTCGCCGCCGACTTCGTCGACGCCAAGTCCAAATGGTGCGAAATGGACCGTGTGTGCCATAACTTCATCTCGCAGCCGCCTTTGTCGACCCCGAGTTCGAAGGGTGGGGGACGGACCAAGCGCGTCAGGTACTCATCTCACCACTAACTTGATTCGCCCCGCCACTGACTTCGTCAACGACATGCCCGAAGGGTGGAGGACAGATCACGTGCAAGTCTTTGGCCCATCGTCGACTTCGCCGACGCCATGTCTGAAGGGCGCGGGACAGGCCACGCGCGCAAGGCTTTGTCTCGAAGGGTGTGGGATGGAGCGCACGCGAAAGTCTTCATCACCAACTTCGAGACTTTGTCCGACCACCTCGTGGTTGTAGATGCTTCGTTCGACCGCCTCGTGGTCATAGATGCTTCGTCCAACCATCTCGCAATCGAGACTTCATTCGACCACCTAGCGGTCGTACATGCGGCTTCGTCTGACTACCGCATTGTCGTAGACGCTTTGTCCAATCACCTCACAGTCGAGACTTTGTCCGACCACTTTGTGCTCGTAGATGCTTCGTCTGTCTACCTCACAGCTGAGACTTCGTCTGACCACCTCGTGGTCGTAGACACTTCGTCCAACCACCTTGTGATCGTAGACGCTTCGTTCGACTATCTCGCAGTCGAGACTTTGTGCGACCACCTCGTGGTTGTAGACACTTCGTCCGATTGCCTTGCGATTGAGACTTTGTCTGACAACCTCGTGGTCGTAGACGTTTCTCGCGCGTGCAAGGCTTTGACTCACCACCGACTTTGTCGACGCCAAGTCCGAAGGGTGGGGGATGGGATGCATGCATAAGGATTAGTCTCACCGCCGCCTTCGTCGAACCTAAGTCCGAAGGGTAGGGGACAGACAACACGCGTTAAGTCTTCGTCTCGCCACCGACTTCGCTAACACCAAGTCCGAACAGTGGGGACAGGCCACGCACGTCAGAAATTCATCCCGCCACTGACTTCCTCGGTGACAAGTCTGAAGGGTGGAGGATGGACCACTACCGACTTCGTCCACTTTCGTCTGACTGCCTCATGGTCATGTATGTGTTGCCCGACCGCCCCACAGTCGTGAGTTCGTCCGACGCCTCACGGTCCTGGCTTTGTCCAACCGCATCACGGTCGGGACTTTGTTCGACCACCTTGTGGTCGTAGATGCTTCATCCGACCTCTTCGTGGTCCAAACTTTGTCTGACCACATCACGATCGGGACTTCATCCGACCACCTTGTGGTCGTAGACGCTTTGTCTGATCGCCTCGCGGTCGTGACTTTGTTTGACCGCATCGCCGTCATGACTTCGTTTGACCGCCTCACGATCGACAACTCGTCTGACCACATCATGATCGTCGACACGTCGTTCAACCAACTCGTGGTCGAGACTCGTCGCCCTCCTCGTAGGCATTACCTCAGAGAGATGGCCCCACCCACGCCTGCGTCTCAAAAAATTGACCTTGACGAGGCGCCTTCGGCTGCATCGTGGGACTTTGCAGTCCTTCTCGTACGCATCGCCTCGGAAGACTGACCCGACCTACAATTCCACCCATGTCGGGAATTCGACCTCCATGACTTGGTCGCAGCCTTGGCGTCGGACTTCCACGCACGCGCCTATGCGGCGCCCAAGACCTCCCACGTGAAAGAGCCCTACGTCGGGGGATTTGCAGCATCCACAACCCTGGGGGCTGGAGCTACCAATTGCATGGTCTCACCCATCGGGACCTCAAGCTTGCTGGCGGGGGACAGGGGGCTAGGATAGTTGGCATGTCAGCTCGCCCATCGGTACCTTTGCGCTTACTGTCGAGAGAGTCCTGTTGTAAGGGTGACCCCCCCGGTGATTGGGTTTTACAACTGACTCAATATGTAATAGACCTAATAGTATAAATGAATGTATCAATGTATCATCACCTTTTGTAATTATCAAAGGGGTAGGATGAAAATTTTCCATCCTACCCCATTCATGTATATAAACCTCCAAGAGGGGTATGAGAAAGTGGGATCCATTTATTTTACACACGAGCTCTCTCTCTCATGTCTCTAACTCTCTTTAGCTCTACCTCCTCCCATGGAGAAAGGGATATCATGTACTCCCTGTTGTAGCAAGGTTACAATAGTTATGCTTTTCACCATTTTTTCCCCTTTTTGTTTTGAAAGTTGTGGTTAAGAATTTGTATTCATGTTGACCAGTATTTTTCTTTTCATTGTCATTGTTATTTTTGTTTCACCGCATATTTCCGGTTATATTTAATACAAGTATACAACTACAATGTTTTCATTCTTGTTTGTGTATGCTAATATATGTTGTATCTTAATTATGAGACCGAATCTGAGTTATCATAGTTGATGCTTCCATTGTGGTCGTTATATTTATTGATCTTGCAACATCTGGATCGAATCAGGGATTCAGTACTTTACCTAGTTTACTTCTTGATCTGATCTTTAATTTACAGGAATTCAGTACAGCTATAGTTTACGTTTTGCAGCCCAGTTTACTTTGATCTCATGGTCATCAGGTCATACTGTTTAAGTATAAGTGAATCCTTCGTATATTTTTTCAATTTAGATTTTTAGATAAAATAGTTGGTGCATGAAACTCAATACAGTATCATAGCCAAAAGATCTTATGTTCAATACTTGGCTGGAGTAATTAAAAATAATAATTACAGCCTATTTCTATTGCACATCTTAGGTCTAAGGAAGCATATATGTGAGAGAGCTTTTGGGTGAAATGGTTGATGCATAAAACTCAATACACACTTCAAATATTTACTTGTCAGTTGTCACACATTTCAACCAAGTCAAGCAATGTAACGTTCGGAAAACATGTATCACATGTTGGACAGGAGCATAGATTACTTAGAACTTTCACAATGATCATTACAATCATTTCTTAAATACATAATAAATATTTTAACCTTAACTCCATTTGACATGAACCTTTCCCACGCAAGGGTATTGAATGAGACATGCATGGGGCAAAATTATATGATACTTGGACATATAATTTCTAAAGATGAATTATCCTATGTTATAGTTTCTAAAGATGAATTATCCTATGTTATACATATAGGTAAAAAACGACATATACTTCTGCTTTACACCCTTAGAACGCATATATTAGGAGCACATGGGTTTCATAGAAAATTTGCAGGAAACAAATTAAATCCTCTGAAAATTATTGTGTAGTTCCAGCATTCTTAATAGGCGTTAATGATTTATTTATTTATTTTCCATTCTCTTGTGGACTAGAGGACTTAGATAAATATATAATGGTCATTTTGTATCACATCTTAAGGGAGTACTAATTTGTATCAGAAGTTCATAACAAATTGTACCTTGATAGCACGAAAGTAGTACCATAATCTGAAACTGAACTAGCTAGGATTGAGAGAACTGGCCTACAGCTAGAGCTAGGACAGGCTCTGTTCATTTCGGCTTCAGCTTTTAACTTCTAACTTATTTTTTATTATTTATAAATTTCGTTATTTTCGGACTTTTTAGCTTTTTTGAGTTTTTTTGCTGGTTCTTTTTTTTTCCGTATTCGTTTGCATTGTCTGTGATGTGCCAACAAGTTTTTTCTATTTTAAATTTTTAGAATTTAATTACGCCGAATAAGCCACCATCAGTTAAGTGCAATTTCAGCCACAGTGAAATTTTAGCTATAAATCATTTTTTTCAGTCTAAATGAATGGCACGTAAGCCTCATGACTCAGTGTGAAACCACATACAACTTCGCATGGACGAGGCAAATTAACATTAATTAGCACAAGATTTCCCCTCGAAATGCTCTTCCCAGCTATACTTAAAACCAAAATTTGGTACACTCTGGCCTCTAATTATAGCTAGGTCAAAGCATCTTGCAATATTTTAGTTTAAGCCCGATTTGATCGTAGTCAAATGACGATATCGATCGACGCGGTATCAAAACTCGCACGAATTCCTAGAATGGAAGCCCTTGTAGGCTGGAGCGTTTGCCCTTGAATGTAAATTTTTCATCACCGGTTCACAATCTCGATGCAATTTTGCTTCCTTTGTGAAGTTGCGGAAAAAGGACTTCGGTGGTGATCATTTGGGCTTATTTTTGTTAGCTTATGGCTGAAAAGCATCAGGTGGTGAAAAACACCAGGTGACGAGGCTTATTTAACATAATTAAATTTAAAAAAAATTAAAAAATATAAAAAATATGTTAGCTCATTACAGACAAAGCAAACGAATACGGGAAAAGAAGAACGGGCAAAAAAAGCTAAAAAAAGCCAAAAATTCAGAAAAAGACGAATTTATGAATAGTAAAAAATAAGCGAGAAGCCAGAATCTGAAGCCGAAACGAGCAGGACCTTTCAAGACTTGAAATAAAAGGACATCATCAAAAGTTTCAACATTACTGTGCGTGCTTTGCTTCAAGAATTGAAATAAAAGGACATCATCAAAAGTTTCAACATTACTGTGCGTGCATTGCTTCAAGACTTGAAATAATCTAGGGTGACATGCGAGTGAGTGCCCAACTGTCCTTGCAATGATGAAGTAAGTAATTATGAGATCAAGTTGGCATCAAGCAGAGACGATGATATAACATCAAATCGAAGAGGGCTTTATTTTGTAAAAAGTCCATTTTCAACCTTTAAATATTACAGTCCAAATTTCAACATATAATTTCAAAACAGTTCACTTTCCAGTCTCGAACTCTTAAAATCATTCAAAAACACCTTCCTTATCCTAAACTATTATGATTTTAGCTGACGTGGCATCTATATGTATATGGGCCTGTTCTTTTCCTCCGAAGCCGGCGGCTTTTGGCTTTTGCTACAGTACCTAACTTTCAAACGGAGTATTTTTTCAAGATGGGGTCTACAGGTTAAACGATCTACACGTTAAAAGCCCAACATCCATACTGTCAAAATTGCAAGCGAGTATCTGTTTTTCACGTAATCAGCACTGTAACAAAAAAATTCAAAAATTTCAGCCAAAAGCCATAAGCCGCAGCCGAAAAGAACAGGCCCTATGTTTCATTGACATGGTATCCATATGTGCATCCACATCAACATCCACCGATCCACGCCAACCTTTCAAAACATCTTCTTCCTTTCAAAACAGAGAGAGAGACAACAGCCTTGGCTGGGCCCTCGGGGATGCGAGACGTGGTCAGGAGGAAGAAGCAGTGGACGGGGAAGAAATTGTGGGCGGGCGGCCACCGATCGGCTTCATCAACTTCGACGCCCTGCCCACCGTTGCAAACTCCGATAAAAAGGGAGGTGCTTCCATTTTTTTTTCTCAAAGTGATTTGCACAACTTTTAAAAACATAATTGAATGGTGAATAGTGATTACTTATCTCTTCATGTGCTTTGAGATTAGTGCTATTCTTATTATAGTAAAAAATATGAAAGCACTACTAAAAAAATCCCTAGTCCCAAGAAGATTGTTTTTACGTTCGTTAGCTTAGCAGTACATTGTAAATTTCGTACTGGTTTTATTTTTTCTACTTATTACCTCTTCTTTTACTTCCCACATTTCAATCGAATGTTAATTTTCAAAACCAGAAATTTCCTATTTCTGCTGCATAATGGAAGACAATACTAGGAAAAGAAATAAAAATGCAACTGAACCCCCAGATAATTCGAGCTGCACAATTTCTCTGGGAATTAATCTGAAATTTTCATTCTGCTAAAATACAGCCATTTCAATAGACGGTAGAGTTTTATCTCAAAAAGTAAGTCAACGACTGTGTTGAGACTTTTGAATGCAGTTTTAAGGAGGCCCAATTTGCCAGACGGGCTGACAAATGGGCCTAAGGATCTCTGCAAGAAAATGGGTCGATGGACCACGGAGATAAGCAGCCAAACCGAACACATCTTGTTAGATGTGTATGGCCACCTTTCTTTGGCCTTGTTTTTTTCGTGGTTTTTTGTTTCGGTTTCACCGAAAGCTAAAACAAATATGACTTCTTAAAATAATTTTTTAAATCTAAAATTATATTTATCTTAAAAAGCACAATTCTAAAATTATATTTATCTTAAAAAGCACAATTAAAAATCATCAACCGTAGTCTAACAAATAGTGCTTTTTTTTAGCCGTGCGTGGTCTCTTGATTCATTTCATTCATTTTTAGTTCCCTAAGGAGCCAAGTAGGATAAATTATTCCACCTTGACAAAATTATCAAGACACATGCTGGGATGGGATATCAAAAAAAAAAAAAATCAGCAAACACCACCCATCAACAAATGATTAGAATATGACAAAAAAAAAACCTACACGAACAATCATTTTCAATTTTTTTGTTTATAAATTACTCGTAAAATCCCGTGCAATTACACAGTAAGCTCTTCTAAACCGCTCATATAACTTAAAAGGGTTGCATTCGTAGAGGAGTTCTTATATTTATCCAGTATCTTAGCGACTTAATACAACACCGTAATCTGGCTCAACCAAATATAATACGTACGCGTTTTTATCATTTTCCAGCTGATTGCTACGGAAACTTCTACTTTCTAGAGCAAACATGATGCCTCCAGTTTTTTTTATCAGTTTCGATTACAAAAAAATAAAACAAAAAACAAATTTAGACAAGAGATGGTAAGCTACTATACTAACCCCGGTCACAAAAAAGTGACGTTTTGGACAACGATACAGTCTCCAAAATCCAAATTTGACTATCAAATTATATTTTAATAGATTTATAAAACATAGCAAATTGTAATATTTTAAAAGTATTTTTTTAGATAAATCTACACATACCACTGTCATATGTCAAATCTAAATATCGATAGTCAAAGTTTACAAAAATTTAACTACGTGTATACAAAACACCGTTCTTTAGTGACTGAAAGGAGTAGTTGTATACATACTTATCAATACCGTTCTGTTCCGACAGGTATGGGCCGGTATATACCGTACTGGCACTTAAACCGGTACAAAGTACCCCTATGTACGTACCCGCCTTAATGCTAGCTCGATACTGGTTAATACCGGTCATACTGGTGGAATTGATTATACCATCTATTAAACTATACGTTATATTTGATAATACTACTATGTATTTAGAATAATATTAGAACTGATATTTGGTATGCATATAATTAAACAAATATATACTTATAAATATATACTCGTATTATTATACTAGATATGAAGTATTTTTAAGAACTAAATCGGTATGATCTCCGGAAAGATATTGGTAAGTATGGTTGTACACGAGGCATATGGACCATTTTCCCTTCATTAATAGAACCATTAATCAGGGGGCCCTCCCTTCGATTCGAGAATGAGCCGAGGGACGTCCTCTAGTCTTTGTCTGCCCTCGGGACCTTTTTGATGGGTCGCTTTATGCATTCACTACGCCCACCCCCACCAGCTGTCCCAGATTGAAAGCAGAACTGGGAGGAAGATATCAACATGCTGATCGTAGCTGGTGATGAATTAATCGTAGATCATAAAATTTAGCTGGTGATGAATTGATGATACAATTGCTGCTCTCCTTTCTAAATTTGGCCCTCTCGCTTGTTGTTTGTTAGTATCTCAATTTCCAACTGCAAATTCTGCAGCTCATAAATACATCCATTTCTTTCAGGTTCAGCCCATTCCCTTCCACATATGCATGCAAGTGTGTGTGTGTGTGTGATGCAACTGCTCCCAGGCATAAGAGGACTGAGCTTTGCTCGGTTTGCAAGCTTCGCCGTCGTGCGAGCTGCCCGCTCCGGTTCGATCCTTGGATCGGCCCTGGGTGTCTCACCTCACACGCGTGTGCGTTCAGTGAATAAGTACGTGTCCACGCTCCATGAGGTACTGGATAAATTCAAAACTTATCCAGTGATCCCGTTTAAGTTCTAACGTGTATTTCAGTAGAACGCATACACGTGTGTGCGTGTGATGTATGATGTAAATATGGTGTGTGCCCTCTCGTAGGCATAAATTCCACAGGGCTGTGTGAACATGAGAAGAAAACCAAAGACCAATAGAAGAAAACCAAAGACCAATAGAAAGATTCACATCCTAATTACTGTCTCTACATCAGTTTCCTTTGGAGAAAGAAAATGTCAAAAAAAAACTATTTCCCCATGAAAACCCCTCCTTATTAGTTAATACAGTTTTTTTTAGCAAAAAACAATGTCATGATTCAAAGAAAGTTTTCTTGGCCCTAGGTGCAAGATAGCATGACACCCCAAAATCCATTTTGATGGATCTCTATTTGGCAACCGCAAAAGCATACATTTTTGCTTCTTCAAATACATAGTGCAGGACCACGAGAGAAAAAAAAAAGGTTATCTTTTCTTGAGGTCCTGTTTTTTTTTTTTTTGTGCATGAATCCACCATTGTCCTTGATGATTGGAAGTAAGAAAGCATGGAGCAGTAAGGACATGAAAAGGGCCAATCCTTTCCTTGCTCCTCATTTGTTCCCTTGGAAAGTTTGCTTAGTCTCTCTCTCCACTATATACAATGCAACACATTCACATGGGCATGCAAATTAAGGAGTTTGCTTGCTGGATTTTGGCACCTCCATCCAAGCTTTCCAGCCCCTCACTTGGTTTTTGGATCATCATGCTTAGCCACTAACCTACCTTTTGTTCATCTTCTGGATGTGGATGACTGTACCTAAGCTTTTATTGTACAGTATGGACATCTGAATAAACATCTGCCAGGAAAATGACAAAAGCATGTGTGAGAAGAAAGTTTATGTGGCGGTATCCTCGGATTTGTTCGGTTATTTCGTTAAAGTCCATATAGTTCGATTTTAATTGGTACGTCCCTAAACTAGCTTATCTAGCTAGGTCACTTAGGCATGTCCATCGTCAATTAATTGACAGAAAAAAGTTGTATATGTGGACGCCATGAAGAGGCCCGTGAACTTGCTTAATTATGCAAATTAGGTTTGTAAAACACATCAAATTGTGCTATTTTGGTCCATGTCAGATCGTTTTGTTTGTTGCCTGATTGATCAGATCGTTTTGTAAAACGGGATATTTATTAGGGGTAAGAGGAAATCTCACATCTGCTATTTGAATTTTTCACGTTAAATCCGTGTCTTCCGTGTTTTTGCTATCTTCTTTGTTTTGCCGTAAAATTTACAGCAAAAGGTACATGTATACACTTACAGACCACCATTAACAAACTTCTGCCTACTTGACCAGCCACATAAGACAACTTGTTGTTAATTAGCTTCTGATCTCAGGAAGATGACCTCACACCAGTAGCTGGATCTCATTTTCATTGATTGGTTATACATTTGCTTTTCAGCAATGTCACCGCGTCACTATTAGTAATACCCACGATGTATCATCATCAGTAGTACTATTTCCCCTTTATAGCCTTCCTTAAAAAATACCCTTGTGGAATTCATGAATAAAATTGGCATCGATCTGAGATTTTTGTGATCATTGCGATGTTGTCACACTCGTGCCATGGTAGCTAACTGAAAAGACTTCAATTGCAAGAAAGGAAAGGGGATGGAAGACAGAAGAGGTTGCAGACATTATTTTACCCTGCAAATCAAGACAGCATGTATCCTTGTGAACACTTGGTGGATTTACATGGCAGATGATGATGCTTTCTCCCTCGCTTTAGGCCAGTCTTTCCACCAGCAACTTTTCACTTGTGATCACTTCAGGTTCCTTTTTTACATGAAGTAGCAGATAAGGCACTTCATCAGTGGAACAAAGCAGGCATGCCTAGCTAGCTAGTAACTTGTTCTACATCACCACTACTCAATTTTTTTTTCATTTTAAAAAAAAGGACATAGTAGTGCTGCAGTACTGCAAGTTGGTACTGCAACTTTTGGGCCTGTAGTGCGTTTGTTTTCCGCTGCTGGGAGAAGAAGCTTTCTCAGGTATCCGAAAGGTGCTTTAGGAGAGAGCATGGCCAATGTAGTAGCAAGCCAGCCTTTTGGAAAGCACACTCCCCACTTAGATGTTCTTTCGACTCCATTGTTTCTGGCCTTTTGAGCAACAGTTTCAGACATTCCAAGGGAATGATGGGTGCATCAAATTCCCAAGAAACAAGTGCTCCCAAAAAAAGCAGCCTCTTTCTTTGCCTCCTCCACTCTCCAAGTGAGTGGAGACCATTGGGGTGCCAAAGGAGTTGTACTACTCAGCCACTCAGGGATGCTACCAAAAGCCCCTTTCTTTGCCTGCTTCTGTACTCATCGAGTTGGGATAGCTTTTTTTTTGTTGTTGCTTCAAGCATGGCCTACGACTATGCAAGGGAGGAGCACTATGCAGAACGAAAAGGTTGCATGGATCTAGTAATTGGCTGGAGAGTTAATTTGCGCCCCAGGAGTTAGCAATTGCAAGGTCCAATGTACGTAGCTGGACCACATTAATCTCGTTTATCTTTTTCCTTTTCTGTTTTATGTAACTTTCATGGCAGTGTTGCTGTTAGAAAAGGATTATAGGACATATAGCTCCTGATCTGGGATTCAAAAACACTGATCTTTTCAACGAATGAAGAAACGTTGTACATGAAAAACACTGGTCTATTTGTTCACCGAATTTAGGCTATGAAATGTATGTGCCTGGTAGTTGGTACTTGGTACACTCGTGATAAAGTTCATCGCAAGACAAGACAAGACATAGTTGAACTAATGGTTACCAAAACAACAACACTATGCACTTTTAGTTTCTGTTTTAAATAATGAGCAGGAGGAGGGGCAAGAGGAGGAGGACAGAGACTAGAATATAAAAGGAGGAGGAGGTACCTTTTTTTCAGCGTAGCCATGGACAGATGAGGCAAGCACGATCTTTTGGTGTTAGAAAGGGACTCAAAGAATAATGCTGCTGCCATCGAAAGCCTCGATTTGGTAGAGTGGAAAAGGATTATGTGAATTATTATATATGCCAAGGATTGTGCATATGTGCTAGTGCATCGATTTGTCCTCTGGTTCTCCCTCTCCTTTTTTTTTTCTTTTCTTTTCTTTTCTGTTACTACTGATATTCTTCCCTTGTCCCTCCTACGCCTTTTTACCAAGGAAAGGCACAAGCCAGCGCTAGGGTTTTTTTTTCTTCCCAGCTTATGGCTTTTTTTTTCTCAAGATCAATGGATAAGAGATAAACGCACATGAGTCCTAAAATTCTACGAGACCGGTATTTGTATTCTCTTCTTTCTAAAAATGAATAGCAGAGCTTCTGCTCTTGGTCTCAAAACAAAGTCCTAATTTTCTAAAGTGTGTCAATTTAGGTCCGTTTGGGAAACATAAGTTTTTCCAGATCTCTATAGAAAATAAAATGTTTCTTATGAAATTTCTGTAAAACTCATGTGTTCCAAACTGCTCTGATTCAATCCAGTGCCTTGGTAGCTTCTCGAAGCTGGAGCACGAAATTTTAGTTTGCTGTCGAAAGAGAAGAAAAAGAATAGTATAGTCGCTCTCCACATTATTTACCTTTGTAAAAGAAAAATGGATTTGTTTCCGTCTTCTTCTTGGCCTCTCACATAAGGGAATTCGGTGATCTTCTGCGTATCATATATACTAGAAGTATGGGCGCGGCGCCACGCCGCGCCAGCCAATGTACGTACAAAAATAAATGAGACGATAATTCGTGAGGAGTTTTTAAAAAAATCGGGGGAAAACGTATTTTCGGAAAAGGTAAATGGGTCATTTGGAAAAATCGAGGACCTGTTAAAAAAACCAGGAGCAAAAACGTATTTTCGAAAAAAGTGAAGGGTTTTTTGAAAAAACCGATGACCTGTACGAAAAAAAGGGGACCCGTGTGCAATTTCCGAAAACACGGGGGGCCATCCTGTAAAACGGAGGGGGCAAAAAAAACCGGCAGGGACCTTTTTGCGAGAACCAAAGACCTGTACGTAATTTCAGAAAAACGCAGGGGTTTTTTTTAACACGGCTCCTCCGACCGTACGCAAATCTCGCTGGCACGCGGCAGACGGGGACTCGCGCTCGCGCGGCCGGGTGGGGACGTGGCACCGCGCGCGAGGCCGGAACCCCGGGTCGTAATGGGGTTAGTATATGAATGTGAGAAGCACACCAAGAACTAGGACTGGTTTCCGTCGTGTCATTCACAGCCACGGAATTGACAGAAGAAAACTATAAAACGACGTTATTTATTAGCCCAACTTGTGACGCTGCTACGTGTCCAGAGCATGCATCGCCCGTACTGCACTCGGTCGCGGATATTTTTTGCCTTGAAGAATTAAAAATTCCCCACTGGGAAAATTAAAATGTGTCGATGTCCCATGTTCCAAGAGGATTTTCGGAATCTTCCGAGCTCCGATCGATGGCAGGTCGCGACCAAAAAAATAATTCGGATGATATCTTTTGGAATATAACGCGTGGCCGACCAAGACCTTTTCCGCGTAGCTTGCAGTGACGTTAAGCTCTTACACGGCTTCGTATCATCTATCTTACTATAATAATAGGTTTTGTCCTATTTGGCAAGTTTTACTTAATGTCGTATGAGTTGTTGGTTGAGTTTCAATTATTGACATATGTGTTTTTAGTGAAAAAAATATATGTGTACATGCTCCATAAGGTATTGAGTAAATCCAGAATTTATCTGACAACGTTCACTTTATAATATATGTGCTTAATAGGCCGAGAAGAAGAATGATACAAACCAACAGATGATGAATATCAATTGATGTGCAAATAACTCAATCTTTCACGGTACCACCCATTAAACCTCGCAAATCGATCTGGTATGATCGAATTGCAAGGTAATTGCCTTTGGCACAATATGAGGGTAAGGTATTCTTAACTTGCACAAAAACTCTCTCTCTCTCTCTCTCTCTTTTGCTAAAGATCACGAAACCCTAATTCCTGCTCTCTTCTCTCTTCACACAGCAATCTCCCAACTCCTCCCACGAACACCCAAACATGGTTCCAAGTGGCTTTTCGATGTTATTCATAGTCTAAACATAATGATCTGAACCTAGGTTATATGGGGGTATACCCCTAGCCTTATATAGGCACCTCAAGTGGCATGGCCAAACAAAACTCACGCAACCAAGCTGGCTGAAGCCAACTCTACTCACGCACAGGCCAAAGGAAACTATCTCAACACCAAAAGATAAAAATCACTCAAACACAACTTGGAAAAACAGCTAACCGAATAAAAAGGGAATTCAGATGCTCCCAACTTGGAAACTAGTATTCAGCTCAAATATCTATCTCATTTTCTTCTGGCTAAAGCCGAAAATAACTCTTGACTTGATTTCCTCGTCTGGCTCACTTTCCTGGCTTGGCCTCACGTGCTTTTCTCCTTGCATCCAACTCAGCCTCCTCTTTCCAACTGAATCCGATTTGTTTTCCCTGTGTTTCTAGCTCACACGCCCCTTGGGTGACATATGTGCGGAGGAGGGAGGTCAGGCATTACAAAAGATGGCCACCGCATGGTGGCCGTGCGGCCTACGAATTAAATAAACACTGCATGTCGCTAATATGATTAAACTAACATAAATTAACATGGTAAATTTAGAGCATATAAAACTCTAGAGAAATTACACAATTCGGTCAACTATACAAGGACCCTTAAAAACGTAATTTTTAGAGTTCATTTGCTACATTAAAAAATTCCTACAAATAGTCTATTTAAATGAAATCTTCAGTGAATTCAGGATGGATAAAATTACAAAAAAAAATTACACAATCAAGTACGCTGCGTTGGAAGGCTCCACATAAAATTCTATAATTTTTTAAGTTCACTTGCTATATCTAAAAATTTGAATAAGCAGTACACCTAAACAAAAATCCCTAATTAGGATTAGATTAGCGTTAATTACCCTACTTACTACCTCCTGTATGGTGGCCATGTGGTAGCCCTCTGTCGCACAGTGGCCGTGCGGCTTCGCGCTGCTAACCACCGTGCGGATGTGATATGTTTGCTAATTTCACGCAACGACTGTTATTTCTGTAAATACGGGTTTAAAAAACATCAAAAGTGTCAAAAACTCAAAATTTGAAAAACTTTGGTTGCACATTCTAAAACGTCTATTTTAGAACATGGCCCTTAATTTTTTGCTACCATATTAATATGGAAAGTGACGGTTAAAGTTACGCGTGGAATATGGTCCCAATGTGTTGAAAATGCTAACGCCAGCAGTAAAAAGTGAAAGGCTGTACTATTCTTTTTTAGACGAAAGATTGTACCATTGGTAGACTAAGGGGTGCTGGTATTGGTACTACTCTTTTTCGTCCTGTCCATCGGTTTCATGGATACACTGCGTTCGTACGTACGTACGTAGCGCTAGCTTGCTGCGCATGTGGAAGCTTCTGGACGTGGACTCTCGTGCCGCCTCCGTGAGTGTGAACACGGGAAAGCGAGTTGGGGCTGGAGACTGGGTGTATTTATCAATAGTCATGAGGCTTGTAGGGGAAAAAGGCTAAGGTAGTAAAAGCTGATCTCGCGGCAAGAGCAGAGTCGACTCCTGCTCCTATGTTTCTGTACGTATTGCGGAATGCTGTCCATAATATATCTTTAGCCCCACTTATTTCGGCTTTAATTTCTAGTTTATTTTTTATTATTCATAAATTTCATCTTTTTTCTAAATTTTTAGTTTTTTTTAGTTTTTTTGCCGATTCTTTTTTTCCCGTATTCATTTACGTTATTCGTGATGATCTAACATATTTTTTCTATTTTTAAATTTTTTTAATTTAATTGCGCTAAATAAGCCACATTTAGTTACAATGTAATTTCAGCCAATTATGGTGCAATTTCAGCCATAAACCACTATTTTTCAGCCTAACCAAACGGGGCTATATTATTTATAGATAAAACTAAAGATAATTTATACAATATATTGTTATTTATAATAGTCTCGTCTAATTAATAGGTTATCTATATATTTATGGATTGTCTATAAAGTTGTCTATCAAATAATATAGACAGTAGAAAATCATTTATAAAAATGATATTAGCCAACATCTTCTTTCTAGTCCTCTCTCTTCCAAATCACATCACTAAAATTCTAGGTGGTACAGGTATGTTCTTTACGGTTTCTAAAAATGACTTTTGTTTTTGCTATAGTACCTAACTTTTAAATAGAGTATTTTCTCAAGATGGGATCTACAAGTTAATTGTAGTATACGTTAAAAGCATAACATCTGTATCAACTAAAACCGCAAGCGAGTATCTCTTTATCCGCAATCTTGTCGCAAACATCCAAAATTCAAAAATTTCAACCAAAAATCATAAACCACAGCCAAAAATAATAAGCCCATAAACTTAACTTACAGCTGGCATGCCCTAACCACGCAGCAAGGCATTCCAAATCAGACGGCCACGCATGCATCTCCGTTCCGGGCAGCTGCCAAGAGCTCCACTTTCGTTGACGTTCTCATCACGAGCGAGCGCGTGCAACACGACGCCGCCGCCGCATGCATGTGAGGCCGGCGGCCGGCCGCAGTTACATTTTGCAACCGCACGCATGCATTCTGCTTGCCAACTTGGCGCCGTTTAAAGACCCAGCTAAAAAAAGTCAGCAAGCTTCATTTAGTAGCGCTCTCTCTGTATAGTATAAAATTAGGTTTCTTAAAAAACTGAGAGTTTAGTAACAGCAACGGACGCTTGCTCCTTTACCTTTCTTTTTTTTAATCATCGTTTGTGCCTGAGAAAACCACAGAACTCCTAGTGGATGTAGTTGCCAATCCTGCTGCTGTTGATTCGTAAAGCTTTTGGATGTAGTTGCCAGGGATTGTACAATTACGTAGCAGTTAATGGATCTGGTTTCAGCTGCAGGGTGAAGCAAGGACAGAAACCGGTGCCTGTTTGGTCGGAGGAACTCCACAAATACGATTCAATTCGTGCAGAAATTTATATGAGAGAAACCGTGCGGCTCCAAACGGTGTCTGGTCCAGAACATAGACCAGATAGAGCTTTGAGAAAAGGCGTCATCTACTTTTTTTTTTCGCTTTGCTAATACGGCTAATTTTCAACCAAGTACTAACAGTATGTTGCACGGTTGCATGAGCGAGCCCGTGGACTAAGAGCAGATTCGTTTCCCACGAACCCGGCCAGGGATTTGGCAGGGTCATCATGGGCACAACGACCCTTTTTTTTCCATGGAGAGAAAAAGAAGAGGTCGAAACGGACGGAAACATGAATAGCAGCAGCTCGCTCACTCCCGAAAAAACAAAAGGAAAAAAGATGCCTTTTTTTTCCATGGAGAGGAAAGAAAAGGTCGAAACGGACAGAGACATGGATAGCTAGCTCCCAAGAAACGAAAGAAAGAAACATGTAGTAGTAGTAGGAGTACGTTTCAGGGGCCTCGGGCAAACCGTGTGCTGGAGACGTGGACGGAAGCGCGTCGTCTGCAGCCGGAAAGCGGTTTTTGGCAGCCGCGTCAGCGACCGCTCGAAGCAGCGACGGATGACGCCGACTCCCTGCCTGCCGACTTGCTTGCACACCGATGCGATTAGAGATGGCAATGGGTACCCGATACCCGAATACCCGACGGGTTTTACCCGATAAAGAGACGGGTATGGAAAATTTTATGTACCCATGGGTATGTTATTGGCGAAATCCTCTACCGCCGGGTGGCGGGTGCGGGTGTGGGTATATACTACCCATACCCGCCTACCCGCGGGTAATGAATACCCGCATTAGACAACTAGACATCTCACTCAAATGTTAATTTTATTATCTACTTGTTGTTGATTGTTTATTTGTTTGTCATATGTTGATATGGTCATGTCAAGTATGTTTATGTGATGTACTAATTTTGATCATTAGACGCTTTTGTGCTTGGCATGTGTGATTAATAAATGTCTAAATTGATGATATTCTTATGTGTTGAACCGGGTATGCTTGCGGGTACGGGTTACCCGTCGGGTAGTAATACCCGTGCGGGTACGGGTACGGGTAAATTTTTCTACCCGCGTGCGGATACGGGTAACCCGACGGGTAAATTTACACCTAGCGGGTACGGGTATGGAATGGCAATACCCGATGGGTATTTACCCGTTGCCATCTCTAGATGCGATCCTCCTCCTCCTCGTCCCATGTAGAGTACGCTTGGTGTCTTGAGAAGCCACGACCAGTTCCGCTCCAGCGTACGAGGAACTTGTTACGCAGTTCAATGCACAGCATTATTATTGCAACGCCTATTGACAAACACAAAACTAGTGCCCGGTCATTTCGGTTGAGCTTCTGGTTTATTTTTCGCTATTTATAAATTTTATTTTTTTTCTGAGCTTTTTTGCTGGTTCTTTTTTTGTATTCGTTTGTGTTATCCATGATGATCTAACATATTTTTTATTTTTAAATTTTTTAAATTTAATTATGTCGAATAAACAATCTTCAGTTTTAGTGTAAATTTAGCTAATTATAGTACAATTTCAATAATAAATTACTATTTATCAGCCCAACCGAGCGGGGCTTAACGGAAAAAAAACTGCTGAGCTCCCTTTGTGTCCAACGGTAACGTTGTGCATGCATGCCATGTACGTAATCCGACGTCCCTCTCTCCTCCGCTGTTCTATCAGTCAGACCAGCCATGGACTTTTTATCTTGCCGCCACGGAGAACTTTGGGACAAATTGATGGATGGATTGCCAGTGACTTTTTATATACTACAGGTAAGCCAAGGACAATACCTCCGGATCTCCCTTTAATGAAGTGGGATGAAAGTGCAAGCTAGCGAATTACGTGGTCTATATATATCCCAGGTGAGGACTAGACTCTAGTTTACAGAAGCAATATGCCAATAAGTTCAGACCAGGTTTCATTTTGGAAAACATATATAATAACAACTAGCTAGTCTTAAAGGAAACATACTAACAACTAGGATACCATATTGTCTGCACACCAAATCTTTCTCTCTTTAGATTGCTTTTAGATACGTGCTAGTGTGATTGAGGCTTTTCATCCATAATTAAAACTTTCTATCCATGATTGATTTAGCATGCCTAATATATTATATATCATTATACTAGTACGCATCTAAAAGCAATATAAAAAGAAAGAGATTTAGTGCCTAGACACCATAATATCCTATTTTAACATCCTGTATATTTCGAATGACCTATTGGATTGCTCCACTCTACTCCTAAGAACTTCCACCTTCTAGCAATACGCGTACCCTTCGCCCTCGAAAAACTGAGCCAATAATTGAGGTTAGAATTCTTGTTCTTCCATCTCAAGCATGGTTCCTACCAAATGTGCTTCCATTTTCTTAATAAAACCGTGACCTTTCTGGGCGCCATCGATAGCCAGTACAATAGGGACCATCGATCTAAGAGCAAGTGTGCGGCCAAGATCGATTTCTTGACTGTGATTGTTTTGTCCTTGTTGAGACTTTGACAGTTTAACAATACATGCTTTTGGTTTTTGTTGCGCATCAATTACTCTGACGTGACTTCCTAACTACCTAGTAATTAGAGATCTAGAACAGTCTTGCTTAGTGTTGGCGCAGTTTTTTTTGCCAAAGACATCGACTCCTCTGCTTTTTTAGTCAACAATTTCCACTGTTTAGCCATATCTAGCCAAACATTTCAAATTTATAGGCAGAAAATTATAAAGTAAAAATAATAATGTGAAACCAAAATACTCTTATCAAGACAAACATCTTGGGGCAGCTAGGTGACCAGATCTAAGAGTCAGTGGTCAAACCTACTTTGCATTAATCCCAAGGATATGCAAGATACTTTTCGGATTTCTTATTACTATAAAAATGGCTAATACCTATATGTAAAATTCTTAGTTAAAAATATATTTTTGATAACACCTATGTATGTTATTTCCCTCTTCAGAAATAAATTATGTGTTCCATTTTTTAGCAAGTAACACTGTCTGATGACGAGGTTTAAAAAGTCAGTTACTGTCGGTTATCAAAAAATCTCATAACCTACGGCTATATACACCAGTCATCAAAATAGAGAGCTTCCCTGCTATAATTGCTGGTAATTTAGGAATAACTGACAACATAGAACATAATAAAATCACAAACTTAAGAAAATACAAATGTAAAAGAAAAAAAGTGAAAATTAACCGAATCACTGCTCTAGGTGGTGATCATTTTGGCTTATTGTTGGTGACTTATGGCTGAAAAAAACATCAGAATGATGACGCTTATTATTAACATAATTAAATTTAAAAAAATTAAAAAATATAAAAAAAATATGTTAGCCCATCACAAACAACGCAAACGAATATGGTAAAAAAAAATGAACCGGCAAAAAAAGCTAAAAATTCAGGAAAAGACGAAATTATAAATAGTAAAAATAAACCGTGTTCGTGTTCGAAATGTTCAAAATAAATGGGGCCCTAGCTTGCTTTCCAGGCAGGACCAGGTTTTATCCAAATCCGGAATCAATCGGAAGCCCTGCTTATGCTGTCTGCCTACGTTTCGAAAGTCGAAACAGCTGCCTCCTTTTATGTGTGTACCGGACCTTTTAATTTTACTGTACTCTTGTGTTGGGCTTCTGCCAATAAAGCTATGCAAGATCGGAATTTTAGGTCGGGCCATTTTGGGTTAATAAGGATCGGGTAGTAGGATTAAATTATAAAATCATGATATACGAATGTTGTAATTGTGCACAAGAGTATAATTATAAAAAGTTTTGAGGGAGCAGTGAGAAGGTCCAGAATTAATTATCACGGACCATTGTCCATTTTTACAGAATTAAATTTTAAATTTGTGAAAGATTTAGAGTTTCAGTCCTAGCGGTTTGACTGGCTCGGCTGAGCGGCTAGACCGGTGGATGAAATAAATGTCTTCAGTGCATGAAAAAACTGTGTATGACAAATTTAATTAGAAGAAAAAAAAACAAATAATGGCTTTTAATGATATAGGAGATGGGTATGGTACAAAGAAATTTTAGCTAAAAAGGTGTCGCAATTGTTTCCTTTGTCTACATTTTTCCACTTCCCCTATTTCAATTGCAGGATGGCGAAAGAGGTATGTAAAGTGCATAAAATACACATATACACCATAGTCTTCGTTATCTTTAATCTCCATTAAATTTGGGAGCAAGGTAAGATATAACCCCGTAAGAGAGTCAGCACATTTTCTTCATAGCATCAATACAATGAACACAAATGCATGAAATACACTTCGTAAATCATTCCACAATCTACAAACTACTAACAAAAAATAAAACTAAAAGGACAAAGTAGATTTGTCACCAATTGGTGTACTTAGGGCATCTGCAAAAAGTTTGTTGCAAAAGTAGACCTTGAGGTGAGGTCCACATGAGGTGGGGTATTAAGGTGGAGCCCATGTTTTAATAAGAAAATACTAGCCCCTCCTTTGTCTTCCTCCACCGCCGACCTAGTCTATAGGAGATGAGGTGGCTAATGTTATTTTTTATATTGCATAAAACCTCTTCTGGGTATTAAAGCGGAGCCTACGTTTTAATAAAAAATAATTACCCCTCTATCTTCTTCTTCTACCGCCCATCTACCACCGTCCCCATCTATCCAGTCCACCATCGCCCGTCCCTCTTCACCATCGCCCTAACCCTACCACTCGCTACTCTACACCATTTCTCTCAACCACGTTGTTGCCTTGTCTCTCCTTTTCATCCGGCGATGGGAGCAAGCATATATACAATCCAATGGAGACTTCCCTTCCATGAACCCATGGTGACCAAATCTGGTGGCTGCGGCCCTTCCTGGACTCGTGGTTGCCGAATCCAGTGGCGGTGACCCTTCCCCAGAGTTGTCGTGGCCGGATCGAATGGTGGCGACTAGTGACAACTTCCCTGGACTCACTGTGGTCGGATCCGGTGGCGACAGCCCTTCCTCAGACTGGTGGTGACCAGATCTAGTGGTGGCGACTAGCACAACTTTCCCTGGACTCACTATGATCGAATCTGGTGGCAACGGCCCTCCCTAGACTCACAGTGGCCGGATCCGGTGGTGTACGACCGGTGACAACTCCTTCCCTGGTCTCACGGTGGTTGGATCCGATGACGGCGCCATCTTGGATCGGTGGCTAGCGACCACAACAGTCATCCCATGCATTCGCTCCATTCGACAGGTAGTGCCATGTCTCTTTTTTTTCCTTTAGCCTTGTTGCTCTTTCTCCTTGATGCCAATCCCTCTACTAATGTGATGAGTCTACTTGAAGAACGCCGCCTCAGCCCCTGCCGGCGCCATTGGTGCAACACAAGACCCTCGCCGACAAAGTTCAGCATGCACAGTTGCGGCATCACACATCCTTGAGGTGTAACTCGACATGGAGCAAGGGAGGTCCATATGTCCACGCCGGCCACCCACTATCGTGCATGGGACACACCATTGTTGCAATTCGATGCCACTGAAGGAAGCTCGGTGGTTCGCATCACCGACGACGACGATCTAACCCGAGCTCGATCTGAAGGTACAAAATACAGTAGCTCAGACTCATCTCTGCCATGCCATCTGTACCCCCGCTCTACTTGTGCATTTGAGCAGTCATCGCAGCCGAAAACAAACTTTCCGCTTTCGTTATACTTTTTTATTTATAAAGCAAACGTGCGCCTTTCTTCTTAAGAAGCGTTTGCATATCTCTCCCAAAAATAAATCGTGTTTCTAGCCGAAAGACGGAAAGACACGCACGGGCGGGAACGTAATAAAGAAACAGATAATAATGATAGCAACAAAACATAAAAAGCAAAGAAAAAATGGGAGAAGAGAGAGAAAACCTAGCGCGCTCGGCGGTGGTGATAATGTAAAATGCAGAGCGAGGAGGCTTCCCCTCTCTTGCGCTCCCCCTCGCCCTCGGTCTCGTTACCTCCGCCCCCCTCCCACCGCCGCATCCAAGGCTCCCCTTTTCCACCCTCCTCTCCTTCCCCGCAAGACGACGGCGGCGGCGAGGCAAGAACGAACCGCCTAGCGGAAGGAGAGGGGAGAGGAGAAGAGAATTCCGCGGCTTCTTTGATCGATTGATGAGCGGCGGGCCGCCGCGGCGGCGACGACAATGAGGGCGGATCTCAGCACCATCCAGCAGACGCTCACGCCGGAGGCGGCGGCGGCGCTGGCGCGGGCCATGGACGAGGCGGCGCGGAGGAGGCATGGCCAAACCACGTCGCTCCACGTCGCCGCCGCGCTGCTCGCCGCGCCGGCCGGGCTGCTGCGCCAGGCCTGCGCGCGGGCGGCCGGCGCCGCGGCTGGCGAGGGCGGCGGTGGCGCCGCGGGAGGCCCGCACCCGCTCCACTGCCGCGCGCTCGAGCTCTGCTTCTCCGTCGCGCTCGACAGGCTGCCTGCCGCCGCGGCGGCGCAGGCGGGCGGGGGCAGCGCCACCGGTGTCGAACGCGCTTGTGGCGGCGCTCAAGCGCGCGCAGGCGCAGCAGCGGCGGGCTGCCCGAGGCGGCGCAGCAGCCGCTCCTTGCCGTCAAGGTCGAGCTCGAGCAGCTCGTGCTCTCCATCCTCGACGACCCTCCGTCAGCCGCGTCATGCGCGAGGCGTCCTTCTCCTCCGCCGCCGTCAAGTCCACCATCGAGCAGTCCCTTTCCTCGCCCTCCCGTCCTCCTCCACCGCCTTCTCCACCCCGCGGCCACGCCCACCCGCTATCCCTTCCCTCTCCAGCGCGTCGGCACCGCCAACGCCTACATCAACCCTCGACTGGCGGCTGCCGCCGCTGGAGCCCCCGCCGGCGGCGGCGGGGACGATGCGCGCAAGGTGCTCGACGTCATGCTCAAGCCCGCGCGCCGCAACCCGGTGCTCGTGGGCGACGCCGGCCCCGACGCGGTGCTCAAGGAGGCAATCCGGAGGATCCCCACGGCCGGCTCCCCGGCCCTCGCAGGGGCGAAGGTCCTGCCGCTGGAGGCGGAGCTCGCCAAGCTCGCGGGCGACAAGGCGGCTATGGCAGCGAGGATCGGGGAGCTGGGCGCGGTGGTCGAGAGGCTTGTTGGTGAGCACGGCGGGTGGTTCTTGATCTCGGGGACCTGAAGTGGCTGGTGGACGGCCCCACGGCAGCGGCGTCGGAGGGGGGCAAGGCGGCAGTTGCGGAGATGGGGCGGCTGCTCAGGCGGTTCGGACGCGGCGACGTGTGGGCCGTCAGCACGGCGGCGTGCGCCACGTACCTCCGCTGCAAGGTCTACCACCCAGGGATGGAGGCCGAGTGGGACCTCCAGGCGGTGCCCATCGCCCGCAGCGCGCCGCTCGCCGGCGCTGCTCTGAGGTGCGTCCGCCTTGCTATTTTTGCTTCTTTGTTGGATCTACCATGTCTGGTGTTACTCGTCTTCTTGTTCCTTTGCCGATTCTACATTTCTACAAAATCTTGGTGTTCAGTTTGGAACCAAATGGTTACTTTCTCTGAAATTGAGAAAATATTACTTTAAGGGGGAAAAGTTTGCTATGATTAATGACCAAGATTTTTAGTTCAGTGTAATTGGTGCAATCCTAAAAGTTTGTTGCTTTTTGTGTAGCAGTAGTAGGCCTCTAATTTTTGTATTCAATCTCACACATTGTAGTTCAATTCTGGGAGATGTGATGGATCATTGAATTTTGTAGGCCTGGAGGCAGTGGAATTCTCAGCAACTCGGTGGGGATGTTGTCTCCGATGCTCCGGCCTACTGCCATGACACCGACGCTGCTCCGATGGCCGCCAGGGAGTGACCAGACTCAGATGGCGAAGCCGGCCATGTGCCTGCTTTGCAAGGGTAGTTATGAGCGTGAGGTTGCCAAGCTTGCCACGGAGTGGGCGGACAAGCCAGCATCCCGTCCTGAGGCTGCCAGCCCTGGTTTGCCACACTGGCTGCAACTCAGCGGTGATAAAACTCAGGTTTGTGTTTTTGAATGTTCAAACTTGATAAAGTCAGCTTTTGTTCCATTGGAATGGTGATTGATATCATCCTTTGTTTTTGTACAGCCCAAGGAGCAAGAGTTGAAACGGAAGAGGAGCACAGAAGAGCTTGAGAAGAAATGGCGTGAGACATGTGCCCACATCCATTCAACCCGTGCTGGGGCGCCAGCGCTCTCCTTGCCACTGGCCTCGTTCTGTCCACGCCCGCCCGCGGAGCCCAAATTGGCAGTTGCAAGGGATGCTGCGATTCCCACTCTTAAGATGAACACCAAATGGGAGAAGCCGGCAGCCACCCTGACACCTGAGCTCCGTAAGAACCCACCAGGCAGCCTAGTGAAAACCGACCTTGTGCTTGGTTGCTTGGACCCAGGCGTCAATCCTACTGTGGAGAAAGAGCAGAAGGAAAATTATGAGGGGCTAACAGCCCTGCAAAAGGCTAAAATTGCCGAAATTTCTGATATTGAATCCTTCAAGAGGCTCCTCAAGGGGCTTACAGAGAAGGTCAGCTGGCAATCAGATGCTGCTTCAGCCATTGCTGCTGCTGTAATACAATGCAGATCTGGCAATGGGAAGCGGCGGAACTTTGGGACAAGGGGTGACATGTGGCTCCTGTTTGTTGGCCCTGATCAGGCAGGTAAGCGGAAGATGGTGAACGCATTGTCTGAGCTGATGGCAAACACAAGACCAGTGGTTGTAAACTTCAGTGCTGACTCCTGGTTGGGCAGAGTTAGCAATGATGGGCTGAACAGGGGTGTCTGGGGAAAAACTACACTCGACCGGGTCACCGAGGCAGTTCGGCAGAACCCGTTCTCAGTGATTGTTCTTGAGGGCATTGATCAAGTGGACATTGTTGTGTTTGGAAAGATCAAGCGGGCAATGGAGACTGGTCGCCTACCGGACTCCCGTGGCCGTGAGGTCAGCCTGGGCAATGTCATCTTTGTTCTAACCACTGATTGGGTACCTGAGGAACTTAAAGGATCAAACATCGAGATGTTGCTCCAAGGTGAAGGAAGGATGATGGAGATAGCAGGCTCTAGTTGGCAGCTAGAGCTCTCGATTGGGGACAAGCAGGTCAAGCACCGAGCAGATTGGCTATGTGACGATGTTCGCCCTGCAAAGATTGCAAAAGAATTGTCCAGTGGCCATGGCCTGGCACTCGACCTCAATCTGGCAGTTGGTGCCTTGGATGACACCGAGGGCTCACATAATTCCAGTGATGTCTCAGTGGAACAAGAGCAAGAGAAAGGTCAGCTTGCAGTCAAGTGTTTGACACCGGCCCCTGACCGTGATCTATTGGAACTCGTTGACGATGCCATTGTGTTCCAACCAGTCGACTTTGGCCCATTTAGGAAGACTGTTACAGATTGCATATCGATGAAATTTGAGTCGGTCATTGGGAGCAGCAACTCATTCAGAATTGATGAAGATACCATTGACCGGATGATTGGCAGCGTGTGGCTCACAGACGAGAAGCTTGAGGACTGGGCTGAGAAAATACTTAAACCAAGCATTGAGCGATTGTGGCGTAATGTGAAGCATGATAATGCACGTGCTGTTGTCCGTCTTGCAGTAGTTGCGGACAAGGCATTGCCAAGGTGGGGAGGGGGCAGGGAAGGGCTACCGGCGGCGGTAACGATCGCCATCGATGGCATGTAGAGATGGAATTGGAGGAAGTAAATTCTTTGTATGGTAGATATGTAAATATTGGGGGAACTCCCTTGTTATAAGCCGGGGGAGGTTACTATCTGAAGCACAGAGGGGAGGTTATAGATCTTATAACAACCAAATATGATCTATAGTTTTGATAATATTTATAGCTATGTTCGTTGAAATAAAAATTCTTTTCTTTTGCACTTCCTAATACTGCAAGGATTGACTGTGTAGAGGAAGTAAATAATGGTATTTGCTATATTTTCTTGGCCCTGAAACCAGATCAGCTTAAACCAATTCTTGTAATGCATGAGCCATTGAGCATGCATCAAGTTGCAAAGATGTGAATATATCAAAATTTTGCTTGTTTGTTCTATTTGATGTGAATATATCCTCCTGCTTCTTGCATAGTTGTATGTCTTTGGAAGTAATTGGAAGGAGCTCAAGTCCTAATATTTTCATTTTACAACCCGTTTGAATGTGGGAATTTTCTCTGGTTCCTGTAAGAATTGAATTGTTTTCTACAAAATCCCTGCCTTCCAAACGGACCCTTAACCTTTTCAGAGATTGTATTGGATTGGTTTATCTATTTTCTAGAAAATTGGTATACTTCAATGAAGTAAATAACACAGGGAGAGACGTGACCTTCGGATTCACCAAAGCTTATTATTCTTAGCCACTTATCAGAACTCTCATATTTTGCTTAGTTATCCTTTATACACATCTTTTTTTATTTAATTTAGTCATGAATCTTGGCCATACTTTTACAAATTTTCACAAATTTCACAAATTTTTACAAATTTTCACAAATTTTCAGGAACTTTTCAAAATAAGAATCTAGAGGCATTCTCAGTTTCTCACAACTTTCGCTATGACGACATTTCTCACTAGACACCTCGCCTTTATCTTTTTATTTGCAGGTTAAAGGTTGACCATACGGATCAGTATCACTTCTTGCTATGGTCTTTAGTCTTGTTGCTCTCTTGCTTCCTCTACTCTCCCACTTGAATCGTCAAAAGATTATGCTCTAAAAAATAATGAAAGATTTTTTTGTTTTTTGTGTGGCCAATTAGGTGTGGATCCCTGCCACTAAGCTTAACCGCCCCTATTTAATGTGTGTTTATGTGGCATGATTTGCTCCACCAGTACTATGTTTTGGGGCTGAGGCATCTGGTTGTTTTCCCTATGAAAAAAAAACTTTTTGGTCCAAACCAAGTAGCCACTTTTTGGCCTAATTGTGGACCCACATTGATGTGGCAGATCACCAACTCAAATCATCTTGGAAACATTCTATGCTTGTTTATACTATTAATGTTGGTGCCATTTGTGAGGCTTAGTTTTTAACAGGGGTCTGCATGAGTCACATGGTATGTTCTTTTTTTATTGCGGCTTATGGTTTTAATGAAATTTTGAATTTTAATTGCATTACTGATCAGATTACGGAGAGATCGATACTTATTTGCGATTTTGGTTGGTACAGATGTTAAGCTTTTAACGTGTACTACGTTTAACTTGTAAACCCTATCTTAAAAAAATACTCAGTTTAAAAGTTAGATATTGTAGCGGCTGCGAAAAGCCGACTGGCTGGAGGGCTGCCGAACAGGGCCACAATGGCAAATGGTACCCCTAAATTTCACTAGCGAATCTTGAAGGGATTTTAATTTTCATTAGCAATGGAGTCTATTTGTCAGCGACTCATCAGAGGGATAATGTATGCTCACCGTGAGTACACGTGGCATTGCTATTTTTCTTTAATCCCTCAAGTTGGCTCCATTATCTAATTAACTTTGTACTTTGCAGCCCTCCTAATTCTTTATTTGATCTAGCTGAGTGACTCAAAACTTTGCGAAAAGTATGCATCTGACAAAAGATATGTGCCATGCACCATTTTGTCTTATTAACATGAAAGTCCAGAGCAGACTAGAGAAGTGGTGGATCTGCATCCCTTCTCAAAAGGCAGATAAACTTAGTTTTCAGGTCCACTTGTCATTAAATTATGGTATTACATACTACTATTGCGGTAGGTACTCTCTTCGTCCAAATTTATAAAGTATATTTTTTAATAGTCTTATCTATAAATATATGATGTATTTTATATTTTAATGCAAAATTAATATGAAGTTTTCCTATACCTCTAATAAATATCCCACTTTACTTTATGTTTTCTATATACATATATTGAATATAGTATTTAGAGATAATAATTAGGAATATCTTAGTTATTTCTAATATATTAGAAAATACGCTTTATAAATTTAGATGAACGGAGTAATGTGTTTTATAAGGCCCCGCTCGGTTGGGTTGAAAAATTATGGTTTATGACTGAAATTGTATTATAGCTGGTTGAAATTACACTGTAGCTGAAGGTGGCTTATTTGACGTAATTAAATTTAAAAAATTTAAAAATAGAAAAAATATGTTAGATCATCACGGACGACGTAAACGAATACGAAAAAAGAATCGGTAAAAAAGCTAAGAAAGCCAAAAGTTCAAAAAAAGGTAAAAAAAAAATAAATTAAAAGTAAGAAGTTTAAGTTGAAATGAGCGGGAGGTTAGTTGCTAATCGTGCTGGAAAAGTCGTGGCTTGGTGGGCACCACCAACGCCTTTTGGCCGGAGTTCAGTCACTATTCTGATCTAAACTATAAATCATAAATAAAAAAAGATACGGAGTCACAGAGAGAGGGGACAGGGAGACGCGAAGGGCGCAGATGCGGTTTGCGTGCGAACTCCAAGAAGGACGCAGCCATGTAGACAAGAGTACCTTCCACCCTTCAATCATGCGAGAGATGGCCGGTGTGGACGCACTGTTCATGCGCCTAATCTGAGCCACCCACAAAGTCGTCTTGCTTGAGCATGGACGTGTGTCCCTGGGCTTGCAATGGCAATGGGAGATCTTTACTTGGCTAGGTTAGGGTTTTCTTTTCCTTTCTTCCTTACTCAAAAATTGCATTTTTTTTTCAGGCAAGGGTGTGTGCCAGCGGAAGCTAATCTTACGATAAAATAATAGAGAAGTTGTCGCCTAATCTGATCCATTAAATCAAGGTCAATGATTATAAAGTTAGCATGGCTAGTGTCGAAATTAAGGTTGTTGCCGTCATATACTGTGGATCCTAAGAACTCGGTTCGTTACTTGTGATTGAGTGCATAGTATTGTATTTATCTTGCAAAAGAAAAAAAATTGTGATTGAGTGCCTCGTATTGTATATCTCTTGCAAAAGAAAAAAAAAGTTGAGAACGTGGATCTACTGCAAGTCTGAAATGGTCCATGGAAGCATAAACTCAGTAAGTGACAACACTGGATTATTCTGAATTTAAAAAAATTATGCACTAATAAGTTGCTTTTGTGAACAACTTTTCAAATATTTTTGTGAAATTTTTCTTTGATTTCATACCTAAACTATCATGATTTCAACCATTGCACCGAATGAATGGTTTACTGTAGTGTACACTGTAGTATGTCCTGTAGCCGTACCTCCCGTCCCGTTAAGATGCATGCCTCATTTTTTCACCGCATGCAGGGAACATTTGAATGTGGATATTTGTACTTAGCATGACTAATCTCCATCATCCTTGGTTCCGTTAAACCTTACATGTGCATGTCATTTAACATGACATGATTTCATGATTTGATTTAGGATTTATTATGGAACCATGTTAAGAGTCTCCACGATTTATATGTATTAAACAATTGATAATTATGGTGAGTTAAAGTTTGAATTTGCGAGAGTTGGCAAAATTTCAGTATTGTTAGTGCTTGGCTGTCTGACCAGTCAAAAGGGTGGTCTAACCGGTGAGAGTGGTATGACCGGCCACTAGTTAGCGGTCAGATCGGCCCTTCGCACTTTTGGATTTTTAAGTGCTTTAGTTGTTCTCGATTTAATCCAAAATCTTCGAGTGCGGTAGTACCAGTGTTTAGGGTGCGATACGACCAGGGGTTCGGTCATACCAAATAGGCAGTACTTATTTTCAGAGGGGTGCATTTTAGGTGCACAACCCGAGCAGTCAGACCGGCCATAGGGGCGGTCTGATCAGGACCAGTGGTCTAATCGGCTACCCAATGGCTGTCATACTGGCTTTGACTGAAGGTAACCGTGAAAGTTCGAGCAACTGTTCATCGAATGGTGCAGTTGGTGCAAGTGATGTATGATCAGGGGAAACTGACGTTGAGAGACTTGCCGATACATAGGCTATTGGTGAACCTATACGTTGTAGGTATGGAGCTTGCTTGCAAAAAAAAAGATGACCACGGACTACGCTCGAGGAAGAGGTGAGGTCCACGGTCAAAACAAGAGTATTTTGGTGGAAAAACCAAAATACCGAAAACAATGATGGGACAAAAAATGTGGCGCTTGGAGGACGTTGGGAGAGTGATTTATGTCAATGAGACGCCGAGGAGGCTAAGTAGATGGGATGTTTGCTTCTTAATAGGTTCGGGCTTATGTGTTTTGAAAAACGTGAGAGGTTAACGAGTTTTTTCAGTTGTGTTAATGGATGGTATCTATTACAGTTTGATGTAGGCTGGTTGCTCCATCTATTTGAGTATGATGGGTTGGAGGTATGTGATTAAGCAACCATCCATTCACTAAGGTTTAAGAAAGAGAGACTTCCTTATGGTGGAAGCTTTAGGTTAGTGCTCTTATAAGAGCTTTATCCGCTAGGTTGGAGTGACTATAAAAATCTTCATCTATAAGTTGCAATAAATTAATCTTGCTCATTCTTCATGGCGTGTTCTTACTCTTGTTGATTTTGCACTTGTTGTGGTTGGTGTTTTGCCCTCTCTCCTTCCCTCTTGATGCTGCTGGGTTTTAAAGATGTGTAAGTAATGGAGATACCTCATGATGATCATATTTCGTCATCTAGAGACTAGCTATAGTAAGATCTTAAAGGTTGCCCGATTTGGAGCCCTTCTAGTGAAATCTTGTTCCGAAGGTTTTGGTTTCGAATCTTTGGCTATTCTTGTTTGTTGTGACATGTGGAAACTTACATAGAGTTATCTTGGCTATCCTCAACCTACGAGCAAGTTATGGGTGGATTCTTTTGGGTTGATGGCTTATGGCTTAAATATTTGAATTTCTAACTGTTCATGAGAGGCAGTACGCATAGGAAACTAGTCGCATACGATTTTGGCCGGTACATCTGAACTCAATATATTTTTTACTATAATTTTTCTATTGACCCCACCTTGAAAAAACGCATCGTTTAAAAGTTAGTTACTGTAGATAGTACAAACATAAGCCAATTTTAAGCTCAAAAGAACCCAACATATATCAAGTTCTTGAGTTTTACTCGGTTTTAGTGCAACTTTGCATGTCTTGATGAAAGGTTAAAGCTTTAGCTAAGATCCATACAATATTTAGATGGATTAGGTTGCAAAGTTTGTAATTGTTTTGATATGTATTTTGAATATTGCATTATTTTTTGTTTTGGCTCAGGCATCTCCGGATGTCGGACCACCAGGCCAGTCCAACCGCTCTCCCAAGCGGGTCTGACCGGTCAAGAAGAGTTGAACTCCATTTGCTTCCACACTTTTGTGTGTTCTTTATTGGTGAACAAATATGATTTTCCTAACTTTCAGTAGCTAGCGAAGTGAAAGTTTTGAAATACTATTTGAGAGATTGAATTTGAAGATATCATTCATCTCGTCTGTCTTTGCCACCATTATCGGTTCTCATCACCATAGATAGGGATGCCATTCTCTCGCTTTCACAAGCCCTTTTTTTCACAAGGAAGAAAGTTAGTATTATAATTCTGAGCTGCGTTTCTAGTTTTCTCTTTTAATGTTCTCCAGCTCGAGTGACTATCCCCTTGTCTGAGCACAACAAAGTGGTTCCATATGGACCACACCTTTCTAGCTCTAGTTCTTAATGCCACTTGGCTTCCCAAGCACAATTTGCATCTAAACTGATTTGCAACATGTGCACTGATCCAAAGTTGGTATCAATCCCTCTAAACAAACCATGTCAAAGCTGCAAGATTTTTATTCTAGTGCTTGGGAAGGATTGGGTCAACGAGGTAGGAGATCAAGCTAGCTAGCAAGAGGCCCTTGGAAGGGGTGGCCACAAGGGATAATAATTAAAGAGCCGTTTCTTAGAAGGATCAGAAAAAGTCTAAAAAAGATGGATGAATGAAACATGGATGCCTTTACAGCTTCATAGAATCAGACAAGAAAGGACATGGGGACTTTTAAAACTGAAAAGGAGATTAGGCCCGACTCCCAACTGCATTTCCATGTGCATCCATTTATTTGCTTTTGCTTCAAACCCAACTTTGGTTTGGTTTGGTGCTCACCTCTTCTGGGCTAAATTGCAAACGAGTATCTCTTTCTCTATAATCTCTGTCATAAACAGCAAAAATTCAAAAAATTTAGCCAAAAGCCATAAGCCGCAGCCGTATCAAACAGACACAATATCATATGATGCTTATTGTCTGAAAACAAAATGGTTGAATTGACCACCCAAGAAATTTGTAGAAGTAGTCTATAAGGTAGCATATTGAGCTAGTAAAAGTTTCAGGGACAACTCATACTCGTTAACAAAAACACTCAGAGTGCTCCCTTTAATAGGCAGATTTCTTATATAGCAAATAATTGTTCTGTTGCAATTTCTCAAAGGATATAAATTGTTGGAGTCTAACATGTTTTACGTGGATTTGAATTTGTGTCATGTACATGTAATAGGATACATAATCAGCATCATGCCCACACTGAAAACAAAAAAATGCATTTTCTTACACCCTGACTATGACTTGCAAGTTGTGAATGAAGAAAACAAACAGAATGAAAGGTTTTTTCAGAAGAAGAAATAAAGAAAAAGCAGGTGGAATCAAAGGAACCTTGACCAAGTTGCTTCTGGCCATGGGATTCCAAGCAGGCTGAAGGAACCATCTTTGTCAAACAAGAAAGTGTGGGTTCCACCAAGATGGATTTGACGGCAATATATGTCACCTAATATTTGTACGCATTCTTGCATTGCAGGAGACATATCCAATTCAAATGGTTGTTTTCTAAAACTTTTGAAAATAGGGACATAATTAAATTCATCTCTATATAAAAGAAAGTACGAAATATCGAACTAATAGCTTAGAAAAAAAATCTTTGCAAGGTAGATAATTCGCTTCAAAATTGCCACATCTCTTTTTGGGAGACGGTGGGGTTTTTCCATATTTTCTTCTAAAAGAAAACTGAATTTCATCTTGCCAAAACTTGTAGTTGTTCTTTGTTTCGAGATTACCTTAACACCCCCCCAACTTTTCTTCCTATCTTTTGTTGAGTTGATTAAGTTAGGACTAGAAAGTATGTACGATAGTGGATGATTCTTATGCCGACCTCATCCTTCTGTATTTACAACATGTCCTTCGACACGGGAAGCAGCCAACAACCAAGTCCTAAAAAAATCAACAAAAACAAATGGGAAACAGATAAAGAGAGAGTAAATCATTGAATCGAATCTATATCTTTTTTTTTGTTCTCATGTATGATCATAGAAAGTTTCATTGTTCTCTTTGTCAGGTGAATTAGGGTTAGAAATTATTTGTGATGATATATCACTTTTACAATGCTGCTAAACGTAGGCCAAGCCAGAGACTAGCACACACATAAACCAAAGTTGATTTTTTTTTCCCCCAACAAATCAAAGAAGGAGCATGACAATTGTGTCATGCATGCAGCTTGACAATTCCCTCCCAACCTTATCCCAGCATACACTGAGCTAGCATGGGTACAGTCAGAGAGTGAGCGATCCATTCATAAAGGCAGAAAGGTGCTGCCCTGCCCTGGCCTGCCCTGATGAGATGATGAGAAGAGACCTACTAGGCTTGGCTAGCTTGTTGGCACTTCTCTCTGCCTGCCTTTCTTGATGGCTAAGGACAGCCAACCCTTTCTTCAATCCACACCCTTCTTCTAGCATGCGATTATGGGAGGGCAAAAAGGCACTGGGGCCAGATGCTCACCTCTTCCAAAAAGTTTTGATGGCCAAAAGGCAAGGCAATGCAACGCAGAGCAAGAGCAGAGCAAAAGCTAGCAATGCAAAGGTGACCATGACTGATCTGCCGAATCTAGCGTCGTGAGTCTGAAGGGGGAACGGATGCTTGCAATTGCAGCGCAGCTTTAGCCGCTTTGCTGCTTCCTCCTCCTCGCTTTCTGGTGGAATGGGATTCCAAGCGTTTCTGTCAGTGTTTTCAGCTAGCTAGTGCGTGGATACGTGTGAATATATATAGGTGTTAAAGTGCTGCGCATATTTGAGACGATCTTTTTCTCCCTTCTAGATCGTCCCAATTAAGATCTTTGATGGTCAACCATTATAATTAGTGTTCCAACTGGTAAGGTGTCTGGTTAATTTGTCTTAATTAGCAGTACTGCAAATTGATTGAATCTCGCCTGTCCCTTGCGTTTATTAGGATTTGAACCAATTATCTCTTGTGCAATTATCTTTCGATCATATTCTGACGTGCCATCTAGATCACTGTATTTTAAAAATACAGATCTAAATCACTAATATGATATAAGTGGGTCATTGGTCCATCCTAACTATTCAGACATGTCATCCAGATCAGTGTAATTTAAAAATACACATCTAGGTCACTGATGTGATATAAGTGGGTCATTAATCCATCCTAAATGCCCATGCTAGCATATTTTGTACACGTGGCATGACACGTAAGATCCAATGCTTTATAATTAACACAAAACCCCTGAATATTATTTTTTCCTTTTAATCATATCACTTTCCTCTTATCATGATCTGTCAAACTAGATTGAATCCATCCACAATAGTCACTCGAGACCTTATCCTCTTCTTCATCTGTATCCTCTTGCGATGAAACCCTTGAGGCTGCGGCGGCAGAGTGTGGCTCTAGCGATGGAGTATGTTTCATCCTCGTGTGACTCGTCGCACTCTAGCTAATGAAGTTATGATGCATGGACTATGTAATCTCCTCGTAGAGAATGTATAGAATGCAGTCTAATTCAAGTAAGGGCATATGGGTACGGCTAAACTAAAAAATTGCACATGGATTTTCTGCAAATATTCCGCCAACTGCTTTGAATCCTACGTGTCATGCCACACGTATGAACTATGCCAGTGTGGGCAGCTAGGATGGACTAATGACCCACTTATGTCATATCAGTAACCTAGATGTGCATTTTGGAAGTTTCATGACCCAGATAACACACCCGCACAAGTTGAATGACCCTCCATGCATTTTACTAATAAACCACTATCTTTCTTCTTTTAAAGATGAATAAGAATAGGAGGTTCTTTCCACTTATTTATATATACATCAAGTGAGACCGGACTAATACCATTCGAGGTGGTTAAACCTCCAGCAAGCAATCTATACGAGAGTATTCAATATTGTGAGGTGCAACCTCAAATCTAAAATCATTTCTTGTAGAAAGGAATGTCTCGTCAGTGATGCAAGATCCAAATCCTTCTTTCCTTTCAAGCACAGGATAATAATTCTTTTCCCCATGATGCTTTCCAACAATTTCTTAGCTCCTTCTTCAATTCCTTTCTGTCGTCATCTCCTCGTTGTGATGATCTATATATATATATGTATATAGTCTGGCTGATGCACATCTTTTTGTGGTTACATCAGCTCTTAGGTGCCCTAAATAAGACGCTGAAAACCTAGTTTATCTGCCGGCCGGCTTTATTAATATGACAAGGTGCTTTCATGTCTGCTTGCATGCATCATTGGATTATTGACTCCCTAGTGTTGTAAATGTCTCTTCCTAGATCGAGTCAATGTGTCACCGGAGAAACAATGTGAACGACATTATGCTATTTTGTCGGTGTAATGACAACATACATGCTCGTCCACAAGGAAAGACCAATATAGTCCAGTCCAAAATTGAAAAATGCATGTAGAAATGGGTCATAAATAGCCACACAAACATATAGAGATTGAAAGTTCACAATTCTAGCGGTTCTCGGGTTAATTTCTCCATGAGTAGTTGCATTAGCATCGGAACGAGCATAGGTTTAAGTTGTTTTTTAAGGAATATTAATACTAATTCTTATGCAAGATGAAGGGAGCCAGTACCCTCGAAAAAGAATAGGTAGAATAGGAAAAAGGAAACTGCGAATTGGCTTAGGGAAATGCTTCACATGATAATTCAAATCTGCACACATTTTGTATATACAATCTTGTATGCAGAGTACAGAATTCATCCAGGAAAATAAGAAAAAAATGTGATTGGAAGCTGCGTCAGAGCTATGATGCTAAACGAATTGTCAGCAACCAGGGGGCCATGCCATTGCTCAGTAGAGGTAATGATGATTTGCCCGAAATTGCGCAGTGTTGTTCTTTTTTATAATAATTGTAACACCCATGTGATTTCCAGGCTCCTAATTCAACCCCTTTCTTAGTCGCTATCCGCGGTCCTACAATATATTTATCGAACAATCAAAGGAACAGAACTAATGCAAATTTTGTCTAAATTTGCATCACATACTAGATGTCCAATACAAATGTCAAGCACATTTCCTGAAACTTCCGGCAATTTGACCTATTGGCGGTTAATAATGCTATGGAAAATTCAAGGCAACTGAAGCAGCATATAGCAAAATGCAACAATGCCACTAAATTGAAGTGCCCAAATCATCCTGTCAATATCAAAAGATCTGGTCTTCAAGAACCAATCGGTACACACCATTTTATCTAAATGAAACACATTGTTTGCTGACTGCACATGCATCCCCGGTGCATTCATGTGGCCAGACCAACCGACCGGTGAAGCTGCAATTCAATCTGAGCCCTAAATTTCTCAGCATTCAAGCTGCAGCCAGGACAGTACTACCAGCACAAACTGCACACACAATGCAAGGCGTCACCTTTACCGTTCTCTTTTTGCCCACAATTAAGTCACTACGATGATGATCAGAGCATGGGAAAATGAATGGGCAGCTGAAGAGGTGCTACTCCCAGGACACAGCACAGAATCTATTGATGGACAGTATATTGCTGATGCAGCCATGGTGTACAGAACACATGGTTGGATGGCTCTTTTAGATTGAGACTGATCATGGCTTCAGCCTTCGATCAAAAGTATCAGGGTAGCAGTGCTTCTGCTTCTTGTCGATAAATTTGTCTATTTTCTCTGCAAGGGTGTCAGGGGAAACCTACGTGACCAACCAAAAAAAATTCACTCAAATAAACAAACCAGATATGATCAACCAGAGAACAATCTGCAACAGCAGAGAGAGCAACAATGACAGCATACGTTGTGTGTTGTGCTGCCCCCATTAACTCTTTATCTTCAGGCCTCAAGATGTATCTATAAGTCCAGTTCGAATTTTCATCACTAGACTAACTTTTTCCATTGCTTGTAAGGATAACATAACAGCGAATAAACCTCAAACATGCCTTTAAATACAGTAGTAAAACTAATCAGAGTCTGATGAGTTGCCAGTATCTGACTGTCGAACGCTTCGTTTGCTGGTGGCGGTGTGCTTGGAAGGAAGCACAGAGGGGCGGCGGTGATGGTGGCAATTAGCTGGAGAGGGGCAGCGCCGCCGGCGGCAATTAGTTGGAGAGGAACGGCCCCGACGCCGACGGCTCGTCCCAGCCATACTCAAAGCCTCCCTCAGCCCAGATCTATTCTCTTCTCTCCCCTCCTCAGCCTAGACAACAGCCAGGCGACCATGGCGTCACCCAGCTTGCCCAGGAGCACCCTGTGGCCTGGGCAAACAGCCCTGGAATCTACCTCTAGCCGACAAGACGCCTAGTTGTCCACTAGACGACGCCTAGTTGTCCACTAGTTGCCCAGGAGCTGACGAATACTTGACAATAGGGATCTCGATTGTAAAATGTAGACAATGAAGGGATCTCGATTGTAAAATGTATCCGTAATAATTTGCAAACATAGCCGTTAATAAGCCGAATTTGTAAACGTCAACGCCAATAAAACGAGACTCCTCTAAGGCCCCGTCCGTTTGGATCACGGCAACTTTACTAGATTCCTGCAGGAATTTGACCTTTTCATTTGAAATTGCCGTTAAATTCTGACGGAAAAGGCCCACACAAAAAATGGCCCAGCCCAACCCATTAGGCCCTTGGCACAGCATAACAAGTAGCAACTGCCAGAGCCCAGACACGACCTGACCAGACGCTCTCTCACCTGCACCTCTCCCCATCTCCATCGGCGGCGGCGCGAGCAGAGGAAGGGAAGGAAGCGGAGGCGACGATGTCGGCGACGACGGCGGCGGTGCCCTTCTGGCGCGCCGCGGGGATGACCTACATCGGCTACTCCAACGTCTGCGCGGCGCTGGTGCGGAGCTGCCTCAAGGAGCCCTTCAAATCCGAGGCCGCCACCCGCGAGAAGGTCCACTTCTCCCTCTCCAAGTGGGCCGACGGAAAGCAGGAGAAGCCGAGTACGTATCTCGCCTCTCGATCCGTCCTCTTGCGTCCTTGATTCGATTCGATTTGCCTCGTTCGCGTCTGCCATGACGGGATCCTAGGGTTCGTGGATTTGGTTTGTGAGTTTGGGCGTGGATCTCGGTCTAGGATGATCTAATGGATCATGGATGGGGTTGCGGCAGTTAGGGATGATATTTAGGTTTGCGTGCGGGTCATCTGAAGAGGACCCGTTGCGCAATTGGATTCGCGGAGAGGCTATCAATGGCGTAACAAATCCCATGTGAGAATATGATTAATTGTGTTCGTTGAAATGTGAACTATAGAGAAAAAATTGACCGGCGCAAAGGATTTCACCAAAATTGAAATTGACATTTTGCGATTTTGGGTGGAGAGGCTAACTTGATGATACTGGAGACTTACTTGTGCCTACATAGAACGAAAGATTAGGAAAAACTAGATGTATTGATGTTTTATAATACTGTGGTTGCCTCCTGTTCGAATCGCACATTATGTGGAGAAAAGATCATGATTAAATACCAGACTTGTGTAAACTGGAACAGTCTAGAAACCTCTACTTTAGTTGATCTTAGAGTGGTAAAAAGTAGGACTCCACTATAAGGTTTTTTGTCAGAAATGTGTACGCTCTACCTTGATGGTCTCAGGCTGTCAACCTTAATTGGAGAATGAGAATGAAGAGTCTTTCTTTCGCTCTTTCAGATGTAAAAGTTAGCTGGCAAGATGGTACAAGATTGATGTGCCATGTAGTAAGGAATCAGCACTACTAATGCATTGAAATCACGCTTTCTGACCTGCAGCTGCTAAAAATGTAGGACTAAGTTCTGGTAGTATTGCTTTTCTGCTTTAAAGTGAAGATGCATAACGTTAAAGTAATCATGATCGTAATTCCTACACTGGATAATGACCTTACATAGACTGGATGAAAACTAAAATTTGTAGGAAATTATGGCAGTTATGCTCTCTATGTTATGTCACAACTCACAACGTTAGCAGAGAAGATAGCAAATAGGCCATCAAAATCTGGAGGTAGTTATTATTGTTGATTAATCTCTCTGAGCTTTGGTTTAATGGATTATATTTCCCATTCATGATGCAAGGGCCATATCATGAGTTGAATCTGCACCAGAATGCATGCATGCAAGCACACAAACGAAAACCAATGAGGAAAAACAAACATTCAAAAAGAGGAAAAAAATCAAGTCTTCCATGGAAATTATTTCGTTGTGTTTTGTTAACGGATAGGGTAGTTACATTAAGTTCCATGAAATTTGCTTCTTTCTGTTTTATAATAGAGAGGGGACTAGTTCCATTATACTCAACAAAAGTAAGTTTCAGCTTCGTTATATCAGCACTACGAATGCCTCAAGATTTGTCTTACCTTATTTTACATGATGCATAACTTAAAACCTTGATTCCGAAGGGACACGCACACGTGGAAGGTTCCTTTGTGATTACCAGATGATACAGCTGGTTGCAATACTTTTTGAGTGATCCATAGCACATGGAGTTTCAGTTTCAGATAAGATTATAAATGTTGTCTTTATTATGTGTAGTTGCAAATTTGTAGTACAGAAACTGCTAATGTAGAGTGACATTGGACATTTTAGGATATTCAAGTGGCTATTATCATTGGTTTTTTTTAATGATTTGCATGAAATACTGCATTCAAAATCTATGTTATTCTGAGTAATTAATGATTTCTGTGATAATTCGAGAATACTTGTTGGTTGCTTATATATCGAGGGCTCTGGGCTCTATTTTCTTTATGTCGGTTTATGTCTTTCCATGGCTATTGCATTATTTGTATATAAGAAACAGGAACAAAATAGATTCTTTTCATAATATTATGTGGGTCTATTTTTTTTTACCACCGTGCACTGAAAATAATTGAGAAAATATGTTCTTGTTGCATTCATATTTTTTGTATTGTTCTTTTGAAACTAACTTGGTTATTCATGTTGCAGCTGTACGCACAGATGATGAATAGTGGTGCCACGGTGACATAGTCCTTTCTACAGATGTTTTGAAGTGTTCTTGCGTTTCTTGCAAGCTGTTGTACCTGGAACTTGCTGCTGTAAGCTGGCTGGATTTTGTGGTCAACGCTGAAGAATAAATTCGTTCTGCCACGATGAATCTATTTTGAAATAATGTTATGATGTTGCCAATTCTCTGGTTCTATTGATGCGATCATGTGAACTTTGCATGGTTCGTAATGTCTTATGGTGCTTCAATTATATGCAATCTGGCTAGCAGTACTGCATTTTGGCTGTGTGACGTGCAACAGTGCCATGCCCTGTGTCCCAGATGGTCAACATGAAGCTAGCTAGTACTGGGCCATTGGCTGATTCAAATTTGCCATTCAAATTTTGTGACAACTAATCAGTATTAGCCTTTTATGAATTGACTAATCTGCTATTCTTGGGTCTCAAGTTGACTTCCTGCCTACTCAAATAACACAACCAACCATGTGCTTGGGCGTTTTATCTTATGAGCATATATTTGTGCTCATAACTGTGATTACTGCAGTCATAGGATGTTTTTTTAATGAAATAATTGTTTTAAAAGTTGAATTTTCAAAATGGACCCATTTGCTACATCTAAGGTGATTAGTGTTTACATTGCGCCTTGTGTGAGACTTGTCATTGGCGATAGGGGCCACGGTGAATTTTCATCTAAGGTGAATTTTCATTGCCGTTATTGGTTGGCTAAGCCACGGTGACTACTAGCCAGTTTTGCGCACCAAGTGGAACGGCATGCAGCGACCCACCAACCACAGTTTTGGAACCCAGAAGACCTGAGCTAAGTTTTCTCAAAATTCAATTTACCACCGCATCAAACAAGCATAGGGGCATATCAACAAAATCCCGCAAACATTAGATTCCATCTTCTCAACATTATAGAAAGGTCTGTTTCCACTTGAACAGTTGAGAAAAGACTCCATGAAAGAATCAGCTGATACAGTGAAACTTCTGACTAGAGTAAAGCTGATGGGTCATAATATGAACCTCCAAGCTGCCTCGTGGCCATGTTATACTTTAAACCACCTTGCATCACCTGTGCTTACCTCTCCATCAGCATCCATGAGCTTCTCTCGCCAAACGAACGGCAGCCACTCTTACGTGTTTCACCTTCTGCTACTGAAAAACAAAAAGGCTCGCAACATTTCCAATTTTATGGTCACTGTTAGCTACTCTTAGCCTGGAGGGGGGAAATGCTAAGAAAAGCAACTAAGTTAATCAGCAATGGATGGTTGCATGATTCGTGGGGTTAACACGATGCTCCAGAGTTCATTAAATGAGTATGCCATGTCATGATATCTATCAACTGTGACCTCCTTCCCTCATGAACATGCATGACATGATCATATGAATCACCCCCAACATCCCACAATATCGAATTGTTAGCAATAAAAAAAGTCATTTATACTATTACAGGATGTCCAGATTGAGTGACAATGACATGAACATATGAAATGTTGCAACTGCACACTGGAAACTACATAACACTGCAAAATATCCATGACAAATGCCAAATGCACATCTAGGAGACGTTCAGAATGGCCTTCTCAAACTACAATAGATAATATAAAGAAATCGACACCACCAACGATGATAATGGTGACAATGCAATGTCTACCAGATGATGATCATGTCCCCAAAACTCCACCTAATGAAGATGATGATCATGTCCCAGAAACTCCACCTAATGAAGATGGTGATGTCACACATGATAGAAACAGGGCATTTAGCAGAAACATGCAGATGATACTTAAGTAGGATGGAGTTGCATGGAATCCATGATGGCATGCTAAAGTTCAAGATACATCCCCCTCAAGCAGGTATCAGTTTGAAGTAGATCCATTCAGAGTGCCCACCATGCCACCGACTGAATCCTTCCTTCGCCCAAAAGGATTCTTCGAAAACGTTCAAGACATTAAGGACTACCAAAAGGTCATTATAAACCATACACAGTAGAGCAATTCGAAACATAAGTGCGGCATGCTAATACGATTTATTTTATGAAAGAAAAGAATAAAGTAATAAAGGATATTGAATCCGCATTCCACCACGACCAGAACTAGGAATAACGGCACCCTGCAGAGTATGGTGTACAGCTGAAGCAGTACTCACATCCTAAAAATGCCAGGCGTCAAGACATATGAGTAGAAAACAAAGGTAGTGACATGCTTATAATATAATTAATCCACTGTAACTACTTACTTCGAATTCAATAAAGCAAACAGTGTTCCTGTCTTGACGTAACACTTTCATTTGTTTGTAACCAGGTTGCCTGAAAGGAAATTGAAGAAAAATGAGATATGATTGCCACAACCAGAACCAAAATGCGCAGCACACAATAGGCAAACCAAAATCCACTTTTAAAATGTCTCTGTTTGAACTGTGGGTTCTTACACACTGAAGAGGCTCCGCAATTCCTCTTCAACAACAGTTTCACCAAGGTTGCCAATGAAAAGGGTATTGCAGGGAGGGTTATCTTTTGTGTTCTGCAAAAGCAAATCAAAAGTTTTTATCAACAATTCTATCATTCAAAGTCTTGAAGGATATGAAACAGTGAAGACTGTTTGTTTGGAACAGAGCATTTTTTAATAGCATTCTGAGTGACAAATTGAAAATCCTTTACACTCTGTTTGGCTGCCACGAATTGAATTGGATTCATGCAATTGAATTCAAGTTCTTATTTCTGTAGAATTTGAAATTGATTCATGTCAATTCAAATTCGAATTTTTAGTGTTTGGCTGCCCATTGAAATGGAGTTAGATTCACACCAATCTGTCGAGCCCCAATCTCTTCAAGTGGCTCCTACTCTTGCTTGCCAATGGTTGTGGGCTGGAACATGGATGGCCTCAGCAATAAGGCCACCCATCGTCATCTCTTCCAGTGGCTTGGTCTGTGTTTAGCGTTCTCGACGTCCTGCAGCTCCATTCCCCTCTTAAACCAACTCTAGACGGAGATCCCCATCAAGAAACCAACTCCAGGCAGAGATTGTTGGATCAAAGCACCAAATTAACGAGAAAAAAAACAAATTACTCAATCTAAAGAACCAAACCTGTTCAAGCATTCTGTATTGCATCCAACAAATATGCACTGGTACAATAGAACAAGCAGCAGGTAGCAGCTCAAAGAACCATGTAACACCAAGATACACAAGGAAGCAGGCAGTCTCCGATCTCTCTCTGTGGGAAGAGAAAAGCTCCACAACGGGGACAAGGCTAGCGTCCCAAGAGACCGATTCAAGATGATTGACGTGTGAGAAAGGAATTGGGTTTAGTTATTGCTGAGGTTTTCGAATTGTCAATTGGAATCGGCGATTCCAATTCAAGTGGGAATCAAATTCCAATTCCAGAATTCCAAGCCTAATTCTTGGGAGCCAAACAGGGTGTTAGGGCCTTTTGGATACGCAGGGATTAGGTCCCATCCCTTTGGCTGGACAGGGAATTTGGACTAAAATCTTTTTCAATCCGAAAGGGACTGGGTTTAATCCCTCCCCATCCAAACAAACCCTTAAGAAAAGTATTATATTCTAGCAACGACACTAATATCTTTACTCTCATTTCATTCAAGCCTGAAAATTTTTATCTTTACTCTCATTTCATTCAGACCTAAAGATTTCTAAGTGACAAACAAGACTTTAGGATACACACATTGTTGTACATATGAATTGGTCACTTTGAAAAGACTTGAGAACATGGAGAGAGTAGAAAATATAGTTTAGTTCATTACATCAATGTTGATAGTCCATTTTGTTGGATGGGAAAGAACGTGCTGGGCTCTAAATGATGACTATGTGGAATTCTCGTCTTATTGGCTAAGATGTCCAAAAAATAAATCTTTCAAGATTACTTTAAAGCGTAAGTCCATATGCTATTTGGAATTGCTCATTCAGTTCTTGGTGAGTTTCCTCACAAGTCCCAACCAATACAGGGGATCAGTATTACTAAAACAATTGAGTACAAGAACATCCAAGAAATGTAAAACTATAAAGATCCTATTAACAGTTTTAGAAGTAAGGTATTCAAGTGGAAAAAGCAAGCGTTGGGGGTGAAAGGGACATCCGGACATGAGCCATGATTGTCTATTCTATACAAGAAAATCTGATCCCATGATCTTATGATGGTTGTGGCGCGAAGTGCTCTTGTGCAAAAAGCAAACTACGCACATTTCAGTACTACAGACTGGAGAAAAACAAGCTGTGATGCAAAGAAGGACCAATATGATAAGTTAGCGCAGATGCTACAGCATACTACTGGGCCTTTTTGAGACTAGTTTCAAAATAAAGTAGTAATCAATGGTAACGAAATACCCAGCACTTAATTTGTGCAATATAACTCCAAATTACCTGCACAGGAGCATAGGCAGTTGGACCTGGCACAGGAGAAGGTGAAGTCATTGCTACCGGGGGCACTGGATAGGGAGCATAAGGATTATAAGGAGGCGGTGCTGCGATATAACTGAAACACACCCAAAAAGACACATTACAGAAGTCCATAAATGTATAATTAGTTGAGAGAAAGAGCAAAAGATTAAACAATTTACCCTGCCGTTCCCCACATGGAAACAGCTGGTGGGGGTGGGTGAAACGGAGGTGGAGCATAAGGAGAGTGAGTATAATCTCCACCAGTTCGCAAGCGCTTACTTTGGTCCATAGCGTTTGCATCAGCTCCCACGCCTAAAATAGGTTTTAATTGTTTCAACACATAACGCATATGCAAAACGTTGTACGAAGTACGAACCAAACCATGCAGTAAATATGTGTAAACAATAATTGAAGACATGGAGTAAACTGAGGTGACATCAGAATTGTTGCCAAGTTTTTGCACTAAGGTTGTAGTGAATCTTATCAATCGCCAAACTCTCCAAACCACTTGTTTTTGTCCCCGACAACTAAATTTTAAAAAGAAATAGGCAAAAACTTTGACAACATGAAGCCCCGATTAAAAAAAAGGCTTGGCCTTGAATGTGCTTATGTCAAAACACAGAAATAATCTCAGACAATTTTCTATCAAATCAAAACGCGCACTACCAAAGCTACCTGGACATTGGTGAGATTTCTCTATCTGCATAGATTTAACAAAAGATGAAAATGAACATATCATACATTAAAGCTCCAATAATAGGTCACTCCCCCCCCCCCATTAATTGATTTTATATATAGGTTTATTTAAAGATGTAACGAAACAGAGCATAGATAAAAATTTCTAGTTACTGATCAAATTTCCCCATTAATTGACATTCTGTCTAGGTTTAATAAACAATGACAATGACCTCCTTCCACCTCACACAACATTCATCAAAAGTAACAAATATTTCTTCTCCCCAACCTCAATGTGGCAAACATCACAAGTTGCTTCCATTCTACTGAGGAAATCAGGAAAAAGTCCAATTTAACCCCATTTACATGCACAAAAGTCTGGATTGGACCCTCCACTACAAAACCGGTTATTTAATCCCCTCATTCCCTCAACTTTGAAAACCGGTACAAATCACCCCAAAGGCTCAATAAAACAGCACAGGGAATCTCAACCCTCACCAATAGAGATATTCTTGGCGATCCCACTGCCCCGAAAACTACATAATGCTGCCCCAAATTTACACACTATATCAGGCTGTCCCCCCAAACCAACACGCATATGCCCCCTTCATTGTTCTATATTATGCAAGAGCAAGAAGAAAGCGTGCACGCGTAGACAAAACGCACCTCTCTTGACAAAGAGGTTCTTCTTGGCCATCTCGATGTGCAGCGCCGACTTGGTCTCCGCATCGAACACCAGATCCTGAAGAGGAAGAGAACCTCGGGTTCACATCCATCCAAACCCTAATCCGCTATCGACATAAGAAACCCATCCAAAAATGAGCCGAACCGAACCTGCAGCGCGGCCTTGGCGGCGATGGCGTGGTGCGCGGAGGAGAAGAGCGCGAAGCCCATGGGCTGGTCGCCCTTGAAGTTGACCTGGGAGGCCTCGAACCCCGGCAACCAGCGCAGCAGGTTGTGTAGCTCCCGCTCCTTGACGTCTACGGGGAGCCCCGTGATGAAGATGGTGCGGACCTCGTCTGCGCCGGGGTGGGCGGCGGCGGCTGCATCGGGCACGCCGGGGATGGGGGGAGGCGGCGGGACGGCGGCTGGGGCGGGCGCCGCGGCGGCCGGCGGCCACTGCTGGTGGAATGGGTGGATGCCGGCGCCAGCCATGGAGACGGCGGGGGAGGCGCGCACGAACCCTAACCCTAGAGAGAGAGATTTGTTTTTTCGGGGAAAGAGGAGAAGAGGCAGAGTTGGGGACGAGGATGGATTTGAGTCGTGAGGCTGTGGCCATTGGCACGGTGGGCCGCCAGGCTGGCAGGTGCCATTGCCTGCAAATTTGGACCACTTCTAAGAGCTATTTTCCATCTTCTCTTCAATAACTAGCTTTTAAATAAAATATTTTTTTAAGATATAATCTACTGATTAATTGTAGTACATACTGTATCGAATCTATTTATTTCGGCAAAAACTACACGTGAGTTTTCATTACTCTGTAATCTCTCGCACGAACAGCCCAAAAGCTACAAACCGCAGCTAAAAGCCTCAAACTACAGCTAAAAAGAACAGTCACGTGACTCTGATGTTTTTGGCTTATGATTTTTTTTTTGCAAGGGATAGTTCATTCAGGAAAATAATTATATGTGATTTTTGTCGGTATAGCTGAACTCGATAAAGTATCTACTACAATATGCCTGTAGATCCCGTCTTGAAAAGACGCACTGCTTAAAGGCCCTCGTTTTTTCAAACTTCTAAAAGTCGTTTTCGCTTTTCTACAAGAATCAGCTTTTAAACGAAGTATTTTTTCAAGATATGATCTAATAGTTAATTGTAGTACATATTTTACTGACTTCATTTATAGCAGCAAAAACCACACGTGAGTTTCTGTTACTCTGTAATCTCTCGTACAAACAGCCCAAATGTCACAAGGCACAGCTAAAAGCCACAAACCGCAGCCAAAGCTAGTTACTATAGAAATGGGACGTACAGAAAACATGCATCATTCCCCTCTTGAAGTCTCCCCTCTCCTTTCCCCTTAAACAACGCGTAAGTTGCACAAAATTTCCCCTTGTGATGATGATGATGATGGTAGCCAACCGAACCACTAACGTGCGTCCACTTCAGTGCCCTTTTTTGTGAGGGAGACAGGCATTTTCGTTCTCCTTCTCGGTGTCCCTCACCAAGGCAGCCGATTCCAGATCACCAAATCTTGCTTGCTTGTTTGCTAGTGGCATATTTAAATTTGGGGATGTAGATTGATTATAGGGTCTATTTTGATACGGCTGCGGTTTATGGCTTTGGTTGGAATTTTTGAATTTTAGCTGTTTACGACAGAGATTATAGAGAAAGATACTCGTTTACGATTTTGGTTGATATAGATGTTAGGCTTTCAACGTATACTATGATTAACTTGTAGATATATCCCATCTTGAGAAAATAGCCCGTTTGAAAGTTAGGTACTGTAGCAAAAATACAAAAAACGCTTCTAGAAGCCGTAAAGAACAGAGCCATAGACTGATGTGTAGTACTGAAAGTCTTGTTAATTTGGCCAATCCAACTTTGGCGATCCTACCTTGATATTACGATTCTAACTAGTCGCGCGAGATCGAGAATGATGTATAAAACTCAAAAGAAGGACCGGATCCGCTAGATTTAGGGGGCAAATCGTTCGGCGGAGTTTGATCTCAAGTAACCACATGTACAAATTAATTTTCATCACTTTCAATAAAACACTGGTGAATCGTGGGAATTTCCAGGCAAAGCAAAATTAATTATCTCACACGGCAGAGCGTATAGTATTAGCTCTAAGGCACCAGAAACAAATGGTCGAGACAGATCATGTGATCCACAAACTCAAGAACAGGATCAACAGTGAGAAGTTAATATATATGTTATGTTGCTTTCTATGATGGTTTGATGTGTTGCAAGCTGTTGGCCATTATCATTCATGTACGTAGCACTTTCCATCAATGTCATCGTGGTTAAGCGGCCTACCAAACTCAAGAACAGGATCGGATGCAAAGATGAAAGATAGAGATCGAGGGAGAGGGTGGCAAGGTGATGTGTGAAGAATTCTCGATTAGACTGATGTTTACGTTCAGATCGATAATAATGTACTCGTGTCCCTGTCAACCAAAGCATCTGTTCCCGTTCCATTTGGTTAATATCTGAGGATACTTGTGATTTTGAAAGACTAGAACGGAGCTGATCGATTGATGGCTTTTGATTCGCTGCTGTAATGACGGTCTCCAATTAACGTGGTGTTCAGATGCTTATTAATCACGTATGCTCATCGGTTATTTACCGATCGATCATACGTGATTATCATGCAGGATAGCTAACTAGCTAGATCAGGATAATTTGTTAGTTAAATCCACATATATCTTGACGTACGTACAGTCTGACGAACTCTAGAGATATCATATGGTTGGTTGATGACTTGATGGTATGAACACCGAAACGGCAGAGCGGAAGCTTTTCTGGATCACAAGGGGGGTTCCCCTTCCGCTATCTGGACGGTAACCAGGAGAAGTGTCGTCGTTTCTTCTTCGTGTTCTTGAAGCTGCGACGACGAAACATCCCTTGATTTCCTACCGGACAAGTCTTGCGTGGATTGGGATTGATCCCGGCCGGCCCCTTGAAAGCAATACTGCTCAGCGTTTGTTTGGAATAAAGGGTTTTTGTAGATATTGAATCTCATAGAAACATTTTCTGCAGGATGATCACCCCATCCCTCGCGATTGAAAGTCGAAAAGTCCCAAGTGATAAAGTTTCGAATCGTGAGTCAAAACTGTAATTTTTGAGTTGTTTTTTCCCTGAAAATTTGAGTTGTTGAAAACTGAAAGCTTTTTAGTTGAACGTTTACAATTTTCTATTGAAACTTCAACTTTGAAACTTTGGCGGCGGCTCGGCAGACGAAGAGATGCCGATGTCGCCGAGCCAACCGGCGGTGTCGACGGTGCTGATGGTGAAGGATCGGAGATCGGAGAATGGTGTGTTCGCTGTGGATACGGAAGAAGAGTTGGGTGTGTGACCGGATCATACGCCGAGCCCACTAAAAAATGCCATCGTTTTCTTAGCATATTTGTACATAATATATGGTTTCGCCCTAAAACAGCTTTTGATTTCTGACTTCTAGTTTTCCTCCAGTGTATTACTGACACGGCAATTTAGCCGTCTAGTGCAACAACAAGCCAAATTTGAGGAATATCCTCTCTAGACGCTGAAACATTTCATTCATGAAAAAAAAATAAAACCATACAGTACAGGACCATCCTTTCCCACCAACTAAAAACACCCTAAATAAATTTTGACCCTGTTTATTTAGGCTTAAGTTTTTTGGCTTTTAGCTTAAAGCTGGTTTTTTTGCTTAAACAACTTATAAGCATTATGCTTTTAAGCCAAGCTAGTGTGTTTGATAACTTGCTTTTTCGACCTCCTAAGATATGGTTTAAAGTTGAAAAGTATATAATACCCTTGATACAAGTTATCACTTTTTCATTCACTGATAGAGTTATTATTATCTATTTCAAACTTTTCATTTGTGTTACATTCCTACCCATATTACTCTGTTCCTTACTACTCATCAAAATCCAATACAACCATATTTGTTCATGGACAACAAATGAGTGAATTAACTAGCATATTCAAATCCCCAGGATTTCGTTCAAATTTTTGGTATTCAAATACATACGTCCCTGATTTCTTTGTGCTGCGCTATAGCTAGCTCTAATTAACCTAGTTCGTCTGCAAAATAATTGTGTATCTTGATAAGGAATTTGTTATTTTTTCCCTTTGTTTTTGTTAATTTTGTGTGGGTACCAGGCTAGTGAGATCTCACGACGGCCAGAAACCGTCAGGAAAATACGGAAACGGTCGGGTTTGTAATAGTAGATATTTTGCTTACATTTCAAGCCTATTATCAGATTTGTAATACATGATCGACGCTGTTACAAAACAGGGCTATGCACATGATCCCGCAGTTGCTAACTCTTGCTTTCCTTCTACTAGTAAAGTACTTGTACGTTGCAATGAAATACTAAAAGAGTATGATATATATTATCAAATATGATCCCAAATCGGATAATGAATAAACATTAATTTTATTTTACATAGTCCAGTGGCTGTGATTCCAAGAAGCCAACCCAAACAAATCCTAGTCAGAACATCATCTATCTATGCCAAAGAAAGACAAAACAAGTCCAAACTGCCCATTGGGCTACTTTCTGTACATTGCCCTCAGAACATCAGCTGCACTGCAATCAGAGGTAAAATTTTAGCATCTTGATCATCACATTAGAGAAGAAGTTGTAGTGTTAAAAAAAAATTGTGACTATGAGCTGTGATAGACAACAATTACCTCACCAACAGTATTTATAGCAGCATGGCCAATAGTATTTTGACCAGAACTAGAATAATGACTTGGTCAATGAAGCAAAGTGCAGGCTTCACAACTCTCCTGTGCTAATTCTTTCTGTTTCATTTGCCAAGCCAAAACTTCTTTTCTATCTTTGTACCAGAGTAGCAGTGTATCATTTGTTCCTTAATAGAAACCTGGTAAGGAAAGAAGTGAAGATACTGGATAGCTACTTTCTATTAGTGATTCTATACAGAACCGCACTAACAAATTCAGGTTTTTTTTATTAGAAAGCGAGACAAAGGTAAAACTAACAAAGTCATATAGAATTGACACTATGATTTTGATATTAACCAGAAACTTCCTAAGGCCCTGTTTGTTTTAGATTCTAGGCCAGCTAGCTACTTCTAGTAGCCAAAAGCTCCCCCAAACAGTCCAGATTTTAGGCTAGCTACTGAGAATCTGAAAATCTGATAAGCTGCAATTATACTAGAATCAAGAAGCTGCATAACCGAGCTTCTCACAGATTCTACAGACTAATACCCCTTGGATTTGAAGCTAATTACCCGCAAATACCATTAAATAAAACCCCGCCCCGATTCCCCGCCTGGTTCCTCCCGATCCCGCGCCCCGCCCTCCCGCCTGTTCCTCCCCGCCGCCCACCCCGCCCCTCCTCCCTGCCCCCCGCCTCTCCTCCCCTCCCCGCCGCCCACCCCGGATCCGCCACCGCCCAGATCCACCGCCCCCCACGCCTCTCTCTCCCCCGCCGCCCACCCCGCCCCCTCCTCCCGCCCCCCTCCAACCCCGCCGCCCCCGCCTCTCTCCTCCCCCCCCCGCCTCGGATCCACCGCCCCCCACGCCTCTCCCTCCCCACCGTCGGCCATTCTCGCTCCTCCGGCGCCGCCCCCTCCTACTCCTCCTCCCGCCCCGGATCCGCCGCCGCCCCAGATCCGCCGCCCCGGATCCGCCGCCGCCTCAGGTAATCCGAATGGAGGCACATGTGTGATGTGATCATGAGGAGCTACAGAACTGCAGTGTTTCTTATGATTGCAAAAACTGCATCACACGTTGCCAACGCGCGCAATCTTCTGCAGCTCCCGCAGAAGCTCTCGCATGGAGTGAGCTACAGAACTGCAGTGCTTCAGAACATCCATGATATTGTTATGATGATGATATTGTTATTGTGAAACTAGTCCAGAGATGTGCTTATGTGCTTATGCTTATGATTATGATGATGATGATATTCTTTGGGTCAGGAAAGCAGCAAGCACCAGCCAGATGCATGTACAAACAGAGCAGATGAGGTTGATGAAGCTATTATGGCTAGGCTGAGAATTTTGAAGCGCCGTAATGATAATATGAACTCCTTGGGTGATGTCAGCAAGCAGCATGAAGAAGCATGCAGTGATCAATCAAATTGGGATGAAGATGGTGTTGTGGCCAAAATACAAGTTCTGAGTGAAGGCATTGGCCTCAAATTGGGATGAGGTGAATAACAAAAGTGCAGTCCAACGTGAAGATGATTTTGTTGTAAACCATCCTTGGCCTCAAACTACAGGAGACTCTCATGTTTGCACAGCAGGGTCTCAAGAAACACCCTTGATCTCCTCTTCAGTTCACCAGTATGATAGATTTCCGCCAGAGTGGGAGCATGTGCTGAAGGAGAACTTCTTCCATCCTGGCAAATAGCCAATCAAGGCAGCCAGAAGCTGAAGTGCAACTATTTCACCTCATGTTGCTTCAAAAAAATTCATGCTTATTGTATATATGTTATTATAAAGAAGGAACATGCCATATCCTTCACCCTTTTTCCTTTTTTCTGTATGATCAATAACCTGCACAAGTGGTCATCATGTGAACATACCGTATGGTCTATCTGTGGATGTATCCATGAGTTATCTATCATATCTAATAGTTATACGCACCGGAGTTTTCATCAATTATTGCAGATATACTCCCAGCGAATACGGATCAAAAGCAACCAAAAGTTTTCATCAACTATTGCAGATATACTCCCAGCGAATGCGGATAAATTATTGTAGATACTATAGTAACTTTATTTATATCGATTAAAAGCGTACGTGAGTCACTTTCTTCCTATATTTTATCTCATATTAATATTTAAAATTATGATTTAAAATCAAATTTATTGTCATGAAATTCTAATATTACTTTTCAATGTTTGAACTACGCACTACAAATTTACAGCACGGATATCTCTTCTATCAATACATAATCAGGACATCAAATCACCTAAGGGCATTTCAGTCAATACATCTAGCAGGATACCAGCTGCACAGCTAGAATCCAGGATACCAAACAGGCTAGCTACTCGGACCACCGCTACTCGGACTAGCCACTACTCGTAATCTCTAGCTAGCTACTCAGACCAGCTAGCTACTCAGAATCCACAGCTCCCCCAAACAGGGCCTAAGATACAGTCATTAGAAGGACTGTGTAGAAACAAGGTTAGTTTAAAGAGTAATGAAACAATTAAAGTCGATAACCGGTTATTAATTAGAAGGTTTCAATGGCATTTGCATCAATTTTAATTGATGTTCTTTAAAAATTGGTCAACAATGTAATCTGAATGCCAATGACATGTCCATTCAGTGCATCACATAGTGGTAAACAAAAAAAATTCTACAATCTGGATCACATAGTGGTAACCATCTTACAAAATAACCCGCAACATTGCATTTATACAAATCTGTCAACCTTTTTACCTAAAAATAAAAAACCAGCACATGAAACAAGTACTAATTATAAAATCATTCCTACATTTGCAATGATGCATAACCACCTCTTCCTCCCTCAAAACCCAGTATTAAACCACTTATTGCCAACCATCAAACCACACAACCTCTACTTCTCCTTTAAGAAAAACTGAAAGGCACCATGCAAACCACATTAACCGGGATTAGAGTATGTATAATGATATAGACAGCTGTAGTCTGTAATATACCTCTGTGTCATATATAGATAGACTAAAGACAATGCATATAATATGTTGTCTATATAGTTATCTATAATAATATCATACAATTAATGTGTTATCTATATAGTTGTCTATACAATAGTATAGACTGTCTGTTAAATAGTAGATAACATCTTTCTCTCTCCTACACATCACCTAAAATTCTATGTGACATATATTTATAGACAACTGATATGTATCATTGTACATGTCCGTAACTTATATTACACTTATACACTAATACAAAATGGATTTGACAATATGGTACTAAAAAACATTTTTTTCATATGAGATGTGCTTTTATGCTTTTCTCAACAGTGATTTGCATAATTTTTCAAGCACGATGAATGGTGGATAGATGCTACTTAACTCTTTGTTTGTTTTGAGATTAATGCTACTCTTGTTGAAGAAAAAAGTATAGAAACACAACTCTTTTCATATAACACAAAAATCACGAGTACTAGCCTCTATAAATGCCTCTCACCATCCTCATCCTTCTCTCCCTCCGTTGCCATTTCCTCTACTCCAAGCCACCTCTTTCTCTCTCTCGCCAAGAATTGCTACACACACGCAGAAAGCCAAGCCACACAAGGACATTTACGATCGAGGCCATGAGGCCGATAGCTGCGCCGGCGTCGGCGTCCACCTCGCCGGCAGTGCCACCACCGGCAGCCGTATTGCCGTGGCACTCGCCCGTGCCGTACCTGTTCGGAGGGCTGGCAGCCATGCTGGGCCTCATCGCGCTCGCGCTCCTCATCCTCGCCTGCTCCTACTGGAAGCTCAACAACTACCTCGGTACCGGTCATGCCTCTTCCTCCTCCGGCACCGGCGCCACGGATACCGACGGCTCTAAGTCGCCGGCGGCCGCGGCCGCGGCGTCTCCGGCTGTCTTTGCGGACCTCGTCGCCGTCGTCATGGCCGGGGAGAAGACGCTGACGTTCCTGGCCGCGCCGATTGTCCACCGAGCGGGCCCTGACACCGGCGCCGACGCCGGGGAGGGCTAACCAGAGACGACGGAGGAGGAGAAGAACAGCGGGAAGGCGGACGACGGTGCCGTCACCGGACGTCGTGGTGAGCGAAACCAACGTGTAGATCAGGTGTGAACTGTGAAGGGAAAAGAGAAAGTTTTTAGGGGGTTTTGTGAGATTTTTGTGCTCTTTTTCCAAATTTAATTTGGATTTTTCAGTTATGCCGGGATTGTAAATAATTTGGTGATAATTCAGATGAAGAAAATGATTTATCACGCGAGGAAAATTGTTTGGGACACTGATTTGTCGTACTAATTCATAATTTATTTTTCCATCGTTTCATTTTTTTTCAGTAATATTTTAAACTAGGGAGCTGTTTTTAAGTAGTAGTAGTAGTACAAGTTTGGTAGCATACGTTTCAGGTAACGTTCATATGAAAAGGAAAACGTACAAATTAAACGAAACGTACGCGGAAACCATGGGCAAAGCAGGGTATTTCGTTTGTACTACTTGCAATTATTTGGGCTTAATTCTCACTATATTTTCTTTTGTAATGGAAAAGTTGGGTTTTGATGCAAGTCCAAAAATCCAGGAAACCTGGAGAGATGAAGCCGTGTTTTTTGGTTGGTAAAGGTTGCTTTGGTTGGCAGAAAGACACTTTTGCCTTTGTCACGTAGAGAAGGTGTATATGGTTTAATTTGATCAAAAGAAGACACTTCAATTAACATGCATGTATGAAAACTAGCAAGGCGTCTTAAAGCTGGGAGATACGCGCGTTGATTTCGATCAAATTAATGTTTAAAGTAGTACCTTTTATTTTGCAATTTTTACCTGATGGTAATTATCGAAAATTCCTTAGCGAAAATTCCGTATTCGTTTGCATTGTTTGTGATGAACATCGGCTCTACGCCTTTATCGATCTGATCGAGACGCGAGGATCGGTGGCGCGACGAGCCAGCCAGCCACGCGTGCGTAGGATAAATTCCATCCGCTTTGCACCGCAGCGGCAGCTGATTTCAAGCCATCTGCCAACCGATCGACCCATCTACTCTCACAGCCAGTAGTGCTTGGCGAAGGATCGGCCATCTCGAGATGCACGCTGACGTAGGCCATTTCAAGATAGTCGCCGCTTGCTGTGAGAACCTATTTGATTTAGAATGCCGAATTATAGTGTTTATTGAGATACAATGATCGTCTGAGACTGATCGGCATCTCTTGCTGCAGTGGACTTCATCATCCGATGAAAACCATGACAACAACCACTTAAAATTTGACCACACTTACCTTCACAAGAGGGAAAACCAAGCCACAATGCCAAAACACCTCTAAGAACCTTTGGTCCATAAGGGTAACCAATGTTTCTACTGCGCACAGTGAAACATGCGAGCGAGGGTGATAAGAAGGAAGCCAGTCACCCGAGAGAGAACACATTCTATTCACTCTCCAAAGCCACTAGAGAGAGAGAGAGAGAATTCTCACTGACGCCCCAAACTCCATCTCTCCTCCCAGATCCATATGAGAGCAGGTGCGAGCGCAGCCAGTGGGGCTTGAAGCTACATCGACGACGTAAGAGACGGGTGAGGAGATTTAAGAGGAGTTGGGAAAGAGTCGAAGAGAAGACGACCGCGCTCTCGGTGGCCCTGGAGTGAGGAGCCGACCGGAACTAGAGAAGATATTGGAGGAGGAGGTCAACCACCGGGAGAGCATATGGGGGAGGACCACCGCCACCAACCCATCCTTGACCCGACCAAATTGGGTAGGTTACTCCACAAGCTTTGTCCCTTTCACCCCCTCCCCCAAAATCACACTGAAAAGCACCACATCGTGGATGACCTCAACAACTGAGTAGGGAGAATAGCAAGGGAAAAGAAGAGCTAGTCCTCCTCAGCGCATGCAGACCCCCGAGCCCCGTCGAGACTGAGGCATTCTACGTGTACCAAAGCAAGCTCATCTTTGATCACTCTGAGTGGTTTGTGTTGCTTAAAAAACTATTTATCTTTACAACATATATTATCACATGTTGCATTAAAATGCCTTTTCTCAAATAAATGATGGATAATGAGAAAGGAAAAGAGATTAGAGAAGAACAATTCTAGCTTAAGGAACATTTGGGCTCTAAGCTTTGTATAATAAGAGGGTAGATGATGCCCTGGTCAGGTAAAGAAAGGGGCATGTTTAGAACTCTCTATATATGGTTATAATATAAGAACTAAACTACTCTCACTCGGGTGTGGAGCCTTATCTTCTAGTGTCAACCATATTCTCATTTCAACAAGTAGAAAATGCTACACTACAACATTATTATATTCTCCATGAGGATAAATAGTATAACTAGGTGGAGGAAACTAGAACTAGTTAGAGCCTAGAAGTGGTGGTTCCAAAACAGTCAAACCCAGAACCAGTATAAAGCCCAGAAGTGGTGTGTCTGGCGCCTATATTAGTGCAGTGGAATGTCAGGAGAAGGTTGGACCACCGCGACCAACGACTATTTATAGTCGGGTGGAGATGTAATAACAGAACTAGGAAAAACATTATGAACTTTAACTCGGCACCGTATCTAAGGAAATACGGATGATCTAGTTGCAAATAGCTCACAATGCTATAGGTAAAGTGATACAAGCCTGCACAATACTAATCAAATCATGAATTCATGCATGTCTTCTAGATTGAAGGCTACGGGATTGACCGGAGTTCTTTCTCTTCACCAGTGTGAGTAGTAGTATTTGGAATACTAAAATGTGCAAATTCTTTCTTTAACTTAATAGCCTATTTTATTATTGAAGAAGAGATGGAATATGATATTTAATTATGAAGAGATGAGTCCTACCATTGCATTTGTTGCTATTAATGCTTACTGAGTATGTTGTACTCATCGTTGCTATTAAATTTCTTTGTTAGATCCAGTCTGGTAGGGGATTGCATCGGGTTAGACGTGGGATTTACAGGCTCTCAAAAGATGCTGCATGGGACAAGAGTGATCGTATCGAGGACCATGGTAAGGTGGACGTCCTATTCAACAGTTGGGACAAGTAGTCGACCTTTAGTGCCTCGTCTTCGAAAGTTAGGGTATATAAATAATTTGTATCTCATGGTGTATCTGATATTTGTATCCCAAGACTTCAGCTGTGTGTGGCTGATTGTTCTAATAATGCAAAATATTTATTTATTGTTCTGTTGCGTAATTCTAGTATGTTTTATTATTCTATAAGACATTAATCTTAAAGAATAATCTGTTGTCCGGCGTCATGTTCTAATAATAATGACAGGTGATGTCACAAGCGGTTTCTCAGTTTGCTTCAATCCCCGATTGAAACAAATCTACTGTTTTAGATCAATTTCTTGATCTCTTTGACTCAGTAGAATTATTACGGTGTCAAACACCGTGAACTACCGTCGGGCGCCGTGGGCGTCCGGTCGGCGAGCGTCGTGATCTCCCGTCGGTGCCGTATGCAGCCTGCGGCGAGAACCGTGTGCGATGCCATCGTCATTGGTGGTAACACAACCCAAGGAGTCGACCGCGCCATTGGCGTCGGTGCTTCCTCGGTGCGACAGTGACCACGCCGTTGGCATCGGTCGTCGTCGTGAGCATGACGTTGATCACAGAGCCCGCCGTTGGTGAGGCTCGGTCGGTGGCAACCGAACAGAGGAGCCGAAGGTGGACGGCGTGCCGTTGGCTTCACCTGATGGCCTCGGTGCGCTGGCGAGAACCGCCGTTGGAGGTGCCGATGGCGCGGATCGCTGCTCGCCATTGGCGAGTCCGATCTATAGCCGGCTGCCGTTGGCGGTTCGCGTTACAGTCGCCGTTGGCGATATGCATTAGGTGATGCGCCGTTCGCACGGGGGATCCACCGTTGGCGGTGTGCGGTGACCGTCGTTGGCGAAATCTGAGAGAGAAAAGAAGAGTACATAGTAGATTGAAAACCATGCAAGATTTAATCTATTAAATAACCATGGTTCTTGTAACTTCACCGACGCATGTAACAGATGCATATCGATCCATGCAATCCATGTGTACGTGCATGCACGTACGATTGTTTGATTCCTCTCGGGCGTCATGATCAAGTCATGGCCGTAGTAGCTAGATGCGGCCATGCGTGTCGTCTCCTTCTCGGGCAAGCGCCGAGCAATACACGGCATAGATCAGTTACATGTACAAACATTAGAGTCTACAGGACAAACACAGACAAAGAACACAAGAATATAGGATGTAGTTTCAGGCAGGCTTCTCTCTTTATTCAATCTTAGATGTGTGTACAACGAACAGCCTCTACCCCATGTGGGTGTACGGCCCGTTGAATTACAGAAGTGATTTTCGATCTCTCTAGTTTTCTGCTATTTTGTTTCCTAGATCGATTTATTCCGATTTTTCTTTGCTGGTGAGTTTTTTTGGTCAGATTTTCTTTATCTTTGGTGGATTTTATCGGACCGACTCACTTGAACGACAACGATGACGTCCACACCGAAGATAGACACCGAACCGAGCTGAGTATAAATAAACCACCTCTTATTTTATTTCGATGAACAACATTGCTACCGAGACGTAGGTCTTACACATCAGTAGAGATCAACGACAATCTACTTCCTGCTGCTGTGACAATCATAACGCTGTTACAAGATACGGAGTCTATAACGAGAAAGATAAAGAAATCCAACACATCCATCGTTTCTTCAAGGACTTAATGATAGCACGTTATTCATTTGGAATCTTCAGTGCAAAAGCTGTGTACTTATTTTTTTATTCATCTATGAGTTATTATTAATATAAATCGGAGGGATATTTCTTAAGGAAAAATATATAGGATCAAATTTCTAATCCAAGCAGCTGTTAATAAGTACGGGGTTGCCACGAATCACTCAGCCGTTCTTCCCCAAAAGTTAGCCACTGCCATTCAACTAACTCTAGATTTTTGGAGAGAAACTATATACATGACGCATAGACAACTGCTTTCTTCGATCGCCTAGACACATCCACCGCTGCCGCCACACCATTGCAACTCGTATTAGCAGCCGTACACCTCGCCCTTCTCGCCTTGACATCCCCTTAACTCCTCCTGACTCACGGCAAAGCCCGCGGCAAACTTTGCTATCGCCGTCGCCTCTATTTTCTCTCATGGCCGACATGCCATCTTTGACCGCCGCCACTTGCACGCCGTAAACATCAAGGAGGCGCTAGGCCCTAGGTGCCACCGCTGCATGCCGACTACCCTGCCGCCACGACAAAAAAAGCTCTCATGCCCTCCCGCCTCAGACACGCGCCGAAGCTCGAGCGGGAGCAGCCCTGTGCCAAACCGCCATTCGCCCCAATAAAAAGCCCCAAACCCCTCCCTCCAGTGAGTTGAAATTGAATACACTTCAATAAAACTCTAGCCTACCCCGATATCAGTTCGAACCTATGTCCAGTACTGTTTCGAACCTATGTCTAGTACTGTTTCCATTGCCACTATTCATTGAAACCCGAAAAGTATAGTTATACCCCTTTTGATCATTTTGGACCCGTCTACACCATTTCCAACTTCATTCTAGCATCCTAAACTCCGATAAAGATCTAAACCACCCAGAAGATATTCTGACTCCAAACCTAATATTGTCCATACCCGTAGCCATTCACAGAAATCCATATAACACCCATATACTTGAGCAGTGAAAAGCCTTGTTTTCTTAACTCTGTCATAGGAGTTAAGAGATCTTGTGGGTAAAGTTAGGCAGCTCTGAAAAGTCATAAGTTAATAGTATTCGAATATGCCGTGTTTCTGGTAAATGAAGTTGTGTTTAATGGTGAATCCAACAACGAAGCATAAGCATATTTGAAAATGATTTAGAAATGTTGAAGTAATCAAGTTTTGAAACCATAACTTCTTAAGAAGTTGTTATACTTTTTGCTTAAAAATATTACAAATAAAATTGCACCCACAAATACTTTAATAAAACCACTATATCCCCAGCCCTTAGAAATCCTAGCATATAATTAACCGTTAGGTCTTATTTTAATCAAATTAACCCTTTTAAATATCCATAAGTAGGCATGATACTTTTTTTATCTATAACTAAACTTCTAAGTTATTGCAGGACGTACGACGACCCTATTCTCAAAAACAGGGTGGTTACAGTTTGCCACAACCCTGTGTGGGAGCCAAATGTCCCATTGCCGCAGTAGAGCGAGAGACCCTACCAAGCACATGCATGTGTGAGGATCTTGGCCATGATCACAGCCTAGCTAAACTTAGGCCACTCCACTAAACTTAGGCCTCCCCTGACTTCACCGCCAAGACAGAGCAGAATTCCTCCACTGCATGGAGCAAGTGAGTCTTTCTTTGCTTTCACCCAAAACAAGCTGAAGCCTCTCTAGTCTCTACCAACCAGCATTACTGTCTCAACCAATGCCAACTCACTGTTTGTCGTCCTCCAAAACCTGTCTATACAAAAATCTCAATCTCAGTTTTATGCATTTTTTTTGCAAATTAAATGGCATGGTTTGAGTTCTACGATAACTAGGTAGAGCCTGATATTAATTCTGGTATCATGCATGTACTTACCTGAGTGAGTTAATTTTGGTTTTTGAGATCTTAATTAGTTATATCATGGCTAAAAAACGTTGGATGACAAAAGATGCAAAAGTAGTTGATGGGAATTATATGGATAATTAGTTGTTTAAAAATCGAAAGCTTTTTCTCTTATTGTATTGAGCTAGCTAGCTAGATAACTGGGGAGACCTAAAAACCCCCAATTACTCGTACACCCAAGAATGTGTGAATTGAAAATATGCTCTAGTAATATATAGCAATATTAATCGCCGAGGTGCTAGTTGATTCCCACGAAGATTTGTAAAATATCAAGTTCTGTCAAGAATTAAGCTCGCATCTAGACGGACCTGTTGCTTTCTTTGATAAGGTAGACAGTATTTTTCAGACATGTGCAACTTTTCTATGTCACTACCATATAGCTAGCACCAATTCAGTTGAAAAAAAAAACCGTGATACATACTTTTGATGTAACTTCTGAAACAGCTACGTTTAACGGTTCAAAACCGAAAGCAATTGCTTCTCTAGAATAATATGCCCATTAAGCGAGTAAAGCATATGCTCAATAGACAACTTCATGCTTTACTAAGGAGCACTTGAGTGTTTTTTGGGATTGAAAGCACTCATATTTTAAGACGTTGGATCTCCATCCAACGGATCCCCTATATCTCCCTCAAAAGCGAATTTGGGACGTTGGATCTCCATATAACGGATCTCTCCGTACTCCACACCTTCTAAAAAAATTTGAGTACTCCGAATCTAAAACGTTGGATAAAGATCCAACGTCTAAAAAATCTAAGTACTCCTATCCCAAAAACACTCGAGTGTAGACACCTCTAACATTTATATTACTCAACTACCAACTCAAATACTCAAATAGATCGACATTGTAGAATGGATGTGTTTATGTACTATTTACTCCAGGTAAAAAAGGACCATGAATAATTCTTGTAGCAACCCTGACTATACTACATCACCAGGTTGCACTACTATTGGTTCTTGATTTGACTAAGGTATCAATCAATCTGCCTATCCATTTGTTCTTTTTCAATGGCATTTAAGTACACGTCAAGATCACTAAAGTTAACAATACTGTGTAAGATCAGATAGGGCACCAATCCAAGTGTAGCACTAAAAAAAAAACAAACAAATAAAATAAAAATAAAATCCTAATCTAGATATGGCCTCAAAAGGGGACCTCCTTACCCTTTTTCATACATGTTTTTCTCAGATCCAGGTTCAATATAACCTTCCTCTCTCTCTCTTCGTGCCGTGCGGTTGCATGGGGGTGGCGGCGTCGGCTCATGCGGCAACAAGACGCGGCCGCCATGGCACGGCAAGAGCGGCGGCGGCGGCGATCGGCGAGCGGCGGCGCCGTATTCGCACGCACGCATGCTCGCGACGCACACACACCGCCGCATGGTGGCCGGGTGCAGAGACATGGCCGAACGCGCGTTTGCGCGACCAAACCACGTTTCGCTTGGCCGAACAGCCGTTATGCGGCCGAACGGCTGTTTCCTTTCCAATCAATTTATCTCCTATCGTTTTTTATCAAATTCATCCTATCTGATCGGTTGTCTTCCATACCACCCTGTAGGTTCACACGCAGCTGTTGAGGGAGCAGCTAGGCAGTTGCGTATCTTAGATCCATCGTGCAGCGTGTTCGTCGAGCGTGCTCACGGTAAGTACCTCGCGGCCGTAACCTGTTCTTTCGCACATTATTGTTTCCTGATCACCTATCACCATTAGTGACTTAGCGTAGCTTTGATTATCGCACTATTCAGATTGCTGGTCATGAGTTGCTGGTAGTATTGGTTAGTTTCATTATGCTAAATTAGTGAGTGCTAAACGCTTGAAGTTGGTATAATGCTTGACTCAGAATTCATGCTTAGTCAGGGATTGAAATAAATACTTAAATTATGGTTCGGGTAGCGTATAAGCATGCTCTAATCTAAGGTTAATCATTAATAATCTTTTAACATTGGATGACTTAATTGTATAGCTCGCTTCAATGATCCTTTAATTGTTCATTATTAATTATGGCCCTTGACTGATTTAGTTGTGATACATTAACCTGACTAATAATCATTTATCACATAATAAATTTATATGATTGACAACCCTTGTGTGACTTCGTTTAGTATCCTCTTTAGGAATATTCTAGTACGTTTTCATCAGACCCTTATTTCCCATCTCTTTGTGATGCAAATCATGTCTCTTCAGTCTCAATTGCATCCAAAACATGATTGACAACTGTATGTGACACCTCGGCCCCTGTAGAATTAGGCCCATATGTGTGTACATGAGGGTATGGGTTAGTCCCACCTTACTAATTTAGCTTAAGAAATACCAACATATAAGCCTAGGGTTTCCAATGGTAGCAACCATTGGTTAACCTTTTTTTGCGCGAAGCGAGGACGAAAGTGCAAGCGGGTTGCTACGTGTGCGTGGCCTATCGAGAATGAGGTTAGATCTAAACCGGTTTGGACTCTAGGGCCTTACACCAAGCACACCTCAAATTAAATACTGCAGGATCCAATCGGAATCAGGTACCAATCCTAGGTTGGCACTATGCTTCCAACTCTAACCATCTTTGTACCTGCACGCATCTTCATTCCTAAGCAACCCCATTTTTGTAATGCCATGGCAATTGGCAGGTGCTTCTGCTCCCACCGATCCCATGGTGGTCGCCCACAGGGCATAGAGCTAGCTAATGGCCATCACTACCCCCAACTAACTAACCACCTTTTCACTACACTGCACTCCCATATCTATCACCATGTCATCCTTCCATGCTCCTACAAATCCCTGTCGTTGTCGTGGCCGTCGTCGTCGTCGCAACGAACCGTGCCACTAGCTAGCGGCTAGGAGCTGAGGGAGGGAGAGGAGGGGAGGTCTAGACAATGGACACCATTGAGGAGTGCAGTGATGGGCATCACCTGCTCCTTGGCTCCAGGATACTGGTGGGCGTGCCGAACAACTCCCGGGGCTGCTCGGAGCTGCTGTCGTGGGCAATCAGGGTCGTCGCGAGGCCCAATGATTCCGTCGTCGCAGTTCATGTTCTCGGTAATTGAAATTTGTATATTTGCTTTGTTGTTGTTGTGTGTGTGATTGAATTCTTCTCCTTATTGTTGCACGGATTGTTGATGTTGTGTTGGTGTTTATGGCTGCGTTATGCTGTGGTTTGTGGCAGGAGGGAGGGGGAGGAAGAACAGGCTGCAGAAGGCGAATGCGTTTGTGATTTACATGCTTGGGGAGTTCGTAGAGATATGTGAAGCGAAACAGGTGAAAAAATTTTATCAAGAGCACACAAAATGCAATTTGTTTGACTTCTACCTATGTTCTTTTTTACTTTTGTAATTCATTGGTGGTTGTTTTATGATGATTTTTTGGTGAATTGAAAGATGCAAAGATAATGTGTTCAGTTCTTACTTTCTTTGTTTGGTTTCTTCTTGCATATTTTCTTTCTTTTCTGTTGATTTTTGGTGCAATTATTTTTTCCCCTTTTGGTGAACACAGTGCAGTGGGAACTTGGAAGCAAAGTTTGTGCTCATTAGTGTCAGTTTGGTGCCCCTTTCTGTCAGGTTTGTCATGTCTCTTTTCAGCTGTTTGGTGAAGTGAAGATGGACTAAAAAGTCATGACTAGTACTGTGTGTCTTATGTTTCTTCATGTACTTGTCTTCCGTCCTCACTGTTGGGAATTTGGGATAATGTGCTGTCATTTAAACTTCCCTGGTTACTTTTAAGTCAAGCTGAAACCAAGGGTTACAATTATTGCTGCATTCTGAATTTCTTATACTAATCTGTATCCTCTGTCTTCTCTTTGTTTCTTTTTTCAGGTCAATTTGGAGGCTAAGGTGATTTGCAGCTCAAGCATTGCGAGAGCCCTGACCCAGGAAGCTGCATTGACTGATGCAAACTTACTTATTGTTGGAAGATCAAGAAAAACATATAACAGGTATCTCCTCTGTTCATGTTTCTTTAAATTTGCATTCTTGTGAAAATAATATATAGTTGGTAAGCATCTCAAAAGTAATTCTGACCATACTTTTCTCCAAGTACTGTCAGTGCCCTTTCTCTTGCTACTGCTAATTTGGAGACAAGATCACTGAAGTCTGAATGTTACAATTGTTACCATACCAGGAATCATTTTGAGGTTGCAAACCACTGCTTCATGCATGCTCCGAAAAACTGCTCAGTGATTGCCGTTGGAAGGGAAGGCCTACCGCAAAGTAGCACTCGATTGAAGTCCCAGTCATTTGATGGTGAGTGCATTTGATCATTTTTCTCAACTGTTCTACTAGCATGTTTTGTTCATGTACTAATTCTGACAGTGAAAGTACAGACAGCAATATCTCCTCAAGCTCAACATGGAGTAGAAGATTTCCACCACTTCATAAACTACTTAGATCAAACTCTATGCGAAAGCAGGTTCAATCTACAAGCGAAGGCAATGAGGACAAGAGCTCACCGAGAACGGTTCTTGATGGACCAGAGGAAGGGGAGCACCAAGTCACTGAAGAGTGCTACAGCACATCTAGCAATGAGGTGAGCCGGCGTGGCCACAATGGCATCTGGAGGCGGTTGTCGGACATGAAGCTCTGGCTTCCATTCCTAAGGTCCATCGACGATGATAGCAGGAAGGGCAGCGACGTTTGCTTGGCTTATAAGAAAGATCAGAAGCCTGCCTGGAAGTGTTACAGCTACCAAGAGATTTCAGTTGCTACCAATGACTTCCATCCAGGTAAATCTCTTCAATTGTTTCATGTGAGTATTTCAAAATCACAGTTCTGAATGATCTAAACAATTCAGAATTTCATGTCATGACAAATGTAACAACAAAACTAGTTTGTAAGATTGTAATCTGACTGATGGTCTCTCTTAGATAACATGGTGGGCAGAGGAGGCTATGCAGAAGTGTACAAGGGCATCCTATTTGATGGCCAATGTGTAGCTGTGAAGAGACTGGCAAAAGGCAAGCCCAGTGAGCAGAAGGAGAAAGAGTTCCTGGCAGAACTAGGGATTCAAGGGCATGTCTGCCACCCAAACACAGCTTACCTGCTTGGATGCTGCATTGAGAATGGACTGTATCTGGTATTCGAATTATGTGTAAACGGAACACTTGCATCGGCTCTGCACGGTATCGAATTTCAGTCAGTAGTATTATTCAGAGCTGAGCTGGAGATTTTGTCAATAACCATGTGACAACAGAAGATCAATTTTGCAGGGAAGAGTGGGAAAATCCTTGAATGGCCTTTGAGGTACAAGATTGCGGTAGGCGTTGCGAGGGGCTTGCAGTATCTGCACATGTTCTGCAAACATCGGATCATCCACCGCGACATCAAGGCATCCAATGTACTTCTTGGTGATGACTTCGAACCTCAGGTAAACCCATCTTTGCACAGAGCATTGGTCTTGGTTATAGTCCGAAGAAGAAAACAAGCACTAACTACAGTGCGCAGAGTCTTTTGAACTGCGTGCTATTAAATTGAATCAGCATAATGTTATCTAATAAAGATGAATGATTTCTCTCTAACAGATTTCAGACTTTGGACTGGCGAAGTGGCTTCCCAAGCAGTGGACTCATCATTCTGTCATACCTATAGAAGGCACATTTGGGTAAGCGCTGTACACTGATATCTAAAGTAGTGCTACAAATACATTGTGTCAACTGAAAATTTAACAGGTCCATATGAATTGTTGGCAGGTATTTGGCACCAGAATACTTCATGCATGGCATCGTCGACGAAAAGACCGATATCTTCGCTTTCGGGGTTCTGCTGCTGGAGATTGTCACTGGAAGGAGGCCTATTGACTGCTCCAAGCTTAGCCTTCTTCAGTGGGTGAGTAACTGAGTATTAGTTGAATGAAAAGACTCAAATGATTGAAATAGAAACTACAGTTACCAAAGAACAGTTCACATATAAGACTTGTTCTTGCTGTCTAGGCAAAGCCACTTCTGGAGGCTGGGCAAGTGACTGAACTTGCAGACCCGAACCTCGGTGATGACTATGACAAGGACCAGCTGAAGAGGATGGTTGCCGTCGCGTCGCGCTGCATTATGCGACCCGCTATGTGGCGGCCCTCGATGGGCGAGGTACCATGCATCAACTCGCTAGCTTGATCTGACAGAATCATTGCATCCCGTGAAATGTTAACTGATGACCAAATGTTGTCTTTCAGGTGCTGCGTTTCCTGTCCGCAGATGACTGCTTGAAGGAGCCTGAGAAATGGAACATTCCGGAGGACGAGGTCGACGACATGGATGATTGCACTATGCTTTCTGAATCTTGTTCTCCGTAATAGGCTCTTATTTTATTCGGTGTTGGTATGGCTTTTTCCATGGTGTTGCTATGTGCTATCTTTCATGTTTCTTTCCTGCGTTTTGGTCTTTTGGAGCCTTAGATGCCTGGAATGTAATCACGTAATTTAGGGAGAAGATTTTGAAGATGTATCCACTGCTGGCTCGACTTTATCAGTTGAAGTTGAGTATGGATGAGCATAAAAGATTGCATTTTCCTGGGAATGCTTCTTGAGAAAATTTGGCCCCATTTAGGGTTTGTCTGGGTAGTTACACATTAGGCCCGTCCGTATCCATCCAAACGAACCCTTCACGTAGCATAGGTCACTGTTGGTGATAAGTACAAAGCACGAGTTACTCATGAACAGTAGTTGCATATGCTTACAGTCTCTGACAAGTTGGCCCACCTTGGTGGAAGTATTCCTGAACATTTTAGCAGGATCCAGCTACTATTTCTGAAGCAGTGAACCTAACTGAGAACTTCATACGAAAAAAATTAAATGGCATCCATGAATCATCGTTCAGTGCAGGCTATACGAGAGAAAGCGGCTATTACAAGAGAAGTTTTGAGGGTGCACCCAAATACTGGAGAACTAACACAGATCAGTTGGAGTATTTAACTTCAGTTCAATGGAGACTCCGATGCCCAAACCATCTTTTTATTCTCTAGAGTCTGGATCATTGAGCCTAAGCCTATCCATTATCTAAATCAATCTTGGAAATTGATGATATTGAAGGATAATGTGAGAATGTCCAAAATACTGTTGTGATGAACCATGATAAGTTTTGTGAAGTAATGAAATGGTTTTGTAAAGATTGCATTTGATTTGGACTGTTTTCTAGAAGTGTCAGAAAAATTGGAAATAACGCAGGTATTTATACGGTAGTATCGTTGAGCGATAGTACCGACGTTGTGAGCGCGATAGTTCCGCTCGAACGGTAGTTCTTCTCTGAGTCGTGGTACGTTTTTCCAGAGAGATTTAGTTCAGGTTTGCAAGGTGTTGAAGTACCGCTTTGGGGAGTGGTAGTACTGCAGTGTGGTAGTACCGGCGTGGTAAGTGCATACTACCGATCTTCGCAGAAAAACAGGGTTTTGGGGAATTAAGTCATAGATCGAGTTGGGATAACCTGGATCATTGGATTAAAGTTGCATGATGCATACATTAGCTAATATGAGTCAAGTTGTGAAGAATATGTGTCTATAAAATGATTTCTTTGTATTTGGATGTGTAGAGCCGCTTGGAGTCAACTGTGGTCAACGACGATGATCAGGGCTAGGCTCATGGAGGTGTTGAGGCCCAGAATGATCGAGAATGCATGGTGAGACAGTGAGCTCAAGCATGGCACGAGAAAAACGAAAAATGTTGAAGGCGAGTTCGAACGGTGGGATGACGCCATGTGGCTTGCACGGGCCAAGTGAGCCGTGGTTCGGTGGAACCGGGACATGAGAGAATTGACAATGTGTGGCAAGGTAGTTGTGCACCTATATGTGGCAAGCATAATGATTGCTTGCAGTGGTTGGTGATGACTGGGTCAAGGAAGAGTATTTTGGTAGTTTGACCAAAATACCGAAAACCATCTTGGATCAAAACCGTGTCGTATGGGTGATGCATTGGAGATCGGTTTAGGTCAAGGTGGAGCTGGTTTGATCAAAACGGATCAAGGCTATGGATTTAGCGGATGCACACTTATGCGTTTTGAAAAACGTGCATAAGTGAACTTATGTGAGAAAAACCCGTGTGTGGGGAGTTAAATGATTCCCTTATTATAATAGTGGATAATATCTACTAACGTGAATAGGTGGTTGGTTGTCCACCTATAAAAAAGGGTTAGGATGGAGACATATTAGGTTAACCATCTAACTCATCTCTTGTGCTCTCTCTCCCCTAGGTCTAGGTTTAGGGTCAGAATTTGAGAGTGAGTAGCTTGGGTGCTCTTTGTTCTTCATGATGGAGCGGCTGTAAAACTTACCTTCTCAACTAAGTAATACATCAATCTTTATGAAACTCTTGAATTCTCAAGTAAGGAGGGCATCCAAACAGCAGAATTCAAGAGCTTCAATTTTGTTTCTCCAATTTCAGGCCCAAACCTAACAACCAAACGGGGGCTTAGATCACTCCTATGATCTCTTAAAAGTTGGAAGCACAGAAGATAAGTATATAGTCTGTTTTACGAGTCCATATATGGTGACCAATTGACCATAGGTGCCCAACTCCTTTCTGGTGTACAAGCCCAAACTCAATATGCATTGGTGTGATTGTTAGGCTGGTATAGCCTGCTATAGCCGCAATAGCGCTTTTGTATCTCTCATCAATAGTGTGGTAGGCTACCGTAGGTTGACATCTCGGTATTCGGTAAACCGGTGAATAAATCTTATTAGCCTCTCTAAATTTTGATTCTGGATCCACCACTAGTACCAACATTCACTTCATTTCACCAAAGAATAAAGGGAGGGAGAATATTCCCAAGAACAAGTCCTGACGAGGAAAACATCCCACAAACCCAAAACACACATAATATTTACTATAGTTTGTATAGTGACCAAACCAACTAAACAAAGCACTAATGATCGGGTCACACCTCAAAACTCAACGAAAAAGATTGGTGTCATCATGCTAGCTATTTGTTCATAAAAAATAACATAGATTTTATTATCTAAGCCCAGGGAATTTAACCACGAATGCTACATGCGAGCAACTAAACAAGCTATCTTACCTATGCAGGGATATCGCCAAGCCCGCTGATGCAAATGAAATTATCACCACCAATATTGACGGCAACAATGACAAAACATGAACACCATTCTGGTACTATTCATAAGAAATCACTTGGAATTTATTTATCTTAGCACGGAAAATTAGCAAGAAAACTACAGGTGAACAGCTACACGAGCTATCTTACAATACATTAATCCCCTAGTTCCATGATGGAAATGAAATTATACCCATCGAAAATCCGCATCATCAGTTAAAAGTAGTGACGGCGGATTATCACCACGAATATCGACATGAAGACGATGGAGTTACTAGCATGGCGATATGGCATGTGCCCTTTTCTTAATTTGTTTTTAAGCTGGGCAGATGCCACTGCCACCAAGGCCTCCACGGCTTTCATTGCGAGGTTTCTAGAACTTTCTAGAAGCTTGGCACGACCCCGTAGGCCGCAGCGTCCACGTAGAACCCTACGCTGTCGTCGCGGCTCTCGTCGGAGAAGGAGAGCCAGAATTTGACCGCGTCGGCGGCGTCCGTGGCGCCGGCCGTGCTGTCGTCGTTTGAGGCGGCGGCGCGCTTGACGAAGCGGCCCTTGATCCTCGGCCGCGCCTCGGCGTAGGCCTTGCGGGACGCGTAGCGGATGGTCTTCTGGAACTTGCGGTTCTTGCGCTTCTCGCGGTACCTCCTCACCCTCGCCTCCCTCTCCGCCGCCGCCAGGACCACGGCGGACGGGACGACGACGGCCTCCGGTGGTGACCATGACTTCCACGCAGCGGCGCCCGCGACAAGGCCGGACTGCAGCCCGTGGGGGGCCACGCCGTCCGACAGATTGGCACCGGCGCCGGCGCCGCCGCAGGCCATGAGGTCGACGTCGGAGAGCAGGTCAAAAAGGCTCCGCTGGGCGCCGCTGTCGTTGGTGAAGCTGGACGAGCTGTTGTTGGGGCTGCCTTGCCCCTGCGCCGGCGTCAGCCAGGACGACGCCGCGGAGCCACCGTCGTCGTCGGCCGCGAATAGGTCGTACACGCCGGGGTTTGCAGCCGCGGCAGCCATGGCGGCCGTCAGTGGCACGCGCTGGTGGCGGGAGGCCAGGGGGTTCGCCGCGTGGACGGCCGCGTCGCAGGGGACGCAGAGCGCCGCCGCATCCGCCGCGCAGTACACCGCCGCCGCGCCGCCGCAGAGCGCGCACACCGCGGCGCAGCCGTTGGGGCTCGTGCTGCCTCCGCCTCCCATTTGATTTGCCTCGTATACCCTCTGCTGAGATTTTTGCTTTGTTGGGTCAATGGAACTGAGTGCAGTTAAGCTGTGGAGTTTGTATTTGTGTTGAGTGGGAAATGGAAGTGAGCTGTGGAGTTAAATAGGGAGGCGAGGGGAAGGGGGCTTAGAGAAAAGTGGTTACGGGCTGCTTGGGCCTGTCAAGCTGCGGATTTTAGCTTTTGTTATAGTATCTAACTTTTAAATAGAGTATTTTTTTTAAAATAGAGTTTAGAAGTTAAACAATGTACACGTTAAAAACTCAACATTTGTACCATCTAAAATCGCAAGTGAGTATCTCTCTTCGTAATCTGTACTGTAAATAACCAAAATTCAAAAATTTCAGCTAAAAATCATAAATCGCAGCCGTTGCCAAACAGACCCTTTGTTGGATTATGGCTTATTTTATAGTATAGCTATAGCTGTTAATGGCTTGTAGACCCGTTCTATTGACTCAACAAAGGATAAAAGATAAAAACTAAAGCTAAAACAGACGAGACCTGATGCCATAAATTATAGTTCTAGTAAAAAGAACTTACGGAAGGTTCAGCGAAGTGCCTAAGAGGACACGTCCATCTGTAATGGCCTCAAAAAACTTTGAGCTGAGGGAGATGGTGCAGTTTAGGTGGAATTGGTAGGTGTACTATAGTAGGCACCTTTTTCTTTGCATTGCGTCTAGGGACTGTTATCTAAGGTAAATAGGTTAGATATATGGTGGTGATCGGTTCGGCTGAAAGCTGAAAGCTTATGGCTGAAACATCAGTGGTGGTGAAAAAACTCAGAATGAGAGAGGCTTATTTGACATAATTAAATTTAAAAAAATTAAAAAATATGTTAGCCTATCACAGACAACGCAAACGAATACGAGAAAAAAAGAACCGACAAAAAAGCTCAAAAAAAAGTCAAAAATTTAGAAAAAGACGAAATTATAAATAGTGCAAAAATAAGCTTAAGCCAATAAGCTTAAGCTATATTGAGCAGGGCTTCGTAACATATTAGGAGAATATTCAAGGTATATTTTGCCAGATTAAAACCTAGTTTCTTTGGTGAACAAGCTATAACATTGAAAATAAATTTTATATAAATATGAAATAATATGAGAGAATTAGTATGAATAAAATCCAAAAAAGGTGCTTGGTCTAGTGAATTTAGTATCTATTTTAACCTACATTAAGAATACATGTCGTAGTACACGAGCTCATGCTTGTGCTCGCGTATGCTCCTTGCGATGGTTTAACCTTTATACATGTCGTAGTACATAAACAGTGAGTCTGACCATCCAGTTGGTCTGTGGCGACGTGGGGCCCGCCCGCCCGCCCGGCCTATACGAAACGCAGAAAATGATATCGATGATGATGATGTGGCGTGTGCAATCGTCCGGGATGTCATTGTGGACGGTGGGCCCCACCGACTTTTCGGATCCATTAATGCAACGCGCAGGGCATGGAGCTTAAAGACCTACTGTGCTGGTGACCGGTCAGTGGTGCACGCTTGGCTTGCTCGTCTGCTCGCTGTTGGTTTTGACCGACGTAGAGGTCACTCTGTATTGTGACGAGTAATTAATTTTTGAATTAGGGTTTTTATATAGTTTGAGTTTAGTTTTTAAAGATTTTATAAAAAAACTATATCCTAATTGGACTGTCTACTAGAATCTTCAGGTTAAGCGGTCTGACCATATTGAATTTTTGGGGTTTTGGTCATGGTTTGATCTGCGTGTTGCTGCTAGTGTGCGCATGGATTTATTGTTTGGTCCTAACCTTAGGATCAATATTTTGGTGAACCGTTTGTGATAAGTACGTGATCATAGACGGTTCTTTCCATCGTGGTGAACTTCAACGGTCCATCTTATATAATCGTCTGTGGTAATTTTATCACTGACGGTTTGTGTTGAACTGTTTGTGATGAGTCGTTAAGGGTGATCCTTTTTATAGTAGTGTTCAAGGTAAAATCTATAAGTCGATTTTAGTAGATAATGTAGCGACTTCATTTAGATCGGTCAAAATCACATGCGAATGTCTCTTTCTCCGTTTTTTTCTCTCGTGAACAGCAAAAATACAAAAAATCCTAACCAAAAACTATAAATCGCAGTCCAAAACAACAGTCCCACCACGATGATTGAGATCAAGGGAGGCCGAGTACCTACAACTCTACAAGGTGATGGTAGTGAAGACTCATCCGGATGGAAGGACATCGACCAGTGGTGATCGGTCTACTGAAAGTCGAAAGCTTATGGTCGAAAACACTGTAGTGGTGAAAAAACACTCATGGTGAGAGAGGCTTCTTTGACATAATTAAATTTAAAAATTAAAAATATAAAAATATGTTAGCCCATCACAGACAACGCAAACGAATACGAGAAAAAAAGAACCGACAAAAAAGCTCAAAAAAAATCAAAAATTCAGAAAAAGACGAAATTATGAATAGTGCAAAAATAAGCTTAAGCCAATAAGCTTAAGCTATATTGAGCAGGGCCTCCAATCCCTTTCGAGTTAGTAAAATCCTGCCGATCTAAAAGATGAATTGGGTATAATCTTTGCCTATACAAACAAGACATAAAGGGATTAATGATATGTAGCGCGGCTGATGACGTAGAGAAAGGAAGTGGATGAGTTTTTCTTTTGTGTACAGATAATTTTTTAGGGTAGTTTTTTTTTAAGAGGCTACAACCTGAAGTTATGGGACTAAAATCCTAGCTAGTATCCTACTAAATCCACTACCCACCTAATATCCTACTAATTAACTTTTTTTTCCTTTAGCCAGATAATTGATGTGCCACACTGTTAGAAGGAATATTCAATGATTAGGTTTGTAAATGGAGTTAGGTATCTAAATGTATATCGCTTTACGAGCACAACAGATTATTTGGCGGTAAAAGAAAAACACGAGAATTCGGCATGATGATTATATAGAGTTCATACTGCTTTCTAAAATTCCTGTGACATTACTATGATCCTGTTCTTTTCAGCTTCTAAAAGCTGTTTTTTGGCTTTTTTACAGTAACTAGTTTTTAAATAGAGTATTTTTTTCAAAATAGAGTCTACTAGTAAATTGTAGTACATATTTTACTGACTTTATTTATAATGGCAAAAATCGCACGTGAATTTCTGTTACTCTGTAATCTCTCATATAAACAGTCCAAAAGTCACAAGCCGTAGCTAAAAAACACAAACCGCAACTAAAAAGAACAGACCCTGTGAAATGTTTACACATCCATTCGGCGTTTCTGTTTCCAGGCATGCGTAGCCGAAGGTTGCCTTTTCCGGCACGCTCGGCTGAATCATGCAACCACCACCACACTTTCTTTTTTAGAGCAAGGCTAATAATACAGCCTTCAGCTGGCTGTATGGACACTTACAGCCCACTTATCAGCTTACTCATATAGAAGTTACTGACCACCAAGGTCAGATGACCTACCCTTCCTCTCACAAAGTTTCTTGGTTCTTGTGCTTCACCGGTCAGAACTTACAACCACCTCTCTCTCTCTCCTCTCTCTCCTCCACCTCAAAGATACTGACCACCAATGCCTCTCATTATACTTGCTCTTAGGGAGTAATCCAGAAAGTCGGATCAACACGTGTAGACCCTGTAGCATCAACACGTGTCCTGTTGTGTAGACCCTGTAGCATCAACACGTGTCCTGTTGTGTAGACCCTGTAGCATCAGATGACATTTCAATGAAGGTCACACAAGTCGTAGTGAACAATTTAATCTAGGTCGAAGTCGTTAACTGTTTGAAGTGACAGACGACGGTTGAGCAGCCGTTGCAGGACTAGAGACTTGCCGTTCGGCACAGCCACCTTTGTTATCAGATGACGTCAACTCACAGATGATCTTTGTTACGCTGAGTGCGTTTGTGCTAGAGGTGGGAGTCGTCTGACCATTTCGTGCCAGCCCAAGGCTCGGCTAGTTCGGTATGGTCCAAATACGATATAAATATACTACGTGGTAGGTCGGATGGACAGGCTACGTGGCAGGCTGGGCTAGCACGATAAGGACAGGGAGCCCAGCTAGACCTGAAAAACCGGTATGTCGGGCGACCCGACCCTGCGCGACGTAGCGTGTCGTATTTAACCCAGCATGAAGGGCACGACTGGCACGGTAGCGAATTTGTAGAAGTGGGAGCTGTTCAAGGAGAAGGACATGGCAACAGGGTAGTAGTTGATGACACGGTAGATATTGGGGTTGCGTAGGGACAGCATGACGATGACATTGTAGGGCATGGTGGAGTTGCTCGCTGGAGTGCTTGGCGCGAGCGCGAACTGCTGTAGCACGACATCATTGGCAGTGGCCTTAGACAGGAACACAAAGGCGAAGGCGTAGATGAGCACAACGATGAGGCTACCGATAACGACGATGACCACGACCCAAATGGCAAACTTCTTCTAGTTGCAGTCGCACTCTTTGAACCAGCTCTCCCAGAAAACCACGGACGCCTTTGGTGATGGATGGAGTCCAAGCTTCTCTCCTCACTGGTTATAAAATCCACTTCCTCTCCTCATTTCTTCACCACTGAACATGTCAAAAGGGGGCTTTTCGTGTTTGCAGATTTGCAAATCGATATAGAGGGAATAGATAAATGTCTCGGTCTTGATTACTCGGAAGCTTTTGAACATGTCAAAAATGAGTTTTTTTTGTGTTTTTCGCTTGTATCATGACAAGATTGGTATTAGCGTGAGATCAAAGGTCTCACAGCAGGCGTAATAAGGAAAAACAAGCTTGACTGCCAACTTGTGGAAGAAACTAAAGGGCAAGTCTAGTTTTTGTCCTCTCAACCTCAGGTGGCTCCTAAGTGGAATTCTGTCTCAGAGTTGAACCACTATCTAGAGCATGATTTTGCAAATACCGATCTTGATCTTGCTGACGAAGGTAAGATAGACTTGCTCAAATGGGAAGAACAATAAGCAGATATTTTCTGTGCTGTCATATTTCGCATGGGATATTCTGCTGGTGCCGGTGTCCACCATCTCTTCAGAAGTGACGTTCAGCATGGTAGGCAGAATAATTGAAGAAAGGAGATCATCCCTCACGTCTAGGATGGTGGAGACAATTACATACGCCAAGGATTAGGAATCAGCTAAAGAGCAGCAACAGTATCAACTGGAGGATTCTGAGATCGTGTAGGCGTACACTGACCTCGAACGCATAAACGATCTGAACATTGATGAATAGTTAGTATGTACGCATGTTGTTACTATACTCTTTTCTTTACTTAGGGAACCCCACTATGGGGCGTAAGGTTTTAAACGAGACAATAATATTGCATCTGTAAAATATCAAGAAAATTTCACTTTTCCCCAAAATATTTATGTGCCCATGTTTTTACGTAGCTAATTCAATTTGAACTAGATTTTTAACTAGGTAGGCACCACGGGCACGGTGCAGGCTAGTGCAATGCCAACAGTAATGGTGTCATTCAGCACTAGCTGTGCCATCTTGTCACATTCAGGTGTCATTCAGTCTGCCAATACATTCATAGCTATCTTAGAATGCATGCATGCATGGTGCCAACAGCGCTAGTTTTGTCGTCTTGTTACATTCAGGTGTCATTCGGATAGCTAATGCATGCATCCTTTTGTTAGCTATCTCAGAATGCATGCATACATGGTGCATGCAGCGCTAGCTGTGCCATCTTTTCACATTCAGGTGTCATTCAAACAACTAATGCATGCATCCCTTTTGCTAGCTATTTTACAAACAACTAATGCATGTTTCCTTTTTGCTAGCTATCTTAGAATGCATGCATGCATGGTGTGTGTCATCTTGTCTCCAACATACATGGTGTGTGCTATCTTGTCACATTCATCTTGTCTCCAACATGCATAGTGCTTGCTGGTACTTTTGCTACAATTAGTCTAAAATGACAAGACAAAATGTTGGAATTACGCAATTAATTTAATTTGAATGAGGTTTTAAATAAGACAGCACGGGAGGAATAAAGATGACGGCCGTCGTTACCATCGTCATCACTGTCTCCGCTGTCTATAGTTACTTAAGGCTAGAACAGGGCCGGCATGGCACGACGTCGGCCGTCATGCTATGAGCCGTGTCTAGACCTGGTTAAAGGCGAGACGGACTGGCACGATAGGGTGGCCGGGCCAAGCCTTCACGGCATGGTGCAGCCCGAATCACACTGGGCCGGCACGGCCGGCCTAAATCCAACCTCTAGTTGGTGCTAGGCTAGGTCTGTCTAGAAGAAACGGCACAGGCCGAGCCCAAGTCCCACATCTAGTTTGTGGTAGGCTACGTCTATATGGAATTTTTTTTCATATCATGCTATCAATCATGAGCATGCTATACATGTAGAGTAGATCGTTATAAACACCTACTCCCTCCATTCTTAAATATCAGATATTTTGTTCACAGGTACCAAGCACTTTGCTAATCATATGCATGCTTTCTTAAAACTACAGCTATTAGCAACTTGGGGCTCTGTTTTGAGAACACAAGTGCAAATTTTGATTTAATGATTCAGGTCAAAGTAGAAAGGTATAATTAAGAACATGATTGGATTTGCCCGGGGGACTGATAACTTTTCTTAATTTTTTAGAAATCGAGTAACTTGAGGCATCGGATTGGGTTCCCGATCATTTGTAACACCAAAGTTTCCTAATGTTGTTTCTTTCATTCATAGACTACAAATGGTAAGAAAAGACGCTTGACACAAGGGTAAAACTAGGTGCGTTTAGTCATGGGGAAAACATCGACAAGATTTACGGGTAAAGCCACAGCTTTCGAGTCCTCTGTTTGCTCATCATTTTCTACAAACCTATTCTTGATCTCAACATGAAGGTACATCTGTTGTATCCGAAAACTGTAACAAGCCCTTCACAGATAATTGATGGTGTAAAACTACTGGAGTTAAAACAAAGAATTGGATTTTCGCGCAGACTTGTGAGGAAACGGATAGCACCGTCTCTATTCTTTACCATCAAGCAATGATTCATGGAATTGAGGCTCCTATATTAGCTGCTTCCGGATTTCAATGCATTACTGAGCCTGCAGCAATAACCAAGCAGTATCAGTTCTAAATTGCAACATTCCTGAAGTTCCCACCATTTACGGAATGCATAGGCATGTTGCCTAACTCATTACATACAGATCACGTCTGATCAGATGACACTATAGGTATAGATAGTCACTACAAAAAAAAATATCCACTTTTGTGTGAACTGAGAATTAACGATTTCCTAATGACATCTCACCATGGTTCCAAAAACTAACGGTAACCGGTTATATCGGTGGGGTCAAGGTTTTAAAATACCGGCGGTTTTTATTTAATTCAAATTTTAAATTTTAAATGTTAAAGTTGATTTTCCTAATGATGTTTACATTGTTTAACACTAATAGAATGTATTAGGAAGATGCATGCACCTCCCGTGCTTGACTTCAAGCTTTTTGCCATGAATGTATTAGTCCGGTGTTTTTTTATTTAATTCAAATTTGAAATTTTAAATGTTAAAGTTGGTTTTTCTAATGATGTTTACATTGTTTAACACTAATAGAATGTATTAGGAAGATACATTCACCTCCCGTATTTGACTTCATGCTTTTTGCCATGAATGCATTAGTCTGACGGTTTTTTATTTAATTCAAATTTGAAAATTTGAATGTTAAAGTTGATTTTCCTAATGATGTTTACATTGTTTAACACTAATGGAATGTATTAGGAAGATGCATACACCTCTCGTGTTTGACTTTATGCTTTTTGCCATGAATGTACTAGGAATTTCCAATTTCAAGTTTGAAAAACCGGTTTTTAACAGTTTTTCCGGTTTTTAGCGGTTTTTCTCCAGTTTTTTAGGCGGTAACCAGCCGGTTTTTCCGGTTACCAATTTCAAATTCAAAATTTGAAAACTGAAATTTAACCGGTTTTTTCCTTGTTTTTCCGGTTACCGACCGGTAACCGGTACCAGCCCTGCCGAGATTGTGCCCGGTTTCCGTATTTGGAACCTTGCATCTCACCACTATTCGTATCTAACCAGATTGTTGGACATAGGCATCTTTATGGAGTCATTTAACACAGAACTTACCAGTCCAAACCTTCAAAAAGCCCCTCCCCTTTTATGGCAGAAGTTTTAAAAATTGCCCATTGGCGGCTCTTAATCTTGTGAAGTTCTAATGATTCCGTTATGGCAGCATCATCAAGTGCACCTGGAAGGTCCTGAATAAGAACAGACATGACAATGTATGGATTAGGCAAGATACAACATACCATAATAGGATATGCGGCAACCAACATCCACAGGGTATCCAGAAATATAAATACATCTGAAGCGAACATTTCCTTTAAAAAGAGCATGCAAGTGTCACTGGTTGCCTAATGACTAATTAAAGATGATAATCTGCAGTTAAGGTAAAGAGTTTAAGTAAACTCATAATGAGGCAGGCAGCTCATTAGCAGCAAAAAAGGGCCAAAAACATGTATTGCAAAAATAAGAAGACACTTCAAAAATGAAACAGGTAGAGTGTAAATCATAAATTATTGGTTAAATTTTGTATGCAAGGTTCTGGGAACAGTATCAACGTCCAAGTGATCACATCATTTTTTATTAAGCATAAAAATTGTACCAATTTCAGAACAGTATATGAAATCTAAAAATGCTTTGCTTTTTCACCTGTTTATTTGCATATACAAGGACAACTGCACCTTTTAGCTCATCCTCCTGCCAGGTAAAGTGCAAACAATCAGGAAACATACTCAATTGATGAGCAATCAGGTAAACTGTCTTGAAAAATCATTTACATCCTGGTTCAATTATTAGTACATCCGGCTCAAAAGGCATGCTAATGAAACACTAGCTAGTGCTTCTATCCAAAAATACCAAAAAGTCAAAATAGATAGGGGACTCAGAGTGCGTAAACTACTACATGCAACAAACAGTCGATACTCCAAACATGAAAAATGTTCAGTATTACATCAGCAAGCATACCCAAAGCCACTTCATGAAATGAAAGAATGTGGCGGGTAAATTGTTTGTGTGACATCATGCATGAACAAGCATTGCATCAGGAAGCATAAGATACTTGCTATTTACAATGGAGCAATTGATGTCAAAATCAGCCAGCCAATCAAAAGCAGGAGGAAATGTCAAAAACCACAAGCTGTCCAAATAATCTTCTAACCAGTCAGCGAATTTTTTCAACCAATTGAAATCTATTACTAATCTATTCAATCGCTTCAAAAATAATGAACAAGTCCCATGCTCCCATACTACAATTAGCATTAATAATCACCATACTACTCTGTGATAAATGTCTGAATTCCTGTACTACAGTTATGCATGCCAGGAAATGTACATAAGATTTTTCATATAAATCATAGGCCCCGTTCGCTGCGAAGCATACCTCAAGGATGGCATGAAATTCTTCTTTTGCAGTTACCAGCCTATCAGTATCACTTGAGTCAACAACATATATGATAGCCTGGGTGTTTGGAAAGTAACATCTCCAGTATGGCCTAAAAAACACTCACAAGAAAAATAAGAATGGTAGATTGTAAGTGGATCGTGACAAACCTAGCCTAAAGCATTTCTCATTCTGCTAGTAAAGCGATGCAAGGTGACATTGGAATTCTTAGCTCAAACGGTAAACCATTCTCTCTCTTAGATTTACAGTTTGATAGATTTCCCAAACAGAGAGCTAAATTAAGCTTTAACAGATTAGATGCCGATTAGATGCCAAGTTTTTAATTGAATACTCATCTCTCTTAGATTTAATTGAATACTGAAGAATGAAAAGGAGAAAATGAAACTATTACAAGACTAATACTCCTTAAACAGAAAGAGTTGAATTGAAAGTGTATAAAACAACTAACAACAGCAATAACAAAGCATCAAGATATGCATGCCGAAGTAGTCTCAATGGATGCAATTATGAATCTTGCTGAGATTCCAACAGCAAATGAGGAAAAACAACCACCAAAGTTCTCAACTGGAACAAAACCCTTTCAAATATTGATCAGATCAACCTCATTTGGACTAAGCACCACAATAGAGATTTATACATTTTGTACCTTCCAATTATGTAATGTCCCAAGGCCCAAACCACATCAACTCTTGGAATCATACTAAATATCCATGTTCACATGGATCCTAGGAGGGCTATATTCCAGAGAATACACTCTCTACAACTCATATAGCAGCGTAGTTCCAGGCTAGTGACGTCAGAAACTACAGTAAGGAAATGTATTTCCAACTTAATCTATAAGATCTTCTAAGATTCAGGCCTTGAAATAGTAAATGTATCTGTTGGGTGAGGGTCTCCACGCTACATCGGGCCCACGACCCCTTTGGAGTGATGGCACCCGCTAGAAGGTCCACCCCACACCAAGATCAATCCTGAAGGAGTCCGGGGCCAACCCTAGAGGGGCCTGAGACCGAACCCGGAGAAGTCCAAGGCCAACCTCGGGCGATGTACGCGAGACCGACCCCGGAGGGGTCCGGGGCCAACCCCAAACGTGGTACGTGAGACCGGCCCCGAAGGAGTCTGGGGCCATCCCCAGGCGAGGTACGCAAGACTGACCCCAGAGGGGTTCGGTGCACCTCGGGTGACATATGCGAGACCAACCCCAGATGTAGTACGCGAGACCGACCCCGGAGGGGTCCGAGGCCAACCACAGGCGAGGTATGCAAGACCGACCCTGGAAGTGTCCAGAACCAACCCCAGACGAGTTACACAAGACCAACCCCGAAGGGGTCCGAGGCCGACCCCAAACCAGCCCCTAGGTCCCGGACGTGGCGAGGCCTGCGCGGAGCAAATGTCATGGATACCCTAGAAGTAAACTAGACCCCAGGGACAAACTTGTAACTTCATTTACCTCCCCCTTTCTCTATAAATAGGACCCTTTGTAATAGAAGAGGGGATGCCATTTTGTAACCCTAGAACACTTATATTGAATACACTTGGTGGTTGTGTGCTTCTCCTTGGGTCCCTTCGCATCCTCGGCGGTCTCCGTATCCAACCGGGGGTGCTTCTAAGTTTACCGTCCGAATTCGTACCAACAACCGTATCTATTCTTACAACATCAAGATTTGGCTTCTAGAAACTAAAGAGTGTAATAAGGCTATCTTACACAGTGATACTTGGATCACTGAAAAAAAAAAAGTGGAATCACCGTAGAAAAGCATTTCTCCAAAATGGATATAAATTGAATAATATAATTCCGTGAGATGCATGGCCTTTGAAGTTGAATAGTGATCATAAAGATAATGTACCTGATGCTTGTTTGACCACCTGTTGAGAATAAAATTCATGTTAAAAATGAAAGGTGGGTATTCTAAAATACAAGGGCATAAGATAACATGCTAGCAAAACAGAAGTGATAGCACTAGTTAAAAATAAAGCACACCAGCTTTCCTCCAAAAAGAATAATATTCATGCAAAACATGACAATAAGAAACAAATCTCGCCACACCTTCAAATTTCAATTAAAATACATCACTAGCAAACACAATACAACAGCCTAATTCATGAAGGGTGGGTGAATGTTGTGCTTGATATTTGGATAACCGCCCATATAAGCAAGAGTTTGCAAGCATAATATTTGTACACCTTCCCTAGATTTGAGTAACCTAGAGAATACAATGCACAATGTAGATCTCAAGTTCCAGTGATAACAAGGATGTGATAATTTCTGTTGCAAAAGTTGAAACCATGGTTTTAACTGATTATCCATGACGTTGATGTTCCATAGTGATGGCACTAGAAAATTTTCACTACATTCACAATAGGGTAGTAGCTTCATAAGGATGGTGCTTTAAAACAACCAATGAATGACTTTGTATTGCCTAGAGCGAAATCACACTTTTTCAAACATCAAAGTGTCAGTCCTTAGTCAAAGCTAGAGGCATGAACTCTAACAATTGGATGAGTCAGGTGACTCAGGTCTTCTGGTTCTTTTGCCATTATTTCAAACTTGAATGCAGTGGCGATTCAAAAACCTAAAGGATGTATGGTCGCACACTTGTACTAGTATGTTTACACAAAAAAGTTTATCACTTTATCCTTCACTAATTAGCATTCTTTCTTAGTGCGGTGTAGGACCGCAAGTGTCACAGCCAAGAACTATGGTCATGGTATTTCAAGGGGGACTGAATTTCCAAATGACAACCAAATGGCAACAAACCAAATTATTCAAATCCAGATATCCCATATAAGCATTTGGCACTCAAACTCAAAAGCCTTTACATCAGAAGGAAGTGTACTGACAATAAAGACATGGACCTTCTGACAAATTGCAACTACTGGCTTTACCAATTGAGCTAAACATGCACTACAGCAAGTCATTTTAAAGGCTCCCTCTCACCAGAAAACACATTGGACAAAGGATATGTAGTTATTATCTTGACTAACATATGCCAAAGGCAACAAAATGACAATGAGGATTCCTCAATTGCTACGAAATACGCCAACATGCCCAACAAGAGTAGTGCTTCCATACTTTCCACTCTAACAAGAACGGCACTAATCTCAAAGCACACGAAAGGGTAAGTAATCACTATCCACCATTCAATTCTGCTTTAAAAGTTGTGCAAATCACTTTGAGAAAAACATAGAAGCACCTCCCAACAAGTTTTTATCTGTACGGCAAATCTCTTGAACGCAAAATTTGTTACTTTAACTTGCGCAGCATGTACGGTAGATTAAAAAAAACAGGAAGGCTGAGTGTTAATCTAAAGAAAGCAAAGGGTAGGCTTTACTTGAGCAAGTTGAGCTCAAATGCTAGGCAAACTGGTCCTAGGTTTGGCTTTGAAGTCCACCTAGGTCACTAGGTGATAGCAAAACAGCCACATCACTCAACAGAACCATATATATCCCACTTCTTTGAGCATTGCGTCTATCAAACTAAGCCACGTTTTATTTGGGTTAAACATAAGATACAACCCCACGGTGATATTCAGAAGGTTAGACCGTGTTGCCAACGAGACAACAGAACATGCCATTTGACATCATTTTCCACATTCGTGAAGTCAACTAACATTAGCATGGCGGATCCTTCTCAACTTAAGCGGCTTGCTCAATGTTAGTTCTGGACTTCTGGTTATGAATTATACAGGATTGGACCTTCGATATGTCTAACGCAATTCATTCATTCAAACGCAAACATTTAAATGGAGAGCGACGAGATCTGTGTCACTCACCGAGATCCCAGACTTGGAACTTGATGTTGTTGTACTGCACCGTCTCCACGTTGAACCCAATCGCTGCAGCAAAACACACAAACACAACATCACATCACATCAAATCCACCATCCCAACTGCAGCCCAACCAAAAAAATGTACAAAGGAGCTAGGAATCAGAACCGAAACCCACTTGGGATCGTGGAGACGACCTCCCCCATCTGCAGCCGATCTGCGCACACCACACGGATCAGAATTCAGAACGGCGGAAAAAGCCGCAGATACGAGGCGGAACCACGGAGATCAGTGGAGGAAGGGAGGAAGGGTCGGGGTCGCTTACAGAGGATGGTGGTCTTGCCGGCATTGTCAAGGCCGAGGACGAGGATGCGGGCCTCGCGGTTGCCGAACACCGACGAGAAGAGCCGCGTGAAGACGATGCCCATGTCGGCCGGCCCGACCCGCGCGGTGGAAGGGCGCCGGCTAGGGTTTCGGCGGGGTGGTGGCGGGAGAGATCTGAGATGGGAAGGGAAGAGATCAGGAGGGGTCGGAGGAAGTGAGCTGGCGCGCGTTTTCGGCTTCTCTTCTTCTTCTTTTTTTTTTCTTCGACTTATTTAAATTAGAATGGCATATGAGTTTTAAGTTTTGGTTTATTTTTATTTTTTGGGTCTTTTCTTTTTATCTTTATTCTGTGCATTGTCCACGATGTAATGTTTTTTAATTTTTTCTTATTTTTTCTCAGAAAAAATTAACAGCCGCTACAGTACAATTTCAGCTAAAAACCATAGTTATAACCTAGCTGGAGCACCACCTAGATTATTAGGGATTTGCAGGGGAAAAGGAAAAAGGCAAGAGGAGATTCCAATTGAAACTACATAAAGAGAAAATTGCACCATAGGTACAATAACTTACAACTTGAGTACAAGTCATAAAATTTAGAGTTGCTCAGATAGGTCACATGACTTATTTAAATGGTGCATGGTGGGTCAAAATCATACATGGTGGCACATGAATGCATGTATGGTGCTGATTTGATGTCCATATCATCCACCTCACATTCTTCCCATCTACTAGTTACGTCTGTGTGTTACAACAGATAAAAAGAATTCTATTACTCTAACATGTCGAGCCACCGTGACGAGACTTGACTAACACCATGCCCTCGGCTTCGCAAAACAAAAAATTGCATCAACTTATCTCCACATCGAATTATCACGTCTCTGGTGTGCTACATCAGAATCGTAAGTGACTAACCGGTTGCAGCGCCACAGTGGGGTTACCAGTCGTACCGTCCTAACCGGTTTCTTGGAAACCGTTTGGTTTTAGGAATATGTTAATTTTAAATTTAAATAGCCGGATTTGCCATCCCTGTCTCAAGCTCTAATTCAACAATCAACGTGTTTAGACAAAAAGAAGTGCCATTTTCAGTCATGAACTAATGATGCCAGAGTTCCATGTTTCTAACACTAAAAACATTGTCCTAGAAGCCTTGAAAGTGACTCTTGTGACTTTGTGAGCAATCTACCTTACAACAACTTAGGCTGCCACAATTTTCAGTATGGCTCCAAGTTTACATCATTTCTTGGAACCTGGTATTTTTAGTTTTAAATACCTTTATTTATCCCTTACAGCTTGAGCTTACTACAAATTTGTTACAAGAAGCTCCTTACAGTTTGGTGTAGATCGATGTCACAGATCAAGAACCAGACTAGACAATCCCTATTACCTCCCTAACTTAATTACTTCACAACCTTTTTCCACACATTCAGATGTCATAAACAGATGCGTAGTCCTGGAACACCGAGCTGGTTTCAGGGGCGAAGCCCCAGCAGTTCACAGGGGACTTGTCCTGATCATAGCTCCACCAGTCCACATCCCCTTGCTGCGCCACACCGCCGTCGGTTGCGCCGGCCCTCCCCCGGTCCCCCTCACCGTAGAGCAGCTCCTGAAGCTCGGCCTCGATGGTGACGACGTTCGAGTTTTCCGCGCTCGACGGCGAAGCCAGGCCGTCCATGGCGGCGCCGTTGAGGTGCTCATTCAGAGAGCTGGACCGTCCCTGTTCGGCTACTGTTACATTGAAGCTGCTGCTGCTGCTGCGGTTGTTGCTTTGAGTGGCGGCCCTGTGTGGCCACAGCAAGGGGTTCTGGACGACGCTGAGGGGGTTCTGCAGCTGCAGGCAGAGCTGGATCCTCTCCATCGCCGACGCGCTCAGCGCCTGCGCGCCGTCGCTCGCGCTGTCGATGGACGGCTCGCTCGCGCTGTCGATGGCGGCGGCGCTCTGGCGGTCCTTGCGCCGGCCGAGGAGCCTCTTCTTGAGCTTGGTGTTCCAGTAGTTCTTGACATCGTTGTCAGTCCTTCCGGGCAGCTGTGCCGCTATGATCGACCACCTGGTTACGCTCATGGTTTAGCGCGGAGTTTAGCGTAATAATAGTTGCGCTAGGTGTTATTAAGGACAGGGAGTGGTTAGGGTTGCTCCCTGGCCTGTCTGCGTGTGTACCTGCTCCCTATGCTAACGTAGAGGCTGCAGATGATGCCGTCCTCCTCTGGGGTGAAGTCCCCATGCTTTATGTTGGGCCTCAGGTAGTTGAGCCACCTCAGCCTGCAGCTCTTGCCACACCTCTTCAGCCCTGCACGCAGTCGCCATGATCACACACACATACACCACCGAGTAAAAAGCTCGATGATGCATGGAGGAGGAGGAGGAGGAGGAGGAGGAGGAAGCTAGGGTTAGTTACCGATCCTGTGTGGCAGTGCAATCCAGTTCCCCCCAGTGCCATGCTCCTCAATGTAGCTCTTGAGCGTCGCATCCTCCTCCGGCGACCATGGCCCTTTCTTCACCGCTGCCTTGTCACAGCAGGGTGCCCTCCCCATTCTCTCTCTCTCTCTCTCTCTCACTCAGCTTGTGTCGTCTGCTGTGACAAGGGCTATGTGCCGGATTTATAGGAGCAGATGGGATGGGAGGGCTTAAACAGATACGGATGTGGTTTGACTTGGTGCTGATGACATGACACCGGCTGGCGCTTTTGTTTATATATAGATGTGTTCCCTTGGCCTCCTATGCTGTGCGTGCAGAATTAAAGGTGGGTGGATTATGGAACGACGATATGTGTTGCTAATTAAGCTTGTGTCATGTCATGTCATGTCATGGAACTCTGTACGACAATAATGGTCGAGTATGCTTGTGCACCGTCTATTCTCTGTGGCTGCTTTTGATTTCTTTATAGCTTTTAATTTTTTACTATAGTATTTAATTTTGAAACGGGATATTTTTCTTAAGATAATGTCTACAAATTTATTGTAGTACATGTTAAAACTCAACATCTGTATCAGCTAAAATCACAAACGAGTATCTCTCTCCGTAATCTCTATCCGAACAGTCTACAATTCAAAAATCTCAACTAAAAGCAAAAAAAAAGAACAGATCTAATTTGGACTAATTGTTATGGTCTTATAGAGATTATAATATGTGCGAACTACATGGTTGATTCTTGCTCTCACAGGACACGTAAAGCCTTAACTAAATGACTACTACTACTACTACAAAAAAAAAAGCCTCCGTACGATAGAGAATGGCATCAAAATTCCTCTGAAAAAGCGAGAGAGAGAGAGAGAGAAAGTAACGTCACCAATAATGTAAGTACTAGTACCTGGACATGTGTACTCTACATGCCGCGTACAGAGCTAGCAGGGTGGCCAGTCCAAGTCCTCTCCGTTCAGTTAATATCTGCTCACCTCTCAAGTCAAGAACCCTTAAACTTAGGCCGGTCCGCGATGGAAAGCAGATACCAAACCAAGCTGCTGTAAGTAACTCCGCTAGGGACCCCCTAGCTAGGCTGACCTGCCAAAAGTCCTTGGGCAGTTGCAACTGACAATGCAGCAGCATCCTCCTGCATGGTGTCATCCATTTTGACCCTCAAGGCTTGTTCCTGCTGCCGGTGTAGTTTCTGCACTCATCATGAATGTTCCACCTTTGCCATGTCAATTCTTAATTTCCTATGTGTGCAATCATCTGAATTTATTATTGTGTCTATATTGGACACTGCATCAGTAACACCGAGTGGTGCATGCGCCAAGCCGTTAATTTTTTTTTTATCCAACCATTTTGTAAGTTTTCAGTTGCTGGCTAGAGATGAGCCACATGGTATGTTCTTCTGATCAGCTGATCCTTCATTTTCCCCTTCGTATTCTAAAGGATAGTACCACATGCGTACTGCTTGGACTACTAGCACTGGCTGCCTTATTAATGGGAAGAATGTACATCTGTTCTCTGTATACCATCTTGTCTGAATCCTCCCTAGTCAGAGAGAAGCAGGTCCGGGCATTACAACGGAAAGAGGTACACTTTTGACCAAGTGTATCAAGTTGTTGCAGCTTCAATGTCCATGATGTATAGTATAGCAGTCTGTATCTTGCTAACACAACAAGAAGCAATGAAGAAAAATGAATCAAAATGCTATTAGATGTCTGGTTCTATACACCTAAGCAGATGTTAACTTCGATCAGGAATGCGTCCTGCTATCTCAGTGGTATTAGTTGTTCTTACAGACGATATATCCAAGACGCATGCTGTTCTAAAAGAAGTAGCATCAGCAAGCAGAACAGGCCCTAAAAAGGGAGCAAAAGCTAGACAGAAAGGGGCAATGAATGATACATCCAATTAACAATCCATGCTGGGGAAAAAAAGATTGCATGGCCAACTTGCCATTGTGTCGAGCTCAAAAGAAACTTAAGCTAATAGCAAAGCATGAAGCATCACAACTCTGGCAGTAGCCTCCAAGCAGAAGCAAGTTATTTCATCTGACACCATGGAGTAGACTCACCTAAACAACTTACAAAAATAATGGCATTAGACCTTCACAAGTCTCGTGATTAATCTAATTAACTAATGCTATGCTGCCTCTTGTTTAATCTTTCTTTTGGATAAGGTGGGTTGACCACATTATTCAAGGATCTCAGCAGTAGTAAGATAAGCTTGTAGTGGTGTTGTTGGCTGATCAAGTAAGTAAACTTGGAGAGCTTTAGTATCTCAGTGCAATTAACTTCTTTTTTTTTATCCTAGGAAGAACATTATGTATGTATATTTTTTCATGCCTTTTGACTAGTGTTTTCTTATTCTTTCTTTAATTGTGAATGACAAAAGAAAAGAAAAGAAAATTATTTGTCATGTACTTGCGCCCGTGGATAGACCATGACATAATCCTGGATTTCTTCTGTCGGAGTTTCTTAACTAAATTAGGTGCTCTTGGGGCGAAAAAGTAGTACCATTGCACATAGCTTTGCCAGCTGTTCAACACATCACTTGACAAGAATATAGAAGTTGCATGACAAAATTCGAGTATTGTTTATATGAAATGTTTGGAACTTTGATTTGATCATTTAAATTTGGTGATATGAACTTCAATCCTCCCAAAGAGGTGATTAAAGAGTGTGTAGGCATTTGTGCAACTTCTTGTGAGAGGATTGTCTATTTTATGGAACACAAAAAACATGGAATTGGATAGAATGTTCTGCAACAAAGGTTGGGATCTCGCCTTTGGATGACATGTGCTACTGCGGCGACCCGTGTCATTACCAAAGGATGATAGCGCTAGTCAAAGGATAGAATGTTCGGGGCTTATGTTGACAAGACTGGGATTGTGGGATCAAAGCACCTTTCAAATTTATATAGTTTTACCTTATTTACATCTTACAAAGTTGGGGCGGGCGTGTGAGAGCGTGTGCACCTCCTCTTTTGTACTAGAAAAACAAAAATAGGATGGAATTAAACCGGCTTCACGAGTTAAAAAAAATGGACTGGCCTCAAGACTGCAATATACCTTGGTAGCATCTTGCTGTCTTTAAGGTTTATGTTGACAAGGCCAAGATGGTAGGATCAAATGGTACGACTGCACCTCTCCGGTGTGTATGCGTGTCTTCTTTGGTACTAGAAAAACAAAAAATGTAGTTAAAAAATAAAAATAAGATCGAATTAAACCGGCTTCATGAGTTAAAAAAAAATAGACTGGCCTTATAGGGCTGCAATGTACCATTCGGATTTATTTGTTGCGATGGAACGGCGAAGTTCAGGGAAAAAAAATTGAAAAGAAAGGATGGACACGCCCAGTGGGACTCGAACCCACAATCGCCTGATTAGAAGTCAGACGCCTTATCCATTAGGCCATGGGCGCTTACAGTAACTTGAACAAAATTAAACTTGTAGTTTATGTTTAAGTCACCTAACGCACGCCATCCGAACAGCAAAACAGGTCCACGAAGGCAAGAGTTTCTTTCGGTTTCACCATCGATCTGCTGCGAACGAGCGAAGTAACAGTACAAACCACCTTGGCAGTTCACAAATCAATCACACATCTTAATTAATTTATAATAACGAACATTACACGGCACATAAACAGAACAGCAAGAACAATAATCATGCCCCTAGAATTCTAAACATGGTTACCCTAGTATAGTTTCCCTTGTGCAAATGAGCAAACCGAATCTCACGAACACGATCAAGATCTCCAATTAATCATGTCCAGCCTCCCTCTTTCACTAGCAACAACAATTAAACACTTTGAGCGTCATATGAATTTGTAGGATCAATGCTGGTAATCAGAGGATAATGATTTCTAATTTTTTTCATTAAGGTATTCAAAATCTTCACTTAAATAACTATGATAATCATCAAGTTTATATTACAGTAATACGGCTAAGCAAAATAAAACCATAAATAAGTCACTACTAAAATATAAAAGTACATTATAATATGTGAAAACGAAAATAATGGCTGATAAAATTGGTTTATAGAAGTCAGGAGTTCGTATTGATTTATACTTTTGAAAGCAGAAGCAGGGCTAATATGAACAAGCACTAAGAATATTGCAAGGAGATGATAATTATAAAAGCCTAAAACTCTCTGAGGCAAGAAACTTGAATCTACAAAGTACTGCACTAGGCAACGAAGCCAAACAACGACTCCAAATTACTCAAAGAATGAGACTGAATCGCTCTGAAAGTACATCGAATTGATGATGACCAACACTACGTGTGGTGCGACACTACCAAGGCCAAGCATTCGAGGGGATTTCACAATTTCGTGGTTGGTACGGCGGTTCGAATTTTATAGTGTTTTTTATTATATTGTCTTTTTTATATAATATATTATTATTTATCAACTATTTCTATTAGCTACTTCTATCAGTAATTATTATTTATCATATACAACAAAAAATAATCAGTAAAAATCAATATGAATATACCTGTGACCTAGGGAGTAGTGCCTGGTTCCTCGACTCAAACGCAGAATTTACTCGGCACCAAAGCCGGCCTGTCAGAATTAGCTCTATTACCAACGCTTGATGGAGCGATCTCGGCTTCATCCAAGCGTCCATGTGGACGGAGCTGGCGGCTCGGCTATCTGGAGCCTTGCAGAGCTTGCGGCTCGCCCACCTCAGCTGCACCCAAAGCTCTTCAGTCTCGCCGGGGATCTCGCTGTCTCCTCCTACTTCCCACACCCCACTCTCAGATCTCACAAAACCAGCTCACCTCACCTCTCTCTCTCCCAGATCCGAACCCTAACCCTAGCCCCAGATCCGCCTCGCCAGGGATCTGGCCGCCGGCGTCCGCTATGGCGTGCCTCGCGATCTCCCTGCAGCCGGTGAACGGCCCCGACATCCTCCTCCAGACGCGCTCTTGGTTCCCCGTCTCCCGCGCCCTCGCCGCCGTCTCCGCCTTCCGCCTCGCGCGGCTCCACCTCGCCCGCGGGAAGCAGCAGCTGGCCGCTGCCTCCTCGTCCTCCCCCTCGCCCACCTCGCTCGACGCCATCGGCGACGACCCCCTCGCGGCCGGATCGGGGCAGCTTGTGGTGGGCGTCGAGTCGCAGTACCGCGTCGTGTACCGCCTCGTCAACTCCATCTACGTGCTCGGCGTCACCACCTCCTCCGACCACGCCTCCCCCGCCGTCCACGCCTTCGCCGTCGCCGACGCCGTCAACCAGGCTGTCTCCGTCCTCGTGGCCGCCTGCCGCGGCATCGACGCCACCCCCGAGAAGGTGCACCGCAAGTACCCCGAAGTCTACCTCGCCCTCGATCTCGTCCTACACGGCGTGGGCTCCGTCCGTCTCTCCCAGATCCTTGCAACCATCCATGGCGACAACCTCGCTCGCATGGTCAACTCCTCCCCTGACGCTGAAGCCCGCGCTCGTGGTGCTGATCCCTGGCCCGCCGTCGAGCACCTCGCCCACGACCGCCATGCCGCGCGCGATGCCTTCACTGGTGCCTCATTCGAGCTTCCCCAGGAGACCCTGGCAGCGGGTGACGAGTTCTCCGCATCTAACATCGCACCCGCCGCAGCTGCTGCGACTACTGGGGATGAGGCACCACCTGAGGAGGCGGCTCCCACGGAGAAGGACCCCTTTGCAGCCAGCGAGCTGGTTAACAAGCCAGAGGAGGCATTGGTGGGTGGGTTCAAGAAGAACAAAGAGACTGCCCTTGTGGTTGCTGATCCTGCGGCTGCACTTGCCGGGTTGGAGGTCACGACTTTGCCACCAGCTGAGGCGACTAAGCCAACTTTTATTGGGGTTGAGGGGTTTGAGGGCGACTATGGTGGAATTGAGTTCAGCAATGAGGAGGCTTCACTGGCTGAGGCGTTTGAAGGGTTCAATGCGCCATTTGGGGGTGGGCTGGATGCTTCAGAGTTTGTTACCACAACAACGAAGGATCATAAGGATAAGAGCATCACTGGTCTTGAGCTGCTAGCCACGAGTGGTGGGCAGGCACCAAATGCTGGTACGCCGCTGGAGAACTTGTTGGTCACCAAGAGCACAGAGATGACTGCCCCTGAGTTGTCAATCGTGGAGGAGATCAATGCGGAGTTCAAGGAGTCTATTCTTGTGCGGGTTGGTTTGAAGGGTACAATCTTTTTGCGGACATTGCCACCAAAGAAGGCGGCGGGGAAGGAGACAGAGTTCTCGTTCCGGCTTGAGGGCACATCTGGAATGAAGAGGGCCGCTCTGCAGAGTACTGTGTTGAGTAACCTTGAGAATGGGTTGTTCCATGTCAGGACACCATCAAAGGAGGAGCCCATCCCCATCATGAAGTACAGCTTCCTGCCCAGGCACTCACCTCTCCCTTTAAGGATGCGCCTTGTGAAACGCCATAGCGGGACATTGCTCTCGGTGATGATACAGTATGTGTCGAACCCAATGTTGCCGCAGCCGCTGAGCAATGTTACATTCATTGTTAAGCTTCCTGTGGATCCAACTCTGCTTAATGTTTCACCCAAGGCTGTGCTGAACCGGGCAGAGAGGGAGCTTAGGTGGCACATCCCAGACATTCCCCTGAAAGGTCCTGCTGGACAGCTGAGGGCGCGCATGCCTGTAGATCAGGATTCCAAGGATGGTGAGGTAGAGGTTGTTGGGATGGTGAAGTTTGCTTACCAAGGGCCATTCACGTTGTCTGGTATCAAACTCTGCCCAGCCACTGACGGCATTGCCCTGTTTAATGAGGTTGGCCACACCTTTTCCAGTGGGAGTTATCTGTGCATCTGATTGGTACCTTCTTTGTATTGTAGCTGTTTACCCTTTTTTTTTGTTTGGTCCGTTTGCTTCTACAGCAGGGTGTGAAATTCCTATTGTATGTAGTGATGCTTGTTTGTTTTTGTGAGGCTGCAATTTATATCATGTTTTTGAGTTGTCTCTTATTATCTGGATATGGTGTGTGATTATTCATCAACGTTACTCTACTCTTGAAAATTTCACTATGTATACAAAGGAACAATATACTTTTGCTGCTCACTTTTGGTCACGCACTATTGAAAGATGTCATTGCTTCTATTTGAAAAAACATGCCACTGGATTTAGCTCTTGCAACTAGTTGCTTTGTATTGTTGTTCTAAAAGTGTTGCAGTGGCTCGTATTATCTGTTTTTAATGTATGTAATCCCTTGCTAATGTTGTTGGCATCAAAGTTATAAGTTAAAACACCTGTTTAGCAAAATACCACTCCAGTTTACCTTCAGTCACGAGTTCACTGGTGGATCCTTTCTCCAGAAAGGAAAGATTTGCTGGTGCTGCTAGTTGACAAACTAAAGATAGATCAGCCTAACTATATGCTTGATCCTCCTGACAAACACTTCGCTGTATGTATGTCACTTCTGTGCATATCCATGAAAAGATTGATATTTGGGAATTGGTCCTTGTGTATTATGCACTATTAATTCTATGTCTACTCAGTGACAAAGATAAACTAGGTACTTGTCTGTAACCTTCTGATTCATTAATATGCAAAGTTTAACTGAGATCTAGTTCTACTGCTTTTAGTCATTATCGTAGTTTCAATGTTGTGTGTGGTCATGCTTTCAGACATGCTGGTTTTATTAATGTAAATTGTGGATAAGATGTAAGTTTGAACATATTCTTTGACATTTGTTTAATTGTAATTCATTGCTAAAGTTATTTACTTCCAATTGTTAAAGTTTAATTTTTTAGGCGCCCAATTTATAGGTTACCTTCCAGTCATATTAGACGCCTCTGTTGTTCAAGCCATGGTTGAGTCTTGAGAGACGGGAGAGATGGGCTATAGAAACGGTCAGCTCATATGTTGCTAGTGTTTCAAACATTAATCTGAATATTTATGGAATATCTGTAGATGCCATGGTTTTGACTCATTACTTTTATTGTTACACTAGACACTGTTACTGCTGGCACACTAGAATACTAGATGAATATTGGTCTCATGGACAGATTTTTACACTACATCTGCATTGCAGAAAAATAAACTACCCCAAGCTGTTCATGGACAATTCAAATCCAGTTAGTAGTTGTTTATTGCATTTATTTCATAAGTAGTTCGGCTCACTGCATCTTTCAGTTCAAAGTTATTAGTTTGATGGTCATTTAGTGCAGTTGATGTGTCATGGTGGTCGTCAGGTAGCATTGTCTTTGGAAAAACGGTACCTTACATAAGATTCTGAATAGCAATTGGTTATTTTACATAAGATTCTGAATAGCAATTGGTTATTTTACATAAGATTCTGAATAACAATTGGTTATTTTACATCTTTTAAAAATGGATTTGATTTCAAAATTTCAATCAACCAGAAAGCAAATAATATGTTTACCCCTTCCTTTTTAGACCACTGTGTTTTACATAATCTTTTAGACGATGTATATGTGTTCCTATCTGATTCTACTTGATTGTTTCTTGTCTGGTGTACCTATACCTTATTGGAATGTAAATCCACTTCACTACCCTTAAAATTGAATTTATTCACACTAATTGACTGCCAGGTGTCTCTTCATCTCAATACTATTTCCAATATTCACAGCCCATGGAATCATGGTTTTATCACCTGTTTTAGAAGACTTGTGCTCCCTTGCACACACTGCTTGATTTGGCTTTTCAGCCCATATTTGTATTATGATTACATGGTGCTCTCTGACAAGCGTTACTTTTGTTTCCTCTGCTACCTTTTGATAATGTTCCCTCATCTGCAATGATATGACACCCCGATGACGCAGATTTCACCTCCTTGAGTGTCATCTACTGCAGGTTCTCTCTGCTCTCGTTTCCTTCTCTGAATTGCCTTTATATTAACTTAGATTCATACACTCAAAACCTTTGTGGTGGCAGCTTTCTGGGGAATGGGGATTCATTTGCTTTTGGGATTTTATGGTGGCCCACTGCTGAGGCTTGGGCTCGATGACAGTGGTGTCGAGCCGGCAGCGGTGACGGCGTGGATGGGGGGAGAGAGAAGCGGCGATTTGCGGACAGAAAAAGAAAGTGTCTGTGTACAGGCTTGTTGCTGCTGATTCTCCAGAGAACAGCCATGAAACTGCATTCAAGAAAGAAGTCGTACCAAAGCTGTGGTTTGAATGGAGCGAGCACTGCACTTCTGAAGACTCCAAACTGAATCAAGTTGATATTGATGACTCTGGGGATGAATTGTTGGAGAGCAATGCCATGCGCCAGGATACCAAGGCTTTGTATAGAAGGTGATCCCTCTCTCTCCCCATGCTATTTTGCAAGTTAGTGTTGTGGTCTAATCCAGAATTCTCTTTGTAGGTAACAAGCTGGCTGGCTGCTGTACACCATGTACACATTGCAATGCTGATCTTCTGACATGATATTGCTCTCAAGAATTTGTGGTGGCAGGCCTGAGTTCGCTGCAAGCTAGGATTTTCCATTATTCAAGTCATCTTCCATCCCATGTTTAACGAATGACATGTTTTGTAATATATGGTGGTTTGGGACAGCGATTAGGGACCTGATACTCTCGTCTCATTCCTTTGGTTATTAGTTCTAGACAGGTTGGTTATTTTGTTACTTGTGCCGTGGATATTGAGCCATTGCTCTGCTACCCGTCAGCAATTGATACATGTCCCGCCTAGAGGTGGCAATGGGTACCCGAAATCTGAGTACCCGATGGGTTTTACCCGATAAAGAGGTGTGTATGGAAAGATATCTTCACCCGCGGGTATACTGATAGACAAAAATCTCTACCCATCGGGTAGAGCGGGTACGGGTACGGCTGTATATTACCTGTACCCGCATATCCGTGGGTAAAATATACCCGTATACCATATCAATGAAGCATGTATGCATGTATGATGTATACAAATATATAGCGTGCAACAATACAGATAATGCACCATCCACATTTAATTTTAGTGTTGACTGCTGGTGTAGACTTGTTAATATGTCTGTGCTTTTGATTTAGTAAAAAACGTCTATCATATTTTATTTAGTCTATCGGGTATGGGTTATCCGTCGGGTATAAATACCCGCGTGGGTACGGGTACGGGTAAGTTTTTATATACGTGTGCGGGTACGGGTACGAGTTATATCTATCGGGTACGGGTATGAAATGGCTATATCCGTTGGGTATATATCCGTTGCCATCTCTAGTCCCGCCTCTTGGGTGTTGGTGTTTGTACGTTTGGAGTTCATATTTAGTTTCTATGGGTTCTTACTGAAAATATAACAAGCATAGAAAGAGGGGGCAATTCTTTATTTGCCAAATTTCCATGATCCTAGATGTGTCAAACTTGTCTCACTGATATGTGGGTGAGGCCTCACGTATCAGTGACACAAGGGATGGTATATCCGGGTTTGTGCCATTTATAATGGCATGCAAAAAAATTTCCCTAGAAAGAGAGATATCGGGAGGGAAATAAGAAACATGGAAAACTACATATACATGTGGTTACGTATACTATCTTAGCTCTCTAAAGTATCTCAAGATTTCTGCAAGGAATATTGCAATGATCGAACGATGATGGTTTGAATTTTGAAAGCTTGTTGCATCAATCTTGAGGTATATTTGATGGTGCAGATAAGTCCATATATCCACACATACATGTGGGCAAACCATATTTGGGAAATGTCATTTGATGGCCACAATTTTAATTGCGCACAGATCAACCCTGGTAATGAATCTACAAGGAAACTGAGCGCACAACTCAATACGGAAGATAGGGCCTCCTACGAGCGTCTCAGAGTTTGCCAATTGTAGGTTTCTGATTTGTGCTGTTGGTTGAAGGGTCGGGTTAGTGGAGCACCAGTTTTTTACATGTTTGTACTTCCAAAACAAATGAAATTAATCGCACCATATGAACAAAATCAAACGTAATATCATAACAAATTGAATTGTTCTGATCGTGCAATTAATTCGTGCGGATGGTTAAATTGAATCGTTCCTAGCGTGGAATCGAATCGTTCCGAGTGTTATATTGAATTGTTCTGAACATGAAATCGAATTACTCCGATTAATTGGTCGAAGTGTCAGTTATGGTTAAAACGTGGTCGAAGGAGGGCCGTGATCAAAGTGTCGGTCGTGATCGAAATGTTATAAGCGGAGTGCCGGCCGTAGTCGAAAGGAAGACCGTGGTCGGACAACATATCATCTGATGAAGCTTGGTTATTTTTGGCTCCATGACAGAGAAATTCCCCCTGTGATCCTCCTCCCGCGGACTCTCACTGCTTCCTTTGCTTGCGAGCGAGGACAGCACCAAGTAGAGCAGCAAGAAGCCTGCAAAGGAGGGAGACGTACCCATCCATGGCTGCAGCGGCGGCGGCGGCGGTAAGCTAAACACTGTTGGTTCCATTTCACCGCATGCTGCCTTGGCTAGCTTTTTCACAGGGCCAAGGGTGATACGGTGATTTTTCTTCGCTCGTTTTACCCTCTGAATCTTGCTTTCTCTGTTTTTTCCCTTTCACCTTTCCCTTTTTCTTTTCTTACCGCTTTCCCTTTTCCTCTGACAAAGCAACCCTTGAAGCCGACTGGATGGTAGAATGATCAACTCGAATCTTCTCTGGACTCGAGCGCTGCAATGGACCTTTGCATCGTTTGAAATAAAACCCTAAACAATCAGAGAGCTACTTACATGAAGTTTGATTAGATGGGTGGAAAGTTGGATGGTTTGTTAAGTCAGCAGAGCTAGAGCCTGGGGCTCACTCAGGCGAGGCTTCATTATCCAGCCTACATAACCATAGGCTTTATTATCTTTTCCTCGAGACGCACGGAGGCGGCACGCATGCACAAATGCAAATCCTGTGCTCTTAGCAATCCATAAGTCGATCTCACCAACCCTAATTGCCCATAATTTTTTTTAAAATTACTCTGATAACAACCAAACAAAATACAATACAATTAAGTTTAGAGAAAATGAAGCGAATGGTATACCGTCCGACGAGAGTAACCGCCGCCGCTCTATCATGCTCCTCACTCCAGGTACCGCTCCCTCTCTCGCTCCCGTCTGTCGCTCCCTCCCTTCTCGCCGCCGTTGCAGGTTCACCCTTCCCCCGGATATAGAAGGAGGTCGGGGCAAGGCAACGGCCCGACGGTGGGCTGCGGCAGGGGTGATGGGCGATAGGAGGACGGTCGGCAGAGCCGAAGGGTAGTGGCAGCAGTGTCTGTGACAGTTAGGTTGGGCGTGGCGGCACGGTGAGGAGGGCTCGGGGGATTGCGCGGTGAGGCAGCGACGACATCGCCGGCGCTGGTGGTGGTGGAGTGGGCGGGGGGCAGCGGAGGAGGCGCACGGAGCTTCGATCGGCGCTGGAGAAGAAGGCGGGGAGGGCGGCAGGCGTGGAGAAGAGAGGGAGAGGAGGGCGATGGCTGACGTCAAAGAAGGAGAAGAAAGCACTACTACAAAAGGGTTATCACAGATGATTTTTTGAACTGTTTGAATTTATGGGTCGATGATAACCGGAGGTTACAAAAGGGCTAAAAGACATTTTTCTACGATACATAATTTTTAAATAAAATATCTTTTCTCAAGACAAATTTAATAGTCAATTGTAGTAGACACTATAGTGACTTCATTTATATTGATTAAAATCACACGTGAGTATCACTCTCTACAAGTTTCTCTATAAATTGTTACTATTTATCAGCTAAAGTTAAAAAGTCATAGCAAAAGACAATGTAAACGCTCTCATAAACCATCGATTTTTTTCCAAGAAATGCTGCACTCGGCTAACTAGGCTATTTCAACTCGATTTTGCACACTTTTCTTATTGAAGTATATCATTCGTAATCTTGGAATATGGAAGGAAAGAAGGCACTGAAAATACTGAAGAAACCATAAGCTTAATTACATTCAGTGAATAGGGCTATTTTGACTTGATACTGAGCACTTTGGTTTTCTGAACTATATTGTTCGTAATCTTGGATTTGGAAGGAAACAAGGCACCGAAAATGCTGAAGAAATAGTGCTAGTGCTAAAAGCCATTTTTTCTACGATACATAATTTTTAAATAAAATATCTGTTCAAGACAAATTTAATAGTCAATTGTAGTAGACACTATAGTGACTTCATTTATATCGATCAAAATTAAACGTGAGTATCACTCTCTACAAGTTTCTCTATAAATTATTACTATTTATCAGCTAAAGTTAAAAAGTCATAGCAAAAGACAATATGAACGCCCTCATAAACCATCGGTTTTTTTCCGAGAAATGCTGCACTCGGTTAACTGGGCTATTTCAACTCGATTTTGCACACTTTTCTTATTGAAGTATATTATTCGTAATCTTGGAATATGGAAGGAAAGAAGGCACTGCAAATACTGAAGAAACCATAAGCTTAATTACATCCCAACTACTTATCATCTATACAAGAGACCATACATTTTCATGATGAACTCCAAGATCCTATTTCTTATTAGATTACTCCTAACATAATACAGACATGGCACATATATAAATCATCCAAAAATATAATATACCAACTAATCCTAAGATTAAACCCAAACCGAAAGTGAAAAAAAAAACACTAAAAACAATTATAACCACCGCTTCCCTCTCGTGCCTTTCAACTCCCACCAACCTGCGCGCCACCCCCGTGACGCCACCATGCACAGCACAGCTACCTCACCAGCCGGCGCGCGCCGCCCTCCGTACGTGCGTACCTACACGAGCCTCACGGGCGCCGCGGCGGCCGCCACGGCGACGGCCTCGACGCCCTTGCAGCTCAGTGACCGTATCAGCCTCCAAGGCGCCCACACCGCGGTGGCCGCCGCCGGCTCGTCCCCCCGCCGCGCCTGCAGCCGCCTCCTGATCTCGCGCATGTCCATGGCCGCCGGCACGCGCACCGACCCGAACGCCATCTCGTGCCACCGCACCCTCCGCGCCCCGGCGCCTGCGCCGCCTTGACTGCAGCGGCGTTTGGCGCTCCGCGCGCGCGCTGGAGCGGCGGCTGGGTGAGCACCACGTGGGCGGTGCCAGTGCCACGGAAGGTGGTTCTTGGACACCTGGTGCGCGCGCCGCGCCGGCGGTGGGGGAGGAGGGGCGTGAACTCGAAGTCGTCGCCGTCGTCCTCATCTGAGGAGCACGGGTACCGATGCTCGTGGGCGGTGGTGGAGAGGTCGGCGACGGACGACGAGGAGAAAGAGGCTGGCCGGCGCGGCGAGGCGGTCCCCATTTCTTTCCTTCCTTCTTTTCTTCTTGAGAGAGAGAGAGAGGCGATGTGTGTGTGCTTGCTTGTGTAGTTGCGTGTTATATAGTAGCAGTGCGCACTTTTACGTCGTGTGAAGGGTGTTTTGAGAGAGAAGCTTGAGAGAGAGAGAGAGAGAGTGCGTGGTGTCGTGATGGCTTCCTTTTCTTTTTTTTTTCTGGGCTTGTTGTTCATAAATCATCATGGGATGCTTTAGTTCTACGTAGGCAAAGTACCCTATCCTTGATGGAAGCATCGATCGGCCGCGCATGGGTGCTTACTTATTAATTTGACCACGCATGGAGATCTTTTAATTAAGTGCAAAATGCGCAGTGAAATCAATGGGAAATTAACTTATGTACTCGGTAGAACCATATTTTTTTAAAAAACAAATTAATAATTTGATCAGTCTGAAAGGTTCATAATTTAATTACTCTAATTTTTTTGTTTAACATGAGTTATACACGTACTCTGACCTAGCTAGTAACACCTAAATGATGATTGCCATCTCACTACACCACGACACGGTTTTTATTTGTCGGTTACACAATTCTCAGCATTCCTCGTATTTTCCTTTCCCTTAGAGTTAACTATAACAAAAAAAGAGAATAACTAAGTGCATGACAAGGGATTACTGGGCATAATTTTAACATGTACATGCGTGTGCATTAAACAAACCGTTATTTTAGTTTCAATGGTTTCTAGATGGTTTTGACAAGTCGATAGAGTGAACATGCTGAAAAAAGTGCAAGGAGAAAGGAGAGCGAGGACACTACAACTGGGTCAATTTTCTTTTCATGAAGGCTTTGGAAAGTCTTCGTCCAACTTTGTTCCGTTTCTAGATACACTCTCAGTTCCACTTTCGATAGCTAGCAAGGGATAATATTCTGTTTAAAAAAGAACACGAAAAAAATAAAAAAAATACTCAACTTTGCATTGCTACATGAAAAATTAAGCTCAAATTTTAAAATTGTTCGAAAAAAGCTCAAAATCTAAAAGGATAATTTCTATAGTTGAATATTTTGTAACGTCATTTAGTTCATATTCTTTTCTTATGTTGTCATTTTCTTATTCGTTGTTGTTTTGTTTCTACATGTATAAATTATTATATAGTTAACTTGCCATGGTCATATATATATATATATATATATATATATATATATATATATATATATATATATATATATATATATATATATATATATATATATATATATATATATATCAGCCATCAGTCCGTGTATTATTTCTAGAGGGAAGAAACAAAATAATAGAAATTTGACTTATTAGTTACAATTGGACTTCACTTTCTCTTCTAGAGGGAAACATCTTTCGACTAAGAAATTCCTCTAGAAGGATGCATGGCTATTATAGCCGAACAAGTCGGCCGGTTTACAAACATCCCCATCATAAACATCACATCATGAATACTACCGGCATATCTTGAATTAAGGATTGAGAAGGGGTCAACATAAAGATTTTAGAATGAATAAATTCACTACGACAAATTTTTTCCACTCTATATCTCAGCTATTAATGATGTGAAAGAGGTTAAAAGGCTAAAATATATCATTTCATATGGGTAAATATGCTCTAATTTCATTATCTGTGTGGATAGGATAGTTGGACAATTATTTTGAAACACGAGGATGAATGCATGTCTTCTAATATGTCTGTGGCATAATTTGGCAACACTGCAAGCGTTGAGCATGATACCCAGCGTCATGCAAACTAAAATTTTAGCTAGTTAAGATGGCTATCTATCGGTCTCCCCTTTCTTGCTCAACTTTTTGCATGCATGCATGCATGCGTAAGAACGGCCATGAGTAACGATTAGAACCATAAAGATGGAACCTGATTCCTGACTTTGACAATGATTACAAGGCCCGCAGGCCTGAAAAGAATCTTCTTCTTCCCGGCCCAACGAGGTGGCACCTACTTTACACGCCAACTTATTTTGCCTCCCAACAAGTTGCCCTACCATTTTGCAGGGATGCATGCATGCTGATTGCGGCATGACACCAGATTCATCTATCTTTTTTTTCATGCCACCTGTTATTATTTCTTTAGATTCATGTGTACCTTTTTTGTTTCAAGGATTTGATTCATATGTCTTAACCTTGTTTTTTTTTTCAAAAAAAAAATGAAATCTTAGCCAAGCGTTAATTAGCCAAGACGCTCTGTTGTGATGGCTATGTCATCCATCATGTCGATAAAATGGTTAGACATAGTTCGAACTCCAAACCATAATGACCGGTTAATAAATCAGTTGATGGTATGCGCCCTAGAGAGCTGTAACAAGGTTCGTTCATATTGATTTTTACTGATAGCCTTTTATCTTAGCTTATAGATAATAACAGCATATAGAGAGTCATACAGAGAGAAAACCTCGCGTGTAATTTTAGCCGATATAAATGAAGTCATTATGGTGTATACTACAATCGTTTTGTAGATCCCGTTTTGAAAAGACACCCTTTTAGAAAGCTAGATATTATAGAAGAGCCATTTATTGTAAAAAAAGAGCAACTTTTAGTAACCAATATAAATAGGGCTGTTGTAGAAAAGTTATTTTTATTATCTTTCCCCATGTACATAAATCCTTTTTTCTTGCTAATATATACACAGTCCCTACTATTTCGTATAAAAAAGGTTAATAAATCAGTTGACACAAAAGGTATGGATTCATGACATCTGAAAGACCATATTTGAATGCTCGAGGTTTGTAAGACGAATGGGTAATTTGTTGTACAGATCAAATAAATTATAGTTCTTAAAAAAGACCTATGCAAATTGAGCTGGACTTGACGGCCCAGCCCGAGCCTGGGATTAAAACCGGGCTGGGTTCAAGAATTAAGATCCTGGCAAAACACAACAAACCAAATTAAACGTCAGTAGAAAGTGAGTTAATTAAGGACACCAACATTTTTTATATGGTGCGCTTGTTTTTAGCTGCTTGTATGATATGTGGTGTTTTTTTCTGCGAGAATATATGTTGCGTTTTTTTGTGAGAATATATGTGGCGTTTTTTAGAGAGAGAGAATATATATGGTGTTTTTTAAGGTGGTCTATTCATATTGACTACGATTAATGGCTTTTGACTAAAAAATAGTAGTGTCTAAAAAAATGACTTTTAGAATGAGGGACCGAGCAGTAGAGAAAGTAAGGAAGAAATACATTTACGAGACAGGAGTGGAATGTGTGGGGTGTGTGATGCACCTATAACCCCTACTTTATCCTCGGAGCGAAACGGAAACGCAAGGAGTGAAGAAGTCGCTTTAGAAAATTAGATGTTCATATTGACTCCTAATTTCTCTAAACAGAAGCTACTAAGAATAGACGGTAGATCTGTCATAGTATATGCCATTTGGTTTAGCGTGCTGCCGTTTGTAACTTTAGATTATTACGGATTATGAAGTGACGAATTCCTATAGAGGTGCTGGCGTACATATTCGCATCATACAATTATTCTTGTGATGGCACCGAGCCATCCTTTTTTATCAGCCGTCTGATTAGAAAAGAATGGCTGTAATCAAACAGACTGTAGCATGCCCGCTGTGATCCGTATCAAGATCGGGCAGCTACGGATCGAGGCCGATGTCCTGACACATTCACATAATAGTTTCCTACATGCTCTAATCTCAATGCGTAAACATTGTACGTACTTCGAGGTGTTAAACTCAGTTACCGCTTTTGGCTTCTGCTAGGAGAAGCTGGAAGTGAATTTAAACACCTTGGTTCTAAACGTGGTTTCTATAAGTTATTTTTAAAAGTTGTCGGTTGTTCTCTGTCGTCTATTCTGTATCTACATTTTTTAAAAATTATTTCTAAATTTTATTTCAATAGCTGTTTTTTCGACCATTACTTGTCTATTTCAGTCAAAAACCAATGGAAATCAGTTCTACCCTATTAAAACGCCCCTCCGTGTCCTCAGTTTTTCCCCTTGAATCAAAACACGCCTTCCGAAGAGCTTTAGCAAATTAAAAATGAAGCAAAGTTGAAGCAAATAGCCCAAAATTTGACACCAAATTGACAGAAAAACTATGTTCACGAAGGAGAAATCTCAAGAAGCCCAATCTGCCTGTTTGATTTAAGATGAAAGGCTAGCTCGTACGATCAATATTCAGTTGTTTGAATTGAGTTGACCAGAGTGGGAAAAAAATAGGCTGCATAATCTCTCCGTTTCGATTATGCTCCTGATCTAGATCCGTGGCACTTGATCTGACAAATGGAGAATCCATGCAAAGTAGCAAACAAGATCCCAATTGTTTTGCGCTATATAAAGCTGGGACTTTATTTGTAATTCCAAACCAAGCCGTGATGATGAAACCACTTCGGAATTCATGCCGTCTTTTGGTTAAAACTTAGTTACGTAGATTTGAAACACATATCCTTCGACACATTCTATGAGACATCAGATAGAATCAATAGCATGACATTGTCATAGGCTTGTAGCCAAAATTGTCCTCATCTTACATATAAAGAATTTTATAATACAAAGGTGCGAAAAACCCTCTTAAAAATCTAAAAGAAAAAAATGAAGAAGAAGAAGAAAACGCAGAGCCACTAAAAACATTTTGATCTCAAGTCCTTTATCCATAGTCTTCCAGCAATAGTTGTACTCCTGTAAATATGAATGAATGTTGTGCCCCATGAATACCGGGCGTTTTCCGTGTCCCAAGGATCGCCTCTTACCACACATCCCTCAGATATCTACCCTCCGTTTGGAGGTTCTTCACAAAGCTCTCGGCCTTGGAGCTGTCAAGCGATCCCTGCAGCGGCAAAACCGTCGAAATTTGCATGAGAAATGAACAGATTGCCACAGGATGAATCATTTGTAGAAGTACGGAAGTATTTTTTTTTTAATCCCAAGAACATGAGGCCTAGGAGAAGTACCTTCTCCTGGACTATGGTGTGAAGAACTTTATGTACATCTCTGGCCATGCCTTTGGCATCACCGCAGACGTAGATGTAACCGCCCAGGGAGATCATATCCCATATTTCGGATGCCTGGAAACAGTCAAGAGGTAAGAAAGATGAGCCACCACAGGATTAGGATTAAAAACTTATCAGAAATTTGTCAGAAAAAAGGCAGTATTTCAGTTACTTTCTGTGCCATTTTATGTTGAACATATTCCTTGGTAGGACCCTGACGGGAGAAGGCGAGAACCAGCTCGGACAATGCTCCTTGCTCAAGGAAGTTGTTCAGCTCATCCTCATAGATGAAGTCCTGGAAAGTCATAATTATGTCAGCTACAATAAAGAACCCTCTGGTATTAAAAGATCTTTGCTGTTACGTGGAGAGTCTGTGATGCGTACCATCTTGCTGTTTCTGCATCCAAAGAAGAAGACCGATCGACCAAGCTCAGCTCCAGATTCTTTTTGAGCCAACCTCTCCTGATATCAGTATCACGAATGCAATTTATACATTAGTAATTTGACACAGCAACAAGCAGTAGGATGCAAAACTATCATCGAACTACAACAAACCTGCAAGAAGCCAAGGAAAGGTGCAAGACCGGTTCCTGGGCCAATCATGATAATTGGCACTGAAGGATCAGCAGGCAGTTTGAAGTTTGATTGCCTCACAAAAATCGGAGCCCAGCTGCAGTCCTTGCTCTCTTCCGATGGAATAGCATTCTGCAAATTTTATTGCAATGGTAGAGCAGCTTCAGATAAATGTATTTATGATTTGAGGGATTGCTTTCAACTCTATTGTTTGAATTTTATTCAACTTGGACATGATCGCCACAAAAATCAAGCTTTGGCAGGAAAATTTTAGGTACAAATAAGCTTACTTTGCAGGGAAATTGGAACTTAAACGGTTATTTGTTTTTATAACGGGAACTTATACGGTTTTAAAAATGAAATACTTCAAATGATTATAGGTAAGCATCTATCAATGATAAGATGACACACTTCCGATAATGGTATTAGAGGGGGAATCCAAAACTATATAACAATCGCATGAGCAACTTTTTTGGTGCAAAGTAAAAAAAAACAATCATTTGATCAGCAACCAATCTTAGGAAAACAACCAAATTTTCATCTAGTGTGTAATCCCGATCAGGTGAGAACATAGAGATCAAAAGTTTCATGTCCTTGACAATCATATCAACCAACATCCAGGTACAGAAAAAAAAGGGGTTTAATGTCCTCAATAAGTTACCTTGATCCAAGTTGAGCAGATTCCCTTATGTACCCTTCCAGCGGGAGTTGTTTCATGCACAAGCACGCATGTAACATGAATTCTGGTCCGTGCCATGCTGATGGACAAAAGAAGGAAATGTAAATCAATAAAGGAAAGAGCAATTTGGAAAGAATGAGAAAAAGATATGAACAGGATCATGTACCTAGGTGAAGATGAAATTGAGTAGTATCTCGGTTGAAGACGAGGAGCAACGGCTGCAAAGAAGACTCCTAGTGGAGGCTTTGCAGAAGGGAACTCTGCCATGACTTCCAATAGGCTCCTCTGACTCGCAACAACCCATTGAGCATACTCATCCTGCATCATGAACATAAACATGTTAAAAATTCATTCTAGGGTTTCCTACATTGAAGAAAGCTTGCACAGATCTCTGAGAGAGAGACTGACCTTCCCAACAGGAGAGGCCAAGAACCTTAGACGGTCAGCCTCAGAAGGATCCGAAGCATAAGTAGCTAATGCAACCAAAGCACTCTGCAAATCATATGCAGCATTTTAAGTCAGAGGTACTTTAATTAATTTTAAAAACTCTTGTAGTATTTTTTGAACTACTAAAATGCTCACCTTCTTCGGTGAGTTTAGAAGATCTGCATATCGAGCCAGTGCATTCCTCACAGTGATTGGGGAGGGGAAAGGGGGAGCAAGAGAACCACCACCTAATGGTGTACCATCCTCTTTGTCCGCATGGATGGTGAATAATGTCTCTGGTGAGTAGCCTAACAGCCTCTCTGCCTCTTCTACTACCTCGGGACAGTTCTCTGTATAGACACCAACATGGTCACCTGTTTCATACCTGATAAGCACGGTGAAATATGTTAGAAACAATGAATGAACAGATACAAAGAACCAGAATTTTATAACTGCTCAAACTATGATTTCAATAGGCACTTCAGCAAGCAAGCCAAGCATTTGAACTAAGCAGGGAATGTGGCCCCATTAGCACATTATTACATTCCAATAATTTACAGGTAAACAAAATCATATAAATATTTTTTACTATATAATTTCATAAGCAACATTTCTACTTAATTTTGTTACCAGAGCCTATTTTTGACTAAAATGATAATGATAATAACATCAGATGACTTACATGAGACCAGTGCCAGCAATGTCGAACTCCAAGTGAGTGCATGAACGATCAGAAGCAGGAGTGTGAAGCTCCCGCCGCACCGCCACATTAGCCCTGAAGATGGATAGAATTTTGCAACTTATGAACTTCCAACTCCACCATTACAGTCAATCTTGTGCCATTACAGCAAACAATATAGGCACCTCATAGTGGCATTCTTACCGGCAAGGATGCTGAGCATCATGGACTGCACGACCGTTTGCAAGGCTGAAGTTTCTCTCCAAATGAACTGCCTCCTCGGTCTTTCTGAATTCCACACGGTATTCAGGAATGGCAGCTGTGTATGTAGTGCCTGTTGAAACATCATTTTCATCCCGAAGTAGTTGATCCAACTCTGGCCAGAGAACCTCTTTCCTGAAGGCACAACAGAGTTCAGAAAGCAACATAAAAACTGAAGCAGCAAAATGCCAAAAACTTCCATCTTGAAAGAAATTGAGAATGCATAATTGTATACCATGCATTGAAGTCATCCTCAATGCATTGATCATCATCTCCGAGACCAACTGGAACAAGACGCTTTCCACCTAAACAAACAGAAAACGCTTAAGACAAACTGAACAGATCAGTTAATGAAAAATATGAAAGACAGGATAGTCATGAGGCATACCTTGCTCAGTTAGGAGCTCGTCAACCACCTTGGCAACCTGTAGTCAGCAACAAAGGAAGAAAACGTTAATGTATAGGAGCATAACAAGAATTTACAAATTGGGCGTCAAATATAAAAAGCTCTGATAAGTGATATGTGTGAGTACCTTGTTAAAATGCTCATACTGCCGATTGCCAAGACCAAACACAGCATACTGGAGGTCATCCAACCAGACACCCCTCTCGTTTCCCTCTGTAAACCATTTGTAGAACCTAGCAGCATTGTCAGTCGGCTCACCATCTCCATACCTGAAATGTTAACCAAACTAATATTACTAAGTCTACTACAATATAATATGCCAAAACAAATAAAAGAACAGAAGTGAACATGTTGAGATCCCACGAATTTGTCGGACGAGGGTCTGAAAGTTTTGGTATTTTATATCATTGTTATGGCAAAATGATCCTCATGTTCAAATTCTAGCCAGAGAAAATATGCATGTAGTAAGGACTTAATGAATCTTTATAAGTTGTACATTTAAACTATAATCTTCAAAACATTAAAATACAAAAAAGATGCAATCAAAAAACGTGTCTCACGTTGCGACAAAGAACAACGCCAGCTTCTCCTTCTTCATCTTCTCCTCATATTCCTCATCCTCTGCCGCATAATTGTCCTATAAAAAAACCACATTTGAGGTAAGATCATCTAAGATGATGCTCTGTTCGATTGATGATAGCTTCTTGACTGTAATAGAGTCTGTGAGTTTTCTCCAGGGTGGAGGGGGTCCTAGTGACCGCCTAATTGTATTCTGAAACTTTATTACTTCTTAAGGCAAAGAGGTGCAAGGCTCTTGCGCGTGCTCGAAAAAATGATAGCTTCTTGTACGATTTTGAGGTGTTAATTGTTTCTTACCAAGTCCACAACTTTGAAGATTGCCTTGTCGTATCTTGCCTTTGCCTCCTCAGCGAGTGCCTGTTATTTAAGAGAACAATGATTAGAAGAGCCTGATGTTGACAAGGGACCAAGAGACAACTGCAAATTTTCGAAAAACAAAAGACAACTGCTTTTTCCCTCCCAATCTACCAAATAATTCCCCCTTTTTTCCTCCTTCGTCTTTCAGATGACAAGAGCCTCCGGTGGCACTCGAAATCGAAGAAAATGATCCGATGGGCGGGGCCCAGAAAGAAGGTGGAAGGTTGCTTAGCCCGCCTACTCCTTGACAGTTGACACTCGACACCCTAATTTTCTCCACTACCAGGATGTTATCGCACATGTTCTTGCTGCTAGCACATGAAAAAATTGCACTTCCTTTTTCTGAGGCAAACAAGTGGGATATCTGGGTTAAACTACACCAGAAAAATCTAAATAAAATCTGCATTCCGTGTTAAATTCTTCAAATATCGCGGTAATTGCCACGGACTCGTGTACCGCGAAATTTCCGTTCCCACGATGCTGGGGCCCCACAGCCGACATGAAAACGATGGAAAAATTTAAAAATCCGTCTCCATCACCGTTCATCAATCAAGTCAGCAACTAAGCAACCCTTATTATTTTCCCTTCTTTTTCAAAAAAAAAACAATGTTTCCCTTAGAACTCGCCCATACCCTTGGAATTATTTTCTAAGGTAAAAAGGAGAAGCGCTTCGCCTACCCCCAGGGTGCTAGCTACACAAAGTGACAAACAGCCCAACAAATTCCAAAAAGAATTCGAAATTGTTATGATTTTAGAACGAAAAATTATAAATTTCAGAGAGAGAGAGAGAGAGGAGGAGGAGGAGGAGAGAGGATTGGTTGCTGAACCTTGGCGAAGCCCTCGGCGGTGCCGGTCTGCGTGCCGAAGAAGACGGCGACCCTCTTCCTGCCGTCGTCCCTCGCCTCCTCCGCGCCGCCATTCGCCTCCCTGGCCTTCCCCTGCATGCCCCCGACCCCAGACGCGGCCACCTTCTCCACCTCCCTCTTCCGCTTCTGCGCGGCCGCCGCGCGCCTCCACAGCACGAGCAGCGCGCACCCGAGCACCGCCGCCGCCACGGTCGCCACGAGCGCCCTCACCTCCGGCCCCTCGACCCCCGTCAGCTCCGTCGGCGTGACCCCCCGCAGCAGCGCCGCCACCAGCTCCATCGGCCCCGCCGCCGAATCCATCGCCTACGCAGGATCGATCGACCGGACCGGGACGGGATTGCGTGTGTCGTGGGTAGGTGGGGGAGCGGTGGGAAGGCAATAAACGGGCAACGTCAGCTGCAGCTTCCCGACGACGAGGGGTGGGTTTATATAGGTGGTTCGTGGGGTTGGCGCACCCAACCCCGCGGTCAAACCACCGCGGCGGGGACAGCGGGAAGCGTGGACCTGATGCACTGGGCTCAGTCGGGGTGGGGGAATTACGGCAGTGCCTCCCCGGCAGGTTGCTTCGTACCGATGGTGCCGTGTCGTCTTTGCGTTCGCCGTGCGGGGCGGAGGCGGCGGTGAACTGACCCCACGCTACCGGAGCGAGGGTAATTAGGCCCCGCTCCTTTCATTTTTAACTTTTGGTTTTTAATTTATTATTTTTTTATTTCGTTCTTTTTTTAGTTTTTAAACTTTTTAGAGTTTTTTGTCTTTTCTTTTTTTCTATATTTCTTCGTATTGTCCGTAATGGGATAATTTATTTTTTATTTTTAAATTTTTTAAATTTTAATTATATTAAATAAGTTACCATCAGCTACTGTGAAAAACAAACCAGCTACAGTGAAAAAGCCATAAGCCATCGTCATACTGAGAACCGCCTAAATATATAGGATGGGTTCTCTTGGGTCGCGACTTATGACTTATAGCTTAAAATTCTGAATTCTGGCTGTTTACGAGGGACGGTACGTACAGAAAAATAGTCGCATGTGATTTTAGCCAGTACAGCTAAACTTGATACACTTTTTACTATAATTTTTCCGTTGAAGCAGCCTTGACAAAATCCCTAAAATTATTAGGAGAGCATCTGCACACTAATTTTACAAATATAATGAAACAACCCTGCAGTTAATCTACAATTCATCATTTTTGAAGGAACAATCTACAGTTCATGGTTACTAGCTACGTTCGTAAGTTCAACACCACAAACTGTGAAAGGCTTGAGGTCCTGGGCTTCAGTGAAAAGCATCACATCTCCGTAACTTGCGACACAAGAATGTATAGCTCGTGCAACTTGTATATGGCTTCATTCACGAAAAATATTATTGCGCATGGAACAATCCATTCTTTTAATCAGAGGTTAAACAACCCAATTAGTACTTCTCTTGCAACGGCGGACCTACGAGTAGATGGGACAGCAAAGAATTTGTTTCTTGGACAACAGAAGATGGCAAGTTAGCGACTGGTAATTGAATTCAGAAATGTCACTTGGAAGAGAAGGCCTTCCAGGCTTCCAGCTAGAAGTTGTAATTAATCCTTTAAGATGAAATTACTCTTCCTGTGGCTACAGTGTAGTAGCATGTTGTAATTAATCCTTTAAGAATTTTAAAGTTTTTATTATTATTTTGTATTGTATGTGATGATATAATTATTTTTAAATTTTTTTTAAAATTTTAATTAAGTTGAAAAGCCACCAACAACTACAGTAAAAAAAAAGACTACTACCTAGAAAAAAAGCTAGAAGTTTGATCTTTATGTGTCCAAATGAGCACCCATAAAACTTGAGATAAGCCTGTTCATTTGGAGCAAGCAAGGAGACGGGCTTTTAAGTGAATTTTAGAAATGCATGGATTTTATATGAAATAGTATCTTGGGAAATTTTAGGCGTTTAATTTCCTGTCGGAATCCGACCCCATTCAACGTGTTCGTACGTCTCTTTTGCGTACCGCGGCAGAAGAGGACGTACGGTACGGGTTGGACAAGAAAAAGTAGCACAGGTGCTGCTGGTTGATCGACGCGGTCGTTGATCTGACAAGTGCGCGTTTTCGCCTGTAACAGCAGATGCATACAGTATCGTCCGGGCGCTGTCCGTTTTCCCTGCGGATATTCTAATGGTGCAGCCGTATAGCCAGGATTTAAAGTCTGTGATATCAAATACATAGTTTTTTTTTAAAATACTTTTAGAGTCGATTCTTTAAAACGTCGTAGACTTGTATACAAATTCTTGTCGGTATTGAACTGTTTTGTAAAAAACTGTGAAGTACAGAGCCACACATAATTTAACTGTTTTCTCTAAAGTTGCGAGTTGCGACATGTAGCCGGTACTACAATGACGGTGGATCCGCCGTTATTCATGCACGTTTCTCCATCATAAGTATCCAGGAAAATGTTGTTCATGCCCCTCAAACTATGTGCAATTTTATTTCTACCATTAAAAATCTGCTAATTTCATTATTACTATCCTTCCATCTGTCGTTCCCCTACATTCAAAAACCGCGCCCATAGAGGGCGAGGGCATGCCCCGAGGGGGGCGCTAACACACGTAGAGGTAGGGGGGCTGGACCGCTATTCCCTACTTTTGAAAATAGCGTCCACGAAGGGCGAGCAGCGTGGCTTGAGAGGGATGCTAACGCACATAAAGGCAGGGAGGCCGGACCGCTGTTCTCTTACCTTAAAAAATAGCACCTATAACGCGATGGACTCTCTGATGGGACACGCACATGCGAAAGCGCGATATGCACGATGTTGGAATTCCTCATGCTCCATGGAATAGGGGGGCTCAGGGCCTTCCGCGTGGTCTGATGCGAGTACGCCGGGGCACAAAGCCGCTTTGTAGTTTGTTTAGAGTTGCGCATTACTTGGTTATATTTTGTCGAGTATATCGTGACATGAGGCCACCACGCAGTTCGTTTAGAGTCCCTTAGAACTTGGTTATACTCTATCGAGTACGCCGCCGTGCGATACCACCGTACATTTATTTAGAGTTCCACGAGACTTGATTATACTTCATCGGCTACACCGGAGCACGAGACCGATACATAATTTAAGTAGATAGCAATCCAAAACGGCGGCATAATCGGCTCGCCAAATCTACCCGCTTTAAGGGTGCTTATATTCCAGTCCAGCCCATTGTTTCCCGAAAACCATGGGACGTCCAGGACGCTTCCAACATGCACACAAGTACCTAGTGTAGTTAGATTCGGTTTTATCGCATCGTTCGCCTACAAATTCTTCGCGGTACGGCGACTTAGGGTTTCTCCATTGTGGTGGCTTCTAAAAGTGGTTTTAGGTTTTTGTTATAGTACTTAAATTTCAAATATAGTATTTTCTTAAAACATGAAATTTCAGTCAACATCAGAATTTCACCGTTAGGACGATGAAATCCTTAGGGGTGTTTGGTTGGACCTAAGGTTGCCACGTTTGTCTTAAGCAAGTTTGATCAAATGAGACTAGTGTTTTTGCTTCGTATCTGTACGGAAGTTCGCTACAGTTGTGACGAACGATTCACAGAATGTGGCACGGTTTGGATCCGAAGTAAACAGGTCCTTAATTGGCTTCACTTTGCTGTGCCTAGCAGTTAACAGACGATTGGTTAGACCATAGAGGTATTTATTTATTTATTTATTGGTCGGGGAGACCCCGATGAGCCTATCAACCAGTGATAGCGTGTCTTGTCTTTTTGGTTATGGTGCCTGCTCTTTCTGGCTGATGCCACGTACACTTGATAATTGGTTTGAACAAGTGTATCGTAATTGAGAGGTTATCGATCAATTCTTGCGATCTACGACAAGAACGGCTCACTCATTTCTTGAGACTGCTGTGGAGATCTTAAACACAGCCAGCCACATGACCACAGTGCTGGAAGGACCTGAACCCCTTTTTTTTTCACATGAGTTCCCCGTGAGGTATTTGTTCACGTGCACGTTCAAGTTAATTGTACTACATATTAATAGTGAAAAATAAGTTAGAAGCTGAAGTCGAAACGAGAGAGACTTGGTTATCATTGTTTGCGCTTAAAGTCTTAACAATGATGCTCGAGATGTACAATGTCACGGGAAGTGATGAGAATCAAGATTCGCAAGAACCGGTCTTCTAACAAATTAACAAGAATGGCGGCATTTATGCGCTACATCGTACATTTCGCTCGCGCACCATTACAAGCGTTGTCTGATCGATCTCATCAGTTGTTCGCGCGTCTCACATGACATGCTAGGTGTAGACGGTACTCTACTTTGCTAGAAAGATCAGACACCACATCAATAGTTGTGAGTTTGTAACTGACAAAGTACGTCAATAATTGCAGATTGGAAGTACTAACAGCAGATCAAATGGAACCACATCATTGCACAGTTGAGAAATCTAGATTAATACTTTGAGAGTTATAAGCTACGTACGTCAATTTCCTTGTACAAAAATGTGTACGAACTTAATTGTGTCCACGAGTCTCACCAGTACCATCGTAACATGGAACCATATATTCCCCCATCTCTCAAAACAAATCTCCCCTTCCAAAAAAAAGAGGAGTCATTAGTTCTTTAATCCAACAATCTTAAATTTAAATAATTGTTAGGAAAAAATATTCAAGTAATACCTAGATATATCCTATAATTTTACCTACAAAATAGATGGTTTATGATGTCACCAAAACCACAGAGAGTTTTCTCTAAAAAGACCGCAAATCTGCAATGGGCAGGGAATGTTACACAGAAGCAGATGTTCATGCTAAACAATTATACTTGCTGCTCATTTACTTCATGTTTAGCATGTGTTTCTCTTGCTTATCGTGGGTAACCTTTTCTGCACCTCAGTACTTTGACACTAGTACTATTTGTTCTAGATGCCACAGCATGGGCTCCTCCACTCTCCAGTGCCTTTTGTTCCGTAGTATTTTTAGATCAACAAAATATCTAACAAGTGACGGAAGAACACATTAATATTAATCTTCAAAAATAAAAAAAGATATTCAAAGTTATACTAATTATAGAGGAATTAAACCCATGAGCCACATAATGAAGTTTTAGAAGTAAATGATTGAGCACCATTTAAAAAGAATGACTAGCTTGACGACAAACTAATTTGATTTTATACCCAGAAGGTCGATCACGTTGGCGATTTTCTTGACATGACAGCTGATAGAAAGGTATAGAGAGTAAAAGAAAGATTTTCACATGATGTTTATCGACTTAAAGAAAGTCTAAGATAAAATGCCAAGAAAAGTCATATGGTGGACGCTCCAAAGAAAAAAAAATCCCAACAAAGTATATTACCCTAACCAAGAATATGTATGAAGATGTTGCGACTAATGTCGAAACGTACAATGATGACACTAATAAGTTCCCTATTAATATAGGACTATACCAAGGGTCAACGTTGAGTAAGGGTGCAATCGAAGTGGATACAGACGGATATCACTTATCTTGTATCTTATTCCATATTTTTTTCCTCGGAGTTGGAGTCGAACGTGGATAATATCGAATATCTATTTCTCCATTCCGTATCTGTTCCATAATCTTTCGGACGGTCGGTCGGACGAAAATTATCCGCTTCTTTGCACATGACATTGGACAGTATAGTACAATCAAAAGCCGGCTAGTTTAATAAATAGTGATTGTTGAAAGAAGATAAAACCAAAAGCCGGCTGAAAAGCCTAAAAGAATAGGTGTATCTTTCAATGAGAAGTCAGATTGTAGATAATGCTAGCATCCTTAGGCTAATCAGTGTAAAACAAGTTTACCATGGTAAAAAAAGAATGTTTATTCCTTTGGAAACAGATTGGTGTGGTAGGTTGGCAGCTAATAAACGAAGTTTGAATCCGACGTATATGCTGTTGCAATTACTTACACTACTGCACAATGTCATGAACCGATATATCAATGCCTGAAGAATGCTCAGAGTTTTCCTTTTGTACTTGGTCTAAATCAAATCTTGTATCATATTGTCATCTGGTGAAATCATATTACGGCGGATCCTTTGACATAGTCAAATAATAACTTTTACAGCTTCTGTTCCAGAAACAAGTGTATCTTCTACAAATGGAATGGTCTTCCATACTTGCAATCCTAGTGGTACTGGACCATTTTCAGAACCTGCAACATGCACCAGCAAATAATGGAGACTGAACGAACAAGATAACAGAACAGTTTGTGCTCAAGCTGAAATATTTTAAGTACAAACCTGAACTTGCTGAGTCCTCCTCTATACAAATTGCCATGTAATGAGAACTATTCAGTTCTGCAAGTGCAAATTGCCAATTCTCGGATAGACAATCACAACCAGAGTTAGAATCCTTGCATACTACTTTTGGTGCCTGGAATTCAATGGAAATCAAGACAGAACAATCAAAATGTTCAATTGCTTGCTTAGTATAAAATGATTTACTGCTAACTTGCAACAGTGGAACAATAAAGCTCCAAAGTTCTGCCATGCATAAAACAAGATGCTTTTCCTTATGCATAGCATCAACTGACAATACGGCCAAAACATATGTTAGGGGTCCAGGAGAGCAAGCTGTTAGTAGGTGTCACAAAATTTCATGTGAAAATTTGTTTAGACATGTGGCGTATGTTAAAGACAACAAGAATGGGGAAAGGTCAAAGCTGCATACCTTAGAAATCTGAACCCCATTAGTTGTTTCCAACAGGATTGAAAACCTATTGAAAGGAGCACCTGAAAATCCCCTTCCAAGGGCTTTTACATATGCTTCCTAAAAATTTAGACATCAACGATAGATAATACATGTAAGCAATGACTTTTGCAGCATCATATCAGTAACTCAGTATTATTAATCTGTAAATTATATGGGTAAATATCCTGTGCAAATGGGCTAAATATTGCAAATGCATGAATACCAGGCCGTGAATTTTATCTCAAAATATTACCATATTGGGGAAATACCTTGTGCAAAGCCATCTTTGGTGCTAACTCTTCACATGAGTCATTGGATGAGATCTCAATGAATCAGATTCATCCTTGATCCATGGATAGTATACTTATAAAATATCTCCAATTTGATTCATCTAAATCTCATCCAATGGCTCACGTAAGGAGTTAGCAAGTTAGCATTTAAAATGGGTTTGCACTAGATACATATTACGAACTTGCATGTATTAGATTAAGTGACTGAGTCAGCTGATAGACTTTAGCCTAACTCTAGAAAATACCATTACCGCTGAATGTTTTAAAGAATAGTAAATCAGCACCATGTATTGATTATGTGAAAGTTATATTGAGTAGAGGACCAAAGAGAGCCTCACTAACTTTAAGAGTCCATAGTTTTATGAATTCCTTTTGCTGAGCATCAGAATCAGAAATTTTAGCTAGATAATCGACTTCAGAAGGGGTGAAATAACGGCGAGACAAAGATAAAATACTCTTGGCTGTCTTTCGCTTCTTCTCTTCAATGTCAATGCCAATCTGAGACAGTAGAGAAAACAGCAATATCTACTGAATAACTTCCACATCAATAGAAGTATGGGCAATTGGCAATTGTTTTTCTCTCACTTTTGGTAATCATAAGGAAAGGGAACATACAGGAGCATCCATGGCAATGCCACAGGCAATCAAAGAAGATGTATGTGAAATATTGAAATGCAAAGGCCACTCCATACTGCTATCAAGCCTATCATAACATCGCCACAATATCTGATAAAACATGGAAAGCAACCAAACGCATGTTTATTACAAAGCTTTGAGTTGCAGGAAAAGAAACACTGCAAAGCTTAGCCTCTTACCTCAGGTTTGCCAAATTTGTTCTTCTTAAATTCAAATGATCTTGGATCAATTTTGCAATCTGTATCTAATCTAGTCCAAACAAATTAGCAGTAACCATATCAGTAAAATCCTGTAATGCTATCCCATGATATGTTTGATGCTACATAAAACAAAAACTAGTAACAAGAATGTATGCTTAATTGTTGACAATATAACTCGAACATGGAGCAGCATGCCCAAATTACCATACGTCAGGTTAAATTGCTGATAGTTCTCATTCTCATGTTTTAAGACTAGTTATTATCCATTTCTCATATTTACATTATTGGGAAAATCACATATGCATCGGAAAACCATTGCAGTATAGGATATGATACAAGAGGTTGAAAGCTACATGATTGATCATGATTCATGAACTATATATTTGCGCATATGCATATACAAGACATATGAATGTACACCTTATGCAAGTAGTGTTTACATGAAATAATTTATCGCATCTAAAAATTAATAATTGCATCAAACAGCTCAATCTCACCATAAGCAATATTAAGCTATTTTTCTTCCAAAGACACACACTCTTCCTCATCATTACTAAAAATTACGAGTATATATGCGAATATAGGGTTACCACCACCCATGGGTAGAATTCTATGTGCCGTCGGCCCTAACCAATGTACACTAACTCACTAATAATTATGACATCTTCACTTCAGTCCATTTCCCAATTAAAGAACTCCTAATAACTAGAATACAGATAACAAACTTTGTTAAATGATAGTAACATGCATGACAGTAAATAAAATGTGATCTACAGTTCAATAGGCAGTGGATGGTTACATACATCTTGAGAGGGTGGTGCGCAACAACGCACGGGACAACATAGCATCTTTCTGCAACGTTGCTCCGTTCATAGACAAAGCATTCTTTCTTTCCGAAGGAGAAAGGAGTTCCGCATACATCTTCAATTGGGAGTGATCATTCAACTCATCAGGGCAAAGATACCAAACATGCACCTCTCTACAACAGAAAATAAAGTCATCAATTAATGTCTTCAAAATATGCTAATGCACCAAATCACTATTAAAAGAAGGAACAGTCAACCATTTGTAAATGAAGGCACGAATTACACTCTCATTAAGTCAGCCTTTGCCCAACCCAAGAGTAAAATTACGATCAACAGCTATATCTTCAGTTGCTTTGTTGAGATGTTAATTCATGCTAATTCCAGCTGTTGGAGGCATGGAAATCCCCTACTCATGGAAACTCCCAGCTCATTTTGGGAGCGCCATGAAAATCCCCTACTCATGGAGCACCCCACCAGCCAACAAAATGAAGAATATTAAATCCAAACCCCCAGAATTTATCAAAAACCATGCTCCATTTGCCCGTCAGCACCCCCAGATCTACCAGCGTCGTAACAGGCTGCCAAGAATCACGACTTGCGAGATCAGGAAGGGGAATCAAGGAAGGGAGAGGGGGAGGGAGGGCGTACCTTCTGGACAGGAGAGGCGGCGGCGGCGGGAGGGAGGCGAAGAGGCGCCCGCCGGCGACTCCCGGCGTCCTCGGCGGCTGCGGCGGCGGCGGCGGGAGAGGCATCGCGCGGCGGAGGAGGAGGCGGTGCGGCGTCGCCTCGGTCCGTCCGTCCGGTTTGGCTTATATAGTGGGCTGTCGACGGGACCAAGGGCTGATCGGCCTGCCGGTTTGTTGAATCCAACGGCGGCGTTTCGAATCCGAGGTGCGGTGACAGCAACCGAGCCGACTTGTTTGCAGTGAATATTAAACCCTCCGAAGAATTGAGGTGACTAAAAGTGGATTTCCTCTTTTTTTTTTATTAGACCCACGTGTCATATAGAGGCGGGCACGGATGATACTAGAATATATCTATGAGTCTGTTCTTTTATGGCTGCGACTTATGGCTTTTGACTGTGACTTGTGACTTTTGACTGTGGCTGTGGCTTATGTTTTTTTAACTGTTTGTGTGATACTAGAACATACCATGTCCATTTACCCATCGGGTAAGATTTTGCTCGCACAAACATGCCTGTGGGTTTAAAGTAGGAACATGTCCACCTCTATTAGGCTATGTATCTATGGGTAAAATTGCCATATGAGTAATAGAACTTAAAACTAAGGATCTACGGGATTGAATATATTCTGAGGTACCTTGAGTGCTCATTCAGGATTTCAGGCTGATGCATATGAAGTGAAGAAGCAAGAGCTGATGCAGGAGAATGCTGATTTACGGGCGTTGTTACGTTCGATGCAGGTAAAAGATTGTGATGTTACAAGTTTCATCCTTTGCTTTTGTTTGTAATGTGTGAATATGTAATATGCTAATAAGATTCACATTGTACCATTCCTTTCGTGTTAGACATATAGGCGTTAACATTCTTTTTGAAAATTTCTATAGGTCTTAGATCTCCCAACTGCTTTGCTTATTTCAGTGGTCTGCCTGAAAAAACAATGTTTTGCTGCTATAGCTTTCCTTGTTGTACAAAGTCAGAAATGCCATGTTTTGATAGGCGAAGAAACTCAAGTGACATTTGTAGCCATCAATATCATATCTCCTTATGAAGTATTCAAAATGTGCTTATGTGAGTAATGATGCTTTACTTTAGATGGATATGCGTGAGTTCCTCAGTCCCCACTTGGTGGCAAGACGGTATGCATATGCCCAATCATCTTTTGGAGTTTATTGTTGGTTTCCATTTTTTCTGGTAACCGGAACGGTTACCGGGTTTCAAACCGACCAAATTCTATCCCTGGTCGCTCACCGGGTTTTACATCGGTTTCGAGATTTCTATCCCTGATCGGGTCTATACGTCTTGTCCCCCATGCCAATGCCCGACTGACCTACATTTGGGAACTGAATGTACAGGCATCCATCATGTCCAAGCAGGCAAGCACTTCACGAAGTCTGATAAACCAAGGTGATTTGATACATTCTACGTCCACGGAGGTGTAAAACCCCATTGATGATGATGTCATCAATTCATCCTGTCAACCTTTGATCGAGGTCTCTTGTGTAAGTAACTACCGAAGTACAGTCCAGGATAAATATAATATCTTCCTGCCATGGTCGCATGAGTTGTGTTTAGCCGCTCTCTATGTAGTTGGATGTGTAGGAGCATCTCCTCCGCCATCGCTAACCAGTAATTAATCTCTAACAATTACATGTAGCGTAATTCTCTATTGTAGCTAATACTGCTCATCTCTGAAGAAATGGACTTATCGACATTAGAGAAGTATTATTTGTTTGTTCATTCAAATATGCATTCAGTTGTGTGAGGGGTGGACATCGAGCTAGGTCCTCCTTTTATTGGGCTTCTTTTGAAATTAACACGATTTGATTTAATATTATTTTATTACTAGTTTAGAAGTATTTTTAAAATCAAGCTAACAAGGTTAGTTGAGCTAAGATAAAATTTAGTTTTATCTGAAATTGGCTTATTCAATATTTAACCAATTAACATATAAGTGATAATATTCCTCGCATGTAATTAGTGTAATCGAAAACTGGACCTCAGTTAGAAAACTGAGGTGTTGGACGTGAGATTCTCATCTGAATTTCCAACTTCTGTTGAGTGTATGTTTTATTTTTCCTACAAAATTCCCTTATTTGGAATAAGGTAGGCATACGTTTAGAGATGTAGCAACAACCGCTCAAAGACTGATAAAATCGCTGTAGCAAGTACCATATAGTTCGGTTACTGTTTGTTCGGATGATATGGTACACCTCTGCCTTTTGAGTATGGAAAGGCAGAGGATACAATTCCGTTTAGTCGTTGGTTACACGTAGTTTGGAGCATGAAATGGATCTTATGTGACACCTCGGTCCTCCATAGGGTCTAAGATGCTATCATCACACCCTTATCAATTTAAAAGTGTTGCTAATTCAACTTTTAGCAGCACCTCTCATCGCTTGGGTAACGGCGACAGTGCATACGAGCATCGAGACCAAAACAGAGTGACGGCTTGCGCTTCACGTGGCAGGCGTAGCTGAAGAAGAGCACGGAGGTGATGGGGTGTCACGATCAGGAGCGGCGGTGTCCTAGCTGACACCAGAAAAGACACGTGTGTAGGCACGTGCGCACAGGACTAGGCCTATTAGATCGACTTCTAGTGCCAAATTTTAGTAGATTGAAACCGGTAGACCATGAACGCATCTAGGGTTTGCACAACCGATGATCAAACTCTCGCAATACAGACCATCTCCATACATATGTCGTACATACAAAAGTGAGCCGCTAACTTACTGGTAGTGTCAAATAGGGTTATACCTAGGATGGGACCGATCGTGAGAGTGACATCGATTCCTGCAAACGAAAGTAAATCAAATTAGATATGAACGATCTATAAAGTTAAACTCGCTACTAGAAGTAGGGATGGCGATCGAATTTGACATCATACCGTGGCCTGTGGAGCAGTCGATGCCGATGACATGTTGAATAGCTAGTGTCATCAAGTGATTGTCTACTAATAGACAATCAACACAACTAGCAAGCGAAGTATAACACAAGTAATTAGCAATATCAAAAGTAGGTAAACAGTGGACAAAGATGTGTGAGAGAGCAATCTGATGATGTTATTTATTGATATGACTTGATGAACAAAACAGGTAGCCCATTCCCTATATTTATAGTCAGCTAACTTAAAGAGTCCTTTTAGTATATACCAATATCTCTTGTTTTGGAGATAAAGTCGAAACCACTGAACCGACATGGGCCGGCGCGCACCCCTTAAGAGGTGCCGGTTATACAACAACAATATCATTAAATGGACAAAATTGACAACTAACGGTAGGTAAAATTTTGGTCCATTCATTCGTTCATGTCTTAATTTTGGTTAATGCAGTCTCGATCACGGCCGCTCATCAACGAATCTTTCAACTTCTTGCCTTCAATTCGTTCAACCAAAGCCACCAATTGGACAAAAAAAGGAGCGATGGATGTACCTTGAGTAGTCTTGTCAGCAGCAGCTTATTGCGCACAGCAAGTGGCTGAAACCGAAATGCAAAGGATGATCATTTCAAATAGTAGTGTTCTAATGTTGTCTGAACTGGAAGTTAGAATTTTTTTTTGTTTCAAATCTCTATTAACAACAGTTTTATTGGGTGTGAATATAAAACGATGTAGAATTTTATATCCCGTTTGGAACACTAGATTTTTTTTTCCTAAATCCTGTGGGAATTGAATGTTTCATACGAAGCTCATGCGTTTCAAATAGACCCTAAAGGGTTCATTTGTTAAACTTCATTTACTATGTATGGGTTCCCTGGTTTTAAAATCAAACAAGCGGTTAGAAAATTTGCGTTGGTCAAAGTCACTCATAAATTACACCCAAAAAAAATCCTATCCTTGGAGATAGAGATTGAAGATAGTACCTAACATATTCTGAAAAAGATTATTCATATGCTTCAAATCCAATCATGGGTTTTTTTTGTGCGTGTGGTTGTGGTGATGGAGGGGGGCAAGGATATTCTTGTATTAGAAGCAAATTATTTTGTAGTGCTGAACGACTGAAAGCCCTATCAAGATTACATAAAAATGATGGCCCTTTTCTACCTTTTCGATTGTGAAAAAATGTCATTTTTACCCCTCCAGACCTAAATTCAAACTTGCCAAAGATGCTCCGTACTAGTTCATTTTTATATGACCATTTGATTCAAGGGACTTGCACTTGAGTGCATTAAATGTTAACTTTGCATGTTTTGTTATGTGCATTGATGTGTTTCTGTTAACACCCTGTCTTATACATCATTACGCTAAAAAAACGAACAATTTTTCTCGTGTTGTCTCATACCAAAAGTTATTATAACTAATTCCATTCAAGTCATAAAACTAATGAGCCATTAAACACTAGCCAACAACATCTTACAGCATATTTAGGAATGGAGGACAACAGAGGGGTGGAAGAGACTCTAGCTCGGTAGCTTTTCTCACAGGTAAAAGGTAGAAAAAACAGAAAAATTTAAGAAAATAGTAAAAATGACATTGTGCGAATCTAAATGTATTTGGAGTGGTATAGGAAAGAAAATCCTTAGAGTAGTATTATGAAAGTGATATATTATGAATTTTCTCTATTTATAAAGTAGGACAAGGCAGTTCATGAGCCGGTACAATTGGAATGCGCACTAGGCAATTTGTTGTGTGGTGACCGCAAGTCCCGTGTGTGCTGAGCAACTAATTGCTTTAAACTCTACTTATAGTTCTGAGTAATTAGTAAAGCACACTTTTCCTGGAAAAAATGTATTCCACTCAAGAGATGGAAACACACAGTTCACTACCAAAACACAATGTCCTCCTCTCAACACACACACTGTCCTATAAAGCATCTATAATTTCTCTTAAAATAAAGCTCTACTTAAATAATACCACGTTTGATACTCAATTGCTAGTTTTCGGTCCGCTCGTTTCAGTGATAACTTCTGGCTTCTAGATTTTAATCCACAATTCCTTAATTTTATCCTTTTTTAGTTTTTGGTTTTTTGACTTTTTTTTATATTCCTTCGTATTATTCGTGGTGGGTTAACCTATTTTTTATTTTTTAATTTAATTACGTAAATTTATCCTCCCAACTGCAGTCCTCAACCCTAGACCAAAGTTCCACGGTCCTCTCCTCAGCTCCTCACTTGGTCACTTCACACCTACATTATCCTCCCAACTGCAGCAAAAAAGAAGAACCAAACCACCCCAATCAACTTATCTGCACTAGTCCTCTCCCCACACCACAGTCCCTCCATTTTTTCTTTCCCAATTGCAAAACAAAACTCCAGAGATTGCTCTCAGAAAGTTACATCAGAGTAATGCGTGCGTGAGAGCGGAGGGAGAGAGAGAGAGAGAGAGAGAGAGGCTGATATATATCCTGGGAGGTAGGGTGAGGTGAGGGGGAGAGGAAGAGCACAAGCCCACCTCCCATTTCCAACCCAGATATCCTCGTCATGATCCCATCATCATCGCTTTCGCCTTTGTAGCACCACCTCACCCGCGTTTCTTGGCCCAGCGGTTCTTGGATTGGATTGGATCCACTCCTCGCGCGTTTCTTGGATTTCTTGCCAAGGAGAGAGATGGCGGAAATGGCCGTGACCGTCGCCGCCGGGACCCTCCGATCGTGCTCCGGCGTTTCGCCGGAGGCGTCCGGGAGCCGCCAGCTCGCCGGGTGGCGGCCTCTCGCGCCGGCGGCGCCCGCTAAGCTCAGGTGAGGAGATTGGCCAAGATTTTCTTTTCTTCTTGGCGCATTAGATTCTGAGCCTTTCTTTAGCGTTTCGTTCTGTGTGGATGGTAAGATGCTGCGCTTGGATTTAAAGATTCATAGCTTTAAAGGTTTGAGCTTTTTTAGAATTTGGAATCGAGTGCCTTTTGGAATTCATACTGCAGAATATAGTTCTGTCCAGTGAGGAGTATAGAATTTAGTTTGATTCATGGGCTTATCTTGGATGCTAATTTACATCATGATGGTGTCCCTTGATGCTTAGATTCATTTGTTTTGTTTAAGTTGCAGAATATGCCAAAAACTACTAGTTGGTCTGGTTGCTCAGGATGATATAATAGTTAATGGTCGTCCTAATTGGTTAATGTGTTCAGGAGACTGATACTTGTTCTTGCCTTATGAGCTGTTTGGTCTATATATTGACAGATGCCTGGTCTTCAATCCCCTGATTGGACGGGGACAATATAAGTTCTTAGCCATAGTGTGGTCAGGGGATGTCTACTGAGTGATGCTTGCACAATTTCTCCAGTGGAATGGAGTGAAGAAATGCCATCGGCTGATTCCTGCTGATTGTTCCCTGGTTGAAATGGGATAGTGCCATAGTGGATTTTGTTTGCTTGTGGTTTTCGTTTACAACCAGTCAGTAAAATGTTTTGTTACAACCAGTTAAGCTAAAACATTGACGGCTAGTGCAGCCAATGGGAGTGTTTTGGTGGGGAGGGGTTGATTAGATTTTGTTGATGCATCGCGTAGGTTGGACTTGTTTCCTTCATAGATTTATGAACCTTTTGGGTTATAGTTTCCTGTGCTGATAAAGTGTAAGCCTGTAAGGGGAAAGCATATTCCTTGCTTTGTGGTTTTGCAAAATTTTGCTCCTTCGAGTTGCTAGATAATAATACGTTTAAGCTTTTATTTGTCCTTTATTCTATTCTATTATGCGATAAACATTTTTTCCTGCTGTTCTATCAAGTTCCAGAAGTCGCTTCCATGATTTTCCTTGATACTTTGTTTCCTGACAAGGCGGTTCTAGTCTTTTCGTAATGCACAACTGCATATCGAGAAAATTTACTGTAGTCTGAAAACAGTGGAGCAGTCTATCCACTGGTCCTTGAACTTAACCGACATGCGCATTTTTGCAAATTCTGTTAGACCCATGGAGTAATTTAAAGATTATATGGTCTATTGGGTTCATTCATGAAATTCGGGAGTAATTCTGGGATTTCTTTTAATCACAGGGGAGTATTGATTAGTGACCTGTTCACTACAGTATGTTATATATGAGAAGTAAAGTTATCGTAATGAAAAACTGTATTAAGGGGACACTTGCTGTGGCTTGTGGACAAGCTAAAAGGGCTGTTCTATACATGCTTTTCTACTAGTTTTTTTTGTCTTCCACTGATTAGACAACTTAAACTGCTACGAATGTACTTTTGGATGTTCAGTTCAGTCATCTATTTCCTGCACAACGCATCGACGTTAATATTATGGAACCTATGGTTATTTGTTATTTTTTCTTGCTAAGTCATAATCTTTCTATTTAGAATTCCAGTATTCGTTTTATCTTTTGTGTAGTATTTACACCCTAATTATTTTGTCTGTCTAGATTGTCCTCTCCAGCTGTGAAGGTTCCAAGAGCTGCTTCCTCTGCGGCTGTTGAGGTAGATAGCATAGCTTACCACAAAACATTGGATGAACTTCCATGTTCAACTGCATATACTTTGGTTAGCAGGACGGGAGCTCTAGCAACACTGATACAGTTCCTACCCCGAAAGTTATAATAGATCAAGACTCTGATCCGGATGCAACTATTGTGGAAGTAACCTTGGGTGACCGTCTTGGTGATCTTCTTGATACTGTATGTTGTTCACGTTAACTTCTCAGTGTAGTTTCACCATTCAGTGGGCAATCTCATTGTCATTTCTACCATCTTAGTTTTATGAGAAACATGCTGATTATTTTAATGTGAAGATGAATGCCCTGAAGAACTTAGGGCTAAATGTTGTGAAAGCTAGTGTCTCCCTCGATTCTTCCGGCAAGCACAACAAGTTTGCTATAACGAAATCGTAAGTGAATCTTCTATGCTATTTCAGATACGTAAAGCTTAACACGAGGCATCTCTCATATAAGTTTGAATCTCCTTACAACAGAATGTGACATCTTTCTTCATTGTACTTTTCTGCATCTATCAGTTCTTGTCTAGAATGAGTGACAGGAATACTCTACAGGTCAACTGGCCGCAAAATTGATGACCCAGAGTTGTTAGAGGCAGTACGATTGACGATTATTAACAACATGATCCAGTATCATCCTGTAATTGCCTTCAACTTCTTCTTGTTGTGTTAACATGAAAAATTATTAACAACTACTTTCTTGTCATTTATTTGACACCAGGAAGCTAGCAGCCAATTGGCTTTGGGTGCAACTTTTGGGCCAGAGCCCCCTACGGAACAGGTAGCTGCTTAAATTCATTTGTAAATCAAAGACTGCCGCATCCTTTATCTCATATAATCTTGAAGAACCGAAAACATTTCAATCTCTCTATGGAGGTCCCCAAACCATCTTATTTATCTTAGGAGGATGTTGCACATGAAGGTGTGCAATACAATCTATTTTGTAGTGAATTTATATGCTAGGAATGTCTTACTTGGTTGTAGATTTTATATACCTGTTTGATTGCTAATTCTAACGCATACCAAGGTCTTATGCTAAACATGGACTTGACATCAAATGAAATTCATATGTTTTCATTAGGTAAACCTTGTATGAACTCCACATACTACCATGGCCTTGCGATTGCAGTCTGATGTAGCATCAGAGTTATGTCTTTCTTGTGCTTGAGACTTGTAAACACTTTCTGTACATAAATATTTTTTGCTCGTAAATTGCCAGGTTGATGTGGACATAGCAACCCACATAGATATCTATGATGATGGTCCTGACAGAAGGTATAACATCTTTTTTGTGTAGTGCTTTAGTCCTCATAATGCAAGGAAAAAAACACTTTTTTATCTGCATCGGAATAAAGGATATGTTAATTGGAGTAGAAGCAAGATAAGAACATGTTTTTTGTGGTTAAGGCTTGTGCCCTAAAGAAGATATCTGATCCAGGATTTAGCTGCCATTGATGTGTTTGTCATCTGGAATGACTATGACCAGATTTTTGTTTGAAGATTTTGAATAACAAAATATGTTGCCAGTTGCCTACAATGTATTTACAGTTATGTTGCACTTTGCTTGCTTGACCCACTGCAGTAAGGTCCTTAACTGAGATGGTGGATTATTTCAAACAGCCTACCTGCGAGATCACTTTGATTTGATCACCTATATTGTTCCATTCCAGCTTACTTGTGGTGGAAACAGCTGACCGTCCAGGGTTACTGGTTGATCTTGTTAAGATCATCTCCGACATCAACATCACTGTCCAATCTGGAGAGTTTGACACTGAGGTGATACATTGTCTAGAGGTCTTCTTTTATACCAGGAACCATTCCTCTCCTGACATTTTGTGTCTTGCAGGGGCTACTGGCTAAAGCAAAATTTCATGTCAGTTATAGGGGTAAACCACTGATCAAGGCTTTGCAACAGGTAAAGCTTATCATACCTGCATTTTCTTTTGGGCTGCCCTATAGGATTCTCATCAAACCAGGAATATTGAAAGAGTCCAGCCCTTGTTCTTCCAACAGGAAACACCTAAATATTTACCGTTTCAATTGGGATCTAATGTGGTATTTGGTGTTTTGTGCCCTTGTTCTGATTTAGCTTGTTTCTGCAGGTTCTTGCTAATAGCTTGCGCTATTTCTTGAGGAGGCCGACAACAGAGGAGGCTAGTTTCTAGTTTCTAGGCAGATGATTTAAAAGACAACATAGGAGAAAACAGGGGAGGATAATTTATGAGATGGGATTCACATGAATTTGACACTATCATCAAAGTTATTATTTACAAAAAATGCATAATTCTCAAAAGACAGGCATACTTGATGTTGTGGCGCATACGCATTTGAGCTATTTTCATTTGAAGACAGGGCATCCGTTTTTACTGCAGAAAGCCTTGCAAGGTTTCGTGCTAGCGCGATTCTCAAGCATGTAACACGTGATAATTGCGCTACCTGGGATTAGAGGTGGGACCCGGCTGGCCCAGCGTAGCTAGCTCAAACACGGAGCGTGGCACGAACGGCGGGAAACCGGCTCATCGGCCGGCACGACGGAGCCCGGCCTAGCGTGCCGTCACCGGCTGCTGGTCCGCCTAGCGTCGGGCTCGTCTCGCAAGCCGCACCGCAATCTTGCGCTCCATTTCCCCATGGTCGCGCTACAAGAAGTACAACGAGATGCACCAGAACCAGATAGAACAAAGAAAGGCACGGCAGTCAGCAATCACTCATCGGGATTCAGGACTTAAACGTCCCCAAAATCACACACAAAATTATCTTTGGTACTGTTTCAATGACTTTAGTACTCTTAAGTTATTTCAATACTTGTTTCAAAAACCTATCTGTATGTCATGCATGTGTACGAACAGCGCTAAAAGTGGCAGTGGAATGTCCAGAAACAGCATGCTTCCAAACACGGTTATCCAGTTCATGTAACAAACTAACAGTACCGATCTAGATCCAATAGATGAAATACTTTGCCTTCTTTCCTCCTATTTAAGTACTATTTTGGTAAAAAGTACTTAAATTTTTTAGATGTTGGGTGCATATCTATCTCTATATATCCACTAGCTAGCTTGCTTATTAGTTGTTAGCATGTGATATGATACACTGAGAAATGCTCTAATACATATTATTCTTTTATTTATAGCCTTCTTACATCAATTATATACTAGTTTTATATAAGTTAAATTATGTAAAAATGATATGATAATTTGTAAAAAAGAGGAACAAAATAAACTATAAAGAACACAACAAAAACTATACAAAAATCCTACTTGATCGTTTATGTTGTGGCTTCTGATGATATTAAACAAATTGATTACTCCGTTATCATATTGTTGACATAGAAAAAAATCACAAAGTCAAAACCATAAAGTACAAACAAAACAATAACTAATGGGTAAAAAATTGAGTGCTCACAAATAAAAAAAACACTGTCATCTAACAAATCTCGATAATATATATATATATATATATATATATATATAGCTTCAAACGACGGATGAGGTCGTTAACGAGGATATGGGATCGTTGGCCGTATGACGTACTTGATCGACGATCCCGATCCCGATCCTAGGTAACTAGGATATAAAAGTCTTTTCCTCTCTTAACTCAATTAACCCGTCTAATCAAATCAAACAATATATTTCGAACTAAGTTTGCTGCAAAATAAAACTTTGAGTTAAGCTAACCTAGCTTAGGTTACTTCAACTCGAAACCAGAATACCAGATATATATCATATTATCTACGAGCAGAATCTCACATGGTTTGCTCTTTCAAAAAAAAAAAAAAGCTGCAATTCCGAAATCTACTGTTATTCTATTCTGTATTTGCGCACAAGAATCACAATTCCAATCAAAGACGGTTAAGCACTGCACCAGAACTGTCTATCGTCGATCCTTTTGTTGGAAAGTAACGCTTAATTAACGCTAACAAATCCATGACCCACCCGACACAATAGGCGCAACAACCGAACTGTCTGCCGGCCCAAAATCACGTTGTTAATTACAGTGCTACGGCCCCTGTTTGTTTAGATTTTTTACCTCGCTTACAAACAAAAAAAACCAAAGTTTAAATAAAGAAGTGACTTTTTATCTAGTTTATAAAAATCTTAAGCTATTTTAAGCCTAAAAGCTATAGGAGATGTGCTTTTTATTTGGATTTTGTATAATTGAATATCTCTTTGCCACTCAAGTTCACTAAAATTATCCACTAAATACCATTCATATATAACTCCGGATCCTTTTATTTTCTCCTTTTTCCTCCTTCCCACTCTATTTCTTTTTTCCACTTCGCCTCCCTCACCATCTCGCTCTCCCGATGCCGTCATCACCGCGCCCCAACTCTCGCCAACGCCGTCCCCGCACCCAACTCTGCCAGACTCCCTCTTCCCTGCGCCCTAACTCCACTGGCGCCATCCCCGCACCCCAACTCCGCCGGCCTCCCTCTTCCTCGCTCCTGATGCCGTCGGCATCCCTCTTCCCCACGCCCGACACCGTCGACGTCCCACGTCCCCGTGCCCCAACTCTGTCGGCCTCCCTCTGCCCCTGATCAATGATTCATGCTCAAAGTAGTTCTCAAAATTCTGTAAATTTCCACTGATTGTTTGTGTTCATATATTATTTGTGAATTTGTTATGTGTTCATGCATGATCAGTTGCATATTTATGTGTAATTCTCAAATTGTGATGTGCGAATTTGATATCTTCTTATCTTATTTGTCAAAGTATATTTCAGATATTTATTATTGAAGACAATAAATCAAAAAACCTAAGCATAAATAAATAGGGCCTTAGTTGGCTTTGCTTAAAAGCTAGACACTTATAAACTAATTAAACCAAAAGACTAGTTTTAAACTATAAATCAAAAAGTCTAAGTATAAACAAATATGGCCTACTTCTACTGCTACTAGTTGGGATTTGATTCGATCGATGTGGTATTTGCAACTACACGTTAATTAACGATCGATTGAAAGGCATCTCTACGGAGAATAAAATCTTTTAATTTTAGCTGTCATATATATCGCTATTTTTTTTAAAAAAAAAAGAGTCGGTGATGATGATGATTCATCTCCTCCAACTCCCCTGCACTTTGCTTAAAAAATCTTTAACAAAAATTAAAAAAAATACTAAAAAATACAAATTCTACTACTCTAAAAATTCTCTAATAATAATATAATTATATCAGGTGCACAGCTGAGCCGAGGGCTTGGAGGGACAACGCAGCCGAGCGCATGGGCCGAGGAGGCTGATCTCGACAATATTAATTTATCATGTTAGAACAATATGATTTTTTTTTCTGTAGCAGAATACAGATATTTGAGTAGTAGTAGTTTCATTACTTATCGCAAGTTTATCCGTAAACTTTTCTACCGGGATCGATGCATGAGCTAGCTGAAACAAAACATATTTTTTTCTGAAGCTTTTTTCCCGGTTTTTATCAACAATCTTTTCTATATTTCAGCGTATAATTAAGGAGCGTTATTTAAGGACAGCATACATATGTACGTGTGTACGTGACACAACAACAATATTTATTTAATCATTATTAAAATTGACTAGCTAGAGTCAACTGCTAATAGCATGCACCACAAGGATGATCCATGCACAAGCTATGCATCACGCATGTTTTTTCTTAATAAAATTACGCCAAATATATGGAAGAGAAAGGTATGACATGCCTGCCACGTCGAATTATAGTTTCTTTCCTCGAGATCGAGTCTCACACAAGCAAGGAATTAATTCGATCAAGAAGCAAGCAGCTAGCCCATCCCATTTTGGGATTAAAACGAGGTCGATCGGAATTAAAATGTAAGGGTATGAATAAATATTATCTAAATATTTTCTTCCTAACTATCATTCAGATTTATGACTATTAGATTACAAATTCAACGACTATGAATTATCTCTCCACTCTCTTCAAAAAATCTCTCTCTCCTCCAAAAAGAGATTGTCTTAAATCTAGATGATTGTTAAGAAGAACATATCCAGGTGATACCTAGACATATCTAAAATACAGCGATAAGTGGGTAGAATAACAACGAGAAGGTACGTGAGTATTCTAGCTCGTTGGTTGTTTGCTAATTGGAGACATGGATGCAGGCACCAGATCGAGAGGCAAAGGATATACCAGATTCGATCACCTGATGCATGCATGCCTGGCTGCCTGCCCGTTATTCTTAGCTCACTCCTATCTACATGCATTTCGTACGAACAGCTCCTTTTAATTTGCGTATGCGTACGAACAGGTGATTACGTGCACGCACGTCGCATGCATGCGCGATGGACGTGGCGAACAGGAAGCCTGATGGATGGATGGTGCTGCATGCACGGGTGAACTGGTTGCGCACGGTGAATCACAGCCGTCCATAAGAGATATGAGAAAGAGGCCGGATCGGTAATAAGAGATATGATAGGCGTAGGCTTGGGCGGGGCGGGGCGGGGCACGCGCCTATAAAACGGGGGCCGCTCCCTCTTTTTCCGACGACGTATCTATCTACTACCGGCGGCGGCGGCGGTGGCTCTGCGCCCCGGACTGCGGCAGAAGGAGGAGATGGCGGCGGCGGCGGACGTTCTGGAGCAGATCAAGAACGAATCTGTTGATCTGGTGAGGGCAAAATCGATCGGATCTATCGCTTCTTCTCCTTCTAGCTTCCTCTCGCTGTTGCAAGTTCCAACGAGCGAGTCTTAATTTGCTGCTGTTCTTGAGTTGGTTTTTTTTTTGTGATTTTTCGAGTACGTACGATCTTCGATATGAATAACGAATTCTTGGGAAATATGAAAAAGGGTAGATCCAATCTGGCCACTTCACGCGGATTTAATAAAAACAACGACTTCTACGGGCTGGAAATATGCAGAGTTGATCGAATCTGACGCGTTTGCCTTTGATTCACGAGTTAGCTAGCTCGTCTAGTTTCCACTTCTTTCATCTTCACGGATCACCCTTTTTTTTTTCAATTTTTGTGATCTGCAATCACCTAGTAGTGGTGATTACATGTCTCGGTTGCCAAAATTCAATCCGTACTAACCCCTTTTTAATAATCTTTCGTATGCGTGCGTTCATGGCGGAGCACATCCCAATGGAGGAGGTGTTCGAATCGAGATGCAACCGAGAAGGCCTTACCTCCGACGAGGCCCAGTAGCGTGTCGCCGTCTTCGGGACCAACAAACTCGAAGAAAAGAAGGTTGGTTTTGATCTTATTCGTGGCGTTAAGATTTTCGCTGGGTTTTATTTAGGGTGTGTTTTGGTTTATTGGTTTAATCTCGAGCTTTGCGACCTTCCGTAACAATGGTGGTATGACGGTTGCGCGTGCCCGCAGGAGAGCGAGATCCTCAAGTTTTTGGGGTTCATGTGGAACCCTCTGTCGTGGGTGATGGAGGCGGCTGCCGTCATGGCCATCGCGCTGGACAACGGCGACCACCGCCCGCCGGACTGGCAGGACTTCATCGGCATCGTCGTGCTCCTCATCGTCAATTCCACCATCTCATACGCTGAGGAGAGCAACGCCGGGAGCTCGGCCAAGGCGCTCATGGCCAACCTCGCCCCCAAGACCAAGGTGCTCCGCGACGGTCGCTGGAGCGAACAGGAAGCCGCCGTCCTCGTCCCCGGAGATATCATCAGCATCAAACTCGGGGACATCGTCCCAGCCGACGCGCGCCTCCTCCTCGACGGAGACCCTCTCAAGATCGACCAGTCGGCGCTCACCGGCGAGTCTCTGCTGGTGACCAGGGCCCCCGGCGATAGCGTCTACTCGGGGTCCACGTGCAAGCAGGGCGAGATCGAGGCCGTCGTCATCGCCACCGGCGTGCACACCTTCTTCGGCAAGGCGGCGCACCTCGTCGACACCACCAACCAGGTCGGCCACTTCCAGAAGGTGCTCAAGGCCATCGGCAACTTCTGTATTGCCGCCATCGCCGTCGGCATGCTCGTCGAGATCATTGTCATGTACTTAGTCCAGCACCGCCGCTACCGCGACGGCATTGACAACCTCCTCGTGCTACTCATCGGTGGCATCCCCATCGCCATGCCCACCGTGCTGTCCGTCACCATGGCCATCGGCTCCCACCGGCTGTCGAAGCAGGGCGCCATCACCAAGCGCATGACGGCCATCGAGGAGATGGCCGCCATGACCGTGCTCTGCAGCGACAAGACGGGCACGCTCACCCTCAACAAGCTCAGCGTCGACCGCGGCCTCATCGAGATCTTCGCCAAGGACGTCGACCAGGACCAGGTCCTCCTGCTCGCCGCCAGGGCCTCGAGGGTCGAGAACCAGGACGCCATCGACGCCGCCATGGTCGGCATGCTCGCCGACCCCAAGGAGGCCAGGGCCGGCATCAAGGAGGTCCACTTCCTCCCCTTCAACCCCGTCGACAAGCGCACCGCCCTCACCTACATCGACCTCGCCGACGGCACCTGGCACCGCTCCAGCAAGGGCGCTCCCGAGCAGGTCTTCTTCTTCTTCTTCTTGCATGTATCACAACTTGTTTGCTAACTTTCATGGTGTTTTTTGTGCAGATTTTGGCCCTCTGCAACTGCGGAGAGGGTTTCAAGAACAGGGTGCACACCGTGATCGACAAGTTCGCCGACCGCGGCCTTCGATCCCTCGCGGTCGCAAGACATGTATGATTTCTTTTCTGAATGTACAACTGCACAAGTACGAACTGCAGATTCTGTTTCTTCTTGTGTGTAACGTTAGTCGGGTGCTGCAGGAAGTGCCGGAGAAGAGCAAGGACAGCCCTGGGGGGCCGTGGGAGTTCGTCGGCCTTCTGCCCCTCCTTGACCCTCCGAGGCACGACAGCGCCGAGACCATCAAGCGGGCGCTCGGCCTCGGCGTCAATGTCAAGATGATCACTGGTACATTGCCCCTTTGATTCTACTGTTTCTTTCTGCAATGGAAGATTGAGAGGCTGTTCAGGCTCTGACATCGAGTGTGACATATGTGCTGCAGGTGATCAGCTTGCCATTGCCAAGGAGACCGGGAGAAGGCTCGGCATGGGCACGAACATGTACCCCTCCTCAGCGCTGCTCGGGCAGAACAAAGATGAATCCATCGCTTCGGTCCCCGTCGATGATCTGATCGAGAAGGCTGATGGCTTCGCCGGCGTCTTCCCCGGTTAGCACGCGAGAGCTGCATCGCGATTCGATCTCATTCTTCATGGATGTTGCATCTTGTTAGCTTGTATAGCGTATGGTAATCTCAAGTTGCAATCTTGCGATGCAGAGCACAAGTACAACATCGTCAAGAAACTGCAGGAGATGAAGCACATCTGCGGGATGACTGGGGACGGCGTGAACGACGCGCCTGCGCTGAAGAAGGCCGACATCGGGATCGCCGTCGCCGATGCTACCGATGCGGCCAGGAGTGCCTCCGACATTGTGCTTACCGAACCTGGGCTCAGCGTCATCATCAGTGCTGTGCTCACTAGCCGAGCCATCTTCCAGAGGATGAAGAACTACACCGTGAGCAATCTCTGCCTGACAACCCACCATGGTTATACCCTTTTTTTTCGGTTACAATTCTGACTGTTCTCTCTCTCGTTCTACTCTTGTTATTGCCTAGATTTACGCGGTTTCGATAACAATTCGTATTGTGGTAAGTAACCTTGTTGTGAGGCCTCGAAGAAACCCACTTTTCCAACACTGTAAGGCACCTGTTTGAAACTTTTTTGTGTTGTCAATCTGCAGCTCGGCTTCATGTTGATTGCACTGATCTGGAAGTTCGACTTCTCGCCGTTCATGATCCTGGTCATTGCCATTCTGAACGACGGTGGGTTTGGACAGCAACTTGAAGATGCTGAACCTCTCGTTGCTCCCTGCGTTATCAATCATTCGCGTGCTCAACTTGTTCGTGTGTTTAATTGGTTCAGGTACAATCATGACGATCTCGAAGGACAGAGTGAAGCCATCCCCTCACCCAGACAGCTGGAAGCTGAGAGAGATTTTCATCACCGGCATCGTGTACGGCACCTACCTGGCCTTGACGACTGTGGTCTTCTTCTGGGCCATGAGGAGCACCGACTTCTTCACTGTAAGCATTCCTTTGCCCTCTCCATCCATGACCAACCACGTCAAGATGCATGCTAAACCTGTTGCCATTGTTGCAACTGCAGAACACGTTCCACGTGAGGTCGCTAAGGGGCAACGAAGGCGCGATGATGTCTGCCCTGTACCTGCAAGTGAGCATTATCAGCCAGGCCCTGATATTCGTGACCCGGTCGCGCAGATGGTGCTTCCTGGAACGGCCCGGGTTCTGGCTGTGCTCCGCGTTCGTCCTTGCGCAGATCGTAAGCCCGCTTTCCTCTCCTCCTTGCCGCCATGGATGGACAGCTGAGTTTGCATGCATCAGTAAACTGAATCCAAACTGCTGCTGCCTTGCCACCACAGGTTGCCACTTTGCTGGCGGTGTACGCGAACTTGGGGTTTGCTCGTATCCGTGGCGTCGGGTGGGGTTGGGCCGGGGTGATCTGGCTCTACAGCATCGTCACCTTCGTCCCCCTCGACTGGTTCAAGTTCGGCATCCGCTACCTGCTGAGCGGCAGGGCATGGGACAACATCTTCGAGAACAAGGTATAGATCCTTTGTTGCCTCGTCATAGTTTCTTTCTTGAGCTAAATGTCTGACATGTTCCTTGCCGAGCTGCAAAACACAGATTGCGTTTTCCACGAAGAAGGACTACGGCAGGGGGGAGCGCGAGGCGCAGTGGGCGACGGCGCAGCGAACGCTCCACGGCCTCCCGACGTCCGAGATCCTCAACGAGAGGAGCAGCTACAGGGAGCTCTCGGACATCGCCGAGCAGGCCAAGCGCCGAGCAGAGGTTGCGAGGTAAGCCTCGCGCACTAGACTAGGTTTCGGTTGCATCTGTCGATCCACCACGCGGTCGCTCTGAACTGAACGTTTAATCCGCTGCAGGCTGCGTGAGCTGAACACGCTCAAGGGCCGGATGGAGTCGACGGCGAGGCTCAAGGGGATCGACATCAATACGATACAGCGCCACTACACCGTCTAACTGTACGTCGCTTCGTGCTCGGCGCTGCGGATTTTCAGGAGCAGCGCCGAGCGAACGTCGTCGTCTGCAATTTTAATCTATAGTTCGATTTGAGGTCGGAGCCGTCAAGGTCTAGTAGGTTGCCAATGGCTCAAGGCCTGGTCGTTTTAATTTAGTACTGTTTAGTTTGCCGTCTGAGAAAGTCGAAACCGGCATGCCTCATTTGGCACAGGGTGTAGCCTTTTTTATGCACCTTTTGTACGACTTGCCGTGTATTAGCATATATACAGTGGAAAGAGATAAATTTTAGACAGGGGGTTCACGAATTCCGAGGCACTTCTCACTCCCTCTCACGTTGGATACATGGATCGATCAGAGTTGTGCAGTGTGCCGACATGTATACATATGAATATATCAGATATGAATATTTGTGTCATTGTATCCAACAAAATATAGAGTGAGAGAGGAGGAAGGGCACAAACTTAGCCAATGTTTGGGCCAACCCGTCGCTTTGTTGAGTACTTTCAGGGTGTCGGCAGACTGCTACAATATAGTATCTTATTATAGATACTACTGTGGCGCGCATCCGCCGCCGCCTCGAGCGCTTCGGCGCCGTCCGCGACGCCAACGTCTTTTACTGGTTCCAGAACCGCCGCTCCCGCTCCCGCCGCCGCGCACCAGCTCCAGCAGGCCTGCGGCGGCGCCCAGATCCCGCCACCGCCGCCGGCCACACGACGTCAACACTTCTCCTTCATCATGCACGGCCAGCTGTGCGGCCGCGTGCCCACGGCCGCGCCCGTGCCATCCGCGGCCGCGGTCCCCGCGGCCTCCCACTTCTGGGCGGATGACGTCTACGGCGGAGACGACCTCTTCGCCATCTCCCGGCAAATGGGCCTCATGGCACGCGGTGGCGGCCACCGACTCCTCGCAACTGATCTACCAACCAACTGGTTAGTTACTGTACATTGCATGTGAAATCTCATAACCGTCAAGCTTTTTCTCTCATGCTGTCATGCATGTAGTCTCTCCAACTGTGACCATTGATGATCATATGTGCTTACTAATGGATTGATGTAAGTTGCAGGGACGATCCAAGTGTTCATCAATGGTGCGGCGTACGAGGTGCCGAGCGCGGGCTTATTGGACTTGGCAGGCACGTTTGGGCGTGACGCGATGCTGGTGCACTCCTCCGGCGAGGTCCTCCCGGTGAACGAGCACGGCGTTCTCACGAAGAGCTTGCAGATGGGGGAATGCTACCGCCTGGTTAGTGAGTTTATTTGTTCATTTTTGTACTAATTAAACTTATAATAGGTTCTAGTTTATATATTCTTAGTATATAATCATGATCATCTAATTACTTGTTCCTTGATGTTTGTAGGTTGCGAGATCGATCTAGTTAGCTGGATCTAGCCAAATTGAACATTCAAGATTTATATATATATATATATATATATATATATATATATATATATATATATATATATATATATATATATATATATATATATATATATGCTTCATTAAGAGATTGTTGCCCAGATCATATCAGTGTGTGCACTAATGTACTCCATCGATGTATATTACTATATGATCGATGCATCGTCCCCTTGAGAGTTCCTTTCGATGTTGGGGATGTTGTAGCTTAATTACTTGAGAAATGAGTTCCCAGATTAATTGTTCAAAGCTAGTGCATTTGGTTTGTACGATTTCTGAGGTATTTGTTTGCATATGCTACACTGGAAATCTGAGTGCTAGCCTCGATCCTCGTATATACAATTATATCCTCATATATACAATTATTTGTATCTAGCTACGATGACAAGTGTTACTTAATTATTAGTTCACTACTAGAAAACGGCTCATCCCTCACGGTTCAAAACCGTCAGGAAAATACAAAAAACCGTCAGGTTAAATTTGCCTGACGGGCTCCCGTCAGGCAAAATCTCTCAGGGCTGGCTGGAAAGGAAAATTAAATTTGGCTGACGGTTACCCGTCAGGGAAATTTAACTCGACCAGATACCCGTCACGGAAAAATTAATTTTCCTGACGGGCTAAACCGTCAGCAAAAATAATTTAACCTGACGGTGGTAGCCGTCACGGAAAAATAAATTTTCCTCACGGGCCAAACTGTCGTGAAAATACATTTCTTGACGGTTTAGTCGCCGTCAATACAATATCTTGGCCCGCAAGAAAATTGGATTTTTTTGAGGGGGCCTAACTGTGAGTAAAACTGATCAGACCGTCAGGAAAATTTATTTCCTTATTGTTTGTGTTCTTGTCGAGGAAAATATAGGCTGACCGTTTGAACCGTCAGCAAAATTGACAGAAAGCACTAGCCTGTAACCGATTTTTTCAGCCGACAATGAATAAACAACTTACAAGACAAGCATTGATATCTAAATCTTACACAACCATATAATCAAATTAATGACAACACCATCCTTGCATCAATCAAGAAACATATAATTAAACAACCATATAAAAAGTTCAGTTTTCATAAACAATCCCTAGATTGATTCATGTTCACACAAGCATACCAATTCATAAACTTCACCTCCAGTTGGTTCATCCATCCAAAGACATCTAAAATCAAGTACCACATACAAAGTCTCTATTTCCATTACATTCAAGTTCAGCTAGTCAAAAGAACTACAAGAGATCACTGAAAATCACATGGCAGCATGTTGTTATCGCCATCAATGTCGCCACTGCAGTTGTCCCTGTCGTTTACATCAACGTTACCATCGACAGCACCGTCATCCGGTTGTGAGCCCACATGAGAGGATCCAGTCCCAAGTCCAGTCCCAGTCCCTTGCTGCAAGGTGAAAACATTATGTCAACTTGAGTTGAAGAAGCCATAATAGCCTGTAATGTTGTTTGAATTATCACAATCCTATAATACACATCCCACAATATCATGTCTTGTACAACATGCACCGTAAGAATTGTTTTATGGAGTAATGGAGATTTTATCATGTGATTCTCAACCGATCATTACGCATCTTAGGATAATTGTTTTATGGAGTTCTCAATTGTCATCCGTCGGAGAGAATAGGCTTAGCAAATTAATTAAGCTCAAAATCTCAAACCAACACATAAACATAGGCAAGTTCCCAAAAAAAGGACCATAAACACATAAAGATAGGCTAGTTTTCATAACTACACAAAAGACCATAGCAACAAAAAAAAGGATCTAAGTGTTCTTGTAAATTCAACATAAAATTGTGCAAAGAAGGTAGCTATATATGCTATTGCTTTTGGTAGCTGCAGGTTGGCATATACTAAGATTAGTTTAGCCTCGTAAACAACTCACAAGTATGGGTGTACTGACTAGTAGAAAAGTCATTTGACACCTTACCATCAACTATAAGTAAATGAGATTCAGGTTATGCCCATATTTAGAACATTCAACATGAGTCCACTTGCTCACTGCTGTACTGCTTGTTGACAGTCTGACACACCAAAAAAGATTAGTTGTATAGTACAAATGGTCCTCCGTATGACAAAGGTGACAAATGGAAGTTGAACCGTAGAACAAGGCAAAATAATAGTTCATAGGGAATTTTGTTTGTACACAAGGCAATAATTGTAGGTATTAAACGATATTACCTGTGCTTGTGTAGGTGTTCCATGGCGTAGCATCTTTGGTGGTGGTTGTTCACCCATCTTCGCAAAAAGCATCTGCAGTTGGAAAGTACCATTTAAAGTTGAACTATATAATCATACTAACCATGCAATGCAAGGAAAGACATGCACAATCTGTACTAACATGGCAATGAGAATTTTATTTCTAAATGCATAGCAAAGTTTTGCTGCATGCATATTTATTGTTGACTAATTATTTAACACTACAATTCATGTCAGAAGGAAACAGAAGACATGCAAAATATACAACACAACAAAGATCAGTTTGCGGCCTGAGTTTCTTGTCCAAGGTGGTGTCTTATTCCGAGACCCTCTAACAACTTTTTTGAACGGTAGAAGTCCTCGGACAACTTAGACTCCGGAGGCAAAAGTTCATGAATTATTTGTAATACATCGTCATAGTGTGCAATTGACATATTGTATTGTGACTTCATAGCTAGCAAACGAGCGACAACAGACAGACTTGAGTGTGTTGTGTTCTCATGGACTAGTTCGTCGGTATAGCGACCATTCTATAGAAAGCCTGAGCAGATGCCGTTGGCTCATCAATTCCCGGTGGATGGTCACCGCCTAGGTCAATCAACAGACTGTCCATCCGATTACATTCATTGATTTCCTCGTGATCTATTGAAGGGTCGTGTTCATCATGTGTTGTCCATGCTTGATAGTTTGACCTAAACCCATATTTACTTAAGTACAACTCTACAATATGCCTGTTGTGCCTAAAATACTTCCTGCACATTGCACATGGACACTTAATGGTGTCACCTTCAACTATCCTAGCATTTGAGAATGCATGATCTAAGAACAATGTAGTTTGTTCAATCCATTCATTTGAGGGAGCTTTACCACGCTGCCAGCCACTATACATCCATTCATGGTCTGCCATGAAATAGTTCTGTGTGCATAACATGAATATCAGCCATTATATTTGCATTTGTATATCAGCCACTATACAATTGTTTCAATGTATCAATTATCAATGGTTGATGGACATGTGTATATGAATATACCAAGGACGAGATCTCACCGGCGGCTCCTCGTGGTGGGGGTGCCCCTTGTGGAGAGTGTATGCTGCCAGGAGGGTGCACGTCACGATCCCAACGTAGGTGATCTTCTCCCACTTGGTCGTCTTATCTGCGAGAGAAGATCAAAGCCAAAATCCAAAGCAAAAACTCACTGAAACAGTGAAAAGACAGGGAGGCAGCGCGAATTTCAGGCGGCGGGACGACGAGCGGGGGCTGGGGCGTCGGGGAGCGGGCGGTTTGGGGCGCGGGCGGGCTGGGGCGTCGGGGTGGGAGGACGGTGGGGCTGGGAGGTAGGACTGGGGCCGGAGCTGGGCGTCGGGTCGGCGGGCGGAGCTGGAGGCGGGCGTCGGGGCAGGCTGGGCCGTTGGGGCAGACACTGGGAAGCGGGCGGCGGGCGGACTTAGGGCGGGGGCGGACACAGGGCATCGGGCAAACCTAGGGAGGCGGGGCGGACACAGGCGGCAGGCGGACACTGGGATGGACCGGATCGGATGACGTGGGCGAGGGATGGGGAGGAAGAGGCGGACGAGGGATGGGGCGGAGGAGGCGGGCGAGGGATGGGAGGAGGAGAGTAATCTATGGGCGCGCGCGACGAAGGGCGGACACAGGGAGGCGAGGCAGCGGGCCAACACAGGGATGGCGGATCGCGGAGGAGGCACGAGGGATGGGGCGCGCGATGGTTTGGGGGAGGAGGCGCGAGGATGGGGAGGAGGCGGCGGTGCGAAAATTTGGGGAGGAGGAGGCGCGGGCGAGGGGATGGGGAGGAGGCGGCGGCTGCGAAATTTTTTTAGGGTTTCACAGGCTGCGAAAACTCTATGCTAGAAAGTAGAATAACGGGCCACATGATCAAAAGCCTCACGGGCTGGAGAAGTCTCACATGTTTATGTTTAATTATTCTCACGGTTCATGTAATACCGTCACAAAAATAGTGTATTTCCTTGGCGGCATAAGGAGCCCGACAGGAAAATGTATTTTTGCGACGGTGCTACGTGGGCCCGTCACAAAAATTGATATCCCTCACGTTCTATGCGGGCCCGTCAGAAAAACTAAAGCCCGTGAGGGATGATCCGTTTTCTAGTAGTGGTTGTGGATTAAGATTTATTTACATTGTTTTTAGAGAATTATATATATTTGTCTATACTAATTAACTATATATAGAGATAATTTTATTCAAAATACGATTGAAAGTCTGCTAATCTTACCCCCTATGCTGCTATGCAGAAGAGCCCAACCGCAATACCATCTTAATTACCAGGCCTATCTCTGCTCCACTGTAACACCATGCATCGATATTAATTATTTTCCACAGTTGCTTCAATCAGTAAGAATCCTCAATTTCATACTTAATCGATAGTTTTAAAATTTATAAAATAGGTTTTCACGAAATTAATTCCAGAAAATGCTCTTTCTCTTTTTCCTTAAGATTCAAACTTCTAGAAGCCCGTATTTCTTCATCCTAACTTCAATTGGACTAATTTAAATTTCTAAATTCTTCTAAAATCATAAACTATTCATTTATTGACTTTTTAAAAATTTTGGAGTTTATATAAATTTTATTTGAGTTTGGTGGGTTATTTTCAAGGAGTTCTTCGATGACAGCACAGTGCCAACGCTTTTTCCGCACTTGCCGACCGTCGATCCGTGCTTCTCGGGCCGGGAAAATACCAAGTGTCACTGGCGTGTTAATACACAGTCGGCAAGGGGCCATTTGCGCAAAAAAACGGCACCGAGTGCCATATCTGCCGATTTTTTAAGAAGGTATATACTCACAAATTAATTTTAATGGTATGTAGTTTGAAAATGGAGAATTTTAATAGGTATATGCACATTGATCATACCCACACTAGTGTAGCACGATGCTTAAAAAATCATAGTTCCACTTACAAACTGCGATATTTGATTTCTACCGTCATGCAACAACTGTGAGTATGTGATGAATTTTTTGAAATGTAATTTAAGTACAAACATAAAAATATTGTTAAATAAAGGATATTTTTAATTTATATAAAAATCCTACTTTAAATTATTTATTTGGACTTATTTAGGTTTTATCTAAATTTTCTGTGATTTTTTGGAGGTTAAAATCTAGTTTTAAAATTTTAAGTATTTTTATTATAAAATTTATTATTAAAATATGTTGGAAATAACTTTCCTAGGTCTATAATAATTCTAGGATTTTGTGTTAATTTTGCTAAAATCTTTAAAATTTATTTTATATTTTCTAAATTTATTTTGAACTCTCAGCTTTTTTGAAAATCAGGTGTCGATCGGACGGTCCGAACGTCTCATCCTGAGCGATCGGACTGGTCTTTGTATGTTCGTAATCACACGACGAACGTCCAAACTAGTCTTTGTATGTTCGTAATGAAAGAGGGTATGTAGATTTGCCAGGAATTTAAAACAAGTATGGCCACGACTCACGATGAAAAAGGGTATATTGACAGGAGATCAATAATACCAATGCTTGGGAAAGAAGTATATTCGGAAGTCCGTGTGTATATATATATATATATATATATATATATATACACACACATATATCAGCTTCCAAACGACCGATCGAGGTGGTTAACGAGGATATGGGATCGTTGGCCGTATCACGTACTTGATCGACGATCCCGATCCCGATCCTAGGTAACTAGGATATAAATTCTAAGAATCCATGTCTAAAAGTCTTTTCCTCTCTTAACTCAATTAACCCGTCTAATCAAATCAAACAATATATTTTGAACTAAGTTTGCTGCAAAATAAAACTTTGAGTTAAGCTAACCTAGCTTAGGATACTTCAACTCGAAACCAGAATACCAGATATATATCATATTATCTACGAGCAGAATCTCACATGGTTTGCTCTTTCAAAAAAAAACTGCAATTCCGAAATCTACTGTTATTCTATTCCGTGTTTGACGTAGAAGAATCACAATTCCAATCAAAGACGGTATTTCTTTTCTGGGTTAAGCACTGCACCAGAACTGTCTATCGTCAATCCTTTTGTTGGAAAGTAACGCTTAATTAACGCTAACAAATCCATGACCCAAAATCACGTTGTTAATTACAGTACTACGCCCCTGTTTGTTTAGACTTTTTACCAGGCTTATAAACAAAAAAAAAACCAAAGTTTAAATAAGATGTGACTTTTTTTTATCTAGTTTATAAAAATCTTAGGCTATTTTAAGCCTAAAAGCTATAGGAGATGTGCTTTTTATTTAGCTTTTGCAGAATGGAATGCCCCTTTGTCACTTACGTTCACTAAAATTGCCCACTAAATATCATTCATATATAACTCGAGATCCTTTAATTTTCTTCTTTTTCCTCCTTCCCACTATGTTTCTTTTTCCACTTCGCCTCCCTCATCATCTCCCTCTCCCGATGCCGTCATCCCCGCGCCCCAACTCTCGCCAACGCCGTCCCCGCACCCAACTCCTCCGGACTCCCTCTTCCCCACGCTTGCCGCTGCCGGCATCCCTCTTCCCCGCACCCGCCGCCGCCGGCATGCCTCGTCCCCGCGCCCCAACTCCACCGGCCTCCCTCTTTCGCGAGCCCCAACTCCGTCGGCCTCCCTCTTCCCCACACCCGACGCCACCGGCCTCCATCTTCCCCGCGCCCCAACTCCGCCGGCCTCCCTCTTCCCCACGCCCCACTCCGCCAGCGCCATCCCCGCACCCCAACTCCGCCAGCCTCCCTCTTCCCCACTCCTGACGTCGTCGGCATCCCTCTTCCCCACGCCTAATACCGTCGACATCCCACGTAGTCATCACTGTATATATATTCATGCGCTTATAGCTACCTTTTTTTTTCTAAACTTATATATCAAAGTTTCCCTTTCTTTCAAACTAATAGTTTCTCATCTTATCTTTTTTTCTGATTCGATTTTTTAGTAGTTAGGGATTAACTACACATCATTCGAATGCTTTTTGGTTCAAAAATCAGTCATCTTATCGTTGACGCACGCAGGTGATTACGTGCATGCATGCGCGATGGACGTGGCATGCATAGTAGTAACGAACAGGAAGCCTGATGGATGGATGGATGGTGCTGCATGCACGGGTGAACTGGTTGCGCACGGTGAATCACAGCCGTCCATAAGAGATATGAGAAAGAGGCCGGATCGGTAATAAGAGATATGATAGGCGTAGGCTTGGGCGGGGCGGGGCACGCGCCTATAAAACTGCATGCACCCTAATATTTGATACGTATCTATCTACTACCGGCGGCGGCGGCGGTGGCTCTGCGCCCCGGACTGCGGCAGAAGGAGGAGATGGCGGCGGCGGCGGACGTTCTGGAGCAGATCAAGAACGAATCTGTTGATCTGGTGAGGGCAAAATCGATCGGATCTATCGCTTCTTCTCCTTCTAGCTTCCTCTCGCTGTTGCAAGTTCCAACGAGCGAGTCTTAATTTGCTGCTGTTCTTGAGTTGGTTTTTTTTTTTTGCGATTTTTCGAGTACGTACGATCTTCGATATGAATAACGAATTCTTGGGAAATATGAAAAAGGGTAGATCCAATCTGGCCACTTCACGCGGATTTAATAAAAAACAACGACTTCTACGGGCTGGAAATATGCAGAGTTGATCGAATCTGACGCGTTTGCCTTTGATTCACGAGTTAGCTAGCTCGTCTAGTTTCCACTTCTTTCATCTTCACGGATCACCCTTTTTTTTTTCAATTTTTGTGATCTGCAATCACCTAGTAGTGGTGATTACATGTCTCGGTTGCCAAAATTCAATCCGTACTAACCCCTTTTTTTAATAATCTTTCGTGTGCGTGCGTTCATGGCAGGAGCACATCCCAATGGAGGAGGTGTTCCGAATCGAGATGCAACCGAGAAGGCCTTACCTCCGACGAGGCCCAGCGCGTGTCGCCGTCTTCGGGACCAACAAACTCGAAGAAAAGAAGGTTGGTTTTGATCTTATTCTGTGGCGTTAAGATTTTCGCTGGGGTTTTATTTAGGGTGTGTTTTGGTTTATTGGTTTAATCTCGAGCTTTGCGACCTTCCGTAACAATGGTGGTATGACGGTTGCGCGTGCCCGCAGGAGAGCGAGATCCTCAAGTTTTTGGGGTTCATGTGGAACCCTCTGTCGTGGGTGATGGAGGCGGCTGCCGTCATGGCCATCGCGCTGGACAACGGCGACCACCGCCCGCCGGACTGGCAGGACTTCATCGGCATCGTCGTGCTCCTCATCGTCAATTCCACCATCTCATACGCTGAGGAGAGCAACGCCGGGAGCTCGGCCAAGGCGCTCATGGCCAACCTCGCCCCCAAGACCAAGGTGCTCCGCGACGGTCGCTGGAGCGAACAGGAAGCCGCCGTCCTCGTCCCGGAGATATCATCGAGATCAAACTCGGGACATCGTCCCACCGACGCGCCTCCTCCTCGACGGAGACCCTCTCAAGATCGACCGGTCGGCGCCACCGCGAGTCTCGCCGGTGACCGGGGCCCGGCGATAGCGTCTACTCGGGGTCCACGTGCAAGCGGGCGAGATCGAGGCCGTCGTCGCCGCCACCGGCGTGCACACCTTCTTCGGCAAGGCGGCGCACCTCGTCGACACCACCAACCAGGTCGGCCACTTCGGAAGGTGCTCAAGGCCATCGGCAACTTCATTGCCGCCATCGCCGTCGGCATGCTCGTCGAGATCATTGTCATGTACTTAGTCCAGCACCGCCGCTACCGCGACGGCATTGACAACCTCCTCGTGCTACTCATCGGTGGCATCCCCATCGCCATGCCCACCGTGCTGTCCGTCACCATGGCCATCGGCTCCCACCGCCGTCGGGCGGGCGCCATCACCAGCGCATGACGGCCATCGAGGAGATGGCCGCCATGACCGTGCTCTGCAGCGACAAGACGGGCACGCTCACCCTCAACAAGCTCAGCGTCGACCGCGGCCTCATCGAGATCTTCGCCAGGGCGTCGACCAGGACCAGGTCCTCCTGCTCGCCGCCAGGGCCTCGAGGGTCGAGAACCAGGACGCCATCGACGCCGCCATGGTCGGCATGCTCGCCGACCCCAAGGAGGCCAGGGCCGGCATCAAGGAGGTCCACTTCCTCCCCTTCAACCCCGTCGACAAGCGCACCGCCCTCACCTACATCGACCTCGCCGACGGCACCTGGCACCGCTCCAGCAAGGGCGCTCCCGAGCAGGTCTTCTTCTTCTTCTTCTTGCATGTATCACAACTTGTTTGCTAACTTTCATGGTGTTTTTTGTGCAGATTTTGGCCCTCTGCAACTGCGGAGAGGGTTTCAAGAACAGGGTGCACACCGTGATCGACAAGTTCGCCGACCGCGGCCTTCGATCCCTCGCGGTCGCAAGACATGTATGATTTCTTTTCTGAATGTACAACTGCACAAGTACGAACTGCAGATTCTGTTTCTTCTTGTGTGTAACGTTAGTCGGGTGCTGCAGGAAGTGCCGGAGAAGAGCAAGGACAGCCCTGGGGGGCCGTGGGAGTTCGTCGGCCTTCTGCCCCTCCTTGACCCTCCGAGGCACGACAGCGCCGAGACCATCAAGCGGGCGCTCGGCCTCGGCGTCAATGTCAAGATGATCACTGGTACATTGCCCCTTTGATTCTACTGTTTCTTTCTGCAATGGAAGATTGAGAGGCTGTTCAGGCTCTGACATCGAGTGTGACATATGTGCTGCAGGTGATCAGCTTGCCATTGCCAAGGAGACCGGGAGAAGGCTCGGCATGGGCACGAACATGTACCCCTCCTCAGCGCTGCTCGGGCAGAACAAAGATGAATCCATCGCTTCGGTCCCCGTCGATGATCTGATCGAGAAGGCTGATGGCTTCGCCGGCGTCTTCCCCGGTTAGCACGCGAGAGCTGCATCGCGATTCGATCTCATTCTTCATGGATGTTGCATCTTGTTAGCTTGTATAGCGTACGGTAATCTCAAGTTGCAATCTTGCGATGCAGAGCACAAGTACAACATCGTCAAGAAACTGCAGGAGATGAAGCACATCTGCGGGATGACTGGGGACGGCGTGAACGACGCGCCTGCGCTGAAGAAGGCCGACATCGGGATCGCCGTCGCCGATGCTACCGATGCGGCCAGGAGTGCCTCCGACATTGTGCTTACCGAACCTGGGCTCAGCGTCATCATCAGTGCTGTGCTCACTAGCCGAGCCATCTTCCAGAGGATGAAGAACTACACCGTGAGCAATCTCTGCCTGACAACTCACCATGGTTATACCCTTTTTTTTCGGTTACAATTCTGACTGTTCTCTCTCTCGTTCTACTCTTGTTATTGCCTAGATTTACGCGGTTTCGATAACAATTCGTATTGTGGTAAGTAACCTTGTTGTGAGGCCTCGAAGAAACCCACTTTTCCAACACTGTAAGGCACCTGTTTGAAACTTTTTTGTGTTGTCAATCTGCAGCTCGGCTTCATGTTGATTGCACTGATCTGGAAGTTCGACTTCTCGCCGTTCATGATCCTGGTCATTGCCATTCTGAACGACGGTGGGTTTGGACAGCAACTTGAAGATGCTGAACCTCTCGTTGCTCCCTGCGTTATCAATCATTCGCGTGCTCAACTTGTTCGTGTGTTTAATTGGTTCAGGTACAATCATGACGATCTCGAAGGACAGAGTGAAGCCATCCCCTCACCCAGACAGCTGGAAGCTGAGAGAGATTTTCATCACCGGCATCGTGTACGGCACCTACCTGGCCTTGACGACTGTGGTCTTCTTCTGGGCCATGAGGAGCACCGACTTCTTCACTGTAAGCATTCCTTTGCCCTCTCCATCCATGACCAACCACGTCAAGATGCATGCTAAACCTGTTGCCATTGTTGCAACTGCAGAACACGTTCCACGTGAGGTCGCTAAGGGGCAACGAAGGCGCGATGATGTCTGCCCTGTACCTGCAAGTGAGCATTATCAGCCAGGCCCTGATATTCGTGACCCGGTCGCGCAGATGGTGCTTCCTGGAACGGCCCGGGTTCTGGCTGTGCTCCGCGTTCGTCCTTGCGCAGATCGTAAGCCCGCTTTCCTCTCCGCCATGGATGGACAGCTGAGTTTGCATGCATCAGTAAACTGAATCCAAACTGCTGCTGCCTTGCCACCACAGGTTGCCACTTTGCTGGCGGTGTACGCGAACTTGGGGTTTGCTCGTATCCGTGGCGTCGGGTGGGGTTGGGCCGGGGTGATCTGGCTCTACAGCATCGTCACCTTCGTCCCCCTCGACTGGTTCAAGTTCGGCATCCGCTACCTGCTGAGCGGCAGGGCATGGGACAACCTCTTCGAGAACAAGGTATAGATCCTCGTCATAGTTTCTTTCTTGAGCTAAATGTCTGACATGTTCCTTGCCACACAGATTGCGTTTTCCACGAAGAAGGACTACGGCAGGGGGGAGCGCGAGGCGCAGTGGGCGACGGCGCAGCGAACGCTCCACGGCCTCCCGACGTCCGAGATCCTCAACGAGAGGAGCAGCTACAGGGAGCTCTCGGACATCGCCGAGCAGGCCAAGCGCCGAGCAGAGGTTGCGAGGTAAGCCTCGCGCACTAGACTAGGTTTCGGTTGCATCTGTCGATCCACCACGCGGTCGCTCTGAACTGAACGTTTAATCCGCTGCAGGCTGCGTGAGCTGAACACGCTCAAGGGCCGGATGGAGTCGACGGCGAGGCTCAAGGGGATCGACATCAATACGATACAGCGCCACTACACCGTCTAACTGTACGTCGCTTCGTGCTCGGCGCTGCGGATTTTCAGGAGCAGCGCCGAGCGAACGTCGTCGTCTTCAATTTTAATCTTTAGTTCGATTTGAGGTCGGAGCCGTCAAGGTCTAGTAGGTTGCCAATGGCTCAAGGCCTGGTTTATGTTTTCGTTTTAATTTAGTACTGTTTAGTTTGCCTTTTGAGAAAGTCGAAACCGGCATGCCTCATTTGGCACAGGGTGTAGCCTTTTTTAGCTTTGAAGGAAAATAATAAGATTGTTACAGTGTCAGATTGTGTGGTGTGGATTGATTCGATCGATCTGGTTGATTTTGATTGATGTTTCTGCTTCATCGGATGTGAATTGCGACGGTGGCATGGCAATAGAAACTTGATTACTATAAACTCTTATCGATGCAAAGTTCAGATATGATGTTCTTCTCCCCTTCTCATCTGGAAGATCAAAAGTACGATCCGATGACCAGTTCCTTTCCTAGTACGATCCGAAGACTTCAAAGAGAGAAATTACGATCCGATGACGAGTTCCTTTCCTAGTACGATCCGAAGACTTCAAAGAGAGAAAGTCGAAACCGGCATGCCTCATTTGGCACAGGGTGTAGCCTTTTTTAGCTTTGAAGGAAAATAATAATATTGTTACAGTGTCAGATTGTGTGGTGTGGATTGATTCGATCGATCTGGTTGATTTTGATTGATGTTTCTGCTTCATCGGATGGCAATAGAAACTTGATTACTATAAACTCTTATCGATGCAAAGTTCAGATATGATGTTCTTCTCCCCTTCTCATCTGGAAGATCAAAAGTAGGATCCGATGACCAGTTCCTTTCCTAGTACGATCCGAAGACTTCAAAGAGAGAAATTTTGATGATCCGAAGACTTCAAAAGGTTTATATATATACATATATATATGTTTACTGTTTACGCTGTTTCTCTTATCCTTGCGTTTTTTTCTGTGAGAACTTCGAATGCTCTTCCAAACGGTGCAGGTTGGTCAACATCTTACTCATTTTATGCACCTTTTGTACGACTTGCCGTGTATTAGCATATATACAGTGGAAAGAGAGAAATTTTAGACAGGGGGTTCACGAATTCCGAGGCACTTCTCACTCCGTCTCACGCGGTAAGTCGTCGGTTTGCTTTCGTGCGACTTTTACCATTTGAGGCCAGACCGGGGAACATGCAAGGAGTGAAACTCGTGTGCCGTGTCGCCCCTGCTCGAGTGAAAATAATAATCACTTGGTTACTAATTAATTATCTTGCTCTCTGTGAAGACCATATGCTAATTAGTTATAACTAAATAATTGCTACTCCCTCCAACTGTAAATGTAAGTCATTTGAGCTTTGTGAGCAAAAATTGAGGAGTAGAGTGGACGTTCTCAAATTATGGATCTGTTTAGAAACGACTGCGGCTTATGACTTTAGACTGAAATTTTTGAAAAGAACAGACCCTACGTAGGTGCCTTGGGGAATTGGCCAGCTTGGCTCGTTACCTCGATTGCGACAACTCACTCAAGTCAATTTAATCGTTTTATGCTAGTGTTTGATTTGTTGCCATATTTATGGCACGTCAGACTTAATTTATTGAGAAAAATCCATAGACACCTCTCCAAGTCATCGACTTTTTCAATTTATCCCCAATATCTAATTATCGTTTACTTTGCCCCTATAAGTTAAGTTAGCGTGTAAATACCCTAGGCCGCATGTTAGCACTACTTCTCATGATTTTAATTATCTTTGGTACTATTTCAATGACTTCAGTTCTCATTTAAGTTATTTCAATACTTGTTTCAATGATTTTGAGTGATTTCGGTATTTGTAACACACTATTTTATTAGTATTATTTCAATGCTGAAATCTCATATTAAAAAGTTATATACACAATACAAAGGAATAAGAAGAAAAACAAAAGATTAAAAAATGAAATTAAAAAATCAACATGTTCTAAAAGTCAAAAGTCTAAAACAGAAGCTGCCTAAAGCAGGACCGATTATTCAGTTATATCATGCATGGATTATTCAGATGTCACGTCGTTTCGTTGGATGCATCGATCGATCAGAGTTGTGCAGTGTGCCGACATGTATATATATATGAATATATCAGATATGAATATTTGTGTCATTGTATCCCGTCGCTTTGTTGAGTACTTTCAGGGGGTCGGCAGACTGCTACAATATAGTATCTTACAGAAACTACTGTAGCTTTTCTGGGCTGGCTTGCACTATTCTTTAATTTGTACTATGTTTGTACAAGATTGTATATATAAAGTACAATCTTTATGTCATGCATGTGTACGAACAGCGCTAAAAGTGGCAGTGGAATGTCCATAAACAGCATGCTTCCAAACACGGTTATCTAGTGCATGTAACAAACTAACATTACTGATCTAGCTAGATCCAATAGATGAAATATTTTGCTTTCTTTCCTCCTATTTAAGTACTATTTTGGTAAAAAAGTACTTATGTTTTTTAGATGTTGGGTGCATATCTATCTCTATATATCCACTAGCTAGCTTGCTTATTAGTTATTAGCATGTGATATGATACACTGAGAAATGCTCTAATGCATATTATTCTTTTATTTATAGCCTTCTTATATCAATTATATACTAGCTTTATATAAGTTAAATTATGTAAAAATGATACGATAATCTGTAAAAAAGAGGAACAAAAATAAACTATAAGGAACACAACAAAAAACTATACAAAAATCATACTTGGTCATTTATGTTGTGGCTTCTGACGATATTAAACAAATTGATTACTCTGTTATCATATTGTTGACATAGAAAAAAAATCACAAAATGAAAACCATAAAGTACAAACAAAACAATAACTAATGGATAAAAAATTGAGTGCTCACAAATAAAAAAGCACTGTCATCTAGCAAATCTCGATAATATATGGAATATTGCCTGCTATATATATATATATATATATATATATATATATATATATATATATGACTATACCAAAGGATAGCTAGTTCCTTTGGTAATCTAGCTAGGTTCTTCGTTTGAATAATGATGCGATATATGATGTGGATCTCACACCAGGTAAGTTATTTGCTCTTGCTCTTATTACTACATATTGTTCTTGTAAATGAACTATATATGGCCGCATAACTGTTTCAAGAGGCTAATGTACTATACAGATATAGGCATATATATAGCCCATATTTCCTAGGCTATACAGAACACATGAAAACCTCGGAAGAAGAAATTAAGAACACATGAAAGGAAGATGTTGATATGGTGACTAGCTATCAAGACTAATTCACGTTGATCGATCGATTCCTGACTCAACTTATACGTAAGATTTGCATGCTTATCCTCACACTTAATTAATGGCATGAACGTAGGACAAACGCTTGGGCAGGTTCGTGCATCAGGGAGTTAGAGCTACAGGAAGCATACAAGACGACACACCGACTCGTGGATTAAACTAGCTAGCTAGCTAGCTAAGCTAATGTGCTAACATATATATATATATATATAGGAAAAATACTAACTACTCCCGGGTGTAATTACTCCCGCTCTCGCTACCATCCGATTGCATTCAGATCTGTGCATTCTTTAACGGGTTGTGGACGAAAAAAACTTGATTTCTCTAGTATGCCCGATTCACTGGGTACAAGCTCCCGATTATTTTGCCTCCCGATTTTATTGGCTATTTTAAAATTCAAGATTAGGTCGACATGAATACCATTAGTTCCCAACGATGTCAAAAATAGCACTGGCGACTGCCATTTTTCTTTTTGCGAGAAGAAGAATCACCGGTAAAAAGAGGTATGCGATACTAGTCGTTTTGATTGTTATTCTCTTTTCTCGATCATTCAATCTAAATCTTAGGATGTGTGTCAGGTGAATCTCCTAGTTTTGCGACTACCTGCCGATTCCTGAGCTCCGACGACTGCCATCCCGATTTGCTTGCCTCTTGCCTGCTTGCGAGAAGAAACATAGCACGGGACTTGAATTTAATTAGATAATACATATATCAGTTTTCTGTATTTTTAGATATAAAAATGGATACATACTTGATACAACCATAGTGACGAATACTACCAAAATAAGTGGTATACACACTCCATCCAAATATGAAGATATATTCCGTGCAGATAGTCCCCTTCACGCAGATACTCTCATTTATAAAAAATATGCACATACTTCGTAAACACATTATAAAAAATGTGCACATACTCCATAAACGCAGATACTCCCATTCATAAAAAAAATGTACGCATACTCCAGAAACACTTATGTCCACATACTCCCCTCCATGCAGATACTCCCATTTATAAAAAAAATGTGCACATACTTCATAAAGTGAATACAGTACATATACTTGGACGTCCATACTCCATTTAATCCATACGTGAATAAGATATATGAGTTACTAGGGAGAGACATACTTCATACTCCCTCTCCGATGGGTTAGCAAGGTCAAACATGTGCGTGCATGCGGCCGAGAATCTTGCCGTTTGTTATGCTAATTAATTATTTAATTAAACTAGTTAGCTAGTTCACCCACCAATGGTATCTAGCGCATCCACAAATCCAAACCCGATCAATGTAGGAATATCTCAAGGATGATGAACGGTGGATACAAAGGAGTAACTATACCTAGGTGTAGAAAAGAGGCTTCATATATATATATATATATATATATATATATATATATATATATATATATATAGAGAAAATTACATAAGGCACCTAGGTGCCTAGGCACCCACATCAAAAACCGTCTGATACACGTGTATGATTGATAATTTTTTTGAGTTTGGGTATGAAAATATTTTATACCTTTGTTATATTTATGGTAAATAAGTTTTGAACTCAGTTCAAACTAGTTTGAACTACTTTTGAATTCAATGCGACTACAGTGAGTATATACTATAAAAATAGCTCAAACTAATTAAACTGAAGTTGAATTTAATTTTTTTCGGAGTTTGACATCTCAAATGTACTTTTTTATGTGTATATGAAGATACCCACATCAAACATCGCGAATCTCAAAGCAAATCAACGGGTATTGATATGGTGAAAGATCAAGCTCCGTTTAAGTTGATTTTGGTGTTAATGACAAATGCCATTATGAGATTTTGATGTTAATGACAAATACTTTTATAATATTTTGGTGACAATGACAAATGCACATATGAGACTAATATGCTTGTTTAAGTTTATTTATGTTTAGTCTCATTTGGATGGAAAGGTGAAATCAAACAGGTATGCATTCGAAATCACTTTCTCATTTACTAATGCATTCCTTAGATCCAAAATATAGATTGAACTCTTCAATTAGTCCAAAATGAATATGTGCATGTGTCCTTCTTTATATACACTTATATGCACACATTTAGCTAAGCTAATGTGCTAACATATATATATATATATATATAGGAAGCCTCTTTTCTACACCCGGGTGTAGTTACTCCCTATGTCGTATCTCACAACGTTAGAAGTATCTCGCGTAACGGAGGGTATGTACATGTAGTATACGAGTATTTAAGACCATCTAGGTGGTATGAACAATTTTTCAGAGGTAGTATGTACATTTTTTTAGACATACTCCTTTTTATGTGTGTATATGAAGGTATTTCTAAAATATGGTAAAAACTATGATTTTCCTTGTAATTTTTTCTTGTGGTTCACACTGGAGTATCTTATAATTACTATACGAGTATACTTAAAGTGATAAAGGAGTATTTTATGTTTGTTTAGGTGGTATATTAGAAGTGGGAGTAACTACATCCGGGTGTAGAAAAGATTTTTCCTATATATATATATATATATATATATATATATATATCCTGTGAGACATCAATGTATGGTTAGTATAGAACCTACCAATATATAATGTTTTGTGGGAACCTAGCTAGCATTATAAATTATTAAGCTGTTTGAAAAGCATATATAGGAAGCATCCATGCATCCTCTATATAAAAACTCACGTACCTCCAAACCCGCACATGCAATTATATTTTAGTCGCGAAAAATTAAAGCAGAAAACGCCTTGTCCTTCACTTTCACATGAAGAGCCGATCGATCGAGCTGCCCCAAACAAAATATATAGAAGCCTATATAAGTGTAGTCAGTTGATCTTTCACAAGGTAGCACATCTATCTGTGTTTCGGTCCTTTTCTATATATGAACATAGAGACGATGGACATTTGTTTGATTGATTAATAATACAAGCCCAAAAGCTAATGGTACACTGAAAATAACCATGATATCCCGGCAGTTAGATGTCTTGGGAATATAGGGTATATATACGAATGTTTGTTACAGATGATGGAAGGAAGGAGATGCAGGCACTTCAGCGTGTTGAGGTGATCTTCCAGCATAGCATAAGGGGCTTTATGTTAGGCACGGCACAAAAGGGAGCCAAGCCATTTCCTCCTCCTCGATGTACTTTGCAACGAACCCGATGCGACACTACAGCAAGAAACGGCCAAGACACACCCTTGTTGCTCCTCTCTAGCTAGGTCACCACCGCCGAACCATAGGCGGCCTCCTCCGCATTGCCTCCTCACCACTTCCTTGCGTCTTCGCGCCAAACCAGTTGGATTGGAGAAGAAGATTGAACTGATTCGATAGGGTCAAACAAATTTGCCACAATAAAGGTCCGGTCCCAACCACTTAACACGGGGGGCAAGCCGCTTCCCTCCTCGATGTACTTTGCAATGAACCTGGCATGACACATGGCGACAAGAAATAGCCAAGGCACACCCACATTGCTCCTCCCTATCGAGGTCACCATCACCGAACCCTAGGTCGCCTCCTCGCCGCTTCCTTGTTACTTTGCATCAAACTAGTCGGGCTAGAGAAGAAGATCGAATTGATTGAGTAGGGTCAAACAAATCCATCACATTAATGGGTTCAGTCCGACAAACTGTGTCCTCTGCTTGCTTAATGATCCGATAATCGCATTAGCCGATGAAAAACAAGAATACTCTCTCTCTCTCTAGAGATAGAGAGCTGATCTATAAGTACTCAAGACCCTCCATAATATTAGTCCATTATGCCCCGGCCCCACTCTTCTTAGCTTGTCGATCCTTGTCTCACTCTTCCCTTCCATCAATCCTTTGTCCCTTTCCACAACAGTGTCCCTAGATAGCTTTGACCATCTCCTTGCTAGGCTCTCCATGGACCACCACCAGGGCCAAACTCCCACACACCGCGGCGGCGGTGGCGAGGGACAGCCGGCGAGGTCACGGTGGGCACCGAAGCCGGAGCAGATCCTGATCCTGGAGGCCATCTTCAACAGCGGCATGGTGAACCCTGCCAAGGACGAGACGGCGCGCATCCGCCGCCGCCTCGAGCGCTTCAGCGCCGTCCGCGACGCCAACGTCTTTTACTGGTTCCAGAACCGCCGCTCCCGCTCCCGCCGCCGCGCACGCCAGCTCCAGCAGGCCTGCGGCGGCGCCCAGATCCCCGCCACCGCCGCCGGCCACCACGACGTCAACACTTCTCCCTTCATCATGCACGGCCAGCTGTGCGGCCGCGTGCCCACGGCCGCGCCCGTGCCATCCGCGGCCGCGGTCCCCGCGGCCTCCCACTTCTGGGCGGATGACATCTACGGCGGAGACGACCTCTTCGCCATCTCCCGGCAAATGGGCCTCATGGCACGCGGTGGCGACCACCATTACAGCTACACGGCCACCGACTCCTCGCAACTGATCTACCAACCAACTGGTTAGTTACTGTACATTGCATGTGAAATCTCATAACCGTCAAGCTTTTTCTCTCATGCATGTAGTCTCTCCAACTGTGACCATTAATTGATGATCATATGTGTGCTTACTAATGGATTGATGTAAATTGCAGGGACGATCCAAGTGTTCATCAATGGTGCGGCGTACGAGGTGCCGAGCGCGGGCTTATTGGACTTGGCAGGCACGTTTGGGCGTGACGCGATGCTGGTGCACTCCTCCGGCGAGGTCCTCCCGGTGAACGAGCACGGCGTTCTCACGAAGAGCTTGCAGATGGGGGAATGCTACCGCCTGGTTAGTGAGTTTATTTGTTCATTTTTGCACTAATTAAACTTATAATAGGTTCTAGTTTATATATTCTTAGTATATAATCATCTAATTACTCGTTCCTTGATGTTTGTAGGTTGCGAGATCGATCTAATCAGCTGGATCTAGCCAAATTGAACATTCAAGATTTATGTATGCTGGAAGCATGCATATATATATGCTTCATTAAGAGATTGTTGCCCAGATCATATCAGTGTGTGCACTAATGTACTCCATCGATGTATATTACTATATGATCGATGCATCGTCCCCTTGAGAGTTCCTTCCGATGTTGGGGATGTTGTAGCTTAATTACTTGAGAAATGAGTTCCCAGATTAATTGTTCAAAGCTAGTGCATTTGGTTTGTACGATTTCTGAGGTATTTGTTTGCATATGCTATAGTACTGGAAATCTGAATGCTAGCCTCGATCCTCGTATATACAATTATATCCTCATATATACAATTATTTGTATCTAGCTACGATGACAAGTGTTACTTAAATATTGGTTGTGGATTAAGATTTATTTACATTGTTTTTAGAGAATTATATATATTTGTCTATACTAATTAACTATATATAGAGATAATTTTATTCAAAATACGATTGAAAGTCTGCTAATCTTACCCCCTATGCAGAAGAGCCCAACCGCAATACCATCTTAATTACCAGGCCTATCTCTGCTCCACTGTAACACCATGCATCGATATTAATTATTTTCCACAGTTGCTTCAATCAGTACCGATCTAAAAGTGGCAGTGGAATGTCCAGAAACAGCATGCTTCCAAACACGGTTATCCAGTTCATGTAACAAACTAACAGTACCGATCTAGCTAGATCCAATAGATGAAATACTTTGCCTTCTTTCCTCCTATTTAAGTACTATTTTGGTAAAAAAGTACTTATGTTTTTTAGATGTTGGGTGCATATCTATCTCTATATATCCACTAGCTAGCTTGCTTATTAGTTATTAGCATGTGATATGATACACTGAGAAATGCTCTAATACATATTATTCTTTTATTTATAGCCTTCTTACATCAATTATATACTAGTTTTATATAAGTTAAATTATGTAAAAATGATATGATAATTTGTAAAAAAGAGGAACAAAATAAACTATAAAGAACACAACAAAAACTATACAAAAATCCTACTTGTCGTTTATGTTGTGACTTCTGATGATATTAAACAAATTGATTACTCCGTTATCATATTGTTGACATAGAAAAAAATCACAAAGTCAAAACCATAAAGTACAAACAAAACAATAACTAATGGGTAAAAAATTGAGTGCTCACAAATAAAAAAAAACACTGTCATCTTATCTTTTTTTTCTGATTCGTTTTTTTAGTTAGTAAGGGATTAACTACACATAATTCGAATGCTTTTTGGTCAAAAACAAGTCACCTTGTGGACCTTGGATATCTCATCTTATCGTTGACGCACGCAGGTGATTACGTGCACGTCGCATGCATGCGCGACGGACGTGGCGGTGAACGGATATATGGCTCGTCGCATGCATAGTTAGTAGTAACGAACTGAACAGCCTGGTAGGCGTAGGCTAGGGTGGGGCGGGGCCCGCACGGCACGCACCTATAAGAGGGGAGCCGCTCCCCCTTTTCCCGACGCACCCTAATATTCCATACGTGCTTATCTACTACTGGCGGCGGCGGCTCTGCGCCCCGGCCTGAGGCAGAAGGAGAAGATGGCGGCGGCGGCGAACGTTCTGGAGCAGATCAAGAACGAATCTATTGATCTGGTGAGGGCGAAATCGATCGGATCTATCGCTTGTTCTCCTTCTAGCTAGCTTCTTCTCGCTGTTGCAAGTTCTAACGAGCCAGTCTTAATTTGCTGCAGTTATTGAGTTGATTTTTTCATCTACACGGATCACACTTCTTTTTCAATTTTTGTGATCTGCAATCACCTAGTAGTGGTGAATACATGTCTCGGTTGTCAAAATTCAACCCGTACTAACCCCTTTGTTTAATAATCTTTCGTGTGCTTTCATGGCAGGAGCACATCCCGGTGGAGGAGGTGTTCCAGAATCTGAGATGCAACCGGGAAGGCCTCACCTCTGACGAGGCCCAGGCGCGCATCGCCGTCTTCGGTCCCAACAAACTCGAAGAAAAGAAGGTTGGTTTCGATCTTATTCTTTGGCGTTAAGATTTTCGCTGGGTTTTTACTTTTGCGTGTTTCGGTTGATTGGTTTAATCTCGAGCTTTGCGACCTTCCGTAACAATGGTGGTATGGCGCTTAGGCGCGCACAGGAGAGCGAGATCCTCAAGTTTTTGGGGTTCATGTGGAACCCTCTGTCGTGGGTGATGGAGGCGGCTGCCGTCATGGCCATCGCGCTGGCCAACGGCGACCACCGCCCGCCGGACTGGCAGGACTTCGTCGGCATCGTCGTGCTCCTCATCATCAATTCCACCATCTCCCACGTTGAGGAGAGCAACGCCGGAGCTCGGCCAAGGCGCTCATGGCCAACCTCGCCCCAAGACCAAGGTGCTCATGACGGCATGTAGCGAGCAGAAGCCGCCGTCCTCGTCCCGGAGATATCATCAAGATCAAACTCGGGACATCGTCCCACCGACGCGCCTCCTCCTCGACGGAGACCCTCTCAAGATCCCCACGTCCGACACCGTCGACATCCCACGTCCCCGCGCCCCAACTCTGTCGGCCTCCCTATGCCCCTGATCAATGATTCATGCTCAAAGTAGTTCTCAAAATTCTGTAAATTACCACTGATTGTTTGCATGCATATGGTAGATTGCCACATTGCTAGCTAGCTAGCTAGGCGAATTAAAGCATATGCAGTACTTAACGGTAGTCATCACTGTATATATATTCATGCGCTTATAGCTACCTTTTTTTTCTAAACTTATATATCAATGTTTCCTTTCTTTCAAACTAATAGTTTCTCATCTTATCTTTTTCCGATTCGATTTTTAGTTAGTAAGGGATTAACTACACATAATTCGAATGCTTTTGGTCAAAACCACCACCTTGTGGACCTTGGATATCTCATCTTATCGTTGACGCATGCAGGTGATTACGTGCACGTCGCATGCATGCACGACGGACGTGGCGGTGAACGGATATACGGCTCGTCGCATGCATAGTTAGTAGTAACGAACCGAATGACTGATGGGCGAGGCTAAGGCGGATCGGAAAGGAATAAGAGATATGGTAGGAGTAGGCTAGGGTGGGCGGGGCCGTCACGCCGCACCTATAAGAGGGAGCCGCTCCCCTTTCCCGACGCACCCTAATATTCCATACGTGCTTATCTACTACCGCGGCGGCTCTCGCGCCCGGCCGAGGCGAAGGAGAAGATGGCGGCGGCGGGCGTTCGGAGCAGATCAAGAACGAATCTGTTGATCTGGTGAGGGCGAAATCGATCGGATCTATCGCTTGTTCTCCATCTAGCTAGCTTCCTCTCGCTGTTGCAAGTTCTAACGAGCCGCCTTAATTTGTCACGATCTTGAGTTGATTTTTTCATCCGCACGCATCACCCTTCTTTTTCAATTTTTGTGATCTGCAATCACCTAGTAGTGGTGATTACATGTCTCGGTTGTCAAAATTCAATCCGTACTAATCCCTTTTTTTAATAATCTTTCATGTGCTTTCATGGCAAGAACACATCCCGGTGGAGGAGGTGTTTCAGAATCTGAGATGCAACCGGGAAGGCCTCGCCTCTGACGAGGCCCAGGCGCGCATCGCTGTCTTCAGTCCCAACAAACTCGAAGAAAAGAAGGTTGGTTTCGATCTTATTCTTTGGCGTTAAGATTTTCGCTGGGTTTTTACTTTCGCATGTTTCGGTTGATTGGTTTAATCTCGAGCTTTGCGACCTTCCGTAACAATGGTGGTATGGCGCTTGCGCGCGCAGGAGAACGAGATCCTCAAGTTTTTGGGATTCATGTGGAACCCTCTGTCGTGGGTGATGGAGGCGGCTACCGTCATGGCCATCACGCTGGCCAACGGCGACCACCGCCCGCCGGACAGGCAGGACTTCGTCGGCATCGTCGTGCTCCTCATCATCAATTCCACCATCTCCTACGTTGAGGAGAGCAACGCCGGGAGCTCGGCCAAGGCGCTCATGGCCAACCTCGCCCCAAGACCAAGGTGCTCATGACGACCGTCAGAGCGAGCAGAAGCCGCCGTCCTCGTCCCCGGAGATATCATCAGCATCAAACTCGGGGACATCGTCCCAGCCGACGCGCGCCTCCTCCTCGACGGAGACCCTCTCAAGATCCCCACGTCCGACACCGCCGACATCCCACGCCCCGCCCCAACTCGCCGGCCTCCCTATGCCCCGATCAATGATTCATGCTCAAAGTAGTTCTCAAAATTCTGTAAATTACCACTGATTGTTTGTATGCATATGGTAGATTGCCACATTGCTAGCTAGCTAGCTAGGCGAATTAAAGCATATGCGGTACTTAACGGTAGTCATCACTGTATATATATTCATGCGCTTATAGCTACCTTTTTTCTAAACTTATATATCAATGTTTCCTTTCTTTCAAACTAATAGTTTCTCATCTTATCTTTTTCCGATTCGATTTTTTAGTTAGTAAGGGATTAACTACACATAATTCGAATGCTTTTTGGTCAAAACCAGTCACCTTGTGGACCTTGGATATCTCATCTTATCGTTGGCGACGCAGTGATTACGTGCCGTCGCATGCATGCACGACGGACGTGGCGGTGAACGGATATACTGCTCGTCGCATGCATAGTTAGTAAACGATCGAAACGACTGATGGGCGAGGCTAAGCGGATCGGGAAAGGAATAAGAAATATGGTAGGAGTAGGCTAGGGTGGGCGGGGCCGTCGGCACGCACCTATAAGAGGGAGCCGCCCCTTTTCCCGACGCACCCTAATATTCCATACGTGCTTATCTACTACCGGCGGCGGCTCGCGCCCGACCGAGGCGTAAGGAGAAGATGGCAGCGGCGGACGCTCGGAGCGATCAAGAACGAATCTGTTGATCCGGTGAGGCGAAATCGATCGGATCTATCGCTTGTTCTCCTTCTAGCTAGCTTCCTCTCGCTGTTGCAAGTTCTAACGAGCCAGTCTTAATTTGCTGCTGATCTTGAGTTGATTTTTTTCATCTGCACAGATCACCCTTCTTTTTCAATTTTTGTGATCTGCAATCACCTAGTAGTGGTGATTACATGTCTCGGTTGTCAAAATTCAATCCGTACTAATCCCTTTTTTTAATAATCTTTCATGTGCTTTCATGGCAGGAGCACATCCCGGTGGAGGAGGTGTTTCAGAATCTGAGATGCAACCGGGAAGGCCTCGCCTCGACGAGGCCCAGCGCGCGATCGCCGTCTTGATCCCAACAAACTCGAAGAAAAGAAGGTTGGTTTCGATCTTATTCTTTGGCGTTAAGATTTTAGCTGGGTTTTACTTTCGCATGTTTCGGTTGATTGGTTTAATCTCGAGCTTTGCGACCTTCCGTAACAATGGTGGTATGGCGCTTGCGCGCGCAGGAGAACGAGATCCTCAAGTTTTTGGGATTCATGTGGAACCCTCTGTCGTGGGTGATGGAGGCGGCTACCGTCATGGCCATCGCGCTGGCCAACGGCGACCACCGCCCGCCGGACAGGCAGGACTTCGTCGGCATCGTCGTGCTCCTCATCATCAATTCCACCATCTCCTCGTTGAGGAGAGCAACGCGGAGCTCGGCCAAGGCGCTCATGGCCAACCTCGCCCCAAGACCAAGGTGCTCATGACGGCCAGTAGCGAGCAGAAGCCGCCGTCCTCGTCCCGGAGATATCATCAAGATCAAACTCGGGACATCGTCCCGGTAACGCGCGCCTCCTCCTCGACGGAGACCCTCTCAAGATCCCCACGTCCGACACCGCCGACATCCCACGCCCCGCGCCCAACTCGCCGGCCTCCCTATGCCCCGATCAATGATTCATGCTCAAAGTAGTTCGCAAAATTCTGTAAATTACCACTGATTGTTTGCATGCATATGGTAGATTGCCACATTGCTAGCTAGCTAGCTAGGCGAATTAAAGCATATGCAGTACTTAACGGTAGTCATCACTGTATATATATTCATGCGCTTATAGCTACCTTTTTTTTCTAAACTTATATATCAATGTTTCCCTTTCTTTCAAACTAATAGTTTCTCATCTTATCTTTTTTCTGATTCGATTTTTAGTTAGTAAGGGATTAACTACACATAATTCAATGCTTTTGGTGAAAACCGGTCACCTTGTGGACCTTGGATATCTCATCATATCGTTGACGCACGCAGGTGATTACGTGCACGTCGCATGCATGCGCGACGGACGTGGCGGTGAACGGATATACGGCTCGTCGCATGCATAGTTAGTAGTAACGAACTGAACAGCCTGATGGGCGTAGGCTAAGGCGGATCGGGAAAGGAATAAGAGATATGGTAGGAGTAGGCTAGGGTGGGGCGGGGCCCGTACGGCACGCACCTATAAGAGGGGAGCCGCTCCCCCTTTTCCCGACGCACCCTAATATTCCATACGTGCTTATCTACTACCGGCGGCGGCTCGCGCCCGGCACGAGGCGTAAGGAGAAGATGGCGGCGGCGAACGTTCTGGAGCAGATCAAGAACGAATCTGTTGATCTGGTGAGGGCGAAATCGATCGGATCTATCGCTTGTTCTCCTTCTAGCTAGCTTCCTCTCGCTGTTGCAAGTTCTAACGAGCCAGTCTTAATTTGCTGCTGATCTTGAGTTGATTTTTTTCATCTCCACGGATCACCCTTCTTTTTCAATTTTTGTGATCTGCAATCACCTAGTAGTGGTGAATACATGTCTCGGTTGTCAAAATTCAACCCGTACTAACCCCTTTGTTTAATAATCTTTCGTGTGCTTTCATGGCAGGAGCACATCCCGGTGGAGGAGGTGTTCCAGAATCTGAGATGCAACCGGGAAGGCCTCGCCTCTGACGAGGCCCAGGCGCGCATCGCCGTCTTCGGTCCCAACAAACTCGAAGAAAAGAAGGTTGGTTTCGATCTTATTCTTTGGCGTTAAGATTTTCGCTGGGTTTTTACTTTCGCGTGTTTCGGTTGATTGGTTTAATCTCGAGCTTTGCGACCTTCCGTAACAATGGTGGTATGGCGCTTGCGCGCGCGCAGGAGAGCGAGATCCTCAAGTTTTTGGGGTTCATGTGGAACCCTCTGTCGTGGGTGATGGAGGCGGTGCCGTCATGGCCACCAGCAGCTAATAACAGCGACCACCGCCCGCGGACCGGTAGGACTTCGTCGGCATCGTCGTGCTCCTCATCATCAATTCCACCATCTCCTCGTTGAGGAGAGCAACGCCGGAGCTCGGCCAAGGCGCTCATGGCCAACCTCGCCCCCAAGACCAAGGTGCTCCGCGACGGCCGCTGGAGCGAACAGGATGCCGCCGTCCTCGTCCCGGAGATATCATCGAGATCAAACTCGGGGACATCGTCCCGACGACGCGCCTCCTCCTCGACGGAGACCCTCTCAAGATCCCCACGTCCGACACCGCCGACATCCCACGCCCCGCCCCAACTCGTCGGCCTCCCTATGCCCCCGATCAATGATTCATGCTCAAAGTAGTTCTCAAAATTCTGTAAATTACCACTGATTGTTTGCATGCATATGGTAGATTGCCACATTGCTAGCTAGCTAGCTAGGCGAATTAAAGCATATGCGACTTAACGGTAGTCATCATCAGATATATATTCATGCGCTTATAGCTACCTTTTTTCTAAACTTATATATCAATGTTTCCTTTCTTTCAAACTAATAGTTTCTCATCTTATCTTTTTCCGATTCGATTTTTTAGTTAGTAAGGGATTAACTACACATAATTCGAATGCTTTTTGGTCAAAAACCACTCACCTTGTGGACCTTGGATATCTCATCTTATCGTTGACGCACGCAGGTGATTACGTGCACGTCGCATTCATGCGCGACGGACGTGGCGGTGAACGGATATATGGCTCGTCGCATGCATAGTTAGTAGTAATGAACTGAACAGCCTGGTAGGCGTAGGCTAGGGTGGGCGGGCCCGTCTGGCACGCACCTATAAGAGGGCCGCCCCCCTTTCCCGACGCACCCTAATATTCCATACGTGCTTATCTACTACCGGGCGGCGGCTCGCGCCCGACCGAGGCGTAAGGAGAAGATGGCGGCGGCGGACGCTCGGCGCGATCAAGAACGAATCTGTTGATCCGGTGAGGCGAAATCGATCGGATCTATCGCTTGTTCTCCTTCTAGCTAGCTTCTTCTCGCTGTTGCAAGTTCTAACGAGCCAGTCTTAATTTGCTGCAGTTTTTGAGTTGATTTTTTCATCTCCACGGATCACCCTTCTTTTTCAATTTTTGTGATCTGCAATCACCTAGTAGTGGTGAATACATGTCTCGGTTGTCAAAATTCAACCCGTACTAACCCCTTTGTTTAATAATCTTTCGTGTGCTTTCATGGCAGGAGCACATCCCGGTGGAGGAGGTGTTCCAGAATCTGAGATGCAACCGGGAAGGCCTCGCCTCAGACGAGGCCCAGGCGCTCATGGCCAACCTCGCCCCCAAGACCAAGGTGCTCCGCAACGGCCGCTGGAGCGAACATGAAGCCGCCGTCCTCGTCCCGGAGATATCATCGACATCAAACTCGGGACATCATCCCACCGACGCGCCTCCTCCTCGACGGAGACCCTCTCAAGATCCCCACGTCCGACACCGCCGACATCCCACGCCCCGCCCCCCAACTCGTCGGCCTCCCTATGCCCCTGATCAATGATTCATGCTCAAAGTAGTTCTCAAAATTCTGTAAATTACCACTGATTGTTTGCATGCATATGGTAGATTGCCACATTGCTAGCTAGCTAGCTAGGCGAATTAAAGCATATGCAGTACTTAACGGTAGTCATCACTGTATATATATTCATGCGCTTATAGCTACCTTTTTTTTCTAAACTTATATATCAATGTTTCCCTTTCTTTCAAACTAATAGTTTCTCATCTTATCTTTTTTCTGATTCGATTTTTTAGTTAGTAAGGGATTAACTACACATAATTCGAATGCTTTTTGGTCAAAAACCAGTCACCTTGTGGACCTTGGATATCTCATCTTATCGTTGACGACGCAGTGATTACGTGCGTCGCATGCATGCTTGTGACGGACGTGGCGGTGAACGGATATCTGCTCGTCGCATGCATAGTTAGTAGTAACGAACTGAACAGCCTGATGGGCGTAGGCTAAGGCGGATCGGGAAAGGAATAAGAGATATGGTAGGAGTAGGCTAGGGTGGGGCGGGGCCCGTACGGCACGCACCTATAAGAGGGGAGCCGCTCCCCCTTTTCCCGACGCACCCTAATATTCCATACGTGCTTATCTACTACCGGCGGCGGCGGCTCTGCGCCCCGGCCTGAGGCAGAAGGAGAAGATGGCGGCGGCGGGCGTTCTCGGGAGCGATCAAGAACGAATCTGTTGATCTGGTGAGGGCGAAATCGATCGGATCTTTCGCTTGTTCTCCTTCTAGCTAGCTTCTTCTCGCTGTTGCAAGTTCTAACGAGCCAGTCTTAATTTGCTGCAGTTATTGAGTTGATTTTTTCATCTCCACGGATCACCCTTCTTTTTCAATTTTTGTGATCTTCAATCACCTAGTAGTGGTGAATACATGTCTCGGTTGTCAAAATTCAACCCGTACTAACCCCTTTGTTTAATAATCTTTCGTGTGGTTTCATGGCAGGAGCACATCCCGGTGGAGGAGGTGTTCCAGAATCTGAGATGCAACCGGGAAGGCCTCGCCTCTGACGAGGCCCAGGCGCGCATCGCCGTCTTCGGTCCCAACAAACTCGAAGAAAAGAAGGTTGGTTTCAATCTTATTCTTTGGCGTTAAGATTTTATTTGGTTTTACTTTCGCGTGTTTCGGTTGATTGGTTTAATCTCGAGCTTTGCGACCTTCCGTAACAATGGTGGTATGGCGCTTGCGCGCGCGCAGGAGAGCGAGATCCTCAAGTTTTTGGGGTTCATGTGGAACCCTCTGTCGTGGGTGATGGAGGCGGCTGCCGTCATGGCCATCGCGCTGGCCAACGGCGACCACCGCCCGCCGGACTGGCAGGACTTCGTCGGCATCGTCGTGCTCCTCATCATCAATTCCACCATCTCCTACGTTGAGGAGAGCATCGCCGGGAGCTCGGCCAAGGCGCTCATGGCCAACCTCGCCCCCAAGACCAAGGTGCTCCGCGACGGCCGCGGGAGTGAACAGGAAGCCGCCGTCCTCGTCCCGGAGATATCATCGAGATCAAACTCGGGACATCGTCCCGGTACCGACGCGCCTCCTCCTCGACGGAGACCCTCTCAAGATCCCCACGTCCGACACCGCCGACATCCCACGCCCCGCGCCCAACTCGTCGGCCTCCCTATGCCCCGATCAATGATTCATGCTCAAAGTAGTTCTCAAAATTCTGTAAATTACCACTGATTGTTTGCATGCATATGGTAGATTGCCACATTGCTAGCTAGCTAGCTAGGCGAATTAAAGCATATGCAGTACTTAACGGTAGTCATCACTGTATATATATTCATGCGCTTATAGCTACCTTTTTTTTCTAAACTTATATATCAATGTTTCCTTTCTTTCAAACTAATAGTTTCTCATCTTATCTTTTTCGATTCGATTTTTAGTTAGTAAGGGATTAACTACACATAATTCGAATGCTTTTGGTCAAAACCAGTCACCTTGTGGACCTTGGATATCTCATCTTATCGTTGGCGCGCAGTGATTACGTGCACGTCGCATGCATGCGCCGACGGACGTGGCGGTGAACGGATATCTGACTCGTCGCATGCATAGTTAGTAGTAACGAACCGAAACGGCGATGGGCGAGGCTAAGGCGGATCGGGAAAGGAATAAGAGATATGGTAGGAGTAGGCTAGGGTGGGCGGGGCCCGTCTGCGACGCACCTATAAGAGGGAGCCGCCCCTTTCCCGACGCACCCTAATATTCCATACGTGCTTATCTACTACCGGCGCGGCTCTGCGCCCGACCGAGGCGAAGGAGAAGATGGCGGCGGCGAACGCTCGGAGCGATCAAGAACGAATCTGTTGATCCGGTGAGGCGAAATCGATCGGATCTATCGCTTGTTCTCCTTCTAGCTAGCTTCTTCTCATTGCAAAGTTCTAACGAGCCGCCTTAATTTGTCGCAGTTTTGAGTTGATTTTTTCATCTCCACGGATCACCCTTCTTTTTCAATTTTTGTGATCTGCAATCACCTAGTAGTGGTGAATACATGTCTCGGTTGTCAAAATTCAACCCGTACTAACCCCTTTGTTTAATAATCTTCGTGTGCTTTCATGGCGGAGCACATCCGGTGGAGGAGGTGTTCCAGAATCTGAGATGCAACCGGGAAGGCCTCGCCTCAGACGAGGCCCAGGCGCTCATGGCCAACCTCGCCCCCAAGACCAAGGTGCTCCGCAACGGCCGCTGGAGCGAACATGAAGCCGCCGTCCTCGTCCCCGGAGATATCATCAGCATCAAACTCGGGGACATCATCCCAGCCGACGCGCGCCTCCTCCTCGACGGAGACCCTCTCAAGATCCCCACGTCCGACACCGTCGACATCCCACGTCCCCGCGCCCCAACTCTGTCGGCCTCCCTATGCCCCTGATCAATGATTCATGCTCAAAGTAGTTCTCAAAATTCTGTAAATTACCACTGATTGTTTGCATGCATATGGTAGATTGCCACATTGCTAGCTAGCTAGCTAGGCGAATTAAAGCATATGCGACTTAACGTAGTCATCATCGTATATATATTCATGCGCTTATAGCTACCTTTTTTTTCTAAACTTATATATCAATGTTTCCCTTTCTTTCAAACTAATAGTTTCTCATCTTATCTTTTTTCTGATTCGATTTTTTAGTTAGTAAGGGATTAACTACACATAATTCGAATGCTTTTTGGTCAAAAACCAGTCACCTTGTGGACCTTGGATATCTCATCTTATCGTTGACGCACGCAGGTGATTACGTGCACGTCGCATGCATGCGCGACGGACGTGGCGGTGAACGGATATACGGCTCGTCGCATGCATAGTTAGTAGTAACGAACTGAACAGCCTGATGGGCGTAGGCTAAGGCGGATCGGGAAAGGAATAAGAGATATGGTAGGAGTAGGCTAGGGTGGGGCGGGGCCGTCACGCGCACCTATAAGAGGGAGCCGCCGCCTTTTCCGACGCACCCTAATATTCCATACGTGCTTATCTACTACCGGCGGCGGCGGCTCTGCGCCCCGGCCTGAGGCAGAAGGAGAAGATGGCGGCGGCGGCGGACGTTCTGGAGCAGATCAAGAACGAATCTGTTGATCTGGTGAGGGCGAAATCGATCGGATCTTTCGCTTGTTCTCCTTCTAGCTAGCTTCTTCTCGCTGTTGCAAGTTCTAACGAGCCAGTCTTAATTTGCTGCAGTTATTGAGTTGATTTTTTCATCTCCACGGATCACCCTTCTTTTTCAATTTTTGTGATCTTCAATCACCTAGTAGTGGTGAATACATGTCTCGGTTGTCAAAATTCAACCCGTACTAACCCCTTTGTTTAATAATCTTCGTGTGCTTTCATGGCGGGAGCACATCCGGTGGAGGAGGTGTTCCGAATCGAGATGCAACCGGAAGGCCTCGCCTCTGACGAGGCCCAGGCGCGCATCGCCGTCTTCGGTCCCAACAAACTCGAAGAAAAGAAGGTTGGTTTCGATCTTATTCTTTGGCGTTAAGATTTTCGCTGGGTTTTTACTTTCGCGTGTTTCGGTTGATTGGTTTAATCTCGAGCTTTGCGACCTTAGTAACAATGGTGGTATGGCGCTTGCTTGCAGCGAGAGCGAGATCCTCAAGTTTTGGGGTTCATGTGGAACCCTCGTCGTGAGTGATGGGCGGCGCCCGTCATGGCCATCGCACCGCCAACGGCGACCACCGCCCGCTGGATCGGCAGGACTTCGTCGGCATCGTCGTGCTCCTCATCATCAATTCCACCATCTCCTACGTTGAGGAGAGCATCGCCGGGAGCTCGGCCAAGGCGCTCATGGCCAACCTCGCCCCCAAGACCAAGGTGCTCCGCGACGGCCGCGGGAGTGAACAGGAAGCCGCCGTCCTCGTCCCCGGAGATATCATCAGCATCAAACTCGGGGACATCGTCCCAGCCGACGCGCGCCTCCTCCTCGACGGAGACCCTCTCAAGATCCCCACGTCCGACACCGTCGACATCCCACGTCCCCGCGCCCCAACTCTGTCGGCCTCCCTATGCCCCTGATCAATGATTCATGCTCAAAGTAGTTCTCAAAATTCTGTAAATTACCACTGATTGTTTGCATGCATATGGTAGATTGCCACATTGCTAGCTAGCTAGCTAGGCGAATTAAAGCATATGCAGTACTTAACGGTAGTCACACTGTATATATATTCATGCGCTTATAGCTACCTTTTTTTTCTAAACTTATATATCAATGTTTCCCTTTCTTTCAAACTAATAGTTTCTCATCTTATCTTTTTTCTGATTCGATTTTTTAGTTAGTAAGGGATTAACTACACATAATTCGAATGCTTTTTGGTCAAAAACCAGTCACCTTGTGGACCTTGGATATCTCATCTTATCGTTGGCGCGCAGTGATTACGTGCGTCGCATGCATGCTTGTGACGGACGTGGCGGTGAACGGATATCTGCTCGTCGCATGCATAGTTAGTAGTAACGAACTGAACAGCCTGATGGGCGTAGGCTAAGGCGGATCGGGAAATGAATAAGAGATATGGTAGGAGTAGGCTAGGGTGGGGCGGGGCCCGTACGGCACGCACCTATAAGAGGGGAGCCGCTCCCCCTTTTCCCGACGCACCCTAATATTCCATACGTGCTTATCTACTACCGGCGGCGGCGGCTCTGCGCCCCGGCCTGAGGCAGAAGGAGAAGATGGCGGCGGCGGCGAACGTTCTGGAGCAGATCAAGAACGAATCTGTTGATCTGGTGAGGGCGAAATCGATCGGATCTATCGCTTGTTCTCCTTCTAGCTAGCTTCCTCTCGCTGTTGCAAGTTCTAACTAGGATATAAATTCTAAGAATCCATGTCTAAAAGTCTTTTCCTCTCTTAACTCAATTAACCCGTCTAATCAAATCAAACAATATATTTCGAACTAAGTTTGCTGCAAAATAAAACTTTGAGTTAAGCTAACCTAGCTTAGGTTACTTCAACTCGAAACCAGAATACCAGATATATATCATATTATCTACGAGCAGAATCTCACATGGTTTGCTCTTTCAAAAAAAAAAAAGCTGCAATTCCGAAATCTACTGTTATTCTATTCTGTATTTGCGCACAAGAATCACAATTCCAATCAAAGACGGTTAAGCACTGCACCAGAACTGTCTATCGTCGATCCTTTTGTTGGAAAGTAACGCTTAATTAACGCTAACAAATCCATGACCCACCCGACACAATAGGCGCAACAACCGAACTGTCTGCCGGCCCAAAATCACGTTGTTAATTACAGTGCTACGGCCCCTGTTTGTTTAGATTTTTTACCTCGCTTACAAACAAAAAAAACCAAAGTTTAAATAAAGAAGTGACTTTTTATCTAGTTTATAAAAATCTTAAGCTATTTTAAGCCTAAAAGCTATAGGAGATGTGCTTTTTATTTGGATTTTGTATAATTGAATATCTCTTTGCCACTCAAGTTCACTAAAATTATCCACTAAATACCATTCATATATAACTCCGGATCCTTTTATTTTCTCCTTTTCCTCCTTCCCACTCTATTTCTTTTTCCACTTCGCCTCCCTCACCATCTCGCTCTCCCGATGCCGTCATCACCGCGCCCAACTCTCGCCAACGCCGTCCCGCACCCAACTCGCCAGACTCCCTCTTCCTGCGCCCCTAACTCCACCGGCGCCATCCCGCACCCCAACTCCGCCGGCCTCCTCTTCCTCGCTCCCGATGCCGCCGGCATCCCTCTTCCCCACGCCCGACACCGCCGACGCCCCACGTCCCGTGCCCCAACTCTGTCGGCCTCCCTCGCCCCGATCAATGATTCATGCTCAAAGTAGTTCTCAAAATTCGTAAATTTCCACTGATTGTTTGTGTTCATATATTATTTGTGAATTTGTTATGTGTTCATGCATGATCAGTTGCATATTTATGTGTAATTCTCAAATTGTGATGTGCGAATTTGATATCTTCTTATCTTATTTGTCAAAGTATATTTCAGATATTTATTATTGAAGACAATAAATTAAAAAGCCTAAGCATAAATAAATAGGGCCTTAGTTGGCTTTGCTTAAAAGCTAGACATTTATAAACTAATTAAACCAAAAGACTAGTTTTAAACTATAAATCAAAAAGTCTAAGTATAAACAAATATGGCCTACTTCTACTGCTACTAGTTGGGATTTGATTCGATCGATGTGGTATTTGCAACTACACGTTAATTAACGATCGATTGAAAGGCATCTCTACGGAGAATAAAATCTTTTAATTTTGGCTGTCATATATATCTCTATTTTTTTTAAAAAAAAAGAGTCGATGATGATGATGATTCATCTCCTCCAACTCCCCTGCACTTTGCTTAAAAAATCTTTAACAAAAATTAAAAAAAATACTAAAAAATACAAATTCTACTACTCTAAAAATTCTCTAATAATAATATAATTATATCAGGTGCACAGCTGAGCCGAGGGCTTGGAGGGACAACGCAGCCGAGCGCATAGGCCGAGGAGGCTGATCTCGACAATATTAATTTATCATGTTAGAACAATATGATTTTTTTTTCTGTAGCAGAATACAGATATTTGAGTAGTAGTAGTTTCATTACTTATCGCAAGTTTATCCGTAAACTTTTCTACCGGGATCGATGCATGAGCTAGCTGAAACAAAACATATTTTTTTTCTGAAGCTTTTTTCCCGGTTTTTATCAACAATCTTTTCTATATTTCAGCGTATAATTAAGGAGCGTTATTTAAGGACAGCATACATATGTACGTGTGTACGTGACACGACAACAATATTTATTTAATCATTATTAAAATTGACTAGCTAGAGTCAACTGCTAATAGCATGCATGCACCACAAGGATGATCCATGCACAAGCTATGCATCACGCATGTTTTTTCTTAATAAAATTACGCCAAATATATGGAAGAGAAAGGTATGACATGCCTGCCACGTCGAATTATAGTTTCTTTCCTCGAGATCGAGTCTCACACAAGCAAGGAATTAATTCGATCAAGAAGCAAGCAGCTAGCCCATCCCATTTTGGGATTAAAACGAGGTCGATCGGAATTAAAATGTAAGGGTATGAATAAATATTATCTAAATATTTTCTTCCTAACTATCATTCAGATTTATGACTATTAGATTACAAATTCAACGACTATGAATTATCTCTCCACTCTCTTCAAAAAATCTCTCTCTCCTCCAAAAAGAGATTGTCTTAAATCTAGATGATTGTTAAGAAGAACATATCTAAGTGATACCTAGACATATCTAAAATACAGCGATAAGTGGATAGAATAACAACGAGAACGTACGTGAGTATTCTAGCTCGTTGGTTGTTTGCTAATTGGAGACATGGATGCAGGCACCAGATCGAGAGGCAAAGGATATACCAGATTCGATCACCTGATGCATGCATGCATGCCTGGCTGCCTGCCCGTTATTCTTAGCTCACTCCTATCTACATGCATTTCGTACGAACAGCTCCTTTTAATTTGCGTATATGTCCAGCAAAACACTGATTTATAGGTGCTCGATCGCTAAACCTTTCTCGTGGCCGTCTTTCTTTTTTTTTACAAGTGCTAAATAGCACTTAAATGTTTTTTTGGACTTGAAACACTCGGTTTTTTTTTGTATATATGCACCCTCTCTAAAAAAAATTATGAGTGCTCTAAAAAAACACTCAGATTTGCGACTGTCTCTCTTTGTATTGTCTCTCACGAATAACCAGAATACAAAGAGTCACTGTTTATGCCTTCTTCAAAATTATATGCTTACTTCCTTTTGGCTTTATACTTATGTTTTTGAGCTTTTGTTATAGTAACTAACTTTCAAACGGTGCGTTTTTAAAGACGATGTCTATAAATCGATTGTAGTAGATATTGTACTAACTCAGGTATACTGATCAAAATCATATGCGACTATCTCTTTTTATACTGGTTCTCACAAACAACCAGAATACAAAAGACGTAAACCAAAAGACATAAGCTACCCATAGTTTCGGACACATACACGTAGCTATAGGTAGATACAGCATAAGATGTTAACGACTCGACCTCAGTGGCATCAGCTAAGTGTAGCAGCTAGCATGCATATGGTAGATTGCCACATTGCTAGCTAGCTAGGCGAATTAAAGCATACGCAGTACTTAGCGGTATTCATGCACTTATAGCAACCTTTTTTTTTTTTGTTTTCTAAACTTGTATATTAATGTTTCCCTTTCTTTCTAACTAATGCATGGTTTCTCATCTTATCTTTTTTTTTTCTGATTCGATTTTTTAGTTAGGGATTAACTACACATCATTCGAATGCTTTTTGGTTCAAAAATCAGTCATCTTATCGTTGACGCACGCAGGTGATTACGTGCACGCACGTCGCATGCATGCGCGATGGACGTGGCATGCATAGTAGTAACGAACAGGAAGCCTGATGGATGGATGGATGGATGGTGCTGCATGCACGGGTGAACTGGTTGCGCACGGTGAATCACAGCCGTCCATAAGAGATATGAGAAAGAGGCCGGATCGGTAATAAGAGATATGATAGGCGTAGGCTTGGGCGGGGCGGGGCGGGGCACGCGCCTATAAAACGGGGGCCGCTCCCTCTTTTTAATTTCCGACGCACCCTACGTATCTATCTACTACCGGCGGCGGCGGCGGTGGCTCTGCGCCCCGGACTGCGGCAGAAGGAGGAGATGGCGGCGGCGGCGGACGTTCTGGAGCAGATCGAGAACGAATCTGTTGATCTGGTGAGGGCAAAATCGATCGGATCTATCGCTTCTTCTCCTTCTAGCTTCCTCTCGCTGTTGCAAGTTCCAACGAGCGAGTCTTAATTTGCTGCTGTTCTTGAGTTGGTTTTTTTTTTGTGATTTTTCGAGTACGTACGATCTTCGATATGAATAACGAATTCTTGGGAAATATGAAAAAGGGTAGATCCAATCTGGCCACTTCACGCGGATTTAATAAAAAACAACGACTTCTACGGGCTGGAAATATGCAGAGTTGATCGAATCTGACGCGTTTGCCTTTGATTCACGAGTTAGCTAGCTCGTCTAGTTTCCACTTCTTTCATCTTCACGGATCACCCTTTTTTTTTTCAATTTTTGTGATCTGCAATCACCTAGTAGTGGTGATTACATGTCTCGGTTGCCAAAATTCAATCCGTACTAACCCCTTTTTTTAATAATCTTTCGTGTGCGTGCGTTCATGGCAGGAGCACATCCCAATGGAGGAGGTGTTCCAGAATTTGAGATGCAACCGAGAAGGCCTTACCTCCGACGAGGCCCAGGCGCGTATCGCCGTCTTCGGGACCAACAAACTCGAAGAAAAGAAGGTTGGTTTTGATCTTATTCTTTGGCGTTAAGATTTTCGCTGGGGTTTTATTTAGGGTGTGTTTTGGTTTATTGGTTTAATCTCGAGCTTTGCGACCTTCCGTAACAATGGTGGTATGACGGTTGCGCGTGCCCGCAGGAGAGCGAGATCCTCAAGTTTTTGGGGTTCATGTGGAACCCTCTGTCGTGGGTGATGGAGGGCGGCCGTCATGGCCATCGCTACCGACAACGGCGACCACCGCCCGCCGGACTGGCAGGACTTCATCGGCATCGTCGTGCTCCTCATCGTCAATTCCACCATCTCATACGCTGAGGAGAGCAACGCCGGGAGCTCGGCCAAGGCGCTCATGGCCAACCTCGCCCCCAAGACCAAGGTGCTCCGCGACGGCCGCTGGAGCGAACAGGAAGCCGCCGTCCTCGTCCCCGGAGATATCATCAGCATCAAACTCGGGGACATCGTCCCAGCCGACGCGCGCCTCCTCCTCGACGGAGACCCTCTCAAGATCGACCAGTCGGCGCTCACCGGCGAGTCTCTGCCGGTGACCAGGGCCCCCGGCGATAGCGTCTACTCGGGGTCCACGTGCAAGCAGGGCGAGATCGAGGCCGTCGTCATCGCCACCGGCGTGCACACCTTCTTCGGCAAGGCGGCGCACCTCGTCGACACCACCAACCAGGTCGGCCACTTCCAGAAGGTGCTCAAGGCCATCGGCAACTTCAGATTGCCGCCATCGCCGTCGGCATGCTCGTCGAGATCATTGTCATGTACTTAGTCCAGCACCGCCGCTACGCGACGGCATTGACAACCTCCTCGTGCTACTCATCGGTGGCATCCCCATCGCCATGCCCACCGTGCTGTCCGTCACAATGGCCATCGGCTCCCACCGCCGTCGGCGGGCGCCATCACCAGCGCATGACGGCCATCGAGGAGATGGCCGCCATGACCGTGCTCTGCAGCGACAAGACGGGCACGCTCACCCTCAACAAGCTCAGCGTCGACCGCGGCCTCATCGAGATCTTCGCCAGGGCGTCGACCAGGACCAGGTCCTCCTGCTCGCCGCCAGGGCCTCGAGGGTCGAGAACCAGGGCGCCATCGACGCCGCCATGGTCGGCATGCTCGCCGACCCCAAGGAGGCCAGGGCCGGCATCAAGGAGGTCCACTTCCTCCCTTCAACCCCGTCGACAAGCGCACCGCCCTCACCTACATCGACCTCGCCGACGGCACCTGGCACCGCTCCAGCAAGGGCGCTCCCGAGCAGGTCTTCTTCTTCTTCTTCTTGCATGTATCACAACTTGTTTGCTAACTTTCATGGTGTTTTTTGTGCAGATTTTGGCCCTCTGCAACTGCGGAGAGGGTTTCAAGAACAGGGTGCACACCGTGATCGACAAGTTCGCCGACCGCGGCCTTCGATCCCTCGCGGTCGCAAGACATGTATGATTTCTTTTCTGAATGTACAACTGCACAAGTACGAACTGCAGATTCTGTTTCTTCTTGTGTGTAACGTTAGTCGGGTGCTGCAGGAAGTGCCGGAGAAGAGCAAGGACAGCCCTGGGGGGCCGTGGGAGTTCGTCGGCCTTCTGCCCCTCCTTGACCCTCCGAGGCACGACAGCGCCGAGACCATCAAGCGGGCGCTCGGCCTCGGCGTCAATGTCAAGATGATCACTGGTACATTGCCCCTTTGATTCTACTGTTTCTTTCTGCAATGGAAGATTGAGAGGCTGTTCAGGCTCTGACATCGAGTGTGACATATGTGCTGCAGGTGATCAGCTTGCCATTGCCAAGGAGACCGGGAGAAGGCTCGGCATGGGCACGAACATGTACCCCTCCTCAGCGCTGCTCGGGCAGAACAAAGATGAATCCATCGCTTCGGTCCCCGTCGATGATCTGATCGAGAAGGCTGATGGCTTCGCCGGCGTCTTCCCCGGTTAGCACGCGAGAGCTGCATCGCGATTCGATCTCATTCTTCATGGATGTTGCATCTTGTTAGCTTGTATAGCGTATGGTAATCTCAAGTTGCAATCTTGCGATGCAGAGCACAAGTACAACATCGTCAAGAAACTGCAGGAGATGAAGCACATCTGCGGGATGACTGGGGACGGCGTGAACGACGCGCCTGCGCTGAAGAAGGCCGACATCGGGATCGCCGTCGCCGATGCTACCGATGCGGCCAGGAGTGCCTCCGACATTGTGCTTACCGAACCTGGGCTCAGCGTCATCATCAGTGCTGTGCTCACTAGCCGAGCCATCTTCCAGAGGATGAAGAACTACACCGTGAGCAATCTCTGCCTGACAACTCACCATGGTTATACCCTTTTTTTTCGGTTACAATTCTGACTGTTCTCTCTCTCGTTCTACTCTTGTTATTGCCTAGATTTACGCGGTTTCGATAACAATTCGTATTGTGGTAAGTAACCTTCTTGTGAGGCCTCGAAGAAACCCACTTTTCCAACACTGTAAGGCACCTGTTTGAAACTTTTTTGTGTTGTCAATCTGCAGCTCGGCTTCATGTTGATTGCACTGATCTGGAAGTTCGACTTCTCGCCGTTCATGATCCTGGTCATTGCCATTCTGAACGACGGTGGGTTTGGACAGCAACTTGAAGATGCTGAACCTCTCGTTGCTCCCTGCGTTATCAATCATTCGCGTGCTCAACTTGTTCGTGTGTTTAATTGGTTCAGGTACAATCATGACGATCTCGAAGGACAGAGTGAAGCCATCCCCTCACCCAGACAGCTGGAAGCTGAGAGATTTTCATCACCGGCATCGTGTACGGCACCTACCTGGCCTTGACGACTGTGGTCTTCTTCTGGGCCATGAGGAGCACCGACTTCTTCACTGTAAGCATTCCTTTGCCCTCTCCATCCATGACCAACCACGTCAAGATGCATGCTAAACCTGTTGCCATTGTTGCAACTGCAGAACACGTTCCACGTGAGGTCGCTAAGGGGCAACGAAGGCGCGATGATGTCTGCCCTGTACCTGCAAGTGAGCATTATCAGCCAGGCCCTGATATTCGTGACCCGGTCGCGCAGATGGTGCTTCCTGGAACGGCCCGGGTTCTGGCTGTGCTCCGCGTTCGTCCTTGCGCAGATCGTAAGCCCGCTTTCCTCTCCGCCATGGATGGACAGCTGAGTTTGCATGCATCAGTAAACTGAATCAAACTGCTGCTGCCTTGCCACCACAGGTTGCCACTTTGCTGGCGGTGTACGCGAACTTGGGGTTTGCTCGTATCCGTGGCGTCGGGTGGGGTTGGGCCGGGGTGATCTGGCTCTACAGCATCGTCACCTTCGTCCCCCTCGACTGGTTCAAGTTCGGCATCCGCTACCTGCTGAGCGGCAGGGCATGGGACAACCTCTTCGAGAACAAGGTATAGATCCTCGTCATAGTTTCTTTCTTGAGCTAAATGTCTGACATGTTCCTTGCCACACAGATTGCGTTTTCCACGAAGAAGGACTACGGCAGGGGGGAGCGCGAGGCGCAGTGGGCGACGGCGCAGCGAACGCTCCACGGCCTCCCGACGTCCGAGATCCTCAACGAGAGGAGCAGCTACAGGGAGCTCTCGGACATCGCCGAGCAGGCCAAGCGCCGAGCAGAGGTTGCGAGGTAAGCCTCGCGCACTAGACTACGTTTCGGTTGCATCTGTCGATCCACCACGCGGTCGCTCTGAACTGAACGTTTAATCCGCTGCAGGCTGCGTGAGCTGAACACGCTCAAGGGCCGGATGGAGTCGACGGCGAGGCTCAAGGGGATCGACATCAATACGATACAGCGCCACTACACCGTCTAACTGTACGTCGCTTCGTGCTCGGCGCTGCGGATTTTCAGGAGCAGCGCCGAGCGAACGTCGTCGTCTGCAATTTTAATCTTTAGTTCGATTTGAGGTCGGAGCCGTCAAGGTCTAGTAGGTTGCCAATGGCTCAAGGCCTGGTCGTTTTAATTTAGTACTGTTTAGTTTGCCGTCTGAGAAAGTCGAAACCGGCATGCCTCATTTGGCACAGGGTGTAGCCTTTTTTAGCTTTGAAGGAAAATAATAAGATTGTTACAGTGTAAGATTGATTCGATCGATCTGGTTGATTTTGATTGATGTTTCTGCTTCATCGGATGGCAATAGAAACTTGATTACTATAAACTCTTATCGATGCAAAGATCAGATTCCTTTAAACGATACATAATCCCTTCTCATCTGGAAGATCAAAAGTACGATTCCATGACGAGTTCCTTTCCTAGTGGAGGAAGGGGTTCGTAAGTACGATCCGAAGACATGCTTACTGTTTACGCTGTTTCTCTTATCCTTCCGTTTTTTTCTGTGAGAACTGCGAATGCTCGCATATCTGAATAAGACCTCCCTTATGACCGGGGGAGTCCCGGCCCCCTCACGCGTCCACGTCCCCCCGCGCGATCGCCCGCCGCGTGGCGGGGAATTTTAGTACGGTCAGACGAGGTGAATTCCTCGTATTTTTCTGAAATTACATACAGGTCCTTGGTTATCGCAAAAAAGTCCCTGAAATTTTTTTTAGCCCCTCCACTTTGCAGGATGGCCCCCCGTGGTTTCGAAAATTACGCACGGGTCCCGTTTTTTACGTACAGCTCCTCGGTTCTTACAAAAAGACCCTTTGCTTCTCTGAAATTACGTTTTTTTACAAAACTCCTCACGAATTATCGTCTCTTTTATTTTTTACGTGCGGTGGTGGCGGCGGGCGTGCCGCCTATGCTTCTAGTTTTTTCAATTGCCGGTAGATTTGAATTGTTTCTCAAGAAATTCTTACGGACAGCTTAGATTACTAGTTTATGGTATGGTTTGTGCTGTGTATTCATGATATGAGTATACGAAAATTTAGCGTGGCTCAGCAGGGATGACATGGTGAGCGCTAAGTCGCTAACTACTCACTGGCAAGCCAAGGTGACCCTGCTCGGTTGGGCTGAAAAGCTGTGACTTATAGCTGAAATTACATTGTAGCGGTTGAAATTTCATTGTAGCTAAAGGTGTCTTATTTGGTATAATTAAATTTAAAAAAAATTAAAAATAGAAATATATGCTAGCTTATTATGGACAACGCAAACGAATACGAAAAAACCAACAAAAAAGCTCAAAAAACCAAAAGTTTAGAAAAAGATAAAATTTATGAATAGTAAAAAAAATAAACTAGAAGTTGAAGCCGAAATGAACGGAGCTTTGTGTGTTGCAGTCTAAAAAGTAAAGATTCACCATATGCGCGCTACTGGATTAGCGCCCCACCATAAAAAAAAACATAGCGACTGCACACTATTCTCTTGTGTTTCAAAACAGGTCTTATATGCTTGATAATTTAAGCGCTAATAGTTTCTTCAATGATTCACACGAAGCATGTTTGGTTAAGAGGAATCTACTGTGATTTAGTTTAAATTTAAAGTGCCCTAGCAATCCAATCTAATATCTATATTAAATATAGCTAACTTTTCGTGTGAAATAGAGGCTATTCCATCGAAAATAGGATAAAGAATTAAGGACGAGTGTGAAATATCAAAATCCAATCTAATATCTATATTAAATATAGCTAACTTTTCGTTACTGTTTGGTTAAGAGCTACGTGCGTATAATGTTTTTTGCTAAACAAGTTCTAGCAACTAAATATAAGGAGGTGATACTGAAGATTCAAGAGGCTAGCGTATCTAACGAGTGTTCGTGAGGTGCTGGCATGTTTAAGAAAAAGTTTTGCTTATTTTATTTTTCTTGCTTCGTATTGTAGCATTGTATTATTATTTTTTGTTATACTAGCTACGTATCCGTACGTTGCAACGAAACTTATTGAATATATAAAAAATCGTGCTATAGAAGAGAGTTGCTCTGATCAATTAAAAATTGTATAATGGTAAGAAGTTAAAAGAATAAAGCGATTAGAGGAGAATGGATATGCAACCATCAACTTATTATTTTATAATAGTAATAATATTATAGACAAAGTCATTAAAAAAGTCCTATAAACTTAGACTTAGACGGAGAAACGTTAGATATCGTCCCTGGCATTATAGCCCGGGGGTTCCCGCCCGCTGAGCCACGTCGCCCAGCGACGCTCCGCCCGGCGGCGTGGCGGGGAATCTGCGTCTGATCGGGAGGTGATTCCCTCGTGTTTTCCGAACATACATGTCCTTGTTTCGCGGATAGGTCCTGTCGGTTTTTAGCCCTCCACTTTGCGGGATGACCCCGCGGTTTTTATTTACGTCTGGTCCTCGTGTGTTTACGTCTGGTCCTTGCGGGTCCCCGTTTTTGCGAAAAAACCTTGGTTCCTCCGAAATTGCACATACATCCTCGATTTTTTTTAAAAAAGAACCGTCCCACGGATTTTCGTCTCTTTTTTTTCGGCCCACACGGTGGCTAGCGCGGCGTGGCGCTGCGCTTATGTTTCTAGTAAAATCTACACGGCGGGGGAGAGCTGCTCAAAATTAGACCCGTTTGTTTGTTCCGAAGCTGTTATGATCGGATCATCCCAATAATGAGCGGATTTACAGATAGCTTTGCCTACCGTACAGAGATGAAGTACAGTGTATGGGCACCTGTTGTCGGACGAGCTACAGTGCAAAAGTAACACGAGCATTTTAGTTGGGCAGATCGACACGCCTCACAAAATGAGCGTCCTTGCTGTACCCACAGAGACTTTGCAGCTGCGTGTCAATATGCGAAGAAGATGATTAGTCCAAAATGGAATTTTGTATGATACGTAAGGAGCTACTAGGACAGCATGAGCAGCAAGCTGGCCTAGTAATTCAACTGACCATATGTACACAACTAGATGCGGCATTCTAACCGTGCCAAACACAAGTAAGCTAGCGAAACAAATACCATCTGAAGAAAATGTGGTATAATCTATCGCAGAACTTGAGTGGCGCAAAGGAAAGAAACATGGTCATCGACCTGATAGGCCTCGTTCTTGAATGCAAGAATGAGTATGACCATAAGAGGTAAGCTTTTTCCCCCACTTGGTTCATTGTACCTTGAATTTCAGCTAAGAGTGGCCCCCATGAAAAGCATGGAGAAGATTCAGAGCTATTCTCTTTGTAGTGAAATTTCACTGTAGCTGAAGGTGGCTTATTTGACATAATTAAATTTAAAATTTTTAAAAATAGAAAAAATATGCTAGTTCATCACGGACAACGCAAACAAATACGAAAAAAAGAACTAGCAAAAAAACTAAAAAAACAAAAATTCTGAAAAAGGCGAAATTTATGAATAGTGAAAAATAAGTCAGAAGCCAGAAGTTGAAGCCGAAACGAGCGGAGCCTTAAGGAGATGTTAAGAATATAAGTGTCATTTTCTATATGTGTAGGGTTTAGATCCTTATAGCCCTTGTACTATTTATATGTCCCATAAACTATTGTAATACAGTCAAGCTTGTTTGTATAATTACAGGAAGGAACTATAAGAGTAGTCATAGTTGACAATGTTGTCAAAGATATAACATGGATGATCCTGGGTTTGATCTCCACACGAGCGTGAGGTCCTGGATTCGATCCCTACACACACACGTAGGATAACATCACCCTAGCTATAAGAACATATACAGTCCATTCATCTTACTTGTTACTAATAGCTTCATCCAATTTGGCATGCGAATCGTTGTATAGAAAAGCTGAAATGGTGTAAATCGTAGCAACATTTTACTGGCGTACCACTCGGCGAAGGCTTAGAGTTACGGCTACACGAAATGCTGCACAATCAAATCATGCAAGCATGCACTTTTAGCTGGGGCTGCGTCAATCAAATCAAGCCAGCTCGTAGCTACCATATCCGATCCCAAGCAAGAGAAAATGCCTAATATTTTTTTTGTGGGATTACAACACCGAGTTTCTACAAGGGAAATAACATTGTCGATGTTTTAGTATTAATTTTACGTATAATTATTTGAATTTAGAAAACTCTCAAAGATCTGGTTATGATCACACAGAAAAAAGACACCAAAATTTTATACCAAATGGTGTCTAGCTCTACTTCTATTCTCCCTCGGGTCTACCCCGGCCCTGCTCTTCTCTCTGACCCCAACCCTTATATAGCTTGTGAAGCGACAACAGTTTTTCTATACCAAGAGACGGCTTAACGTTTTCGGATGATAACTGTCTGATGAGAGTTATTGTCAGAGACACGTGGTACCGCACTCGTCTTAGAGAGAAGTTATGCGCAATTATTCCAGAGAATAAATGCACATGCTAACTACCTCGTTAGACAGTTACTGTTAGAGAGAAGTTATGCGCAATTATTCCAGAGAATAAATGCACATGCTACCTGCCTCGTTAGACAGACCCACGATACAATGGGTTATCGTAGATATGTCAGTCAAAGTTTGGCTTAATCGTAGGAAGATCTTCGACCATAAATTAGTCGCAAGGTAACTTACGATTATGTCGTGAAAGTAAGACCACATTCTATTTATTTTGGTTTATAAAGAAATCAAAGTTAAAAGCCAAAAAAACTTTTTTAAAAAAGCAGGACATTTGACGTGAGGGTACCATATCCTCGTGTTTCCTTGCACAGCCTTTTTTTAGTTCGACGTGGCTTACTTTTTATGGGCCTCTAGTTTCACATAGAAGTAAGCCACATCGGTGTCTTCTAGCATGTGTCTTGTTTCCTCCGCTAATGCGTGGGCCCTGTGTTTCTTTCATTCAAGTAGACATGTCGTGCATCACCGGCCCTGCCCTGTGTTGCTTTTCATGTTATTATTATGATCCTAGCTAGTGAGAGCAAGTATAATAGGAGGCTATTAGTAGGTCAGATCTTTGAGGTGGAGAAGAGAGAGGAGAGAGAGAGATGTGGTCAGAAGTTTACTGACCAATTGAAACAAGAACCAAGAAACTTTGTGAGAGGAAGGGGTAGGTCATACAACCTTCAGGTGGCTGTAACTACTATATGAGTAAGCTGATAAGTGGGTTGTAAGTGTCCATACAGCCAGCTGAAGGCTGTATTATTAGACTTGCTCTGAGGGATAAAAAAGGCGGTAACTCTTCACCTTTTTCTTCATGCTTCCAAAATTCCATGGGATCCACCTTGGGAATCCAAGGCCCATTAAAGGGCACAAACCCAACAGAAAGCCCTCCGTTTCTGCCCCTTTTCATTTCCCCTCTCAAGTTGAGCATACAACAATAATTGTGGGGTTTCGTTTCATGCGCAAGAAGAGTTTTTTTTTTTTTTTTGAGAGAGTGCATGTGGTCATACACACCATATTCACACCATCCACACGTATTTTCTTTCCTACACTTGCTTGAAATTTTTCAAAAGCGTCAAATGCCTCACGATAGAATAAGATTGATAATTGTTCGTATGGTTGTAGCATTTGTTTATGGGGAAGTAGCTTAAAATTTGATGCTCCTCGTATTTTTTATGGCTACAAGGCTTTGTAGAATTTGTCGCGCGCGTACAAACAAAGTGGAAGGCTCGTCGTCTTCACGGTGTTTGCTCCAAATCCATCTGACGTTGAACCGTTGTTTGGCTTCTACATCTTAAATTTACATGATATTTATTTTTATACCATAAGCGTTGTATATATGAATTTTTTAGATAAAAAATCAATTTTACATGATATTTTAAAAATAGAAGCTAGCTCCTTTTTTTTTAATAAAAAAACAGCTTAAAACCATATATAGAAAGATAATAGGATATTGCATATATGCCATACAGATTCTCTATTGTTCCATCTTTTTTTTTTTTGAGAAGTTGATGAGATTGAAGTCATGGCTCCAAATCTGCCAACCGGATCTGGATATTATAGACTAGGGCAACCGAGAATATCTGGCAATTAGCAACAATAGATTATATGATTGTGATGGAGATTGTAAAATCTGGCCTTTACATAAAGATATCATGATTCTTCAGCCTCTTTTATGAAAAGGAAAGGAAGGATATAAAAAGTTAGCGGCGTACAAAAGGAGCTTTACAAATAGAAAGGCAGCACCCCAGCTTTGGCAGCATGTAAAATTAGTATCAATAGAAAGATGATGATAAACTTACCAATCTTGTGCATTCTGGGATCTGAAATTATCATTTCTAATAGCCAGATTATATATAGAAGCATTTAATTCGTTGCGTAATTTTCTTTGAAACGTGGCTTAGTAGAACGGCCTATAGGTAGAATGGCTTTAATTCGATCGGATGTGTGTTCTCAAGTGAGTTTGCTTTTTTTTCTCAAGTGATCTTAGTTGTTTAGTGATTCTCAAATGATTTCAGCCAAAATATACTATTTTATTTTACATACTATCTCTAAAAATAATCAAAATTTAAACATTTGAACTATAAACCATCGGGGAAAAAAAACCATACCGTACGTACCACTCAGTTCACTCGTCTTCCTCTCCCATCTTATACCCCCTCCGCTTCTCTCCCTTTCTCCACCAAATAAACCCCAAAAAGTGAGCGAGAGAGCACGCCTGCCTGGGAAGGCTAGGGATAGGGCTCCTCGCCGCCGTCGCCTTGGCGTGTGGTGCGATGGCCGCCGCCCCGCCGCCTCGCCGCACCAGCAGCCGCCGTCGCCGTTGGTGGAGCTCGTCAAGGGCCCCTCCGGCCTCGAGAAGGTCGTGCTCCGCGGCGCGCGCAGCTGCTCCGCCGAGGTATCCGATTCAACCCCTCCCGCCCTCTCTCCCCTTCTGTGTTGCGCGTGCGTGCGTGAACTGCGTGGGTTGGCCCTGCGTGCTCGCAATTCGTTTGGATTTGCGTGCCATTTGCGCAGATCCTGCGGGAATCCGGCTGATCCGCGCGGGATTTGGGCGAATTGGACGAGGTTTTTGGTGTTCGGATGTGTGAATTTCGTCTGTTTTTATCCCCGTTTCGGTTGGGTAATTAGTGGCGCATTGCATGATCCGAGTGCTACGTACATGGAATCGAGCGGGCTGAGATGTGGTCACGGTTTTAGCTGCTTAATTTTGTGCTAGGAAGCGTAGTTTACCTCGTGGATGTGTTATTATGATGGTTTTGTGACGCGATGCGTGATCAGAGTAGGTAGCGCCTCCTTGTTGTTAGATTTTGGTCGCTTTTAATGTTTCATGGCAATTTGTTAGGTCTGCGTTTACAATGTTCGAAATGCTGCAATCTAGATTGCAGAAAGGTGGTGCTGAAGGATTTGTTAATTGATAATTCCCCTGTTTACAAACACGAGTGTGCGCAGCAATGATGATATAATTCGACCAGTGAGGACCAAGGGCTCTGTGTTAGTCTGTTCCGTGTCTACGATGCATGATGCCCAGGTTGGATTTGTGGTCCATTGTATGTTTTGTAACCTTTGTAGGGGAAATCATATTCTGGATGGCAGACATTCTTTCAGACAAGTTTGGATGTATCCTCAGTTTGCGTACTGTTTTGTACATTATCCCCTTGTTCCTTTTGTTGTTGGTTTTGCTGTAACTAGTTTTCAGAAGGAGCTAATGCCAAATAGTGGGTGATTTGATTTGTATCATGCTAACTAGTTTTCAGATATGATGTTCTTCTCCCCTTCTCATCTGGAAGATCAAAAGTACGATTCGATGACGAGTTCCTTTCCTAGTGGAGAACTTTGAATGCTCGAATATCTGAAAATGCACTCAGTCTATCTCTAAATAAAATCTACACGGCGGGGAAGAGCTGCTCAAAATTAGACCCGTATCGAGGCCTGTTCGTTTGTTTGTTCCGAAGCTGTTATGATCGGATCATCCAAATAATGAGCGGATTTACAGATAGCTTTGCCTACCGTACAGAGATGAAGTACAGTGTATGGGCACCTGTTGTCGGATGAGCTACAGTGCAAAAGTAACACAAGCATTTTAGTTGGGCAGATCGACACGCCTCATAAAATGAGCGTCCTTGCTGTACCCACAGAGACTCTGCAGCTGCGTGTCAATATGCGAAGAAGATGATTAGTCCAAAATGGAATTTTGTATGATACGTAAGGAGCTACTAGGACAGCATGAGCAGCAAGCTGTGCAAAAGCCTACTCAACTCTTTCGGTACGTCTCGTCAGAGCTTCTGGGTAAGTGCATTTAACTGTTGCTGGCTTGCTGCATACTTGGGACAGGCAGTGAAGTTACTAGCAGCATGGGCGCGGCGCTACGCGCCGCCACCATCGCAAGTACAAAATAAAAGAGACGATAATTGTGAGGAGTTTTTAAAAAATCGGAGGTAAAAACGTAATTTCGGAGAAGGCAAAGGGGCAATCTGGGAAAAAGAAGGACCTGCTAGAAAAAACCGGGGGCAAAACCGAATTTTCGGAAAAGCAAAGGGCCCTTCAGAAAAACCAAGGACACAGATGTAAAAAATTGGACTGCGCAATTCCCAAAACCGCGAGGGCCATCCCGCAAAAAGGAGGGCTAAAAAATTCTAGGGACCAAAAAAAAAATTCCAGGGACTTAAAAAATTTTAGGGACTTTTTACGAAGAAAAAGGACCATCGTAATTCGAAAACCAAGAAAATTCCTCACCGCATCAGACAGAAATCCCCGCCACGCGCGCCCCCGCTGGGGGTGAGGAGACGCGCCGGGGCCGTGAATCCCCCCGGGCATAAGAAGGGGAGTATTTGTCCAGTCTGTTTTACTGCACTAGCCTAGTAATTCAACTGACCATATGTACACAACTAGATGCGGCATTCTAACCGTGCCAAACACAAGTAAGCTAGCGAAACAAATACCATCCGAAGAAAATGTGGTATAATCTATCGCAGAACTTCAGTGGCGCAAAGGAAAGAAACATGCAAGAATGAGTATGACCATAAGAGGTAAGCTTTTTCCCCCACTTGGTTCATTGTACCTTGAATTTCAGCTAAGAGTGGCCCCCATGAAAAGCATGGAGAAGATTCAGATCTATTCTCTTTGCAGTGAAATTTCACTGTAGCTGAAGGTGACTTATTTAGCATAATTAAATTTAAAAATTTTAAAAATAGAAAAAATATGTTAGTTCATCACGAACAATGCAAACAAATACGAAAATAAGAACTAGCAAAAAAAGCTAAAAAAACAAAAATTCAGAAAAAGACGAAATTTATAAATAGTAAAAAATAAACCAAAAGTCAGAAGCTGAAGCCGAAACAAGCGGAGCCTTAAGGAGATGTTAAGAATATAAGTGTCATTTCCTATATATCTAGGGTTTAGATCCTTATAGCCCTTGTACTATTTATATGTCCCATAAACTATTGTAATACAGTCAAGCTTGTTTGTATAATTACAGGAAGGAACTATAAGAGTAGTCATAGTTGACAATGTTGTCAAAGATATAACATCGATGATCCTGGGTTTGATCTCCACACGAGCGTGAGGTCCTGGATTCGATCCCTACACACACACGTAGGATAACATCACCCTAGCTATAAGAACATATACAGTCCATTCATCTTACTTGTTACTAATAGCTTCATCCAATTTGGCATGCGAATCGTTGTATAGAAAAGCTGAAATGGTGTAAATCGTAGCAACATTTTAGTGGCGTACCACTCGGCGAAGGCTTAGAGTTACGGCTACACGGTTCAACAACAGCACGAAAATCCACTTTGACTTTTGGATGTCTCTCAAGGCAAGAAAATTAATAATGCCAACCAAAAAAAAGAAGAAGAAGAAGAAGCGAGAAGCCGTGAATTGCTGCACAATCAAATCATGCAAGCATGCACTTTTAGCTGGGGCTGCGTCAATCAAATCAAGCCAGCTCGTAGCCACCATATCCGATCCCAAGCAAGGGAAAACTAGCCACGTAGGCGCGGCGCTACGCCGCGCCAGCCATCGTACACAAAAAAATAAAAGAGGTGATAATTTGTGAGGAGATTTCCAAAAAAAACCGGGGCGAAAACGTATTTTCGAGGAAGGTAAAGGGCTTTTCCGAGAAAACCCGAGGGTAAAAACATATTTTCTAAAAAGGCGGAGGGGTTTTTCGAAAAAACCGAGGACCCGAACGTAAAACCGGGACCCGCGATTTCAAAACGCGGGTGCTAACCAAGAAACGGAGGGTCAAAAAATTTGTGAGGAGCTTTTCGCGAGAACCAAGGACCTGTACGTAATTTCGGGAAAATACGGGGCCTTTTCACAAACGCCACCCTGCACCGTCTGAAGATTCTCCTCGCACGTGTCGGCGGGGCGTTGGCGTTCGCGCGGGAGAGACGACGTGGCTAGCGTGCCTGGGCGGGGAGTCCCCCGCTTATCTATGGGCTGGGATACCTAATATTTTTTTGTGGGATTACAACACCGAGTTTCTACAAGGGAAATAACATTGTCGATGTTTTAGTATTAATTTTACGTATAATTATTTGAATTTAGAAAACTCTCAAAGATCTGGCTATAATCACACAGAAAAAAGACACCAAAATTTTATACAGGCTCAGGTCAGAAGAATAACAACCCTACTTCTATGTGACTATTGCTCAATGAACTGATTACAACCGAGAAAATAATGCAGAATGTCTAGCTCTACTTCTATTCTCCGTGTTCTTTTGGGCTACAGTTGGTGGCGTTTTGTTGTGTTTTTCAATACGGCGACGAACGATAGAGACGTCGACGTAGATGATACATATGATTTTAGTCTCGAAAATCCGATCAAAAATAGGTTCTTATTCAAAGAAGACATTCTATTTATTTTGGTTTTAAAGGAATCAAAGCCAAAAGCCAAAAAAAACTTTTTTTTAAAAAAAGCAGGACCTTTGGCGTGAGGGTACCATATCCTCGTGTTTCCTTGCACAGCCTTTTTTTAGTTCGACGTGGCTTACTTTTTATGGGCCTCTAGTTTCACATGCACACGCCACATCGATGTGTCTTCTAGCATGTGTCTTGTTTCCTCTGCTAATGCATGGGCCCTGTGTTTCTTTCATTCAAGTAGACATGTCGTGCATCACCGGCCCTGTGTTACTTTTCATGTTATTATTATGATCCTAGCTAGTGAGGGATAAAAAAAGGGCGGTAACCTTACCAGTTGGGATCAGTAGGTAGGTTCCATACCGGCCGAAACTAGGTGATTTTATGCTAATGTTAATGAGATCTTGCTGTATAAAAGACCAAACAGACGTACAATGCTTTTAGGAACCCGAAGAGCGCTTCGCTTCTAGATCGATCGCTTCTAGATCATTCTGATTATCGGTGGACCGTGGAAGAAACATATATAATCAGATCGATCGCTTCTAGATCATTCTGATTATCGGTGGACCGTGGAAGAAACACATATAATCAGATCGATCGCTTCTAGATCATTCTAATTATCGGTGGACCGTGGAATAAACACATATAATCAGATCGATCACTTCTAGATCATTCTGATTATCGGTGGACCGTGGAAGAAACACATATAATCCTTAATTACCCGGACGAAAAGGTGATCGATGCATGGCTTCTTCAGAACCTTGAATTCTTCAGTGTCTCCTATCTGACAATTCTCCGGTCCTCTGTGGTAGACAGCATCTGTGAGGTGATCTTGGCTTCCTTCTTTTGGACCTACGATTTGCTTTTTATATAACTAATTTCAAATAAAATAATTTTTCTAGATAAAATTTATAAATCAATTATAATAAATACTGTTCTGACTCCATCTCTATCGGTTAAGAGTATTTCTAGAGAAATCACTGATGTTGCAAATTCATCGAACCGAGTCGCCCAGGGCCTGTACAGATTACCACCGATCCCTGAAAGCGGGACCCTTGGACAGGCAGGCACTGCAAAGTGGGCCCCACCATCCCACCTTGATGGGGGTGCCGGGCCGCCATCCACCGCCCAAACGTTTGCAGTGGATTCTTCTTCCAAAATTCCATGGGATCCACCTTGGGAATCCAAGGCCCATTAAAGGGCACAAACCCAACAGAAAGGCCTCCGTTTCTGCCCCTTTTCATTTCCCCTCTCAAGTTGAACATACAACAATAATTGTGGGGTTTCATGCGCAAGAAGAGTTTTTTTTTTTTGCGACGGACCAGCTTTCACACTGGGAGTTCACTTGATCTCCAACAAAAGAAAAGCTATATGTCTATGCACTCTGTAGCGATTACAAGTTGTGTAGATTTTTCAGCGACAGAATAAGATTGATAATTGTTCGTATGGTTGTAGCATTTGTTTATGGGGAAGTAGCTTAAAATTTGATGCTCCTCGTATTTTTTATGGCTACAAGGCTTTGTAGAATTTGTCGCGCGCGTACAAACAAAGTGGAAGGCTCGTCGTCTTCACGGTGTTTGCTCCAAATCCATCTGACGTTGAACCGTTGTTTGGCTTCTACATCTTAAATTTACATGATATTTGTTTTTATACCATAAGCGTTGTATATATGAATTTTTTAGATAAAAAATCAATTTTACATGATATTTTAAAAATAGAAGCTAGCTCCTTTTTTTTTAATAAAAAAACAGCTTAAAACCATATATAGAAAGATAATAGGATATTGCATATATGCCATACAGATTCTCTATTGTTCCATCTTTTTTTTTTTTGAGAAGTTGATGAGATTGAAGTCATGGCTCCAAATCTGCCAACCGGATCTGGATATTATAGACTAGGGCAACCGAGAATATCTGGCAATTAGCAACAATAGATTATATGATTGTGATGGAGATTGTAAAATCTGGCCTTTACATAAAGATATCATGATTCTTCAGCCTCTTTTATGAAAAGGAAAGGAAGGATATAAAAAGTTAGCGGCGTACAAAGGAGCTTTACAAATAGAAAGGCACACCCGACTTTGGCAGCATGTAAAATTAGTATCAATAGAAAGATGATGATAAACTTACCAATCTTGTGCATTCTGGGATCTGAAATTATCATTTCTAATAGCCAGATTATATATAGAAGCATTTAATTCGTTGCGTAATTTTCTTTGAAACGTGGCTTAGTAGAACGGCCTATAGGTAGAATGGCTTTAATTCGATCGGATGTGTGTTCTCAAGTGAGTTTGCTTTTTTTTCTCAAGTGATCTTAGTTGTTTAGTGATTCTCAAATGATTTCAGCCAAAATATACTATTTTATTTTACATACTATCTCTAAAAATAATCAAAATTTAAACATTTGAACTATAAACCATCGGGGAAAAAAAACCATACCGTACGTACCACTCAGTTCACTCGTCTTCCTCTCCCATCTTATACCCCCTCCGCTTCTCTCCCTTTCTCCACCAAACCAAATAAACCCCAAAAAGTGAGTGAGAGCGCGCCTCTGGGAAGGCTAGGGTTAGGGGTTCCTCGCCGCCGTCGCGTGGGCGTGTCGTGCGATGGCCGCCTCCCCGTCGCCGCCGCAGCGGCAGCAGCCGTCGCTGTTCGTGGAGCTCGTCAAGGGCCCCTCCGGCCTCGAGAAGGTCGTGCTCCGCGGCGCGCGCAGCTGCTCCGCCGAGGTATCCGATTCAACCCCTCCCGCCCTCTCTCTCCCCCTTCTGTGTTGCGCGTGCGTGCGTGAACTGCGTGGGTTGGCCCCTGCGTGCTCGCAATTCGTTTGGATTTCGGTGCCATTTGCGCAGATCCGGCGGGAATTCGGCTGATCCGCGCGGGATTTGGGCGAATGCGACGTGGGTTTTGGTGTTCGGATGCGTGATTTCGTCTGCTTTTATCCCCGTTTTGGTTGGATAATTAGAGGCGCATTGCATGATCCGGGTGTGGCAAACCTGGAATCTAGCGGGCTGAGATGTGGTCACGGTTTCAGCCGCTTAATTTTTGTGCTATTTAGCGCGTGAAGGTGTTGTTGTGATGGTTTTGCGACGCGATGCGTGATCAGAGTAGGTAGCGCCTCCTTGTTGTTAGATTTTGGTCGCTTTTAATGTTTCATGGCAATTTGTTAGGTCTGCGTTTACAATGTTCGAAATGCTGCAATCTAGATTGCAGAAAGGTGGTGCTGAAGGATTTGTTAATTGATAATTCCCCTGTTTACAAACACGAGTGTGCGCAGCAATGATGATATAATTCGACCAGTGAGGACCAAGGGCTCTGTGTTAGTCTGTTCCGTGTCTACGATGCATGATGCCCAGGTTGGATTTGTGGTCCATTGTATGTTTTGTAACCTTTGTAGGGGAAATCATATTCTGGATGGTAGACATTCTTTCAGACAAGTTTGGATGTATCCTCAGTTTGCGTACTGTTTTGTACATTATCCCCTTGTTCCTTTTGTTGTTGGTTTTGCTGTAACTAGTTTTCAGAAGGAGCTAATGCCAAATAGTGGGTGATTTGATTTGTATCATGCTAACTAGGGGAGCCTCTAGTCCTGTCCAACCGTTTAAATTTGTTCTTTTGGGTTTTGATACGAGGAGCGGATAAATTTGTTAATTACTCTTTTTATATTCCATATGGAATCTAGCCCATCATTTATATATAGAGAGATACCTTTTGCCTTCTGAACCCTGTTAAACCAACATCCTGGATAGGTTTTGCATTAGAATTGACGGTAAGGTAAATTGAAAGTATACATGTCTCGTTTTACCTATGTGCAGCTGTGCTGTTCTGTTGGTACTTTTGGGGAATGCTCTCACATTGTTGTACTAGTGCCTCATCTGCGTCTACACAAGCAAGTATAACACGTTTCAAATTTCTGTGTCTGCTGCCAAACTTGCCAGAAAGGATCCACTTGCCCATATGAAAGTGCGCAGGGTTCTTCCTGGTTTATTTCCATATTTATTTGTTCTTCCCCGTCTCGTTGTTTCCATAATATTATATGTTCTGTCTATGCTCTGAAGTTCCAGTAAGTTATATTGCAAAATACACAAGCCGCAATGATGAGTAACTACTTGAGTATGGTGTTTTCTCAGGTCTGTCTTTATGGAGGTCAAGTAACTTCATGGAAGAATGACCATGGGGAGGAGTTGCTTTTTGTCAGCAGCAAGGTACACAATCCTTTATTTGGCCATGGAGGATCTCATTGGTTATTATATGGATAAACTGTGTGGGTGCATGTGTTCCATACAATGATGTCGTTTGGATATCTCCTTATTTCAAAGCCTGTTCGTCTCATGTCATATCCCTGTCACTGTCTGAATGCTGGAATATTTAGCTATAGCAAAATGTTTCTGCTCATGTCTCCACATTCTTAGCTCTTTTTTTCATTACTGCTTTTGTACTACTGAGTTTCAGCCAGACAAATCTAATGTTTTTAGCTGAAATATTAGTCTCGCTATGTATAACTGGAACTGTTCATATAAGTGGCACTATAGGCAATTTTTTTCCTCCAAATTTGGCTTCCGAACGTCCGTTTTTGCCAATCTAGCCCCCTCCGTAGACCTACCGAGCCAGGGGAGCTCAGCAGATCGCCCGCCGAGCCGACACAATGCGGCAGCAAGCCATGCATGCAGAGTGACCTTAACAAAGCTAATTAGGCCGATAATCAGCACTAATTAATTACGATCAGCACTAATTAAATATGATTAGCACTAATTTAATCACTAATTAAGCCTACACAGTGGACTGGTACAATAAATCACTAACTAAGCATACACAATAAATCAGTAATTAAGAATAGTATCATGCAAATAAAGAGTTTTGCCGATAAGCACTTGTTAATCCTATAAATGATAACTCATCGAAGGAACTTAATAATATTTATTTATAAGTTCATAGACATAAAAAATGATACAATCATCCTTATGATTACCTCTAAGTTATATCACTAACAGTACGACTCTACCCATCATGGTTCAAATCTTGCCAACTTGGTGCCCATCTTTACGCACACGCGAGTGCGCTTTAGTAAGAATTTTGTCAGGCCATAGATTTATCCCCGGCCTCTGCCTTTTTAGAAGTGTGCTAAGGAGACGCACATGTGTTTGTATGTGTGGTGTATGTGCGTGGTGGTGTATGTGCGTGCGCGTTTTTCTTATAACCGTAGAAAAAATGAGGCCAAATTAATTAAGGGCCACTGTATATATGTATGGGGAGCTAATATATGTTTAAACAATTTTAATTTTGTTATACAGGAAATTTTTGGACCATGTTATAGTAACTAACTTAGAGGCCATTCATGTGCCAGATATGATTTGATGTTTCTTGGTGTACATATGCAGCTGGTGTGAACATATGCCATACGATCGATCCTTCCGATCCCAAATTTAAGTTGTTTTAGTGGATATGTTTTAATTACACTAGTAATGGACTAATAGCTATTTCAGTTGCAGAAACAGTCAGTGCATGCTGCTAGCAGCTGCTGCATGCTATGTATATCAATTAAAGCTAGCTAGCATGCACTGAAATGAATTAATTAAAGCTAGCTAGCATGCACTGAAATGAATTAATTAAAGCTAGCTAGCATGCTTAATTAGTGATTTAGTTAGTGCTAATAGTATTTAATTAGTACTAATTGCAATTAACTAGCGCTAATTATCCGCTTAACTAGCTTGATTAAGGTTACTGTGCATGCATGCTTGCTGCCGCACTATGCCGGCTACTGCAGCTCGGTAGGTACCTGCCCGTGCTTCCCTAGCTCGGTAGGTCCTTAGAAGGGGGCTAGATTTGCAGAACTGGGTGTTCGGGGGCCAAATTTGAAAAAAAGTGGCTACAACGCTATTTATATGAATAGTTAGTATGACTGCACTGTTCGTCATATGTTAATATCTCCAAGCCATGGTTAATGCCTCAAATTTGGAAAGTAAAATATTCTTTTGCAGGCCATTTTCAAACCTCCGAAAGCCATTCGTGGTGGGATACCCATTTGCTTTCCTCAAGTACGCAGCCTTCATCTATAATGACTTTTCATGTAAAAAAATGGTAGAAATATTGTCTGCCCCAATCCCTGAGAAGCACCCTGTCAATGCAGTTTGGAACACATGGAAATCTTGAACAACATGGATTTGCAAGGAACCGGTTTTGGACTATTGATGATAATCCACCTCCTTTACCAGTAAACCCTGCTATTAAAGCTTTTGTTGATCTGATTCTAAAGCCATCTGAAGAAGATTTAAAGATATGGCCTCACAGGTTAGTGTTAGATACTTAGACCACAGGGTGACTGTTGCTTTTGTCCCTTTTATTCATTTGATGTGGAATGCATATCTGATTCTTCTCTTGGCCTATTCAATGCTAACAGTTTTGAGTTCCGCTTGAGAGTTGCTCTTGGTCCTGGTGGAGATTTGAGTCTCACGTCTCGAATTAGGAATACCAACACTGATGGAAAACCTTTCTCTTATACATTTGCATATCACACATACTTCTCTGTCTCTGACATAAGGTATGCTCTTGATGTGTTCCCTTTTTCTTTGTTTTCTGTTTTCTTTATATGATATTTTTGATCTCTGCAATGAACTGCTCGATTTATTGATTTAACAGTTCTGTGTTGGAAATTTAAAATGTTGTTTGACTTTTGGCGTGGTTTTTGTAGCGTTATGTACATTCCAGGCAAATATATTTACTGGGTCGATGTGGATTGTTGCATCTGTATTGAATGGAAGTCTGTTAAATGTCAACATAACTTTTGTGAGAAGTTTAATATGAATGTATAGCCTGTTTTCATTTGACTCAAATTCACTATGAGTTTTTGTTTTATGTGGTGACAACAGCTCCAACTATTGGTATGTGCAATTTTTCCATTAGTGCTACAATGGTCAAAAGATAATATTGATATATATTCTTAAAATGCTTGTTCGAACAATGATGTTTCTGATAACTTGAGGTTAATAAATAAATTATACTATTACTATGATTCCCAAGTCGAATTCATCCAATGGCTCAAGTGCATAATTGTTTTTCCTTTTGCTCTGGTTTAGAAATCTTGACTTGGATATTTCTATTTGCGTCTGCAAGTATTGGTTATATTATTTCTTCCTTGACCTTAAAATATTATCAGTGAAGTGCGTGTTGAAGGGCTGGAAACAATGGACTACCTTGACAATATGAAGGGAAAGGAGCGTTTCACAGAGCAGGGGGATGCTATTGTATTTGAATCAGAAGTAAGTGTATTACTTCATATTAAATATCTAACATTTCACGTTAAATACCTAATGTTTCACACTACTTATCTGTAATTATCTCTATGGTCAAGGTTGATAAAGTATATCTTGCTGCACCCTCAAAAATTGCAATTATTGATCATGAGAAGAAAAGAACATTTGTCGTGACGAAAGAAGGACTTCCAGATGCTGGTATGCTTGATTTGGTGGCAAATATTTTTACATTGAACTTTTATCAATTTTGTTGCTGTAAAGTGTGTTATTTTCATCTTTGTTATTACCTGCTATCTTCTATAGTTGTTTGGAACCCGTGGGACAAGAAGGCGAAAGCTATGCAAGATTTTGGGGATGGAGAATACAAGCACATGCTTTGTGTGGAACCTGCAGCTGTTGAGAAGCCTATTACCCTGAAGCCTGGTGAAGAGTGGAGAGGAAGGCTCGGGCTTTCGGCTGTTCCTTCCAGTTACTGTAGCGGGCAGTTAGATCCGTTAAAGGTCCTTCATGGTTGAGATTCTCACTTTCTGCGTCTTGTACAGGTGATGTTTTTCTCTAGCTATTCCATTATTAGGATCGATGCCTACCATAGGCTAACTTCTGTTGTGGATTCAATGGATCACGTATTAGATTATGTTCTGTTACTCACTTGGGTGCTGTTATGAGTATGAATATACCTACAATAGGCTAACTTGTGTTGTGGATCCAATGCATCACTAACTAGATTATATTCTGTTACTTAGATGATATTTATGATTATGAATATACCCAGTGGATGATGAGCAGCTGAGTAAAATTGAGGAGAAATTTACCAAGGTTCTTAAGGTGATATGCCCATTCTGTAAAGGTTAGGCTGTTAATGCCTAAGGTGTGTTTTGTTTTGGAACAGTAAGTTGGGTGGTGTCTGAAAGTTTGGTTTAGCACGAAGGGGACATCACCCTTTTGAGATACTGGTTCTTGCTTGCCTCCTCCAGCAACCAAACCCGTGGGTGTTTGACTGCTTTACCCTGAAAGTATCAAAAACATGTTATTTTTCCAACTTATAGGCTTCGAGTAGGCCTAATTATTTTTAGCTCTCGAAACAGTCTTCTCATACAAGCACCTAAGTGTTGGTTTCAGAGAAAAAAAGCACAATAAAATCTTGTCTTATAAATTGTCGATAATGTATCCATATGCTCCTCATTTTCATTCAGACATGCTTGATACGATGCTCAACTGATTTTTCTCTGTTGCTGACTCTTGAATGGTTTGGTTTCTGCAGGAGCACCTCATTGCCCTTACTATTTGATGCTGGGCTGGCGTCGACACCGCTTCGACCTTTCTTTCTTCGCCATTTTTGTCCCGCCATGTCTCTTTTTTTTTTTTGTATATAGAAGTGAGTAGTAGGGTACACTGGAATAACAGACCGTGCCTGCCAGCTGCTTTGTTAATCCTATAGCGGGTCATCTCCTCGGTGAATGAAATCCATCATGCTCGCCGAACTTGTTTCGTATGATTCGACGGCCATACCGAGATATGTTACTGTGCCGCATGATTCGCGTAGCATTTGCTGGTGATCTGTGGCTATGGTTCTCTTCTTTTCGGCTATACTTTTTGACCTTTTGACTTTTTTTCACTGGTTTTTAAAAGAAATGTTTTTTAAGGTAGGATCTATAAGTTGATTGTAGTAGATAGTACAACGGCTTCATTTATATCGCTAAAAATCGTATGAGAGTTTATTCTACTATGTACTCTTTTATGACTTTTTTATTAGCTATTACTATTTATAAGTTAAAAGCTATCACTGTAGCAAAAAAGAATATACCCCGTGTATGTGTCGGGAAAGGGGTGCATATACGGACTTGCTGGTGGAACGAGGCGGCTTGTAGTTGAAGTCTATTTCTTGCCTAGAATTTTGGTGTTCCAAACCAGCATACGTGGTGTGTGCGGCGGGGCGGTCGCCTGTTAGTGGGTAAGAGGATGGTGGTGCAGGTGGAAAGGAAGAAGCGGATGGCACACAACGCTCCCACAGGTGGAAAGGATCAAGAGGAGGCAGGCGTTAAGAGTCATCAGGAGGGTTCGTAGATAACCAACGCATGTACGACCAGAATTGCAAGAAATAAAAATGTAACACTCCGCCCACCTTCTGAGGCTGAAATGTTATTACCATTGCATATTCTTACCGTTCCATCAATAACTAGAAGATTTTAAGCCAATACTAATACATATTACATTATGTAAAATACATAAGACTCAGGTCAGTGAGAAAGTCATATGACTAGTCCGGAGTGCTCTTAAATAAGACCTATATAGGTAGACACCTCCACAGGATGGAGGGAGAGGATAGCATCGACAGATGTACCCTTTGCTATACCGGTGTAAACTACAGTTACAAATGCATATAGACGCATTACAGATGTATTGCATGGCATTGCATTGCATGAAAATGATAGAAAGTAATATAATTTACAGTTACAGAGTTGATCTACAATTTACAGTTACAGAGTTGATCTACAGTTTACAGTTACAGAGTTGATTTATAATCATAGAGTTGATTTACAGCTTGCAGTAAATCATGATGTCTGCCAACCAACTTGGCAGCATTTTCTACTGGGACCCTATGCATCAGATGCCTGCCAACTAGGCACTTCACAGGAACAATAAATGCTGCAGCATAATAATGAAATCTGAATGACTATGGTACTCAATTGTCTTTTCGGCAGAATTGTACTCCTGCAAGATTGTGGTGAGATATAGGACTTGTTTCCAGCGAAGGATTTTTCAAAATATTTGCAGTACATGAACTCTCCCTTTGCTGCACATTTAGGAGGAATTCGAATATGAATTCAAACCTAACCACATGCCATACTTTCCCTTTGAGAAGTGCAAAGCATTTTCTTCTTCTTCTCTCCTCTCAAGAAACGTTTCCCTCCAAAATTCCTATATTCTTTCCTGGGAACCATCCAAGCATATCTTTCTTGTATTGATATGTTTTGAATTCATCTGGGGTTTTACTGTACATGACGACATGCCACTCAAGTCCTGCTCTTACTTCCTACATCCCAAATAGGCAATTATGGCTATGTTCTTTTTGGCTGAAACTTATGGCTTTTAGCTGCGGGTGGTTTTTGGTTGCAGCTTGTGACTTTTAGGCTGTTCGTACGAGAGATTACAGAGTAACAGAAATTCACGTGCAATTTTTGTCGATATAAATAAAATCGGTATAATATGTACTACAATTAACTAGTAGACCTTATCTTGAAAAGATACTCTATTTAAAAACTAGTTACTATAGAAAAATCGAAAAACAGCTTTTAAAAACTAAAAAGAACAGACCCTGTATTTTGTACAAAGGTTCAAGTTTCTCATGGATTTCCACCGTACACGTAGTCCTACAAAGTAGCTAGAAAGAGTGAAGTGAAACATTCTAAGATTTGACCATCAATATGAATAAAAAATAGTTATACGAATTTGATATTATTGGATTTATACTTTCATAATATAATATATTATAATAAAAAATTAGAGGTCAAAGTAGTTCTTTAGAGATCATGTTAATGTCCAAAATAACCTAAATATTTAGTAACCAAGGGATTATTTTGTACTAAAACCATCTACTACTTGATATGACACCATTTTTGTTTCATCTATAGGAAGAGAACTACATTTCATTGACTAAAATATTATCCTCCGCATCTGTCATCTACGACAATACTGAAGAATTGATAGATTAATGCATGAAACAAGAATATGCGACTGCCAAAATATGACAGTTACGGGCAGTGCAAGTTCAGACTGGTAACATATTTCCTGGTTTCATGCCGCCAGATTATATGATCTGATTTTTTTTTTAAAAAAAAACAGCTGCCTATGCTCAACTCAGCCATTTCTCTGACAAATACCTTGTGAAGGTAGCTAGAAACAGCAATTCAAATACATAATTCACGATGCCAAGATGCAGCAAACATATTTTCTTAAGATGTAACCGACACTTGCTTACAAGTAATAGCTGATTAACCATGAAAAGCGGCAACAAAATGTGTGAAATGCAAGCAGAAACTGTAGTATCAAAGAGGAATACTTTAGACTTCAGATTGCTGTGTAGAGAGAAAGGGGTTATGAGTTCAGGCTCAGCAACAAAAGTGACAAAACATTTTCCTACTCGGACTTATTTTCTGCTTCCTTTGCTTGTTCTAACTGCACAGTGTGAACTGAACGAGACCAAGAACAGTGTGGGGGCTTGAAAATAACAATTCATTCTAGAACAAAGAATGCAGAGAAGTCTATGTAAACGCAGTGAGTTTGCATTTCGTTCTGTCAAGTACACGGTGAGTTGGTAGCAGAAGCGACGGTTTTGCAGATTGGGCACCAGTTCTTTTGCCGGAGCCACTGTTGGATGCAGGTAACGTGATAGTAGTGCTTGCATGCCATCTTGGCCACCTCCTCACCAGAGAAATACTCCTGAAAACAAGACATCAAAAGAAAAAGAGAGCAAGGAACTCATTGTATAGTGTGTGCCTTAGCATCTGTTCTAGCATTGTTTAATCTTTGTAGCAACTATAATAGAGTGGTATGTAGTTATAGTAACTTGCGGTCCAATGGCTTGATGTTAAATATCCATTTTTGCCAATAGTGAAGAACATGACGATAATTTTTTTTTCAGTATTGCCAAACATCATGTGTTCAGTTGTATGCCTGAACAAATGTTTACACTGAAGGTGTAATATGATCCAGCATAATAGAAACTCCTCCAAACAGTATCGAAACTAAAGAGCAATCCAATGATACAGTGATATTAAATGGACATACCTGGCATATGATGCATTTGATGTCACCATCTTCATGACTTGTTGAAGTTGTGGGCACATAGAGGATTCTCTCTAGACACACTGACAGTGCATCATCTGAAAGGCCAGTGCTTACAGTACCGATTCTCTCCCCCAGAGCAAGCAATTCCTACAATATAATGTAGCCATGTTGGCCATAAAACAAATGAAAAAGAACAGCTTCCAAACATAAGATGCTCGGGACTAGAATGTTACATAAATGTGGACCAATTATCAAAACAGCAATTCTCAGAACTGAAGAATAGATGCATGCGTACCTCATAAGACATATCATCAATGTCCATTCTCATTGTTCTATGCCGATCATTGAATACATGGTAATCTTCAACCTGCAAAACATAATGCAACTTCTATGAACACAATGATCAACAAAACAGTGCAACATGAAGTTGCCTCTTTCATCTTCAGATTACCCAATAAATGAAAGATCACCATGATAGAAAGGAAAGATTTTTTTCTTGTCAATGGATCATTTTAATCATTCAGACAGGTTAGCGTGCCAGAAATTACCTTGTCTGTTTAAATTTCCCAAGCAACAAATGTCCTAAAAATGATCTTCTTTTTCTTTTGAAAGTGTGCAGGAGGGCTGCATTTCTATGGCATCAACATATACTTGAAAGATATACAGGGTGGGTGTTTAACATCTTTATAACAATAACTATAAAAAGACATACCTCTTCACTTCCATCCATCTCGAATCGCCAATATTCATTGGAATCATCTAAACTGTCCTCCAAATAAGACAACGGCCCTCCTTGAACTCTGCTTCGGTGTCTTCGAGAAAGAAACCCGCCTGTACCTTCTTGGTGATCATCGCTTTCCTCCACATCTTCCCCAGAACTTCCACTAGTAACTCTATGCATCCTGACAGCATCTCCGTTCCTGCCATCCTTTCTTGTCCTTGAAGCTGACCGATGCAATGATCTTGATGTCAATCTACTACTACTTGAGGAACCAGTACTGGATGTGTTTGGTGATGATGGACTACTTGCTCCACTCAACGAACGCTTCCTTGACGCATTGACCCTTTCTTTCAAACGGGCCAGCAGATCCCGTCCAGTAGTTTCTCTTCTTGGTCTATTGCCAGTTTCACTACAGGTGCTTTCTGCTCTCCTGCTGATGCTGCCATAAGCCATTCTTCCTTCAGGGAGCATCCTATTGGATTTGCCGAAAACGTGTGGTCTCTGGGGAGTCGCTCCTTCCTTGGCTGCCATTTTCCTGTCTTTGTCACGGAAAAGCTTAGTGCCACACCCAAGGCGCGTGCAGCAAGCAGTGCCCTTGCGGCGTGGGCTGTCTTCCCTGAAGACAAGAATTGAGCCTCCTTTGGTGAATAGAAGGCCACCGACTGTTCGCCTTCCCATGGTTTCATCCATATCAGATATTCAACTGAAATAGGAAGAAGCTCAAATTAAAGAGAGATGAATAAGCCAGATCAATCAGGTCATCATTGAATTGATGAGTTAAATCCATTTTGAACAGAATTATTACATCTGGACAAGAGGATGGCATAATGAGACTACAGACAATATTAGCAGATCAAAATCAAACATCTTGTCAGGTCATATTCAAGAACATACTGAATTCTCGTGTATAGTCCATAAGCAAATAAAATGGAAAACGAATCTTCACAGATAATTTAGTAATTTACACGCATCATGATCAGAAGTATCTGCAGAGCACTACTTCCTGTCCAAATCTTGCAACGGTAGCAGGAGGAATAACTTATGCGATGAAACAAGGTATTTCCCTCTAATCAAAATCAAGGCCAAATACTGCAGGCCACATAAAACACACACAGACGATTACAGTTATTGACCAAAGCTTTCTGAAATTAGCGCGCACATATTACATATAACCTGGTAAAATTAGACCTGCCTATCATGAAAGCACAACCAACAAAATTAGACCTGCCTATCATGAAAGCACAACCAACATGACATGGACATCTGTACCACAGATAAAACAATTGGGCAATCTAGCCAAAACAAACGACATTTTCAAAACTAACCTCAGTTAGGTGAATCCTACATATAACTCTGCATATAGATTAGGTCGAGGTGGTTCATACAACCTTAAGGCTTATGGAAGGATCAAAAACCTTTTCACTCTACCAAAAAAGAAATTTACTACTAGTAGTCTAGTGCTCGTCCCTTTCTAGCTGAAATTATTGCCTTTGCTGAAAGGTGAATTCACTTATACCCACACTAGCACGCCAAGCCAGTTTGCATCAAGAACTGACACGTGATCCGTAAAGCACCCCTTGTATCCCAAAATTAAATGATTTTTGTATCTTGCAACTGAAAAGGTCAAGAAATAAATGAAGAAAGAAATATTGGATTTTAGGGCTTAAAAACGATTAAAAATTCAGGAAAAAAAGGGAACCCGGGCTTCAAAGAAAGTAAATTATCCTTGTAACAGAGTATAAGAACTGATCAGTATCTGAAGGCAAATAAAACTAGCAGAAACAGTACCAAAAGAACCCAAAACGGTCAAACTATTACTAATCTCCCCAACATTTCCAATTCCAGGATACCAGCCAATCCAAAATGGGTCGCCTCCGCATCCCAGAAAGCGCGATTTCTCTACCAATAGCAAGGCCAAAACAATTGAAGCTTTGAGAAAGAAGCGCCGCCGATTCTACTACGATCGGAGGGAAACGAAGAAAGAAACGTAGGGATATAAAAGAGAGATGAACCGATCGAAATGCCCGCCCTTATTTTTGGCTTCGCCGAATCTTCCAAGAATCGCCCGGGCAACACGCGAACAAAGGGATAGACGACCACATTTTCTTTTTCCCTACCGATACCAATTAAGCGTCCCCAAACCAAACCTCGATCGACTGCCTTCTTGTCGTTGAACTCCTCGACATTTCAAGAAAAAAAACTAAAACACACGCGCGCACAGAGAAACATCATCAATTTGTTCGCGAATTATATTCCAGAAATGTAAGATACGAAACAAACGAAATGCAATTTTAGTCCCGTAATTTTTGTTCCCCTCGAACTCACCAACAAAATAGCACCCAAAAAATGGCCACAAAAAATCGCTTCCCCAACCATCCATCAATCTTGATTTTTGCGTGCCATCTTCTAACCTCCAACAACTAGAGTGGAAATCAAACCAGAAAAGAAAAAGGGGGGAAAAGTGAGTGAGAGAGAGAGAGAGAGAAAGGAAGATATCCTACCTTGTATGTCAGGCCTCCCTCCTTGCTGCTCCCAAGGGAGAGAGAGCAAACTCAATTTAGAGAGAGAGGTGGAGGAGGGGGTCCTATATACTTCGTCCTCCACCATGGGAAGAAAGAACCAAGGAGGAGGAGCAGAAAAACAAACGAAGACGAGGAGGAAGTGGTGGTATCCGGGCCGTCCGATGAGGCGCCAAGGTCGGATCCGACGGTACGCGCCGGCTGACAGGCGGGTCCACGGCGGCAGGGGAGCGTGCGTATATATACGGGTCGCGCCGTATGCTCGTAGAAAGTGGCTAACGGAGGCTGACATGTGGGCCCAGTGGTAGGCCTATTCCTTTTCCTGCTGCTGAGGAGGTGTGGCTGGTTGGCACTGCCGTTGAGCTGCATTGCATGCATACATGGGATGCACGTCCTCTGCCTTGAAGGCGTAAACTCACACGAGCACGGCGGGTTTTGCGAGACAGTAGATTCACCGTTTGCTATCTGCTGTTTCATTTGCAATCTCTCTCTGTTTTTTGTTTACCATCGTCAATCCCTTTTTCTAAGCACATCTGCAACCCCTTGAAGAAATTATGATGAGATCGACGATTATGGATATTCCTCATGTAATTAAGGCATGCACCTGTACAAGTGTTTCTTTTTTGCATTACGTAATTTGCAAAAAAAAAAAGGAAGTTAGGGTGGATATCTTATAACTCTTCTAAGCTGAGTGCAAATAAAACTATAATAGAGTCACCTTAATTTATTTCCTATCGTAACATACGCATCTATGAAGAGTTAAGCCTCCCATAAACTTGTAGAAAATGCTGCTATAAAGCTTAGAGTTTACGTTCTACCACAAGTTTCTAGAGAATGCTCCTCATAGAGTCTAGAATTAAGGCTCTACCATAAACTTCTGGAGAAAAAAATTTGACTGCAATAAGGGAAAGTATCTGTAACGTCTCCGTTTTTTTGAGAATAGGACCGTCGTACGTCCTACGAATGCTTTTTTAGAGTGATGTATGAAGTTGCAAAAATCTCTCTTTTTCGATGACACGCAGAAGCTTTGTGCGTCATTGCATTAAGAAGGAAGCTGCAAAAATCTCTAACTCAGCACCTTGTTCTTTGGCTGTTGCTACTGAAACTTTTTCTAGGAAATGTTCCAGTCCTAAATGGAAGTTTGCGGAAATCAAGGGAATAATGATGTTCAGTTAAACAAGCAAGTAAACAAGATCTCAAGCAAACATAAAACAAACAGTTCCCGCTGTTCATATAATGCTTTCTGAACCGGAGCTTAATCTCTTCCACAGGAACAGCATGTGGAAAACTGAAGAGTGCCTACAAAAATAGACGAAGAAAAGTACACCTGAAAATGGAGAACTAAAATGAACCCCTCTTGCTCCCTCTTCATCCATGCACCTGGCGAAAAATTCAGCACTAATATCCTCTATTTACACACATCAAGAGGCTCATGGCACACCTCAAAACTTGGTGTTCTCCTGAGCCTCTTTTCTTGTTCTCCTTCTTCTTTTATTTTTTGTTTCCCAATCCATTGCTGCAATTTCTCGCTCTTTTTGCCGGACAGACGGGCAGGGGGACGGATGCTTGATATAAAGGCCAGTAGTACTGCTACTTATGCTTCTGACTTCTGAGTCATCTTCAGAGTGCAATGGCCTTGCCTACTGCGCCGCGGCGATCGACGACGAGCGGCCGGACCACCGCGGCGGCAGCTTTAGCGCGGCCGGCCGCTTGTGCGGTGGCGACAGCGGCGGCTTCCGGCCGGCGTGCGACGCCTCCAGCTCGGAGGTCAGCATCTCGAACATGACCTGCACGTCCTTGTACTCGCAGCTCTGCACGTCCTCGTGGAGCTTCAGTATGCCACCGCTGCCTGCATGTGCAAGGTTCAGTCTCAGATGGATTCTTGCCAAATGTATGTATGATGGTCAAAGCTGAAAAATCATCAGTAAACACATGCATCTGCTGGTTCAGTTACACCAGAAGTTCTAAGTTTCCTATCAGAACCCGAGCGTTTATACTTTATCTTGAAAAATACAGGTACAAGGTGAAGTGTAAACCACGTCCCAGAAAATCCAAGCCACGAGATATTTACGGCCTAAGCATAGAGTAGAGAGATACTAATAGGAGGCTAGGAGCACGTTGACATGGGATCCACTGTACCAGGCTGCAATTGCAGAGGGAGTCACCACCATGACAGGGTCACAGGACGATGAAAAAGCAATTGCAGAGAGGCACTAGTAGGGTTGCAGACAGCGCCTATTGAAATCGAGATCGTGTGGTGATTCGTACTGGGTAGCGGACGATACTACTACGCAGCAAGATCCAGAGAAGTGAATGGCTGTCCTTAATTCCACTGCTACTGCGTGGTGGTACAAGCGTCTCTCCTGTTCTGTGCCTGCTTCAGGAATTTAGTTTTCTATCAGGTGCATTTTCTATCTTGTTGCGAATTTGCATTGTTATTTGAATTTGAATAAATGTTTTTCTGTTGGATGTTTTCTTTAGAAATTATACATTTTTCTTCGTTTTCTTCTCTGAAATTACACTCCTGTAGAATTTTTACAGGAATCAAAACAGAGTGGCAACATGAAGTGAGGAGGTGGTGGCTTCTCGGAGTGAAGAAGTGGCTAACTGTAATATAACCGGAACACATTTTAGAACCAGCCAGTTCGATTATCTCCCCTTGCCTGAGATGAATTAGGATAAATACTCTTTGAGATGAGCAGACAAGACATCTAAAAATAAGAACCCTTAAACGAATATTACCAAGAGAAAAAGGGAAAACAGAGCACTAAAGCACTCTCCCTGTATTTTTTTTTCTTCTTCATTCCCTTCCTTCTTGATGAACAAAGAGCAGGCCCGCCCTAAAATGAATCATTCCCTTTTTTTCTCTAGAAAAACATCCGGACGTCACCTCTATGAAACAGAACAGACCCAAATTTCATTCATTCAAGAAAAGGAAGAAAAATGAAAAGAAAATTTAAGCATCTTTTTCCAAAAAAGGGGCAGGGAAGCTTGGAGGAAAATAGGCTACACTTCCACGGAGGAAGAGCTCCACGGCTGCAATTCTCACCCCAAAAAAAAAATCAAGAAAACAGAGCAAGCATAGGAAACCAACCGGAGAGATGCCACTGATTGATCCTAGATAGATATGTGTTGCGTGCAGTAGCTAGTCGGGTCGGCAAACCAACTCGATCAGTTAGGGCGGCAAGAAAGGCGACTGAAAGGAACTGACCGGGCTTGCGCGCGCGGCGGCGGCCAGAGACGGCGGCCCAGGCCCGGCGCGCCGGGAAGACGACCTTCTTCCGCCACCACGCCATCACCGACTCCTGATCCGCGCGAGTTAGCTGACCGTCCCTCTCGAAATCCCGGCGAATCTCTCTCTCTCTCTCTCTCTCTCTCTCTCGCTCGCTGGTGCTCTGCGGCTCTGCGCTGCTCTTCACTGTGAAGTGTTTACTAGTTTCAGCTGCACTGCAGCAGCAGAAGCAGTGGTGGACTGGTGCTGGTTCCGTGGCTGCGGCGGCCACTATGATATTATTAGACGTGCTGCGTGCAGGGTGCGTGTTCCGCTGGTTTTTTAGACGTATGATACTAATATCAAGTTACCGGCGCGGCGAGGAATAGCTACTGCCGGGGATGGTGATGGAATTAAAAGTCGTTCAGTCCTGTACCTTGATTCTTGCATGATATGATATTACGCCGAACTAGCCGGCAAGTATATGCTGAAATTATAATATTTTGTAAGTATTTTTTATATGATAATTCTAAATATTTAAAAAATATTGATACTTAAAGTTTATAATGTTTGACTGTACGTATTAGTGGCATCTGTTAAGGATAGAATAGAATTGTTATTCGTTTATATATATGACTTAGTTTCCTCATCTGTATATAACATATTTCTCTGTATATTCCCTTTTACTTCCTATATATTATCATTTAGGTCTCATGAATATACACATAATATTCATAACATGAGCTCTGATCTTATTCTTCCGCTGCCTTCGACGCAGCCAAAGTTGTGCCGCCATTGCCCAGGCAACCGTCGCCTGGGCCACTGTCGCCCGAGCCGCCGCCGTCATCTCCACCCGATCCGGCGCTACCCACTCGATCTAGCGCCGCTGGCCAGATCCGACACTGTTGCTGTCTGATCCATCGTCGTCGCTGCCGCCGCCGTCTCCACCAAATCCGACAGTGCTGCTGTCTTGATTCATCGTCGATGTCGCTCGATTGAATGTCGTCTCCACCAAAATTTTTGAATTTTGGTTGTTTGCGACAGAGATTGAGGAGAGAAATACTCACTTACGGTTTTGGTTGATACAGATGTTAGACTTTTAACGTGTACTGTAAGTTATTCCGTCTTGAGAAAATACTTCATTTAAAAGTTAGGTAGTATAACAAAAACCAAAAACCGCTTTTAAACCCGTGACAACTGACAACACCACATAACCATACAATTAGAAGTGAGATATCTGTTAGAAGCCTCCATACAATCATTGGCTCCGTACAATTTGAAGTAAAAATGACCCGGCTTGTTCGTACTCGCCACACGCTGACCCACCTGACCTAACATTACGAAATGCTGACACGTCACCCAATATCACATGTCTGCAACATCAGACCGTTTCATGGGCCCCACGACCCCGTCATTGGGAGCTCTTAAGAGGGCACAGGCCCGATAGATATTTTCGCACAGGCCACTGTACTGCATCATCACTACGATTTGGTTGCTTGATTTCTCTCTCTCTATAACTCCAGAGCTTTGAGTTAGGTAGGTCTACCTGATTATCCTAAAAAAGCAGGAGTATTTTATCTCGATTTTCTTCTGCGCAGTGGAAGATGATCGATCCCATTTTCCTTTGATTGTGATTAAATGAATGACGCCATATTCATATAGAAGGAAGTTGATAGTAGATTGATCATATATATATTCGATGGTTAGATGGCTATCATGAGTACCGACAAGATGCAGTTTTAATCATGGACCATGCAACTTGTATATTTGTCCACGAGCCACGTGGAGATTTAGCCAACATTAATTTAATTTGTTCGTAAGCATGGCATGTATTAGTGCATGTGATGTTGAGAGGATTGCTTTGTTCGTAAGCATTGTCGCCAACCACTTAATTACCCAGATATTGGTTCAATTTAGTTTCCCCCCTTCTTGATCATATGCTATATATATGGTTTCATGATCTAATTAACAACATGTTCCAGTTCAGAGCACTAAGTCTTGCTTGGGTGACTAGTGGAGGTGGTTATACCCTCGGGCCACTAGAGTTCAAATCCTAGGTTTAGCTCTGTGTGTCATTCAAAAATATTTTATTTCAGTGGAAGGCGTCGTGTGGTGGTGTGTGTGTGTATGAGCGTCTATATGTTGTATCGAGTGTGTTTTACTGAAATAGCGCAAGATATTATACAGAATGGCAGAGAGAAAATGAGAATGCATGCCTTTTAAAGGCTTTACAAAATCTTAGAAAAATGGGCGCCGAAACAGCCGCATTCACTGAACTCGGCCAGCAGTGCGTTCACTTTGAACAAAAAAAAAGGAACACCATTGGCAGAAATCAGTAGGGGTAAGCAACCCACCTAGAGCTCGGGGTGGGGGCAGGCTGAGGCAATAGTGTATAAAGACTACTACCATCTCTAGTATAGAACCCACAACTATAATTAAGAAAGTAGAAAAATCCTCTACTTCGACTGCTATCCGATTTTTGTGTATATATAGCGCATTTCCAACTCGTATTTGCAAAATAGCCGTATGCATATGGAATTGACAAAAATAGCGCTTCTGACTAGGCGGCAGCGCTCCGTATGTGACACGTCGCGTCTGCCGGGTGGCAGACACCTGCCGCCCGGCCACTAGACGTATGCGAACGGCGCGGCGGCTAGGGCGACGCGGTCGTGTTCAGCGACGCAGCGTGCGGCATGGCGGCGGTGGTCGGCGGCCGTGGCGACACGGCGATCACACATGGCGGCCGTACGGGGCTGGCGGCGTGTTCGGGCGCGTGAAATTTTTCTCTTTTTTTCAATCTACAGTGCAATCAATATCTACTCTTCCATGTAATCTGATGATCGACATTGTGCCGACGACCTCAAGTCTGCTCACGGTAGATTAGAGCGGATGTGCACCGTAAAAAATAATCTAGAAAGCAAAATTTACGAAATTTAAAGCGACCTAGATATATGCAATTCAATCTATGATTGCTTCGATGATTACCTTCGATCTACAGAGCAATTTGTGCTGATAACGTGTTGAGGAACCGTCACTGGCGAGTCCAGTCTGATCGATTTCTCTCCTATGCAAAGAGACGGATCAATCACAGAATAATGCAAATAGTAGATTAGACGGATCAATCACAGATGCCATCGATGCGCTACACGCTAGGCCGACAGAATCTTTCCATGTCCATGATGTCAATCTACTACCGATGGATGGATGGAATGGATTGCATGCCACTTTAGGAGACGCCTTGGATGCTAGGCTTCACGAATCACGAGGACCACCTGCCAAGTATGCAAGTAGAATTGACCAGTGAATGTTCTGCTCATTTTGACTTCTTTACCTTTCTCGTGATAGACTCTATATCTTACAATAGTGTTATAATTGCCAATAATTACCATAGCAGGAAGTAGTTTGTCAATGATCTTTATAGATGTGTAAAACATATGTTTGTAATGGTGTTGTTCGTTGAAAAAAAATATGTCGATTTTTGCAAGAAAAACAAAAGCTAGTGTACAACCCTTTTTTTTTCATGAAAAGCCACAGCATTATTTTGTCCACTTGGGGTAGTAAGGATATTGCATGGGCAATTGGGTGTGCATGGAGTAGGAATTCAAAAGAAGAAAAATGGCACACTCTTTTCCCATAGCGTAGACATTTCCCTTCAATGCTCTCGACATAAAGATGATAGGAAACACCAGGCACATTTCATTGTTGCTACATCTGATCCCCACTTTGTGATGTAGAAGCTTCCACCAGTGATGGGGATGTTTGCCTTTCACTTTGTAGACTTCATGAGGAAGAGTAAAAGCCTCTTTGCTAGAAAGGATTGGTCTTCAGCACTTTTGACTCAGGTCTCAAGTATTCTTAGAGGGGGAAAAAGGATAAGTATTCTTTCTAAGAACAAGCTAGTCTATGTACAAGAGAAAGAGAGAGAGATTAGCATCAAAATTCGTAGTTATTGTTAAGTCAACTATGTAGGTGATGTGTCGGTTCTGTAATCAGCTGTCCATTTTGGCAATAGCATAACTCCACAGCTGATCGGACAACCGGCAACCGATGTGAATATGAACAGGTGAAAACCCCTCGGCAAACATTGGTTTGCATAAATAACACCTCCATTTTATATCCCTCCAAAATTTTATCACCCAAAAAAATCGTTGAACTTCATTGTTTCATCACAAAACCGAGCAGCCAAACGTCAGCCTGATCTAATTGAGATATCTTGTACACCTTTAAAGAAAAAAGGGTCAAAATTAGCCTACTGGAATTTGACAAAAATTCACTTGAAAATCTCGACTAGTCAGATAAAAACACGAGGCATTTTCAGAACGACGCATTGAGAGAATTAGAATCAAAAGAATTCTTACATAAATGACCAGATGTTACACACAAAAATCATACTATTGATGAAAGGTAACCAATTTGAGATTTTTACAGTGTCGGCACTCTGCTGTACATACTTCTCGTTCCCTCATACTGCAACTCATCTCAAAAGAAAAAAGGAGCACACCAAGCCAACGTTCATACATAAATGCAAGCCTCACAACCAAACCTGTGTGACCCTTCAATCAATAGAGGGCACTTCATAAAAGGAAACACTAAGAGCACACCTATGAATTGAAAGAATAAGCGGACCCTAGAAAAAAGAAAGACTCCAAACTAGGAAAGATGGAGGACTCATCCTAGACAATATGAAAATTGATTTATCGTCAAGGATGGTGGTAGCATTCTGCACAATGATCACGACTGCCAAGGGCTGTTCAGGCATACAGAACAGGACTCTCAAATAGCTCTTTGGCTCAGTGGTTAAACGAGGAATTTGAAGCATAAGATCAAGCTAAAAAAGTTGAAGAGCAATCTTCAGTCTATTCTGCTTCCACTTCGGAAGCTTGCTAAATGCTTCCTTTGTCATTCCAAGCTTTTCTTTGAACTCAGCCGAAGATAAGTAGGTCTGCATTCAGATGAAAATAATGCATGTGATCATTACCCTGGGTTTCTGGATATGTAATAGAAGTACTGAAAAAATCGTATACTCACCTCACGTCTGGTAACATCAATTTCAGTGACAGGATCAGCAGCTGTGGTTTTCAAGCGATCATACGGGTATATTGGGAGCCCCTCATCATCTTCTGGCTCATTTTCTTTCACATCTTCGTTAATAGTGAGAGATTCAACTCTACTGGTCATGGAATCAGTGCCTTCTTTTGCATATTCCTCTTGTCTCAGCTTCTCTGACTCAGAGCCATCTTAATTTGTGCAGAATTTTACAAAGAAAACGGTAAGGTATAATAACCTTTTTTCTGTTTTCAGGAAGAATTTTTTCCTAAGCAGTTGTATTACACACATACCTTTTACTGATTTCGGTGTGGGAGTTTGTGTAGGGCGATCAAGAGAACCGCTGAGAGCCGCAATTGTAGATGACTTAGAAGATGTATTTGACAAATCAGGTGTGACAGATTTTGGGTAAAGTTTTTTAACTACTGGTGGAGGGGTGGAAAGATTTCTGGTGCTTGCATTTTCAAAGTTAGCAGCCAATGCAGTGAATGCTGGAGATCTTCCCCTAACGCGGACACGTTCAGGGCTAAAGGACATGCTTCTGGAGCGCTGAGAATTGTCTTGACCAGTACTTCTTCCTGAATATGCTGGTGTTCTTCGCTTTGGTTTCTGACAACACATAAGCGTCAGCAGGAGATCTACCATTGTAAATGGAAACACAAAGGTTCAGCAGTAACGGTCAGGTCAGACAACTATATGACAACATAGGCAGAGACGGTAGACATACAACTAGACTAGGCACTAAGACTTTGTGCTTGAATGCCATGGGCACTGTATGAGAAAAAATGTTGCACTGCAAAATGCACATGAGGGAAGAAATGATGGGTGGGTGATTCAGTTCAAATATAGTTTTTAGGTTCATTAGCATGAGAGGCAGCAGTAGATGGTGACATGTATACAATACACATAACTAAAGAAACACGTACAAATGCATGCGCATGAATGAACCTGGAAAGCTACTGTCGATAATCACCAGAAAGAAGCAACAGTGTTGTCTTGTAGAAAAAAGTTTGCAAGAAATGCAGTATACAGATATGTCAACATGGCAGACGACCAAGATCGTTAGATTTAGGACATCTTACATCCAAAGCTGGAGTGCCTCCACCCTTTACAATGGAAAGCTTCCTCTGGTATGAATTGCCATGCATCTACAACAAAAACGAAAATGAGAACACATTGAAAACTAAAACAAGGAGTGGGTTATGGTGTTTTTATTGTATAGAACACAAACTGTTCAAGCATTCACAAACAAACAGCTACACTGGTTCATCCTATAAAATACTATATGTACCAGTGATTTCGCCGAGTCCCAGGTGAAGAACCTAGTGAAAAAGGGAGGCTCACTTCCTTCCATAATAATAAAAATTGGTGTGTCACGGGAGAGATTTTCCATAAGGAAATCAAGCACAAGGAATTTCTGGTGCAGTAATGAGAATGTTAGTGAGAGACGAAAAAAGATATGGCTTCTAAAGTGCTTCTGCATGGAAAAATAAATTATTACCTCTCCAATATCCAGAGCTTGTAATCTCACTTTAGCATCTACCTGCTGGCCAACCCAAACAAAAATATCCGAGTGACAGTCGAGAATGAAGACCTCTTCTGTCATCAGATCATCTTGAGTGAAGTGGTACATTTCTTTGATCTGCTCAAATAGATTTCAAAACTTGATGTTAAATGTGAAAACATATAGCATAGCCAGCGCAAAACTTTATATGTCACAACTTTGTGTTTCTTACCTTTAAATTGCCTTCATGGACCCCAACAGGTGACATTAGCAGAGTAAAGAGCAGAAAGAGATCAGAAAATATTTGAAGTGCAAGGTTGACCAAGTAGATTCTGACAGAATGTGTAGTTCGTGATTACCTTTGGATAGGATACATGAGAAAAGATGAGGATCACTTTCATTTTCCCTTCCTATTATCTGGCTTGAATACTCAGATTTGCCTCCAAGTAAGCTCCAAAACTGGTCTGTTTCTGACCCTTCCTTTTGTGACCTGGACTGCAGGTTTGGCTGTATAATGCAGGAACAAAAACTTATGTCAATAATTGGATATAGTAAACTAAAAGGTACACCATTATGCAGCAGAACAACAAATTTTAAATAATGACTTGCAAGTATGAACATTATGAGTTCAGCTTATGCTCTTCCAAGCATTTGTGACAAAGGGCAACAAAACTGCGGGGAACCAGCAATTCCCACGTTTACCAGTGAGGACGTGGGATTTAGCTAACTGAAGCCAAAACCATCCTAAGTTACAATGAGTTAGCCTGTGTCATCATGACATATTAATACCAGCAAATTTCAATTCATAATCTAAGATAACACATTTTTCCAGAAAACATATCATTTTGGTTCTTCATGTGAGAATACATAAAACACACAACTGAATGTTACAGATGGTTTTTGCCATAAATAGACTTGTTTTACAGGCAATCTCTACAATTACCGGAAACTAAGCGGAAGGCCCTATCAGTGGGCTCTCAATAAAACCATGTCATAGACTGGTTTAAGAACCATATTCCCGACTAACATGCTCAAATGTTATAGCAGGCATTTTGTGCAGTATTGTGGTAAACCTTTGTAGGAAGTAATTACGTTCACACAAAAACATCAATAAAAGTTGAATAAGTACAAGTGTACAACTGTAAAACTGGATTTGCCTCATCAAGGAAGATTGTTCACCTTAATAACATCTAGCTGCCTCTCAATTAACTGTTGATCTAATGCAGTAGTGAGGTTTCCAGTCCAGGTGAACACAGTGTTTCCATCATGTAGAATGTAAGAATAAGATGAATTCAAAGATGAGGCCACCTAATGAAAGAGAATACAGATCAGGTTAGCTGGTGAGGAAGCCAATATAATATGAATGTTCTAACATATCTCTACTACTTAAAAGAGCGAGTTGATAGTGTGTTTATCTACCCCCCAACTTCCGCTTGTACCTTCCTAAAAAATCTCTAACAAAAACAGAAAAAAATCTACCAAAAAAATAAATTTCACCACCCTAAAAATTCTCTAACAAGAAAAAAACAACATAGCTCTACAACGTGCGCGGCAGAACCGAGGGCACGGAGGCATGACGCGGCCGAGTGCAAAGGCGGAGCCAAGGGCGTGGACCGGCAGACTAATCCTGGCAATGTCGACTCGGCGTGCTAGGATAATATGGTTTTTTTATCCATAGCAAAGCACGAGCATTCAGCTAGTCTTCAGAAATAAAAATGTGACTGAACTTACAGCGTCAACTTGAATTGCTTGCATGTTTTCTGGTCCTGAACCTTGAATTCGGAAGAGCGCAAGGCCATCTTCAGAATAAGTGTCAACAACAATACCATTTTCAGCAATGAATTTCTTGTATCCAGAGCTAAGACCACCCTACAAAGAAAATAAGGAGGGAAAAGAATAGACTGTAGTGTTCATCCCAAGATCCCAAACTAATGATGTCAATTCAACGTAAGCTTATTTGATAGAAGTGAACCTTAAACACTTGAAAGCTTTGAAATATGACAAAGAACTGAATAGGTTCTGTCCCCTCGTACAGGCGTGCCTGAATGTAACCAAGGATAAATTAGAGATAACACAAAAAGGCCATGTCTGGTTCACTGAGCTAACATAGAGAAAATCAATGAGTTACCTGGACAGCCTGAAATTTTGCAGACTCGACCATCTTGCTCGCAAGTGAAATTGTGGTTACCCTATCCTCCTGAACACGAATTGAGATAATTTTAATGCTGAAGTTTCTTTAACATGCAATAATTGAAAATATAACCAACAAGTATGAAAATCTCACTGCTTTACACAAACAAGATAGATCATTGTTGTTTCAAGTATACCAATCAAGAAAAGGAAAATAGCAGTCACTTGAGATTCTTAACCTTAGTTCTTTGTATGAACTTCATAGATGACCTAAATAAAACCTAGTAACTACAGGCTAGAAAGTCGAAACTGTCTATAGAAGCATATGCTGATTATATGTAAATTCATAGCCAAAGTTGATTTTGTGCATAAAATTACCTCAATACTCTTCTTCCCAAACCAAGTTCCTATAAGACATTCCTCCTTATCATCTCCAGGATACATATATTGAAAGATGTAGCAATCGCCACTGTAAAATTTTGATTGATCTGAAGATGACAGAAGAGTCTTGTCCTTATCATTTATACGCCAGACCTGATGCCAAAAATAGAGGGAAAAACACCAATCGAAGTAAGGCCATTTTAACTTGCATATGGTAGCCCAAAACTTGATCATGCAAAGCACAACACGCATTTGCCTTGTGCATATTTTGGAATATAATTCCAATTGCCTTCCTTGAAAGAGAATTTTTAGCTATGTTGTTCGTGCACGCTCACACATGTGTGTGCTTTCTTCTTTCCAAAACCCTTCATTTGCATCAATGCTTTCCAGAATGCGCAAAGGCATAAAAGCGTACAGGAACACATATTTGTAGGAATTAAAATTTTTGGAAGCCCATAAACATGAGAACATTTGGAAGGCTAAAATATTCAAAAGGTGCTAAAAATCTGAAAAATCGTGGCGAACGCACAATAATGTTACAAGGATTACTGCTGAGAATGATAAGCCAAATAGTGCAGAGAACTTACCTGCAAACTGCCAGTGCAATCAATATAGGGTTGAGGTTCTTCTTTTGTAGGAGCAGCTTTCATCAAGCCCTTAACATTTAAGCCCTGACGTTTAAGGAGAGCTTCAAGAAGAAAATAATTGATTAAATTGTGAAGTTTGGAGAACCTTTTGGCAATGGAAAAATAAACACTGAAACTGGTAAATGTTAGATATATGAATAGCCTAGGGTGTTCTTTGCATATTTTACATGTACATGTTATTTTGGACTTTGGTCCTGTGGAAAGAGAGCAAGCTTCATTTCAACACTTCAACATGGTATCAGAGTCAGGCTAGGGTTAGGGTCCTAGTCCGCCGCTGCCGCCAGCCGCCGTCGCTCGGCCCGTGACCTCCCCTCCACTGTTTTTCTCCCCCGCGCGCCGAATCTGGCCTCCCCCCGTCGGATCCAGTCTCCCCGCCGGCCGCTTTCCGACGCCGCCGCTGCCGAACGCCTCCTCGCCTCATTGCCGCCACCTCAGCCCACCTCGGCCGCCGCCGCCCCTGGCAGGCCCCACCTCGGCCACCAACGCCCTCGACCGGCCCCACCTCGGCTGCCAACACCTACCGAACGCCGACGCCTCCTGGCCGCTGGTTGTTGCTCTTGCTCCGGTTCTTGGTCTCCGTGGGCTTGGTCGTGGGAACAGAGGTGGCTTCTTGCTACGAGGCGCTAAGGAGGCACATGAGCTTGAGCTGGCTCGGGGCCGTGGCCAATTTCTGACGTCTCCAGATGGCTACCACCGGTGGCTTCTTCGCCATCCCGCTCCACTTGGTTCGTTTCGACGGGACAAACTTCCGGGAGTGGGCTGTTCACCTGAGGATTCACCTCAACAACAAGCGTCTATGGGGTCATCTCACTGGCGAGCACCCCTGTCCACCTCGTTCGAAGCCGCCCCCTGTTCCTGCTGATACAGATCAGGCAGCTCAAGAAGAGGCCACTGCTGCACTGGAGGAGGCCCTAGAGCTCTACCAGTCTGAATTGCATGCCTATGAGCGATGGCAGGAAGCTGAGGCTCGTGCTACTGCCATCCTCGTGGGTAGCATGGTCGTGGCTATCTCTATGGATGTGGCAGGGCTGCCGACGACACAACTTATGTGGGAGCGCCTTCGAGTTCACTACCAGCCGACGAGTGATGCTATGTATCTCTCAGTTGTACACTAGACACTCTCTTCAGCAGTTGAATGCCACCGTCGATGACTTCTACTAGCAGATGTCTGAGGTGTGGCGTCAGCTTGACTCTCTGGGGACGGATGTACTGTCCCTGCTGTGTGCGGCTTCGGGCTCACCAGGAGACTCACCGTCTCTACGAGTTTCTGACGCGTCTCCGATCGGAGTTCGAGACTGTGTAGGCTCAACTCTTAACTCGCCACCCACGCCCGAGCTTAGTGGAGGCTCTCACGGCTGTACATGAGGAAATACCTTAATGACCCAGATCAAGTTCTGGAGTTCCCACCTTGGAGGTCTCAGAGGACCTGTCTGTCGTGGCACGACGGATCCGTATTCTGGAACGTTCAGAATGTCAACTGTGGCGTCGGACTCTTACTTATGTCAAGCTGTTGTGGTCCCATCAGGCTGAACGCGAAGCTACTTGGGAGTTGGAGTCTCAAATGCGCGCAAAGTACCCTAATCTCTTTTCTCCAGGTCCGGTTCCTTTGTTCTCCTCCTAACTGATGCTCTCAATTCCACAAGTTTAATCTTTTGAGGTTGTCGATTCGAGGTCGAATCACTTCTAAGGGGGGAAAGCTGTAGCACCCAAAAAAAGAAAACAGAAAAAAACCCTAATCAGGGATTAAGGCTTTAAAAAGGGGGAACCCCTCTCCTTTTCGTGCGCAGCCTCTCCTTCACCGGGTTTTTCCCATCTACTAATCTCTCTTCTTTTCCTCTCTCACATGCAAGACGGCGGCCCGCCCAATACACAGAAGGCGATACGGCCAAAGGGCGGCGCGCGCATAGCGGCGCTTGGTGCGGCAGCGATGGCGACGCATGGTATGGGCGCAATATGCGGTATGGCGGCGCCAGTGGTGTCGCTGCGTGGCGATCGCACGGAGGCGATTCTGTAACGGCGGTGGCAAACGCCGTTTCAGGCGGCCGAACGCCGTCCGCGTGGCCGAACGGCAGTTCGCACGACCGAATGACGTTTCGCACGTTGTCTTTTCGAGCAAGCTTATCGTCCGTTGTTTTGTTATCAATTATAACTGAGCCGGACCTAATGCACCTCCATTCCATCGTGTAGAGTCGCACGCAGCTGTTGAAGGAGCGGTTGGGCGGTTGCGCATTCCAGATCCTTCGTACAGCGTGTCCGTCAAGCGTGCTCAAGGCAAGTACATCGCGGTCGTAACCTATCTTCTTCGCACATTGCCGTTTCATGATTAACTGTTGCCATTAGCTTAGCGCTCAATTATTACATTGTATTGATTGTCGGGTCGTACGTTGTTATTATACTGGGTAGATCTTGATATGCTAGGCTAGCTAGTGTTGTATGCTTCTAGGTTATTATAATGCTCAATTATAGGATTCATGCTTTAATTAGTGATTAGAATTTATGCTTAAATCATTGGTAGGGGTAGCGTATAAGTATGTTCGAATTTAAGGTTAACCGCTAGTAATCTTTTAACATTGGGCTGCTTTATTTATATACCTTGCTTCTATGATCTTTTATTTATACATTATTGCTTGTGAGCCTCGACTGATTTATTTATGATACTCATTAACTTGGCTAATAACCATTTATCATGTAATAAAACCTGGATGATTGACAACCCTTGTGTGAGCTATGTTAAAGTGCCCATTTAGAGTAATTCCTGGATCACTACCACCATAGTATCATCTCCCATTGTCTTATATCGGAAATTATGCCTTTGCTTCTCAACCTTAACAATCCTTTCACTTGTTGTAACCTTACCTGGATTTATCTTTAGTTATTCCAATCTCTTATCATATAACTGTTAATAATATAATTGTTATCTGGCCCGGGGTTACCCACATATAGGGGAGATTGCCACCTACCTAGTAACGTACGAGGGGTCGTACATTTTCGTTACTTAGGATATTACACCCTATCTGCGGTCATACAGTTGAGGACAGAGATGCCTAACTATTCTCGTATAACCGGGTATGTGGGAAGGGATCGCCAAAACCATTGCCATAACTTGTTAAATAACCATTACCTTAGTTCCACATCTCTGTTATCTCTATCCCTGATCGGTATCAGTGTTTCTGGTAACTTAATTTCATTGCAATTAGCCTGTCAATTACTTGTTGCTTACTTGTCCTTTTCTCACCATATTGCGACCGTTGTTGGGTACTTACTGAGATTCCAAATCTCACGCTTGCTCTTTCCATTCTCAGGTAAAAGGCCAGTGGAGCGATAGCATCATGCATGGGTGGGAGCACTTGAGTTTTCAACACCGTGGCTTGTCACTATTATGTTATTTTGTTTATTCCCTTTTGATTAGAAGTGGATCGGTCCTATGTTTCAAACATTTATTTTAATTTTCGCTAGTCTTTAATAAAGTACTCTTAAGATTTTAATTTCTTTGAATTTCTATTATTGCTTTTATTACTTGTTCTTTACTTTGGCGATGACGTTCCATAATAGTATGCCAAATTGGCTATATATGGGGTGCTACAACTGCCTTTGTGAAGGAGTGTCTCAGTAAGCAGTTCTTGATGTCTGATTTGGGTCCTCTTCGTTATTTCCTTAGGATTGAGATCACTTCTACACCCAAGATCTACTATCTCTCCCAAGAGCGTTACATTCATGATATTCTTACTCGCGCTTGTCTCATTGACCAGCTTGTGGTGGATACTCCTATAGAGCTTGGTGCTCACCTTCGGCCTACCGATGACGAGCCTCTTGAGGATACCACTAGCTACCGCCATCTTGTTGGGAGCCCTGTCTACCTTGGCATCACTCGCCCTGACATCTCACCCAGTTCACATCCTGAGTCAGTTCGTCTTTGCTCCTACTCAGCTCCACTATAGTCACATTCTTTATGTTTTGTGATATCTTCACAGGACCATCACTCATCACCTTTTCTTTTCTCACTCCAGTTCTTTGCACTTTCAGGCATACTCTGATGCGACTTAGGCTAGCGATCATTCTGATTGCCAATCTCTTTCTGCCTATTGTGTTTTCCTTGATTCCTTCTTGATTGCCTAGAAGACCAAGAAGCAGACTGCCATTTGTCATTCGAGCGCTAAGGCTGAGTTGAGAGCTATGGTGTCATTGACAGCTAAGATCACCTGGCTTCGGTGGCTACTTGAGGATTTCGGTGTTTCCACTTCTGCACCAACTCGTCTTCTCAGACAGTACCGGCGCGATCAGTATTGCTCGAGATCCCATGAAGCATGTGCTCGCCAAGCATACCGCATGCGATCGCAAGTGCAAGACCAAGTTATTACCCTTCAGTATGTATCTTCGGGGTTTCAGCTTGCAGATTTCTTCACAAAGGCACAGACTAGAGCTCAACTTGAGAGGGAGTGTTAGATATATGAATAGCCTAGGGTGTTCTTTGCATATTTTACATGTACATGTTATTTTGGACTTTGGTCCTGTGGAAAGAGAGCAAGCTTCATTTCAACACCTCAACAGTAAATTTACAAATAAAACCTGCAACTTTGCCTCTTCCATCCTCAGATGACAATTTCAAGTCAGGTGTCTGCGGCCACTCTTTAAATTTTGACTTGAACATAACAGTCTCAAATCCCTCAATCACTTTGATGATATGCGTTTTTGTTCGGTTAGCATCAGTGAGCAATTTCTGCATAGGTAAATAAACAGTAAGCATCACAGCAACATATAGTTCAAGAACAAGAATGTATTTCGAATATCTATTAGAGATAAAACAGAGCGATGTTTCTCCAAAAATTTAATGCTTTTTCTGGGTGCATGAATTAGCCTAGTCTCCAAATTGTAGAGGACTAACAGACTCAATAATCAGTGAGAAACTGAAGGAACCAACATGCTGTATTGCAAAATGAACGAGCATGTCAGGAAGCGTCAGCTTTATTCCTCTGAGCTGTCAAGCCTATATGATAATAGTTCACATGAATGTAATGAAATAACAAAAGTAATTTAGGAAACAAGAACATTACTTCAGCAGCTTCACTTGCACCCTTCCTCTCTTGCAAAGACGTAGTTCTGCCCATCCAAACAAACAATTCGGCACCACAGTCTAACAAGTAACACTTGTTTGTCTCAAGTAACTTGTGTGCTAAGGATTCATAATTTATATGGTCTAGCTTTCCTTGGTTAAAACTGAAAAGGTAAACATTTTATAGATTAACTGACTGATCTCAAGTGAAAATTGTTCTCGTTGACAACTTAACAGTAGGAATAGGGTTTTGTATATATGGAACAAACCCAGTTAATTACCAAAGCAATTTGAAGGCCAGTTCCTCGTCTTTCTCATTATCTTCCACAAGTGCCCTCCTCTGTAGAGGGGCAAAGCCACCAAAAAAACCCCAAAATTCACCAGCTTCAGCATCAGCCATCAACCTGCCATCCTCTATGAGAAAAGTACAAACAGTCATATCTAATAATTATTATTCCAATGACACACAAGGCCATTGAGTGCCCTTAAGTATAACTTGCTTACCAACAGCTGCAACTTCGCATTTGCCCTCATGGAATGTGTCTTTGATGTACTGCACAACTTCAAGAGCTTTTGCTCGCTCTTGAATGGATGAGTTGGAGCCATTGAACTGGAATATTTTGGACTTCGTGTCCAGAATAAATATGTCATCATGATTAAGGGATGATCGAGCAAAAGTAACCTGGTTGTAGAAGAAGTGAAGAACAAGTTTGATCAAGACATGAATAGCACGCCATTTCTGAAGGAAGACAGTTATGTAGATAGCTTGCCTCTTTAACATGAACAACACGATTCCCTTTGCAGACATATAGACGGGTGACATGCTCCTGCTCATTGACCTCAACATGCTTGAACCCAGATGCCACTCCTCCTGGCTGTGGCATGATGCATGGTCTAAAATAAGAGAGAAACTTCTCTGTTTCATTGCCTTGTACCTCTCGGTATTGAACAGCACGTCCACCAAGGGCAGCATCAAGCTCTACTGTCAAAATTGCTGCAGTTCCAGCTTCATCCTACCATGGACAGAATTGGATTCAACAACCTTTTGAGGAATTGTATCATCAAATGATATGAAAATTTTACCTGACTGGTGTCTTTACCAATCCAATAATGAATGTCATGTCGAAGAGAACCGTTTTTCATGGCAGTTGTCTGTAGGGCGAAAAAGAACACAAAGAAAATTTGTTACATGCATTTGCTCATTATGCAGCTGAATTCAAGCATATGGACAGAATGACAAAACAAAAACTGAAATCATATGCATCTGGAAAAAAAGAGTCGCAAGTGGACTATGAACCATGTGATCCACTAAAAAAATTAGGGTTTCAGACATTCAATAGCATGAAAGTGCATCAATTGAAAAGACAAAAACACACAGAAATTTTTCAGTTTGTTTTGTTTATGCTCTCAATGAGCCTTTTCCCCATAACCTGAACCAATCCTCTCTCTTCACAAGTATGTGCCTATGTTATCTCCTAAGCAATTTTCAAATCTAGCAAAGTCTCCCAACTAGGGATTTGCTGCATTTAAGATCACAATTCACATTCAAGGAAAAGAAGGGGAAAATTCAGGAGGAACTTCAATCTCCAGTATGATCTAAAAGTTATAAATAATAGTTGCATTTGAATTAATTGGATAGCTAATGAGTTTTCCAACTGTATTCCACAGAATTTATTAATCATTCTACAAGCTCCCTCAGATTGCATCATTTATCCGAATTCTACAGCAAAACTCTCTCACTTCATATATCTTGATCTTCAAGACTACCATTTCTCCAAAAGAACAAACATTTTAGGACCGTCAAGTTCACATGCTAGTGAAGTTCTAGTATGGTTGTGGTGAGATTTAGGGCTGTGATGTCAGAGATAATGTAACTATGTAAGCATATCTTTCAGTTTTCTTAAAACCTCAGGATCACAGTCACAGTACATATGGAATGAACCTAGCATATTGCAGCCAACAAACACAAAGGGTTGAACTTGCCTTGATGCTTTCAGATTACTAAAATTTTGTAGTGCTAGCCAAATAATAATTGGCGAACAAATGTGCAGTTGAGCAAGCTATATATGCAAAATAAGTGTAACTTGGATGCTCTGAAATATCTATAAACTGAACACGAATTTTACTATTTTAAGGAAGCCAAAATATTAATAACAGGAAATTACAAGAGGGGAAAAAAGGCATGCATCTACAGATAGTGTACTTTGATACCTTCAAGATAATGTAAGAATCACCCATGAAAAATTTTCCATACAAAGATGCAGGGATAGGAACTGGCTTGAAATTCTCGATACACCAAATTTCCAAGCCTCTTCAAGGTATTAAGGATAATAGTGATCGTACATAGTGGAATGGATATCAAATAGAGATCAAGAGCTCCATGAATATTTAAAGAAAATAGCTTTGATAAATCACCACAGCCATTGTTATCTAATCCTTCACTATAGTTTGATTACCCTTTACTTGAGTTTTATCTATATTGCTGTTTAGTTTAGTCGCTATCAATATATGTATCCATCTTTTCCAGGCAATGAGCATTCACTTCTACTACGTGGTAGATGTCTAGCATTCTAGCCTATATCAATAAGCTACATCTCAAGATAGTTCATATAAGTTCACAATAGCATTGCAAAGTCATAATCATCTAAAGCACCTACTTGTTTTACTTGAATTAACCAGCAATCACACTAATTAGCTTCTCAAGGCCAATAAATTCGATGTGACAGACAGTTAGTGATCACTCAACCATGGACCAAAAGTACCTCTAAAATCCCAAATTCAGATTTTCACCAAACGTAATGGGAGTTCTCCTATTTGACATAATGGTCTTAAATCTTAACAGCCTAAGTAAAATTGAGTGACTTCAATCAAAACAAAGATAATGAAAGCAATAAAAGAAATACTATAATGAAGTGAAATAAATGAAAGGATACTCCTTTTGCCCAGCACCATGGAAAGCTGGGTCCAAATCCTTCATAGAAACTGACATACTCGATGTTAAAGAAACCTCGCCTAATTCTTCGTTCAAAGGCGAGATAAAGTATGCTGCAGACAGGAAAAAAACAGATAGTAATTAATAAGAGAAGGGATCTTTTTCTCCTTTTTTGAGAAAACTGAACTACACAGTTCAGTGTGACACTTCTCTCTTAGTATCAGGGTTTTCAAAGAACAATCGGTTTTGGTGATAGAACAAGCATTCGTATTGTCCTTAACGGTGACATATCACATATGACGGATAAAGTAGAATGTTAGTAAGATGCATTACAGAAATGCGCGCCAACATATGGTAAAAAAACGAGCTACGATATTTGCAAGCAACACTCGGTGATCGTAGCACAAATTTGCAAGAACCGAATACATCCAACCATTTGTTCTCCCATGACCCCAGGCGGCCAGGCCCCCGATGCCTAGAAGAACTGCCAAAGCAGCAAAATAGTAAGCAACGATGTTTCAACCTATGTTATCCACACAGGTGAATAATGATCCAAATGAGGCAATAAGCTGCGACTTCACGACAAGATCAATGCAATAACCAAATGGGCGAGCAGTTCTGCATCATCAGGGCACAAATCTGGATCAAACAAAGAACTGCTCCTCTCTAAGTACAGCCGCACAGGACACAGCCCATTGAAGCATTCGCTCCCGGGTGACCCAACCATTCCTCAAATCACCAAGCTTTAACCTCACGGATTCCCCCCAACCCGAAGCCAAGAACCGGGAAATGTCAAGCTCCGGGCACAATCCCGAGCCCGGACTGCCTACCTACGCCTCGACAGCCGCGCGCCGCCGCTCAACTCCGGAGCCACGCGCCATCCGGAGCGACAAAAGAAGCAGGAAGGCCACCCAAGCATAACCGGACCACTTCTTGGCCAGCCCAGAAGCTGTTGGCAAAAAAAAAAGACGCCGAAAAACACAGCGGAAAATCGCGGGTTCGAAGAGGACCAACCTTGTAGTTGTAGGGCTCCCTGGCGGGAGTCGCGGAGATCGGAATGGGGAATTCGCGCGGAGCAGATCGATCTGGATTTTGGAGCGAGAGGGTGAGGCGACGTGGAGCAGGGGAGGGAGAGGAGAGGCATGGCAGAAAGGAAAAGCGGCCAGGAGTGAGAACACCTTTGTTATGCTTATTATTTACGCTTTGGCCCCTCGTGTTATCGCTAATTATATGATGCCTTTCAGTCTGACACCCTGGCCAATTGTTTCAATCATTTATATTATTTTTGCTTTCTTCTTGGCCCTTCAATTTCCTACTAGAATGTTTCAGTACTCACAACTTGGGGTCTTGCTTTCCTAGAAAATGTATGAGAACACAAACCCTAGTTGGGCTTTACTGACACGTTCTTGTATGTTAGTTCCATCATCTTTGGTTTTTATAAACATTGAGCAAAATAAGTAGATGTTAGTAAAGATAAACGAGCAAGCTTAGTCGTTCAGCTATCACATTGTTCTTGATTTTCTTTTCACCTCTTGAATCAAATGATCGAATAACACTTTTTTTAGTTGGCAGTTGACTCAATACGACACAATATGCGTGCCATCAGCAATACGAAGGCCGTGTCTTATTTTAGATTCTGTTTTTTGTTTCCCTTCAGCAGTTTCAAGAAGCAAAATTAATCGTAAATTAAACTAGAACTGCAATCTTATTTTATTTTCGGTTTATAACTACAACATTATTGGTCTACATAAGGTTTTATGTGCATGTACATTATTGTTTTTAAATCCGAGCAGTGTATATGTCCAGCTATTTAAATAGATATGGTTTACTGAATTTTTTTTGGAATGGTGATGGGCTGAGCGGGCCGGATCAGGCATGCGAAATTAGGCCCACTTCCCGGCAAGAGGCCAACCTTCCATTTCCGGAAAATAAATCCACACGAAATTCAAACGCCGATCTATCCGTCCCCATCTCGCCGGCCACCCACCCACTCTACCAGCCATGGATCACGCCGCCGAGCACCTCGACCCCCCCGCCCCGGCTTCCGCGCAGGCCTCCTCATCCGCCGCCGTTGCCGAGGTCAATGCGTGGCTGGTCTCCCTCGCGGCGGAGGGCGGGGGCGGAGGAGGTGGAGGGGCGTTGCGGAGGGCGAGGCGGCGCGGCGGTCCCGGATCTGTCGCTGGGGCCCGACCCCACGCCACGCGGGGTGGCCTACCTTCGCTCGCTCGCGGCGGCGTCGCAGGCGCGGTCCCGCGCGGCCGGGATCGCGGCCGCGGGGCTGCGCTCGCAGGCCGCGGAGTACCGCGCCGAGGCGGCCCGGATGCGGGAGGCGATGGAGAGGGCAGGACTGGCGCGGGATGCGCTCCCACCGCCCGCCGCCGTGGCCGCGCGCGCCGTCGCCGCCATCGCCAACCTCCTCGCCATCCGCGACACCGAGATGAGCAGGTGACTGGCTGGGGCTAGGGTTCTGAATTTCTTCTTTTCTCTCATCGACGCATTGAGTGAGATCTGTGCCCTCTGATGGGTAGATTTGTTCATACTTGCGATGTCATCCTCGGCATTGGATGAATTCCGATGAATTTGCTGTTTCAGTGAGCAGCGTGTTGCGGGGGTTACTGCTGGGGTTTTTGGCCAAATAACAAAAACATGGCATGACTGGAAGCCCTGCTAGCATTTATGCTTCTTCTTGATCTGGATTATGGACTGAAACTTAGTTTAAGATCCTCTATTGCAACTAGTAGCAAACATCTGGAAAGTAGAACCTATGAATTTTTGTTCTCAGCTTAGTGGATACAAAAAAATGTTCTTAATCCAACATCCAGGGGGTGCTTGCATCCAAATTTGCTATTTTATCATCAACTCTGAGAAAACTTGTGAATAGAGAATAGTAATGTTTAGGCGTAGTAGTGAGTATTCTGGTGATTCTTCACTTTGTTTCATTGTTTTCTGATTGGTTTTGGAATGGTGGTTATGCAGCTTTGTGGTGGCCAGTGCGGACTTGTCGTTGAGGAGAGCAGAGGTGGAGGAGAAGAGGGACAAAGTACATAAAGAGTCAAAGGCACTTCTTGATTACACGAGGAAGGCCATAACCAAGCTTACTGAGCTCAAGAAGTGAGTGAAAAACTGTTCAGTTCTTAGTTGACTTAAGGAGTACTTACTAATCACCACCACCTAGATTTCCTGAGAAAATGTGATAACCTCTATGCCTTTTTTAGGATGCTGGAGAAATTCAAAAATGATGTTGAGAAGCAACAGGTGGAGCAAATGGCCGATTGGCAAACAAAGCTGGTCATGATGGACTCGAAGGAACGACAATATATCCTCCAAGTCTCAAATTATAAAGTGAGCTGCATTCTGTTTTGCATGTTGTCTAATTTTTAGGGCTTATCCAATATTGTTGTCGTTTTTACCTTAATGGCTTGGCTATCTAGAGCTATTTATGCCCCTTTGTAGGCCAATTGTGTGCATTACTTGGCTAGGCACTGTTGTCTTTATAGGAAATCCACTTTGATGCCTTTTATATTCATCGTCTTCTGTTTTACCAGGCAATACTTAACCGGGTGGGATATACACCGGAAATCAATCATGGTGTGCTGATGGAAATGGCAGAACATAAGAAGGATCTTGAGCGGAAGACGAAACCCATTGCGGACACATTAAGAAGCTACCAGGATTTGCCTCCAGTATGCCTTTTGCCTTCTGTTTTGTTCCTTTTCTTCTCATGTAAATCTCTGCTTATTCTTGGGTATCTTTGGCAATTGTATTCAGGATAAAGCTCTAGCTGCACTAGCTATAGAGGACAAAAAGAGGCAGTATGCAGCTGCAGAGAAGTACCTTGAAGACGTGTTGCAATCTGCTTTAACCACACCTGGCTTATGATGTGCGTGTGATTAAGTACATAGTTTTATTTGGTGTATCTTATATGTTGTCATTGATTGAAGGTGTAACGATCATTGACTTTCTTGTAACTTTGTTCTTTACTCCTGTGAAATCCATATTCTTGTGTTTTTCAACTACGGCAAATTGGCAAATTTTCACCATAAAAAACTAAATTCTGTTGCAGTTACAATGTCAGCGACAACCAAGGCATATGTGAACAGTTTGGCCTGTTGTCTGTTTATTTTTGGCATTAACGTGATGTGATTTTGGATGGGCATGGTGATCAGTGATCCATGGAATCCATAGATGATATGTATTTAAGGATTCCTGGAATGTGATGATCTAATGGATATACATATATTACATGGTATGCAGGTTCACGTTTCAATGGCCTTTTGTATGTTATCGCATCAACATTCAAATGGTCAACTGTATTTTTTGTAATTTTCAAATTAAACTCAGATGTTCAGATTAACTCTTCGTATTCTGTGTTTTGACTTCTGCTAGAAGATTAACATTTTTTTCAATCCAAATACTGGAACAAAAAAGTGCTGCTGGATTCCCTAGAATATTTCTTTCAAGTGACTTCAGTTATTGTGTTCGCATCTTCCATCGGCTAATGCTATAGCTTTGAATAGGTTGGTTTGAATCACGAACTGCAGAGAAACTGAGGAAGAATCACGCTTGGACAATTTTTGGAGATCTTCCCAATGATGGTTCAACTGCCCCAAAGAAAAATATGTGGGCTACTTTCTCTTAATGGGTAACTTTTTCCTAACACAAGAAGCAAATTCTATTTATTTTCATCATTCTATTTTCAACATGAAATTTTTTGGAATGAGATTTATTTTCTTTTGTAGTGTTGCATTGTATGATACTATAGTTTCTTGTTAGCATTACTTTTTTTGACTTCCGGAGACAGATGACATCATGAAAAGGTGAGAACATAAATCTTTGGGAATATGCTCTACATGGAGAAATGCGTTACGATTTATTTTTAAATTATGCTTTGTATGTTCATAACACTTTTTTTCCCCTGATGCTAACATTTGTTCCAACTTCCAACTACAGAGTTATCTATAGTTGTCTTGGCCATCTTTCCTGTTAACTGTGCATGGTGTGTTGTTCTATTGCAGTGAAAGCTTAGATACAAAGATGTTTTCAATTGCTATGTTAGAGCTGTGAAGAAGAGTTTTGCAGGTGGTGGTTTGGTTGACCTTACTGCTGAAGGTAATCAGTCTTTTTTTTAAAGAAAACATTTTAGACCACTGAGGGTAATTAGTGAAGCACACAATTATGACAGGAATGCAGTGCATTTTGATAGAATGAACCGTGATCTCATTCCAGTGCGCAAAAAGGCCAATGTATATATATTGCATATTTACATGTGTAGAGAAATATGCAAAGAATACCCTATATAAGGGACTAATACTGCACAGCTAATACATATCTAACACTCATTTCAAACTTATGGTGGATCAACAACACTAATTTTAGAGAGGTAAAAACTATGCTCAGTTCTACTATGCGCCTTGGTGAAGAAATCTACTAGCTGAAGTTCTGAATGCATGTACTGAAGAGTGATCACCTACGTCTGCACTTGCGATCTCATATAGGAAGCATCAATACCAATATGTTTGGTCAGTTCATACTTCATTGGATTTTGAGCAATCTGATCGCACCAGTGCTATCTGACAAGAGAGGAGTCGATGCAGAGATAGAAACACCAAAGTTCTTAAGGAACCACCGTAACCAAGTGATCTTAGTAGTCAATGACGTCATAGCCATCAACTTAGCCTCAATACTCGAATAAGAAACTGCAGTCTGCTTGTGGTTTTCGAGGCAATTAGAGGAACCAAGAAAGACACAGTAGGCACAGTAGGCAGAAAGAGACCAACGATCAGAATGATCACTAGCCCAGATCATATCAGAGTACGCATGAAGTTGCAAAAGAACTGGAGTGAGGAAAGAAAATGCGACGAGAGATGGTCCCGGCGAAGATATCGCAGGACACGAAGGTGGCTGTGTTGGAGCTGAGTGGGAGCCGAAACGAACTTTACTCAGAATGTGAACAGAAGTGAAGCATAAAAACCAAGTGCGAGGGGCTTGTTTGAGCCCGTAGAGAGAGTGGCAAAGGTGACAAACCATGCCATCAGAGACAGAATACCCAGGGGAGGCTGCATGTACACCTCACGCAACTTGCTATTGAGAAAATCATTTTTGACGTCCAACTGAGAGATAGACCACTGACGAACAAAGGCCACAACAAGTAGAGTGTGAACAGTTGTCATATGAGTGATAGTAGTAAATGTTTCATCATAGTCACGACCATGCTTTTGCTGAAAACCACGCACTACAAGGCGAGCTTTGTAGCGCTCAAGGGAATCATCCGAGCAGGTCTTGATCTTGTACACCCACTTGCACGTGATAGGAGTGACATGAGAATGCAGGGGGACAAGATCTCAAGTACTAGTACGCTTCAGAGCAACAACATCCTCTGCCATCGCGTACTGCCACTCCTGGTGAGCAGTAGCCTCATGGCATATCGTAGGCTTAGCAAGAGTAGTGGCTATGAATCCATAAGGCCTGACAATACGACGATCACGAAGATCATATCTGGGAGGAGAGGTTGGAGTAGAACCCAACAATTAATGAGTTGTCTATACAATTATATACATAATAGAGAGATGTCTATAAGACTATCTATTAAATAGTAGACAACATCTTTTTCTCTTCTCCACATCATCAGAAATCTTATATGGTATATACTTACAGACAACTGACATATATCATTGTACATGCCCTTAGTTTAAACCTCTGTTCCACATGATCAGACGCCCCATCAGTTGCCTCTTAGCACTCCCTCCTACTATCCTCTCCACATCGACATAATGGGATTAGGTCCTCCGCATCGACATAACAAGATTAGGTATTGGAGTCTCTGTGACTTGCGAATCTACCCTGCTAGAATGGTAGCAAGCGATGGGAGTGAGTTTTTTTTGAAACATTTGGTAATAATAGATGCAATTCTGTAAAGCTAGTTATAAAAAGTGTAGTTTTGTAAGAATAAATGTGGTTTTGTATAATCTACTTTTTTCTCTCTTTTCTGAATCTTTCATCTCCCAAATAGCCGATGAAAGGAAGATCTTATTGGGATAAGGGTAGACTATACTAAGATAGATTAAAATTTTCTACCGCGTAAATCAGGAAGTCATGCGAGTAAGAGATCACGAATCGTTACCACTAGATGCATAATGCAACGGAAGTAAAGTTGAAACGACCGGTTCAACATAGCGTGCATCGATGTAGTGGAAGTAATCGATCGTCCTATAGCCAACTGTCTCATCATCACGATCGTCCCGATCAGCGACGCGGTCCACACGTCCAAGGATGAAATGCCATGCATCGATGTGCTAACACCAACGCGCATGGCAGGGGTTTTAAGAGGTGGCAGCTAGGGTTCTGATGTGTATGTCTCAGGATGCCTGCCTCAGTCTTGCGCCTCTCTTTATATATAGTCTCCAATCGGATCCTTATCCGATATGATCAAATATCGTATCCAACTTGGAAAATCTCTAACTAGATCTTTATCCAATACGAGTAGAGATTGTATCCCACTCGAAAAGCCTCCAATAGGATCCAATACGAGTAGAGATCGTATCATACTTGGAGTCTATTATCTGGACCCTTATCGTACTTGGAGTCTATTATCTGGACCCTTATCGTTCCAACCTGTTAAATGTATGACCCTGTAGGTTAATATATATTCCACCATGAGCTGAAAACTCCTTTCTAATCCATAAGTCAGTAGTAGTCCATAGCAGGACATAACAGCTTCAAAATATACATAAAAAACATGTTGGACGAACATATATAGTGCTTATGTACCGATCCCTATGTCTCACGATACCAGATCGAACTCAAAGCGAGAAACGTGTCATCCTATAATAGTTCGGTCCTTCACTCGAATATGTAATGGATTATTCAATTGTGATTGACTCCTCAACCACATTCAGTATGACCATGTATTTCCTTAATCCGACCACATCGGGAGCCCAGAGATATCTATCCTGTTATATAGGAGGGGCAAGTTCTACTTTGATTGCTTACATTCATCCGCATGTTTCATAATAAACCCGAAAACTACCTTTATGATCATCCATTTACGGAGTAGTGTTTGGCAACCCCTAAGTAAAATATTACATATGTACAAAAATATGACGATCTCAAGTCTAAGAATCCTACATACACTATATATGAGACCAACTGATGGCACTTAAGAATATGACAATTCCTACAGTGTCTTATGGTAGGTCAACACAACATATGTTCTCTAACATATGTCTACATTATTAATTTGACATCCATATATCCATAATCCGTGAAACATGATCATTAATCAATACATATGCTGATCTATAAATCTTAATTATCGCACATAATAATATAATATCATAGATAATTTAGGATAATATCAAAACATGAATAAAGAGTTCCACAAACAAGTCATACACTTGTCGATCAATATGAAAGATATTTTTTTTAAAGGACAAGTTAACAAATTATTCAAACATCATAAATATAGAAGTGATATAACTATCTTTATGATAACCTTTAGGACATATCACTACCAGAGCTGCACTCTCTGCCCCTTGGTCTCTGCAGACAAACAGGATATGCACTGTTGAAAGCTTGCCTCAGCATACGAGTAAATCGCACTCCACTGAATACTGTAGTTCTTTCTGGACTGTAGCTGGAATAATGATAGACATGGAATAAGAATTGAAGTGCGGGAGTTGAAAGGTGGGAATAAGATCCCAAATCATTTCTAGATAGCCATAGTTTTTCCCTTGCTTGATGCCACAGCAATTCCTCATCTTCTTAATCTTTTCTTTTTATTTTATTTTATTTTCTTTTCTTTTCTTTCTTTTTCTTTTTCTTTTTTCACTTTAGTAAGCACTGAATTTTTTGCTTAAGAATTCAAACAGGGGCACAGCATCTTCAGCTGTTCAGCCATTGAGATCACCTTATCTGCGTTAATCAAACCTAGACTCAGTTCTTTCCAGTCGATCTCCTTCCTGATTTCAGTGTTTTTTTTCTTCCTTCTTTTAGTCTCTTTCTCCCTACTTCTCTCTTCTTTGCTTTGCTCTGTGTTGCTGCCCTTTGGCCAGCCTCTCTTGTACTTTGCTCCTTCTTTCTTATACTTTGCTCCTTCTTAATTGAATGAAACGTTTCTCGCGTTTTCGAAAAAAGAAAGATAATCAAACCTCAGAGAGGTCAATTCCGAGTACCATGAATAGCTAATCATTACTATTATAAAAGAACGAGTTGATGGTCGTACGTCACTTCTCCTCTAACCGCTCCATTCTCAACTTCTCATCATTCTTCGCTTTTCAACTGATCAGAGTAGTCCTCTTTCATAGTATGATTCTCTATATATTTAATAAATATCGTTGCAACGCACGAGCAGATCACTAGTCAGTATAACAGTTAGGCTTAAGAATATACTCGGTAGGCCAAGTGGCAGACAGGCTTTATTCCAATTCTAGTCCACAAGGCATTCAGTGCGCAGCACAGCATTCCTTCCCGGTCCCTTCCACGGCCATTTTGATAAGCCATTCTGGATGCTGAGCTGAAAAGCAGGCGAGTCTCCCTCCAGGAGATAAGCATTATTCCGTGTCTAGCCACTTTGGTTCAGCACCAAATGGTCATAATAATCTCTGGCCTTAATCATTGCAATTGTCCCTCTTCAGCTCCAGGAAAAGAGCACTAGTGCCGTCGTTTTGGATCTGCCAATTGTCGCTGCTCGTAACTGGTGCTGGTGTGATGTTGCAGAGCAAGTGTACATTGTCTTTCTTTGAACCAGTGGCATTCCTTCAGAGGTCTAATGTTTACTTTCTGGAAAAAAAAAACACAGATAGAAAAAAAGTACATGTTAAAGTTACGAAACTTTGATTATTAATACATGTTAAAGTATATAAATTAACTATATAAAAATAATGCCGTTGAATTTATCTTGTAAAATATTGTTATTACTTTTGGTAGTACGTTGGTATATAAAATCATAGTCAAAGTATTGCGTGAGAGACGGTAAAAAAAATCAAGAACGACTTAACATTTCTGAACAAGAGGGACTAGCTAGCTAGCTAGCTGCTCCTGTTCAGCGTGTACGACAGAAAACAGCGAAGCACACAGTCGTCACATGTCTTCTTGCATCTCGCTGATAATCAAACTCGCAAGAATCTAGCGAAACCGCGTACGCAGACAACTCTGACAAAACATGTCCAAAACAAAATCGCAGCAAATCCAACGATGTAATTTATGGTTTATTCATACCTAACATCATGTGCATATACGCATGGCAAATTTACATCCCTCACGCCTTCATTTTCACTGTTACTTCCACTCTGTAACCAAAGAGACTTGCCGGGTAACAACATGAACCCACAAGAATATAATTCACCTTACTCCCCCTCGGTAACAATTAAACAACAAATCAAGAACAGATTACAAATGCATGGCAAAAAATGCGCATGGAAAATGGCACAAGTAACATCTGGATGGAAAATGAACAGCAACAGTTCAAGAAAAATCTCGATCTACCAATTCGATGGATGGATCGGTCGTCACTTGCGGTCGCACTCGGCGGGGAAGCCCTGCGGGAAGCGCCAGCCGTCGGTGCAGTAGTTGTAGGACATGTAGTTGCGCTCGGCCCAGGCGACGGTGCCGAGGCCGGCGTCGTCGAGCTGCTTGTTCATCCAGGCGTCGGTGCCCTGCGGGCACCAGGACGAGCCGCCGTTGTTGACGCAGGCGTTGGCGTAGTAGCCGCTGTAGGAGACGACGAATGGCGCGTCGCTCCAGTCGATCTTGACGTCGCCGTGCCGCGTCGCCCAGTAGCTGCCGTCCCACAGCGTCGCGTGCACCGTCATCGGCTTGCTGCTCGGGTACGCCAGGTCGTCGTACTTCTTGAACGACCTCACCGGCACGTCGTCGACTTGGAATCTGATAGAATTGAACGCGTCTTTTGTTAGGATGGAGATCGATTCGAACGAGCACGAAACGTCAGAGACAATTGGAGTTGAATGCGTACATGATGTTCTTGGGGTTCCAGATTATCTTGTAGGTGTGGAAGTCGGCGGTGGGGTCGAACCAGAGGTAGAACTGGTGCTCCTTCTTGCCGTCGCCGTTGGCCCACACGTTGGTGTTCATCACGTACGGGTCGCCGCTCAGGTTCCCCATGAACTCGATGTCGATCTCGTCATGCCCGTCGCCCTCCCCAGATGACAGCTGAACGCATCGATCAAATTGGCACGGTCAGATCAAGATCGATGTCCCAAGAAAGATGCGATTATCCTTAGAACAGATGCGACAGGCTTACGTACGTAGAAGGACGTGACGGTGCCGGCGGAGTTGCCCCCGACGAGCTTCATCTGGACGCTGAACTCGCCGTAGAGGTACTTGTCCTTGGAGCTGAAGGCGGAGCCGGAGCTGCGGTCGAGCGTGAGCGTCACCTGCTGGTTCTCGCCGTCGTCGTTCACGCGGACGTGGTCGCCGCCGAGCACGTCGAACCGGTCGTAGAACCCGGCCTCCGACAGGACGGCGAGGAGGGCGAGGACCGCGACGGACAGGTGCAGAGTCGACCGCGCCATGGCGGGTGTTGCTGCTGCTCTGTTTCTTGAAATGTGTAGTGGAGTGGCACGGCGAAGAGACAGGAGCCGGTGCACCTTTATACTCGTGCTCGGCTCCGGCTGGTGGTGGGCGCGAAGCTTCGGGTTACGGTGATCAGAGCAACAGTTTCGATCGAGAAACATAAATCCGGCTCGTTCTGGACTTCAAATTCAAAACTTGTAGGAAATGTTCAGAAGAAGATTTAATAACCAACAATTTCGAGTTTAAAAATGTGGGAATCCAAAACCGTCCACTGGCTTCCGTCCATAATCAGTTCTCACCTGAAGTAAAATATGAAACCCTATCAAAAGCAACACTCGATAGCAACGCAGGAATAGAAAGACGCAGAAACAAGAAAAAAACACAGGAATTGGATGTCATGTACACTGGATTCCTACGGGGACCGAAAATGCAGAAATTGTACAAGAGAGATGTTTGGATGCACTACGGGAATTTTGAAGGAAAATGTTTCTTGAATAGAGAGAGAGAGAGAGAGTAAAATTGCATTGGAGTTTTCAAAAGGAATTTTAACATGAGGTTTAAGCACACTGTTTGATAAGCCTTTGTGCAAACATTTTTAAGTTAAAGCATTACGTCTTATATGGCTACGAGGTCGAAAGCACCTGAGTAATACGAACTTCCAAGGTCTAATACGACCACGTTGAAGATGAGCATTTACTACGACCACGCCTGCTCGAGCACCTGCTACGACCACATTTTGCGACCACGCCCTCAGCCACATAGGGTGTCTAGTACATTCTTCGATTACATTTGGTCGACTCGCCGTTACGACCACGTTGTGTCAACTGTGATGCTTTGACCACAACACCTCGTTACGACCACGAGTAACGTGGCGCCGTGCCTCATACGACCATGTTTTCGACCGATTGCAAGGCATGTGGCTAATTTATGGAAACCTATGCCCAAGGATGAAAAGAAAAGGATTGATTCATATTGCATCGTCTTCACAATAGAAAGATGATTGCACCGTATTCTCATCCGATGGAAGTAATTCTTAACAAATCTTTTGATATGGAAAGTAAAGTTCTGGAAAGTAACAAATCCGTAGTCGATCAGGAATCTTATCTCACTTTTAAATGGCATGATCGGCACCGTGTGGGAGCTGCGTAAGAGGCATACGGCCCTTGCCTGTGCCTATAAAAGGATAGCACATCCGCTAACCAAAAGGGAGAGGGGACAGAGGTGGGAGAGGAGACGGAAGCGGAGGAGGAGAAGAGCGAAGAGAAGATACGCCAACGCCGTTAACGACTTACGACCATGGTGGATCTCGACCACGGACGTCTTCCGGTGGGCTTCGACCACAATGACTTTCGACTACGGACATCTTTCGATGAGTTTCGACCACGGTGGAGTTCGACCACGGACGTCTTCCGATGGATTTCGACCACGGTGGATCTCGACCACGGACGTCTTCCGGTGGGCTTCGACCACAATGACTTTCGACTACGGACATCTTTCGATGAGTTTCGACCACGGTGGAGTTCGACCACGGACGTCTTCCGATGGATTTCGACCACGGTGGATCTCGACCACGGACGTCTTCCGGTGGGCTTCGACCACAATGACTTTCAACCGCGGGCATCTTCTGATGGGTTTCAACTACTGTGACTGTCGACCACAAGCATCTTCTGATGAGTTCGACCACAGTGACTTTCGACCACAAAGCACTCCCAATGGGCTTCGACCATAATGGATTTCGACCACGGGCACATCCGATGGATTTCGACCACAGATATTTCTCAATGGGTTCCGACTGTGATGACCTTCGACCATGTATGACATCCGATGGACTTCGACCATGTGATCCTTGACTACTGATATGTCCTCGATACCGATTCTTGTCGTCATTATTGTCAAATGGTTATGCTAGACGTTAATCATACATACTTCAAATCACTTTCGTTGTGTCTATTCGATACCGACGAGGTCGAATGACACGGACGGGCGCGGTCGGTATAATGACCTCGCTATCAACGGCCCCATAGACCGACGAGACTATGGATAATGCCAACGCCCACACCTTCATTAACCATTCATCCTTTGTATGGAGAACATAAAGCGAAGACTAAAGACGACGACAACGCGCAGCTTAATCGGGGTATTCTGCTGGTCTACAGGAAAAAGGAATGTTTCTACAGGAAATTACAGGGTCAATCCTACAACCCAAAGAGCACTGTAGGAAAAACTCGTACATTAGTGTAATCCTACAAATTTCCTACAAAAATCATTTGTTGCAAACAAGCCCTAAGTGGCGAAGCTAGAGAAAATTAACTGACTGTGTAACTTAAAAGAAAAAGGTATATAAAATTTCTGTATTTTTCAATAGAAAATAGGGTGATTTGCATGCGGGCAAAGCCTGATCGCTAATTGTTGCGTTGGTTGGGCGTGTTTGTTAATCTCAGAGACCATATCATCATGAGGGCACTGATTGATGATCAGTAGCCAGGCGAGGCGAATCTCAAGACGTTGGTTGGAAGCTTCACTCGTACTCGACCTCCCTCAACCGCCTGACGAGATGATTTGCATGGCGAAGACGCGGGTGGTTTGCCGTTCGTTGCGCCGTCGCTGTTGAAAGCACAAAGGAGATTCTTGGCTCGCGCGGCCGGCGGCGGGCGAACATGCAGCTAATTAGCGGCGGCGGGATGCGGCGCAGCGAGGAAGCACGGCATCCCATTGCCCCGGCCGGCGTACGCGTCTGGTTGGTTGGTGACCTCTCTCTCTCTCAAAATAATAAAAAAAAAGAGGAAGAAATAAACGCGAGGCACATGTTTCCAGCGCAGAATGCTACTTTGGCAAACGCGAACGCCTTTCTTCCCATGAATTTGTGGCTTTGGTGGAGAGAAACAACGGACGGTGCATTACAACCACCACCCATATCAGCTAAAATGGACAGCACAAAAGTAGTACATCAAAAGTATAACCACAATCTGTACTGCCAGAGATACAATATCAGAGAGAGAGAGAGAGAGAGAGAGAGAGAGATGTGCCTAATGATTGGGGTTGCTTGCACATTATGATGTACTAGTGCTAGTAGCAGGATACGTAATCAATCGCTTTTCTGGACAAGCAAACATGTATGTACACCGAATACAAGAATGTAACTGTACAGAAGCTTTATGGCTACCAAAATGTACTAAACCAAGTAGGATATACAAGAATGTAACTGTACAGTAGCTTTATGGACAGGACTACGGTTCCGTTTGTTCTACGATAACAGACTGAAATTAAGGTACGGATGACCAAGGATTCGAATACCGGTTATAGGAAAGAAAATATCGGACCACCATTGGTACCCGTTGTTCTCCCGGTAGAATACCGGCGGGAACCGGCTTCCCTCCCGAGTGGTTTTCATCATCAAATTTAAATGCAAAATTCGAATTTGACTGGTTCTCACTTAATTGGTTGCCACCCGGTTTGCCCAGTTCCCAACCATTTCCTGCCCAAAGTTAGAGTTCATTTATTCAAATCCAAAAAAAATATTTAAATTAAACTTTAAGCCCGTTGGTCATAGATTCAAATTCAAAAACTTCAACTTAAATTTAACAGCATGTAGGCTCGCTAGTCATGGACTAGAAGTAAACTAGGTTAGATCAGGGATAAAAAAAATCGGTGATTACCGGTTGTATTGGCCTAGACCGGTAAAAAAAGTACCAATCCAGAAAGTAATGATTTCATAATAATTTGAATGAAGTCGTAATGTTCATATTTATAGAAGACCAAGTGATCACAATGCTTTGAGGACAAAATTGTAGATTTGAAAAAAAATGAAAGCCGGAAATGGGCCGGTAACCGAATTTTCAAAATCCGGTTCTTGGATCCTTGGGCTAGACTATAAGTAAGCTTATGTTAAGTTGTAACATATGAACTGTGATGGGATAATATTTTTTTAATATTTAAAATTTAATTACATAAAAAAGCTATCAGCTGCTATAGTAAAAAAGGAACAAAAAAACCAAAATGAGCATGCGAAAATCCCTTCATCTCTTTCCATGCCGATTCGATTTTGATTTCATTCATCAGGAGGCACACCCAACGAAATAGCTGGGGATAGGAACAATTGCCTATGAAAGGCCTAGGAAGCGCAGAGCAGACCCAATCCGGCGGCGCCCGTACCGCCACGTGGACAACCAACGGTCCTCATTGGCTCTGCATCTCCATACGTGTGGGCCCAGGAGAAGCTGGAGGCGGGCTCGGCTGGGCCCGCTCGGTCTCAGCATGGCCCAAAGTGACCACACGCATAAATCTGTTCTCTTTCTTTATTTTGGATTTTTTTAATCAAATAGCCTTTGTTTAGCAATATTTTAAAAGTCAAAACTTATTTGGAACTTTGGGTGCTTCATAGAAAAATACAGAAATTTCAAATGAAAAGGGGCTAGGGAGAGAAGGCAGAGAGGAAAAAGGATTTCGATTGGGCCAGATGAGCTTCGACGAGGCCCTTGTAGCTCCATCTCAAGATGGCCCAAATTAGCCAGCAGGTTCCTATCCATGCACAGGTCTGGTTTTTCATCCTCTCCAGTACCTGAAAAGCGGCAGGCTAACTAGTGCGAATACTAGCGCTTACACTCGCTTACATGCTGGAATATTTAGGCTGCACCATGGGCAAATTAACTTCAGTACACATTAAATCATCTCTAATAAATTTTAGTTGATTTTGTGAAAAATTTATGGTGTAAACACAAGGTTGAAGTTGCAAATATCAAACTTTTAATTAATTTTGTAGAGTAAATTCTAGATAGATGATGGGTGTAAGTTAAGTATCGCTTGTACCTCTATCATATATTCCTCTTGGAATTGCCTTTGGAACCATCAATTCAATTCTATGTGGCAACCAAACAGCTAGATCCTTATAATTGAATCCTAATTCCATAATTTCAGGACCAATACCTAGGAGCCAAACAGGGTATAAAAGAAACCGAGATGCACGGCTTCATTTAGGCACCGCCCGAAACACATAAATTTAACAGAAAAATCATTTAAAACTGATCGATATACAGGGAAACAAGAAAAATACCCGCGTTGCAAGTGAGATCTTTATAGTTTGTTTTCTGGTATGACTTGCGAGCCTTTCTGGATGCTGTTCATGGATGCATGCATAGCTGATTAACCATCCATATCCATTTGTGCTCTAGGAGAAGTATGAGAGAGCATGCATCTGAAAGAAGCAATGCAGTTGACTGGTTTCAGCAGCACGAACATACAGGTCTGCTAAATGTAGCACGAGTGATATTGTATCGTAATAATAATAATAATAATAATAGATATTAATTGTATGCGTGGACCGTTGGGGCAAGAGGAAGCTTCCCATCGGAGGGAGACGTGTGCTACTCCCTCCTTTAAGCGCTAATCAACCACGGCTTCTTGTCAATGCTCGCTTCCCCCCGTTGACTTTCTCCGCCTCTTTACTTTCTCTCTCTCTCTCTCTCTCTCTCTCTCTCTCTCTCTCTCTCTCTCTCTCTCTCTCTCTCTCTCTCTCTCTCTCTCTCCTCCTCCTTTGTTCACAGATCGACGGAGAAGTTTCCTATAAATTTTTCACGGATTTACTTTACAGACTAAAAAAAGTTTCATCTCTAGTGTCAGCAGAAGGTGAAAGCATCGTCATCAGAGATTACTAGGAAGGATGGTTTTCGAATTTTAAGGATGATCTCAATGGGGAAGGATTACCGTCTGTTATGCCCTTTAATTATGGACCTCACCGCCAGTTTCAGAGGTTGACTCTGAAGCACTTTAATTACACGTCTCTAATTACAGAACCAAATGTTGAAAAAGAGGCCCACATAAAATAAATATTTGTGATTCGTCATCTACAAAGTCCACCATTGCACCCATCAGGTGCCATTTTACTAAAGAAGCCCAACGTCCTTGTAAATTACAAATACCGTAAATAAGTATAGGCATCGCACGAAAACGAATACCAAGTTGACCAAATTTGACCATCACCATTTGCTCAAACAAACACACACAAAAGGTCCCTTGCTCTTCGCTGGTAACTTGCCTATCTCATTCGTTTCAAAACCGAATGATTCTAAGATGCCGCTACATGAAACTAAATGTTAACAAAAACTATCCGAACACAGAAAAAATCCGTTCTAGAAGGACTAAAATGAAAATATGAAGATGCCGCAAACTGGAATTTTTTATCTTGCAAATATGAAAAAGAGTTGGACCCGCATAGATTTCCACATATAAAACCCCCTTCTCCACCCATCCATCCGTTCCCCCACCACAACCCGAGCCAAGAACCACCGCGTAGAGCTAGCCAAGGCCGCGCCTTTCCCTCCTGTCCTTCTTCGGCGCCGGCGAGCGACCATGGCTGTGGAACTTATGGGCTGCGGGTACGCCGCCTCGCTCGTCCCCGCCCCGGCCGCGGAGGAGGAGCAGCTGGCGTTCCAGGAGGCCGCCTCCGCGGGGCTCCGCAGCCTCGAGCTCCTCGTCTCCTCGCTCTCCCCCCGGCGCGCCGACCGCCCGCCGCCGCTCGGCGAGATCACCTACCAGGTCGTCTCCAGGTTCCGCCGCGTCATCAGCATCCTCGACCGCACCGGCCACGCCCGCTTCCGTCGCGGGCCCGTCGGAAGTACAGCGACGCCGACGCCGCCTCCTGCCTCTCCCCCTCCCCCTCCGCCTGCGCCGCCAGCCTCGCAGCCGGCACCTCAGAAGATCCTGACGCTGGACTTCACGAAGCCCACCAAGGCTCCCGCGGCGGCGGCGTTGATGACGTCGACGTCGTTCTTCTCGTCGGTGGCGGCGGGGAGCGACGGCAGCGTGTCCAAGGGCCGGAGCCAGCTGGTCTCCTCCGGCAAGCCGCCGCTCGCGGCGGGGACCAAGCGCAAGCAGCAGCAGCAGCAGCAGCCCTGCGCCGGCGGTGCGCACTCCGACGCCGCCGCTGGGGGCCGGTGCCACTGCTCGAAGAAGCGGAAACACCGCGTGAAGCGCACGGTGCGCGTGCCGGCGGTGGGGGCGCGCGTGGCGGACATCCCGGCCGACGAGTACTCGTGGCGCAAGTACGGGCAGAAGCCCATCAAGGGGTCCCCCTACCCGCGCGGCTACTACAGGTGCAGCAGCGTCAAGGGCTGCCCGGCGCGGAAGCACGTGGAGCGCGCCACCGACGACCCCGCCATGCTCGTCGTCACCTACGAGGGCGACCACCGCCACGCTCCGGCGCCGGCCGCCGGCAACGGGCACGCGGCGTGAGCCAACGTGAGCGGCAGTATTGTAGCACATGTTTCTTGGACTCGTTCTTTCGATTTGTGCGCGTAGCTACTAGCTAGCTAGTGTGTGTAAAGAATCAAACAAGAATTATGGTTGATTGCAACTTCGGCTAGGAATGAAATTTTCTTACTAAAATGTTTCGTCGAATTGGACTTTATTGGATAGGTTCTTTTTAAACCATAGCCTATGATATATGGTTTAAAATTTTGAATTCTGATTGTTCGTGAGAGACAATATATAGAAAAAATAGTCATATACGATTTTAGTCGGTGAATTTAGTATACTTTTTACTGTAATATTCTTGTTCATACTTCATAATTTTATCATCGGATACAGATTTTCCTTTTCTTTTCCTGTGAAGAGCGAGGCGCCGTGCCCTTGAGTTGACCACATCTCCAGCTCTTTATTTTAAGGACGTCGACGGAGCGAGACAGTTGACTTTGATTTTCTGCCCTCGAGTGAATTCAGCATATGTTTTACTACAATCTTCTGGTTGATCTGATCTTAAAAAGTACATCGTTTAAAAGCTAATTAATATATTATAAATCCTAATCCACGAGCTGTAAGTAAAAAACACCCAAAACATTTATTACACCACCACTTGCTCGTACTTGGTAGTTTTATCATCGTACACAGATTTTCCTTTTCTTTTTTCCTTTAAAGAGCGAGCCGCCGTGTTCTTGAGTTGACCGCAGCTCCACCTCCTCCGGCTCTTTATTTTAAGGACGTGGACGGAGCGAGGCAGCTGACTTGATTTCCGCGGCGCGGTGTCTCTCGTCTTCAGCTCTTGAAGCCGTCACTACAACATCTGCAGTTTTCACCAACAGCCATATTAATTACCGACAGTCCTCTCATATAAAATATAGTGGAGACCAACGGTCCTGTTGGTGAATACATCGCCGAGAGTACACTCTTGGTTGATTACGCTATATTCGATAGCCCTATCATCTATGATGGTTAGTGCCACGCCACGCTAAACCATTTTTTTCTCAAAATGAATTTCCGTAAAAGCAATCTATACGTGACAGACCTTTCGGAGATGGTTTGCTCAATATCAAGATGATTGTCGGCACTGGTATCATGCATGGAAGTTGGAGATTTTGTGTTCATGGTATCTCAAGTATGACCCGTAATCTACTCAAGCTGTTTCTTCTTTTAGTACCATCTATTCTTGGTTGGATCAACAAATTAAAATATACTAGGATTTATCAGCATATGTTAGGTTATTCCAAGTGGACTGGCGTAGTGCTTACTTTTATATATATTGCAGGCTTACTCTGAATATAACAATCATTATTCATAAGCACCAGACGTTTCAAAAGTCCTCTCGATTAAGCTGTATATATAATCATTTCATTGTTTAATTAAAAAGCCATATGACTTGACTGATCTCGACCCTTTGGTTCCACGTGACATTTCTTAATTAGTGTAGTACTCCATGCATGAAGAACCTTTCTTTTTTGTGGATTCACACCGCTGGTGATCGAGATGCACATAAACAAAGTTTATTAATTAGCGTTGACTGGCTAGCGAACAGATTGATCGTATATAACACGTGGGAACAAAAGTTTAGTCAGTCAATTCTCAAAAGATAATTTAACAGGCTACGCAATTGCGCATGAAGCGATTTTACTCCCGGCAGAACCCAACTCCTGGAGTTAATTATATACTTATATATCTCGAATTCTAATTGGAACGTCAAAATTTCATGGCAATTTGGCAGGAGCGAGCGCAATGCCTCCGGCTTTAATTCCCTGTAAAAATCCTTTGTACCAAATGAGGTGCCTCTCTTTTTATTCCAATCTTAATACTATTGTATTTTATGATCTGAATTTGATCGAATCTAACCACTCAAAAAATCTAGATTCCCTGATTCTTTGGTAATTTCCTCTCTTTTTATTCCAATCTTAATACTATTGTATTTTATGATCTGACCACTCGAAAAATCTGGATCTCTCGATTCTTTCGTAAATTTCTTGCTGATATGGCCGACTATTTTACCTGCCAAATTTAGAAGGCAACACCTTAGGAAATGGCAGCGGACGGAGATAAAATCATTGTAGGCAATGTTTGCCATCGAAAAATCCTCGGGATCAATGTCCCTAAGGAAGGTGTAAAAGTTCAAGCATACGGCGGACCAAGATATGCCAGCCGATTTGATCGAAATCGGCAAGGTGCTACAGATCAACGATGATTACTTATTTTTACACTGCAGTTACTGTTAGTTTTTTCAGAGTAATTAAATTTTAAAATAAAAAATGATACGTCGTTATAGACAACATATAGGAATAAGAAAAAAAGATAAAAAGTCTAAATAAACTAAAAATCAGAAAAAGATGAAGTTAAGATACTAGGAGGTAAAAATAGAGTGGCAGAGGGCCGAACTTCATACGCAATCGGTTGTGAGTGCATGCAAACTTTGGCAGGATTCCCCACACGAGGGCGTAACCTAGCCCCTCCACTCCATAAATCCCCTCGTCCACCATCTCCGCCGCCCCCTTCCCTCCCATCTCGATTCTCGCCTCCTCCTCTGTCACACACGCAGCTCATCGCTGTAAGCTTCCTCGAACCCTAGCGCGAGCTCGCTCTCGTCTTGAACCTCTCTCTCTCTCTGCGTGGATCTGAGCGCTAGGGTTTTATTGCCTCTGCGCAGATGGCGGCGGCGGTGGTGCCCGAGTCGGTGCTGCGGAAGCGGAAGCGGGAGGAGCTCTGGGCCGCGGACAAGAAAGAGAAGGCGCTCGCCGAGAGGAAGAAGGCTGTCGAGAGCCGCAAGGTCATCTTCGCGCGCGCTAAGCAGTACGCGCAGGAGTACGACGCCCAGGTGACCGCCCCCGCCTTCGCGAACTCGGTCCCGATCTGATGATATCCCCCGCCTTCTGCTGTGTGTTGGTTAGCTGCTTCGGATTTGCTCTTGCGAGGGGTGACTAGACGTGTGCCATTTAGGAATTGTTCGTTGAAATTTGTTACGAGCAATTGATTGGTTTGAAATGGTAATATTATCTTGGATGATGCGTTGAAGTAGATATGTGCGAAACTAGATCATGTTTATCTGTTTAATTTTGCGGGCAAATACTTTGTTTTTTTATGTGGGATTCATTTGTGGTTTGCATCACCTTGTATGTAAGGCGTACATAATTACAAGTTCAGTTTAGATTATAAGTTAGAACTGCTTGGTAAACACGCACCTTGTTGATTGGTACTTTTATTATTTACTAGCTGAATGCCCGTGCGTTGCTACGGATTTTAAAAAATTTTAGAACATATTTGTATGCATGTTCTAAAAAATTTTACCACCCGTTAGTTTCAGAACATATAATATGATAAAATTTTAAAATCCATAGCAACGAGTATTCAGCTAGTACAAGATTAAGCACTGGATGAAAAATACAGCATGTACTCTATAATGTAGTCTAGATGAAATCCACCTTGACCACTAAATCATGAAAAGAAAGATATTTTGATGGGAAGGTGAGAAGATTCGGCGCAGGTCTTTTGGGGCCACATGTCAGCGCTGTCTTTTATAAGAAGTGGTGGGAGAGGCTGGACCAACCACCAACTCCTTTTATAATAGTAAAGATCCATGCACTCCACTTAGAAGTTTTATGATTAAATGCTGTGATCACTGATCATATTTCTTACCTACCTAGTTCTGTTGTGAGCATTGGGAAATCCCTGACATTTTTAATTTTGTTTCCGTCTGAATGTTGATTGGTGAGAGTGAAAGGATGGTGCTCTATGAAAAAGCTAGCATCTTTGGGAATTTGTTGTGATGTCTTTGTTTACTTGGAGCAGGAGAAGGAGCTTGTGCAGCTGAAGCGTGAGGCCCGGATGAAGGGTGGGTTCTATGTGAGCCCTGAGGCCAAGCTACTGTTTGTGATCCGCATCCGTGGGTAGTGCACTGCATCATATCATCTGCTGGTTCTCTTGGTTTGATTAGACGCTAATGTTGTGGAATGTGTTTTGTAGTATCAATGCCATGCACCCCAAGACCAGGAAGATCTTGCAGCTCCTGCGGTTGAGGCAGGTCAGTTGGTTTATCGGTTATGTGAAATGTAACCATCATTGAAAATGCTAGGTTGCTAGTATTTGTGCTGAATGGTTTGATTTTGCAGATCTTCAATGGTGTCTTCCTCAAGGTTAACAAGGCAACCATAAACATGCTTCGCAGGGTTGAGCCATATGTTGCATATGGGTAAGTTCAAACCTCTAGCTGCTATGAGCACATGTTCTGTTTATGTATTTAGCTGTATTGAATAACACTTGTATGATTGTAGTGCTGTTGTTGTAAGCCATAGATGCCTATTCGTAATTCCACCGTTCCCAGCTAATACTACAAGTAGTTCTCCCTATCTCTGCTAGAATGAAGTGAAAATGCTGCACTGTATGCTAATGTAACATAACGCCAATTTTGACTGGAGATGTAAAATTATCTGATTATCTACAGTTTTTTGCCTATTTATAATATGATGTTTGACATGATGAAACTGTTTTTTTTTTTTGCAAAAGTTCATTCTTGTTCCATCTATTTTTATTCATTCGTGTTTCAATTTTGGAACATATGGTGGGTATACTTTATTGGTCAATTCAGCCCTTTTATTCCACTTTAAACTATTATCTATCAGTAGACCCGTCTATGGACCAACAATGTGTTTAAACTCTGCCAGAATTAGATTGATTACTCACAGGCCTAAAATCATTACCAGACGGTTAGACAACCCAATTCGGATGAGGGGTTTTTGAGCTAACTGATCACCATGCTGGACTACCAGCAGCAGATATAGTGCCGGGACTACCAGAAGCAGATATAGTACCGGGAGTCTAATTGCCATTAGAGGGATTATCTTAGTGACTTTATGCACAGATTTTGATTTCTCTAGTTGTCAATGCTTTTTTTTTTGTTTTGAACTTTGCTGAATCGATAATTCTATGTACCGTCAGGTACCCGAACCTGAAAAGTGTCAGGGAATTGATCTACAAGAGGGGTTACGGGAAGCTCAACAAGCAGAGGATTCCTCTGACCAACAACAAAGTCATTGAGGAGGTTTGGCATCTAAAAGTTTTCCATTTGATTGTGACGGTATATGCATTTTAATGCGAGTGTAAGTTATTTTCCCCTTCTTGCTGTCCATCTGTTAGGGATTAGGGAAGAACAACATCATCTGCATCGAGGATCTTGTCCATGAGATCATGACTGTTGGGCCGCACTTCAAGGAGGCCAACAACTTCCTCTGGCCCTTCAAGCTGAAGGCGCCGCTCGGTGGCCTCAAGAAGAAGAGGAACCACTACGTTGAGGGTGGTGATGCTGGCAACCGCGAGAACTACATCAACGAGCTCATCAGGAGGATGAACTAGACTCGCTCTTGTGTGCTGGGGAAATGTTTGATATGTCAACAAGGTTATTTCACTCTAGTGAGTCGATGTTGGATAATGGATATATGCAATTTTGGCGTTCCAAACAGGAGGTAGACATGGGTCGTTCGCAGTGAGACTTCCGGTAGGAAATCTGTACCGTTTATTCAGAAGGTTTGTTCTTGTCTGGATGACGTTGTTTCTCGATATGTTTTTACATGTTTGCTCTTCTGTTGTCGTTTGCTTGCATTGCTCGATATGTTCACGGAGGCTTTCGTACTTGCTCGTTTCGACTAGTTCAGTAATATGCCTGGATGAGGTTGGGTTGAGGTGATGTCGTCTCGGTCGGTCATCAATCATTGCAATGTCTTTTTTACCCCTGAGGGAAAGGGTACTTTGTTATTGATTAAACAGGGTGATCAGTAGTACAATTCTCGTTAACGAGGGGAATAATACACCGGGGTATTTCTGTAAGCCAAACGACGCTAGTCGTGCGTTTCGTTCTGAGCCATGACATGAGCAACACTGTTCTGTTCCCTTTTCGCCTTGACGGCCTTCGCCTGATGGCATGCCGTTAGTGGCGGACCGACCAGTAGATCAGAAATGGGAGGGGATGAGGGATTGGCGTCTACCATACCTCCGATCGGAGCCTAGGTACCTTCCTATTTTTAACTGGGGCGCCACATCGTCAGGCTCCAACAGTCATTGCTCACTGCCGGCGCTATGATGCTGCGACCTCTCTCTCGGTGACGGTGATCTCTAGTTTTCCAATGGGATTGTTATCCTAATTTTTATAGCTTTGTAACTATTGAAGTAAAGAATAAGTGAATACTTGGAGGATTTTAAAGCATCATTTATCTCCTCTATTGCCTATCTAGTTCTACACTGTTCATCGACGGCAGTCTCTTCATGATGTTCTCACGGCGAAATTAAAGCTACATGCTAGCTAGAAATATTTAGTCATGAAGTTGTATGTGCTGCACCCATATTCTAAACAAATTATTTGCATCTTAGGTTCCTTTTCTTTATGGGATCTGAACTTACAGTTTCTTCGTTATGTATGGTGTTGTACTACTTTATTCCAAAGAAATATATTGGAGTTTGAACTTCCAGTTTTAATATGTTGGTAAGGATTTGCATGGATGCAGATCCGTGGATGTCAAACATATAATAAAGGTCGAGAGATGAATGTGCTAATTCGCACAAATTAGTCAAAATTTCGATTCATATATGGCGATTGAATTTAAAATAATTGTTTCTGGCTAGTGATAAGCATTGAACATATCCGACAGTGCAATCACAACTGACTAAAAGTGTTTGAATACCCATCCGACTCCCTAGCTCTCCAACAGCTAGCACTGTCGGCAAAAGAGAACATCAACATGGCTGTCGGAATTAGATGTCGGCATTAGATGTCAAACATATAATAAAGTGTTTGAATATCTGACAGTTGGCTGTCAGCAAAGTACATAGCCAACAGTTTTGGTACTTTTGGCGATAGTTTTGGGCCGTCGGGGTTTCATTGACCTGTTGTAGTGACCACTGTGAGTGCATTTTGTAAAAAAATGGATGCATTTCTTGCAAAGCATCAAGATGTCTTGTTAGAGAAGCTAGAGAATGGTAAGACTGCCACTGACACAGGGTTGCATCAACAAATGAGCCTAACTAGACCTTCCGATATTAGATGGGGCTCTTATCTAAAAACCATACTACATATTTACCAAATGTGGGAGGCAGTATTAGAGGTACTAGAGATTGTGAGTAAAGATGTATATCAACCATCAAGTCATGGTACAGAAAATAGAAAGCTTTGAATTTATTTTCATCTTGCATTTATTGATAGAATTGCTAAGTATTACAAGTGAGTTATCACTTGCTTTGCAAAGAAAGAATCAAGATATTGTTGAACCTATGGATTTGCTTGTATATGTGAAAATGCGTTTGCAGGACATGAGAGACAATGAATGGGAGCCATTATTCCAGCGAGTAAAAAGTTTTTGTGAATCAAATGAGATTCATGTGCCAAGTATGGAAGAACTTATTCCAGTTAGAGGTATGTCTGCACGTAGGAAGCATACGGTGACTTACCATCACTATTACCATGTTGAAATTTTTCTTACTGCTATTGATGGCATTATATCAGAGATGAATCATCGGTTCAATGAAGTTTCTTCAGAGTTACTGGTATGCATGTCTTGTCTTGATCCAAGAGACTCTTTCTCTAAGTTTGATGTAGTTAAATTTGTTCGACTTGCTGAGATTTATGCTGATGACTTCGACATAGCTAAGCGTTTGTTGTTAAGAAATCAACTTCAAACATTTGTTCTCAATGTCAAGAGAAGTGTAGAATTCTACGGATGTGGTGATATTGCAAAGCTAGCTCAAAAGATGGTTGAAACAGGAAAAAATAGAACATTCCCATTGGTCTATCGCCTCATTGAGCTAACATTGATCCTTCCAGTAGCAACGGCATCAGTTGAAAAAGTCTTTTCGGCAATGAATATTATCAAGACAGATTTGCGCAATAGAGTAGCGGATGAGTGGTTCAGTGACTTGATGATATGCTACACTGAACAAGAGATTTTTAGAAATCTTGATGATGATAGAATTAGAAAACACTTTCAAAACATAAAATCTCGTAGAATACTATTGCCTCGTACTTGTACTACTACTACTCAATCCTATTTACTGGTATGTTTCATCCTTTTTTTCAATCTTTATAACTATTCACAAATACAATTTCTGATTTCATCACTAAGTTTGTTTATTTTGGTGTACATATAACTGCTTACATACATTTATGAGCATTGGGAGGCACATTATCTATTACCGAGGTACAATCTTTATTGTATTTTGTATTTTTTACTATGTCTTTATTCTAATTATGTGTGATTTTAGATTGCAAAATATAATTCACTTTATGTTTAATGTGTTTATTTTTTGTGCATTATATCCCATTAGTCCCCCTAAAATTTAGCTCTGAGTCCGCCACTGCATGTGATACTTAGCATAAGCCGTTTGACCAACATGAGAGCCGATTGCGTTTATCTTGCAAGGCTATTGCCACCAGCTTTCACTTGGGGCCTATTTGGTTGACATCCGCAAGTTGCCATAAAAACTGTGGTAAAACGTGGTGTGCCATAAATTTCGTGGCTAATAAATTGTGCATCATAATTGTAGTAATATTTGGCTAGAGAATATGTGTACGGCGAGTGTACCATATGCCTAAGAAAGTGTGATGAACCGCAGCTGTGGATATGAACCAAACACCCTCAACTTCCTCAGCTAACATGTCTTCACATGTTCATCAGGCCTCACAGCAAAGCTCAAAAATGCACACGGAAATCAAATATTCAAAATGTCGTCTTGTTTTTCAAAGCCAGCAAGTTTGGACTGCATGCGATTTTCAGTGAGCACGCTTCCTTTTGCGGCTCGTTTTTCCTCCCCATTTTGGCCGGAGCGACGACAAGCTGGTCAAATACTCAGCATCCTAGTCCTGATCGTGATCAACGTGCCATGCGAAGAAATATATGTCATCTCAGCACGTATGGTAAGCAGGTTAAACCGCAATGTACTTATCTAAATTGATAATTAATCTGCATTGTTTAGCCATGTTGCATTATACTAAGTACTTGCGATCAAGCCAAAACTCTCGAGGGAAACGAAAAATCTGCGCTTATCATCTGTCCAGACAAAGCATACTCCAGGTGGAAGCACTTTTAGTGCTAGTAACTGTCCAGTTGTTTGGCCATAAACTGAACCATTTTACCATGCAGAAACTATTTCCTTCAACAGCAATTTTAAACAGCACCAAAAAAGGGGGAAAACCATCGATTTTATGATTTCATATAACAGAAGGAAACAGTAAGTCTATAGGTATGTTGGGGGTGAATGATAAGTAAGAACCGAGACAGCTATGTTCTTTCTGTTTACTACTATGCCATGAAGGTCAGTACCCAACTTATACCGTCGAATTCTGATATCCTAGCCTAATGCTGTCATCTGTGACCTTCGCAGTTTAAGTATGAACTTCCATCATGCCTGAATTCTTTCATCATGCAGGTCCAGATCAGAAGGTAGAAGTAAAAATCCTGTACTTTCTACGGTTAAATTCTACTCAGGTTTTCCGTGCTTCCTTCCAAGTGGCTGGATCACGGAGTCAGCAAAGCCCTTACCTGCTGCCGCACCTGAGCCGCCTTCACTATCGTGCCTTGTGACTATTCTCAGTGGGTGAGCTTCGGTGTTGAAGACCCACTCGTCGAATGAAATTACCGATGGTGGGGAAAATAACAGGTAGAGATACTTGAGCGTCTCTGCCAGGAAGAAACTCTGCATCATGTCGTCTTTTGACCCGGTGTTCACCTAAAGACCGAATAAGAAGATAGATTTGTGTCAAGCAAGTACTACTGTTAGAACAACTTAAAGGATGGAATCATGAAAGTGATGAGGAAACCTTACATCTTTTAGTCCGACGTATCCAGATTCTATACGGGAGTTCTTCTCGAATGCTTGGAATATCTCCCAACCCCAATCTTGGTATGTTTTATTCCCAGTTAAGCGCCACAAATACATCAGTGATTCAACAGTCTCCGGTCTAAGGATATTCCATGATGTGCCCACAATCATGTCCTATGGTAAGGAGGCAACAACATTTAGGAGAATGGCAGAAAGCAAGATTACTAAAACAAAAATACAGGCCATAATAAAACCTGTTCGGCATGGAAATAATAGTTTTCTCCAGCCAACTTTGTGGGAGTTGATTGGTAGAAGTTATAACAGGTCCACGCAAGCTACACCAAAAGATAAATAAATAAATAAATAAATAAAGGCAAATAAAACAGAAAAGGGAAAAAGTCGGCACGCATCTGGATTGATTTTTAGGAGCTCATTCTATAGGTACATGGTATCGACTGCATTTACAGTAACAGAATGATGACATATATGCAAAATCGGGATTAAGTTGACTGTTACAGTAACATATCATGTTATTATGGGATGCCAAAATTTTTAGTATATTATGTAAACTCAAAAGTTCCTGTCTGATTCAAAATAGGTCGTCATAAAATCAGGATAAAATACATTCTATGAGAAAACCAAGTTCACCTCTTTCGCAAGATTCATAATTTCCTCCGCTTTTTCAGGGCCATAATCTGAGGCTCCCAATGCGAGCATACCAGGGACAAAGCACGCAAGTTCATCCATCTGCCATAGACATAAGCTGAACAAATCAGAATTTTGGAAAGAGATCTAGCTATTGACAAAAACCCTACTGACTATAGTTAACTGCAGGGCACTCATTACCTTCTCAGACATTGAATTCCCATTCTTCTCACAGATGTAGTAGAAATTAGAAGGGGTAGTTTTCCTGGTTAAGCTTAACAGACCTTCCATCGATGTCTCCCACATTTGTCTAACATAAAAATAATAATTAGTTAAACACACAAAATACGATAGATAGAGTTTGAACAAAAAAATGCAGCGAAGAACTGATAACAAGTTGTTTGAATCTGGGATGATGGTAGTGTAGTAGTGTTGAACCTGTAATGTTTCACACTTTCAGTTTTGTTACCCTGTACCCAGACCTTGAGCAAGTATTCATAGAAACTGTGATATGAACGAGAGTGAGTTTAATAGAGAAACAGCTCAACAATGATCAAGTAAGAAAATGCAAACTTGCTTAGATTTAGGAAAAATGGAATAGTTAATTAGCAAAGCAGAGCTTCATAATTTTCAGAAAAAGAATAGCATGGTGACAATTCATTAGGATAATACTTGTACCTATCTCCCATAGCACCAAATGTAATTGTTGAGTACGGTCTTGCGGTCCCCGAATGAGGATTTATGTTAATAGGAAGTAATCCATCACTAGGAAATATCCTCTGAAATTGCCTAATTGCATTCTCTGCCTAAAATTGGACAAAAGCAGCTCCAATGAGATCACCATAATATGACCAAACAAAGCAACACATGACATCGAAAGCATTTGAACAGAGTAATTGGCTAACAAGTCTAGGTTACTTTAACAACACTGGAGAATCATTCCATCCAAAAGAGTGTCATCTGCCATTGTTTGCACCAAAGAAAAGAATTCACTGAGTGTTCATTAAGACAAGTCAATGAAATGATGGTAAATATACATAATCAGGTGTAACATTTCCTGTGCAATTGGAATCAATACCTTCAGAACCAACTGAAAATGGGTTTAACTATAATTGGCAATGCTAAAGGAATAGAAAAGGTTACATAAACAAGCAAAAGTTCCATGATGCTGTTAAAAACCAAAACAGCATAAACCACTTGAGCATGCATTATCTTTTGCACAAGAAATGCCTTAGTCAGAAACGATCCGAAACATCTGGATGTGACTAACACTATCAGATAGACAGATACCAAATGGAAGGGTTAAATTGACTAGGACTAAAGCATCCAACCACCAAACATATCATTTATTTCCTTCATAATAGGTATCTACTACTCTAACAGCAACCAGTAAGAACAAAATGAGACAACTATTAGAAGCATTATTTTTATGCTTTGACTGCAATATCTACATGGGATGGCAGTGTAAAAACCTTTTCCTGATACTTTGGATCTCCAGTCCTCTGTGACAAAGCTATGAATTCAAGTTGCTCTGTGCCTGAATCTGCAAGGATACTGTTGCCCTGCAAAGGCAGTAAAGTGAATTTATCCACCTTAGTCCAAGAGATCAAGATGAATTTGTTTTATATGAAATAAGCTGGAATCTAGCAATTCCCTATGGTTAGTAGTTGATCTAATGAAATAAAAAAAAATACCATTACTAGTCAGTAACATGTCAAACACTTCTTCACATTCGATAACTGCGAATTGGGGCATAAAGAAAATTACTAGAATATTACAAAGGGATTTTTGTGAATTGTGACAATGGAGAGAACTCAAAACCAGTGGTAAACAAAGTTCAAAATGGATAACAAAAGTTTAGGTGAATATGAGGTGCCCGAGAATACCATGAATAAACTTCAACGATGATAATTCATAACAGGGTTGGTACAACAGGTAACAACCTTTAATCTATTTGTTAACCAGAAACTGAAGCTCAGAAAAAAGCCTTAATTTACAGCAGTGACGAAAGGCAATGATACCAACATGCAATTCAAGCACCCACTAAATAGAAAATATGATGACTTACACCGTTCCATCCAGGATTACTCGCTTGGCCATGAGCTAGGTTGATTCTATTATAGGGGATACCAGATGATGTATCCCAAGCAGGTAACAGTCGATCAGTAATATCTTTCGCCTTCTCGAGAAATATTTTGTCAGCTGACAAATCATATGCACTGAGGAGACCTCCAACAACTCTGAATGCAAACAAACAAGACTAGAAGCTTACAAAAACTAAATATACAAGTCTTCTATTATCATAAAAATGCACAGCCAAGATCCAGAGGCAAGTATCTAATTCTGGAAAGGAAATGATATAATGAGGTTGAATGTTATAACACAACCTTATTGTTGTTTCAAACACACTCGCTTCATAATCCTTGTCAAAGTTCAATGATTCCGCAACCCAGCTGTCATCATAAAGTAGAGACCAATTATACCAGGAATATATGTGTAGCATAACAAGTGAGTAATTGCCTACATTCAACCATCCGAAAAATTACCATATTTACCGGCAAAGATACAAGTTAACAGTGGTAACATTTCACAAATTTAAGTAATCAAACTTATTTAGAAAGGCTCAGCATTACACGAAGAGAAGATTGGATATATACCACCCAAAGATTGCAGGTTTTGGTATATACTACCGAAAGAATTTGCTTCACTTAAATACCACTCAAAGTTCTCAAACCATCCTAAAATACCACTCCATCACACCCAGTTAACAGGGGCTTCGTTTCTCTTCAAAAAAGAAAAAGAAAAAGAAAAGAAAGATAGATAATTGCGAAAAACAAGAAGGGTGACGCTATCTGGAACCCGACTCCAAACATCTCTCTGCTCTCCAGACCCAATGCAGCTTCTTTCTCCTCTTGCTCCTCTGTTCTCTGAGCACACTGCCGCCGCTCGGTTCTCCTAGTGTGCCGTTGTCACCCTCTCCAAGCATGCTGCCACTGACCTCTCCAAGCAGCCGTCCTCTCCAAGCACTGCCGCCACCGGTCTCCTGGCTCGCCGCGGCATGTAAGATTGGGTTGTTGTACAGTGGTGAGGAAGCTGACCTGAAGAAGTTCAAGACAGATGGAAGGATGGCCATGGATGCAGCTGAAAGTGAGCAGATTTGGTGCTGCATTGGAGAAGACTAACATAGTAACATGGTGCTTGTTGTGTTCCTCTTTGTGCTGATAGGATGGTATCTGCAAAAAAATCTGTGTTCCTCTGCTGCTACTGTTGCATTTTTATCTCATTGAATGAATTTAAGCTCAATTGTGAGAAGCAGAAGATGAATGAATTTAAGCTCAATGGTGAGAAGCAGGAGATGAATCAATCAGTAGCTCAATGCACAAAAAGAATATGCAGTACAGCTCAATGCACAAAAAACAGGTGCAAGTAAATGGATTAAACTCTTTAATGCATGCTGACTCTTCAATTAGGCATACCAATTGCGCTTTGGTTTCATTTGTCCCATTGCTTTTCCCCATTGGTCATGGAATTGTGGATGATATTCTCCGAGGAGAGAAGGGAGTGAGCAGTAGGGCTGTAAACGAGCCGAGCTCGAGCGAGCTTGGCCTTCCAGGCTCGAGCTCGGTAGAAGCTCGAGTCGAGCTTGAGCCGAGCTCGAGATGGGGTCCGAGCTTGAACCTGGGTTCGAGCTCGGCTCGGCCTAAGCTCGATTGGGCTCGAGCTGGGCTCGGTGAAGCTCGATAATAATTAAAATAATTTATTATGCACTATTTTTCAATAATAAGAAAAGCTCGAGCTCGAGTTCGGCTCGAGTAAGCTCGATAACAGTCAAAATAATTCAAATATACACTAATTTTCAACAATAAGAAAAGCTCGAGCTCGAGTTCGGCTCGAGTAAGCTCGGTAAGAATTAATATGTATTACTATTTAAGCTCGAATCGGAGCTCACGAACTATTCGAGCTCGGCTCGGTAAAGCTCGCGAGCTCGAGATCAAGCTCGAGTTCGGCTCGTTTAAAGTTCGAACCGAGCTCGAATCGAGCCTAGAACGAGCCGAACTCGAGTAGCTCGCGAGCTCCGAGCTTTTTTTACAGCCCTAGTGAGCAGAGGGAGATCACCTACGGGGTGGCGACATGCATGGAAAGGGCCACAGGAGGTGGTGCGCTAGGAGGGGCAGTGGCCGCTGGTGAACAGAGAGGCGAGAGGAGATGGAGAATGAGATGTTGTTAACAGAGTGGGATGGAATGTGACAGAGTGATAGACATTGTAAGTTTGGAAAATTTGGGTCGTATGTGAACCCAAATGTTTTATGGTATGTACCAAAGTTGTAATCTTCAAGTGAAATATACTCAATTTTCTCTTAATGAAATACAGAGGATGTCTAACAAATAAAGTACAGACAAATTTAGAATGTTCTCTTCACATGGTGTAGGGAGAGCTATTCATGGGTAACACATGTCAGGTTACACTCCATAAACTTTCTAGTGATGAGAAGATCAATATCATTCCATGTACTTAGTTTTAAAAAGTAGTTCTAAAAGAACAGCATACTTTGCATCATGGAAACAGTACATGGCAACTTGCTTTTAAATTCTGATGAAATATTCATGATCACCATTTGAAATAATGAAATCTGATGTGTCCTAAAACAAACAACAAAGTTGGACCATTGGATAAAAATGAATGAGATCTCAAACCACAATCAAAACTGCAATTAGAAGTTTATCCATCTAATGATGAGTTCATGTAAAACGATGAAAGTGAAAAATTGCACATATTGATCCACATTGCAAACTTTGCTCTGTTGAATAAAGTCTACTGGCAAGTGAAATCAAAAGGGACACGAGTATGCAGCAGCACTGAAATAAATGGTCAGCTTTGAATATCTTCACGCAGAAGACTACAGGAGTGCAGGCACATTTGCTTCTCTTGCCTCCAAGCATATGGCCCACCAAACATTGTTAGGCAAGGTTATGTATTTAGTTGACCCCCAGAAACATTTTCTTTGCAAGGCAAACTCTCCCACATGAGTAAGTAAAAGCTTGCCCAATGCAAAGAGCCAAATAGCCCTGCCATATGGACAAGGTTTGTTTAAGCCTCATTTTGTCATGTACTGCCTCTACCACAGTTCCAAATAAATAAATATTTTAAGGATTTTTAAGCAATTAATGTACATTTCTCAAAGACACACGTTGAAGGTAAAGGAACCAACCAACTAGCCTTGCCAAACTTGCCTCTTCAAGCATGCCTGCAATTCTGTTGGAAATCCTGGCAAAGCGAAAAGCCCACAAAAGGCTACCTATGTCATGCGCATCCCAGAAGGATAGGCCAAAGAAGAGTGGTGCAACATGGTGCTACAGAGGCTAGCAAATACACTGCATATTAACACTGTTGTAGCCTCGCTATAACAGGGGTACAAGGTACCCCTTTCTCCATGGGAGTAGGTAGAGTTAGAGAGAGCTAGAGACAGGAGAGAGAATTCGTATGTAAAATGAGTGGATCCTCCCTTCTTATACCGGTCTTGGGGTTTATATACATGAATGAGGTAAGATAGAAAATTCCCATCATACCACCTTTGATAATTACAAAAGATGAGGGTACATTGGTGCACTTCTTTATACTATTGGGTCTATTACATATTGGGCTAATTGCAAAGTCCAGTCACGGGGGGTTGGGCCACCCCTACAACAAACACCTTCACTCAACATATGTACTGTTCAAGTAAAAAGACAAGAGAAGAGTAAAGAAGCCTCACGTAATATGATTCAATCAATATTTCCACAAGGTGTCCAACCCTAACAATAAGGCAAGTTATGGAAGCTCACTCAAGTCCAATGTTTGTAATCAAATACTCATGCAGGCAATATCAAAAATTAATCTAATTTTCTTTTATATGGAACAAATGAAAATATCATGGGTTTAAACTGTAAAGCAATACATGAAAAAGAAAAGTGGGACATACTCTCTAGCCTTCTGGAATTCATCTTTTAATCCCATTATATATAGTGTATCAAGTGAGTCCACAAGGGTTGCTCCAAGACCACCAAAACTATTGACACCATTCTTTGATTGAGGCTGGAATATTGAGGCACATGGAAGGTTAAACATGAAAGAAAGCGAAAAGCATTTTCGAGTTCACTGTGAGTACATGAAAGCGAGGTATAAATTCTGACTAAGTACAGTTGAACAAAAAACCTGAAGTTCATCTTGTCCCCACGCGTACTTTACATACGAGTTCCAGGCATGGAGCATAGACTCCTTAACCTTTTTTCTCCTTTCATTATTAACAGGGTCAATTTCAACAAGATCTTTCTTGACGATATTATTACTTTTGGGGTTTTCATCCTGATAAATTCCAGCCTTTCTTAACTACAGAAAAATGATGTCAAGATTAAAAGGTTCAAATTATCCAAAAGAAATCAACATAATACACAGATAGCAAAACCCACATGAACTTATAATATAAATAGGGCAAACACATGTACCTGGTCATGCAACCGATTTACCTCTTCATCCAATTGTAAAATCTCAGCCTACAAATAATTAAGAAAACAAATCATTGTCCCAGTTCCTGAACTAGGTCGACAAGTTCGCATTATTTACATTGCACTTATCTTGACATGAAGATAAGATAGGCTTATTATGGGACTATATTGCATTCCAAAGCATCATGGAATTAAAACATTGAAATCCGAGCAGTTCACTAAGGGCATTCCCAATGATAGACACCACATAACAATGTCTACAACATCCACATCATATAGACACTACAATAGACACTGCAATCTTCAGTGTATAGTTTCCATTGGTGGATCCAAACAATAAATTAGTCTTTTGATCCGCCCATCCGTCTCTCTCTGTCTCCTCTTCTCACACGCTTCCCCTTGTTCCCCTCCTCTCCGGTGGCCACTCGCCTCCTTGCTTGGCCATGCCTCCCTCGTCCACCCGCCTCCTCGCTCAGCCACGCCTCCCTTGGCCACCCGCCTCCTCCCTCAACCATGGCGGCGATGGAATTGGCGTTCCTCTCCCCTCCAGAGGCCGAATCTGCCGCCACCTCCCCTATTGCAGCCCCTGCCCTCCGGCGATCGAATATGGCGTTCCCCTCCCCTTTGACGGCCGGATCTGGTGGCCCCTCCCCTTTGACGGCCGGATCTGGTGGCCCCTCCCCTCTGGCGATCGGATCCGGTGTTCCCCACCCCTTCGGCGGCAGGATCTGGCGCCCCCCGCCTCATCCCTCGGCAAGCACGCAGCGGTGATCACGATGGCCGACGCAGGCGGCACAGCGTGCCGGCAAGCGCACGGTCGGCGCAGGTAGAGTGGCGCGGTGGCATGGGCGACATGGCAGCAAGCGCACAGTCGGCGTGTCGTCGAGCACACAGGCAGCACAGCGGCGAGCGCATGGTCGGCACGGGTGGCACGGCAGCAAGCGCGCGGGCGGCATGTCGCAGCGGCGCAGTCGGTGCGTCAGCGAGTGCAAGGGTGGCATAGTCGGTGAACACCATCGCCGAGCGCACCGTGGAGTGGACCAGATAGCACTGCGGCCCCGAATTGTGTTGGATTTTGTGCCCAAACAGTGTCTTGCATGAGATACTGCTTCCCTCTCTCTCTCTTTTAATTCCCTCTCCACCTCAACAGAAATCTTACTTGGCAGGTTAATTAATGCCATAAATATTGCTGATGTAGACCCATTGGAAGTGCCATAAAGCACAGAATGAAACTTTTGACCGTATTTCTCGGTAACAGTGCTACTAATCAAAGTTCATGACTAATGCCAAATGCACACCTCCTATCAATCCCTAACCCAAAATGATCCAATCTTTAACCAAAATTGTCGTCATCCCCACGATACAATCCCCAATCCACCGGTATGTACTACTAAACCATTCGCATTTCAGGTGCCAAAGAGCCGCGCGGGGAGGCAGCCAGATCTCTGCGAATTCAGCTCGGATCGAGAGTTGGAGCTCACCTCGTAGTCGCGGACGAGGGAGATGCGGTCCCAGGCAGCGAATGTGGCAGAGACGAAGCCGAGGAAGAGGAGAGCGAGGCGCGCCGGCCGCTTGAGGTAGTAGGCTGGGCTCAGCTGGCGCCACGACCTCGACGACGACGAAGACGAGCGGCGACCCATGGGCGCAGGCGGCAGGAGATCGCTGGGATGCTGCCTCGCCGGCTAGTCCTCCCTCCGGTGAGGTCTCCGGCGAAATCGGGAGCCGTGGGATGCGGGCTTATCTGTCGTTCTCTCTCCCTCGATGGAAAAAGGGTTAATGCGCTAATATCCTTTTTCAGCTTTTAGCTTGTTTTTAACTTTTCTTCTATAATTAATTTTTCAACCAAATATCTTTTTAAAATAAAATCTACTAATTAATTATAGTACATACTACTAACTTCATTTATATCAGTAAAAATCATATGTGAATTTCTGTTACTCTATAATATCTCGTATAAATAACCTAAAAACCATAAATCTAGCTAAAAGCAATAAGCACCAACCAAAAAGAACTGATTCAACTATGTAATAAATCATTTTCTTTTAAAAAAGAAAAAAACCCCAAAAACTTCTGAAATGTATTGGACAGACATCTCCAGCCCACCACCATGATCTATTGATTTTATCATCTAATTACCCTTTCAGGTTTTCTCTCACCAATTTCTCGCAAATTTCGTATCTTGTTGTGATGTAAGCATCACACGTCACCTTAGACCTTACACGTGAGATCATTTGCTCTACCTTACCCAAGTCCATCTTGTTGCTTATCATCGGCACATGCAACATCCATTTCTCATAATATTTGCTAGCATATAATTTTATCGCTTGTTATTTTTCATATTATGGATAATGCACTTTTCAATATAGAACTCCATTGTTCGTGCTTATTAAAATATCATCAAATTCGTTTAAAATGTTTACACCATACCACTTTGGACAAATGTCTATCGCCTTGTTCTTCTTCATTGTTGTCATTATTGGTGAACTTCATGTCTTTGGTGAACTTCTCTCCCCCTGCTTCTTCCTTCGAACCATCACCCTCACCACCAACATTTCATTCTTCATCGACGAGCTCAATAAAGACTCTACCACCATCAACAACATTATCAATATCACCTTCTACCTCTATTGCTGCTTTGTCCCTAATAATATGGTACCATTCTGCTGATATCACCCACCTATCCAACCCTAACCCCCACATCAGATCACCTATACTACCTTCGGTTACAAAAGCAACCAATGAGTTTAGAGACACGAGCAAATATCTTGTCCATAAGTGTTGTCAAGGATGTGCTATTCCTCAAGCTTGCTACAACACAATGCCAACATGCAACTATGAACTCACTTTGACCACTTTGGGGGAGAAAGGGCAACTGCCACCTATCCCTCCTTGATCCCTCCATCAGATCGCCTATACTGCCTTCGTTTACAACATCAAGTTGGCTAAAACATTGGTGGGGCAGAAGGTGCCATGGCTAACAGCAACCTTGCCAGTGGCTAATGAATTGGTGCCCGACTCCTTTTTCAATTGGTTTCCTCTCTCCCTTTAACAGTCAATTCCAATGACCGCACGATATGGATGCCCATTAGATAAGTTCTTCAATGGTGGAGTGGCAAAATTATCTGAAATTATATTGTGAATATTTTGAATGAATTCGATAGTATTTTCAAGCTGATGTTAGACATGTTCCTAAACACCTGCCCCGATTTTCCAGGAGTCTGACCAAAATAATTAAATTACTAAAAGTAATCGCTACTACTTAAAAGAATAAGTTGGTGAGTGCTGAATGGTGTATTCTCCACTCCTCCCACCTCTCCTCTCACACCCCTCTTCCACCTTAAAAAATTTCTAACAAAAAAATCACCCCATAGCAAACAAATTAACTACTAAATTTTTTTACCTCCTATAAATTCCTTTTATATGGGTCTCCACCATCTCTCCATATCTCTCTGCTTTTCAGTCACTACCAACGAATAGTATTGCAACAGGCGTTGATGTCGCTAGATTATCCTGTTCATCACCGTCGAGTGAGGTCACCTATGTTGGCCCTAACATGGTCCAATTTGGCCGCAGCTGACATGACAATGTTGATGCGTGGCAGAGAAAGTGGTGCAAGCCAAGCTCAGCCGCGGAGCCTAAGGCGAAGCTTGACAAGGCACTGCGGTAGAGCCAAGAGCGTAGCACAAACCAGTCCCATCAAACATCAGCTTGGCATGCTATCTCATATGATTTTTTTTCTGTAGCAATGTACGGACATTAAACTAGTGTTTTAAAAAAAATTGGGATTTTTGGGCTTAGCCTCATGCCCTTGAGCAGGTCTACTCTAGATGTTCAAGTGATATTTTTGGCAATCTCTACTACTTAATAAAAAAAAAAGAATCAATCAGTGGTCGTGAATTGGTGATGGTAGGTTGCCCACTCCCACCTCCCTAGAAAATCTCTAATAAAAAAATAGAAAACTATCCCTCAACAAACAAACTCTATCTCCATAAAAATATGTAACAAAAAAAATAAAAACCATCTCTCAACAAATAAATTAACTTCAACAAAAAATTATGACTGGGTGCGGTTCAGGCGGAGCACGGCAGACAAATTGAAGCCCATTTATGTGGGTTGGTCTGACTAGGCCAGCGGAGGTGTGTGCCTGGCGGCCGGCCTTTCTCCATCGGTGGCTGCTTGTTCATCACCATCCGGTCAGTCAATGGTGGCCATCTGATACACTAACTTTGCCTGTTGAGCTCATCTCCAGATCTTGCTGTCATCTGCAAATACTTGTGCCGAACTCGGCGTCTGATTGTAGTTATGATTAGACTTTTATGAAGTAGCTTGAAGAAAGTACAGAAATTATGCATTCAGGAAACACTAGGCTTCTCTGGATGATAGATGATTGTGCTTACTAGATGCGAACGTCGTCGGGTCACTGCCTGTGTAACTGTGTGTGTATGTGCATCAAGATATTTGATGAATTATTTAGGAAAAGCTTACATGGGCATGTTCATTTTGGTTGTGGATGATGTCTTTTGGATGAAAATAAATAAGTAATAACTGAAAGAAACGAGAGGGCGAGCGATGGGGGAAAGTGAGTAGAGATAGGTGTGTGAGACAGGAGCAAGAGGAGTGGGGGGTGTTAGATGCTCCCGTGTCCTCTTGTCTTATCCTAGCGAGAGGGGTGAATAAACCGCTTTGAAAAACGGATTGTTCATATTGTCTTCTGTTTTATCCAAGTAGAAACCAGAAGCAGAAGTTAGTATGACCAGACCCTATAGTTTCCTGTCTTTGAAAGGGTGTGAAAATTGCAATCAGTTCAATCCCTTTGATATGAAATGGACAGCTTAGCGGATTTTTTTTGAAACTATAAATGTTTTTTGGATTTTTAGGTCAAAATTTCGTTTTGGTTAATCTGTGCTGTCTATTATAGAGAGTAGGCGGCTTGAGTCGACTTTACTAGATAACAAGGCAAATACTAGCACTTAAAAAATATATTTTTTAGAAAATTTTGGTGAAAAATCCAAAAGAAAAGGTAGTATAGTATCAGTACCAAATAATCTTCTAACCTCATGGCATCCATGTTCTCTCAAGAATAAACGTGTCTAACCACATACTAGAGGATTTTTGAAGTTTCTGAACAGCTCAAAATATATCATTTGATCAAGATTTTGTTTCAAACAGAACATTTATAATGTTTTGAAGTTTTAATTTGTATATGTATATAAAGAAGACGAGTTTGCGTGACTTAAGATATGTCGTGACTCAAGATATGTTGAAAAAGAAGATTGTTTGTTTGACTTAAGATATGTTCAAAAAGAAGATAGTTTGTTTGTTTTCAGAAAAATTTGGTGAAAAAGATCCGGAAGATAGTGGTATGGCGTCCTAGTGAAATTAATCTAGAGTACTTCGAAGTTTTCGAACAGTTAAAAATACAGCACTGATCAGGATTCAGGATGTTTGAAGTTTTTGTTTATATATACAAACTTAGGATAGATGATGAGTGTGATTGAAGTTTTTGTTTATATATACAAACTTAGGATAGATGATGAGTGTGATTGACTTAGTGGGATAAGGGCAAAAGAAGAGGCCTTCCTCAGATGGAGATGAAAGCTTCATTATCACGGGGCATCAAAACAAGTATTCTGTCCCATCTCCACTGGCCCCCACCAAAGCTTTCCAAAATACGACAAATTATTCCCCTCCAAACTAACACCATCACCATCAATTTTCCTGTTCAATTAGAAAAGTTGCGGAGTTATGTGCTGGCACATGAATATAACACTTCACCTTAATCTAACACTTGTTGTGTCAAAGGCGAGTTGCTGGTGCGTGAAACTTAATTTGGTATTTATGCCTATTCGAATATATAGCAGTGCTAAGACTCCGACAACAATCACGGAGGCAATTACTTAATGAAGCGACATACCGCTCCCCCGCCCGTTCGGTGGCCGCGCCCGCTTCGAGCACCCCGACGCCGCCTTCTTCGGCCATTGCCGTCTCCCGGGCGCCATGCCCACGCCTCCGCGCCCACACCGCCGCCTTCGGACGCTACGTTCTGGCCGCCGTGCTCGTGCTTCTGCGCTCGTGCCGCCGCCTCCTTCCGGCGCCGGCTTCTCCCTCTTGTGACAGAGAGAGACGGGAGGGGGTGAGAGTGTGGAGAGAAGTGGGAGGTCGGGGGTGTGAGGAGATTGGAGTGCGAGAGGGAGAGCGCCACGGACGCGAGGAGAAAGAAGGAAAGCGAGGCATATAAAGAAAGGAATAACACAGTTCCTATTTTATCTCTAATATCCTTCACAGAAACAATCAAGTAAATGCTAGGACTTCTCTAATTAACATCCAGCTTTAGAAATCTAAGTCACAGCTTGAGAAATCTTAGTGACACGACTAAAGAAATTTAAGTGCATACATAACACTTTACTCAATTTAAAACAAACAATTTAGCACATATATTTTACATGCACTTTATGGCCTGTTCAAAACGCAAGAATTTTTATAAATTTTACAATGCATAAGACAATTTCTATAGGATTTCTACAAAATTCTTATACTCCAAATAAGGTATCAAGCATATTTCTATGGCTGCTCAGACATAATTTGCTCAAAAACTGCACATTCATAAACCACATTATTACTGTGGCACCTTGAGGTAACAGACACAGCATAAGATTAAAATTTTAGTGTGGAAACTCTGAAAGTAAAAGGTAAGTAAAATCTAGTGAAAAGTAGGTAAAATACCAAAGAAACAGCCCAAACCCTCCAATCCCTTTCTTCCCCAGGTGATCACCACCACCACAAGCAAGGACGCCACACTCCCCTCCACCTCCACTTCCCTCCCTCCCCCAATGCCCCAAGCACCAACCTCACCTCCATTAGCCTAGTGGAGAATCATCCATAGCATCCAAGAACTCACCCACCAAGTGAGGCATCAAGCCACTTCTCATAGAATCCAAGCACCAATCAAGCCAAGAAACCAAAGACCATGGTGTCCTAGGTACAAGTACTCGAGGAGGAATTTACCAAGAACCATGTTGCCTTAGGAGGCAAGGACCAAGAAATGGCGAGAACCATGGGCGGTCGTAGAAGGCGAGGGCCAAGAACCGATAGGAGGTGGCGGTGAGCGATGGAGGCGGCAGCCTCGACGGCGTGGCCGCCGCCCATCGCGCATCTGGGCTACGACCAGGTGCTCTCTATCCTGCGGCTGCTTCCCTCCGAGGCCGTGCTCTCCTTCGCCGCCACCTGCCGCGCCTTCCGCGCGTGGGCCTCCTCCGACGCGCTCTGGGAGGCGCTCTGCCGCCGCGACTGGGGCGCGCGCCGCCGCCGCGTTAGCCGAGCGGCGGCGCGGCATGCCGTGGCGGCGCCTCTACGCCGACGTCGCCCGGCTCGGCGCCCTGTCCGCGCGCCGGGTCCCGGTGAAGGGCGCCTCGCCGCGGCCCCGCGCGTCGCACTCGCTCAACCTTGTCGCCGGCTGGCTCGTGCTCTTCGGCGGCGGCTGCGAGGGAGGTAATTGTACTCATATAGCTTCATCAGTTCTTTCTTGATTTAGAGTTCGTTTGTCAAGGCTAAAAGATGACTGCTTTGTGTGCGCTTCGTAGTACGGCATGAAGAACTGTAGTTGATTTGGTTATGATAAGTTGCTCGGAATCTGCAAATAATTCGGAGATCCTTACAATGGCATAGATACCCTTCTTACTTTCTTAGTACCGTTAGAGGTGGTTAATTTAGGATGAGACATGGCTGCTTGGCTTGTGCCAGATTAAGATAATAAATCTGAAGCTGATCGTAATGGTAGTATGATCAGTGACATTCTTAGATTATTGATAACACTTGTACAATTGTTTGGAGAGCCTCCCTGCGGCTTAGCTCAGTAAATATGCTTGGAGGAACTTTTGGTGATTTTGGAGAGTATTATATTTGATTAGAGTAATTTAATTAATTTAGAGATCTATAAGTGTAGCTCTGATCAAGGCTATTTTACCTGATACAGAAACAGTATGGGGGCCAGTCAATCTAATAGCCTCACTTCCTCACAATTTTTTTTTGAAAAATCTGATAGCCCCACTTCTATACTGCACTGACGTGTAAAATCAATATATGTCACTTGTACTGAAGTTGAAGAACTTGATATGCTCTAATAACCGCTTTAGGCCTATCTATCTAGTTTTGTTATTTCATTCTTTTGCTGGACCGATTATAGGTTGCTTTTCATTATTTGTAGTTTCTTTTTTTTATGTCCATTAGTATTTATATTGAAGATTTTTTTTGGGTTTTTCTAATTAAATGTGAACACCATGTTATGTTGGGCTAAGTTGGTTGGTTGCCTTATTTAGTAGGTTGAATATGATCTCAGTATCTTGGTCTGGTAGGTTGAAGAAATATAAATAAAAGCAAGTTTTAATTTGAGGCGATAGTCTTTTGTGTTCAACATCTTTTGTAATTTATTGATCATAGATTTAGTGGTTGGTATTGAGACCTGCGTTGTTTTTGAGGAGCCTTTTTCAGCAAATATGAAAGAAACACCTTCTTGTCATTGAGTAGTGCCTACCTCAAGGGAAGAATTAGTTAGTAGTTACCACCTACAAACTTTTGTCAAACGATAGTTAGTATCTGTTAAGTTACATTTGGTACTGGCTTGTTACTCCCTTGTAGAATGCTTTAGTCCTTTATATTCCATTCTATGGTTAGCTTTATTATTAACCAGGTTTCACAACTGCAGTATGCTATATTGCAATGTGCAATTTTTACTTGGAAACAAGCCAAAGCCATGTACCGATGTTCTTTTCCTTCAGCATTGACCTTTTAAAAGCAAACCTATTGATTTTCATGCACCAACCAGTTCAATCAAAATCTTACACTGTTAGAGAAAGGTGGCCAATTTACTCATATTTCAACACCCACCCTCATGTCTAAGCTTATTCAGGCCTATGAATGGATTATACATGGTGCTGTGCAGTCAGGACGTAGGTGCAAGTCGATTACAAAGGGTGCGTGCAAGTGGTGCTGATGCACAATCACGAGCCCAGCCTAGTCACACACACCACAATTATTATTTTTTATAATAAAATGAACATAGTTCGAACTTAGGACCTCTTGCATTGATACTATATTGAGTTTTCATGTACTAACCAGTTGACCCTAAAGCTTAATTTGTTAGGGAAAGGTGAGCAATCTACTCATATTTGTAAGCGCCTCACTAGAAAAGAAAAAACAAAAGGCTATTTAATATGTAGCGTGCGTGAGGTTACCCCCCAAAAAAATGGTCTCAAGGCAGAAGTATGCTTTAGGAATATGTTTTGTGCAAAGTGCTGTCATGCATACATGCCACATTTTTGCATGGATATGTTCTGGTTAACATATTTGAAATAAGATTTGAGTTTTAATAATTGTACATGAATACTCTAGCAACATTTTGGCACTCCGTCTTTCACATATTGGTTAGTCCCTCGCAAAAAAGAAAATGCTTAGTCAAAACTAGGTCTAGCTAGTATGCAAACGCTGTCAGAAATTGCAAATAAAACATAATCTTTTGAAAGCAGTTTTCTCCTGTGAAAATGATGTGGATGCTTCTGCTCAGGTATTCTAAGAGTCTTCACTAAAGATGTTAATTGATGAAACTATCAAATTTTATTCCGTAAAAAAATGTCATACTCATTTCATGAATACATATCTACCTCAGTAGAGATGGTAGGTAAATGATACTTTTGATCATTGGCAATTTCAAATTGCATGAATTGTATTGGTTATATTTTATGTCTGACAGTGAGCATTGTCTGATTGCATTGATTTGTATACAAACAAGAAAGAATGGGCAACAATAACAGGCACTATCACACAGACAGACAATTGCACCTGATACACTATAAATTTCGAAGTTCAATCCACCAACATTTTGTTGCTCCTTTTATTGATAGTGTAGGGCCTCCACAGGATGAGCTTACATCTGCACGCCTCTCCTCAGTTGTTCATTAAATAGACTACTAATTCTCAGACAATGGTTTCTATTTTAGCTATGTTCTGTTTTCATTATGCAGTTATATAAGAGATTTGCCCCTTTTTTTTCTTTGTACATAATAGAATGGTTGCATACTGTTACAATTTATAAATCTTTGTACAAATCTGTTATGCTTTTGTTACTGTTATGAAGACATATTGATTGGATTTTATCCCAATCTTTCATGCTTTCTGACTCCAGAGTTGTCTGATGTTCTCTGTTGCTCTAGTTAGGTCGCCATCTTGATGATACTTGGGTGACATATGTTGGAAATGGAGCTGGAAATAGATCGTCCAATGTACTTAGCTGGCAGCAATTAGCCTCTGACACTCCAAGTGGTCGTTTTGGTCATTCATGCACTATTATAGTTGGTGATGCATTAGTCCTGTTTGGTGGGATTAATGATCGTGGACAGCGTATGAATGACACATGGATTGGCCAAATCATTTGTGAAGAACCTCGCAGGATGAGGATCTCATGGAGACTGCTGGAGGTAGGCCCACTTGCACCATCTCCTCGTGGAGCCCACTCAGCCTGCTCCGTGGATGATAATTTCATTGTGATTCACGGTGGGATAGGGCTGTATGGCAGTCGTCTTGGTGATACATGGCTTCTTGATCTCTCCAACGGGCTCCGTTCTGGCAGTTGGCACCAAATAGGGAACACTGGGCCTTTGCCTCCACCTCGCTCTGGTCACACTTTAACTTGGATTGGCGAGACACGCATGGTTCTTTTTGGTGGTAGAGGATCAGAATTTGAGGTGCTTAATGATGTCTGGCTGTTTGATATTAGTGGTCAGCACCCACAATGGAAGGAGCTAAAGTATGACTTGTCTAGTGTTTTAGGTGAGATGCCTTTTCCAAGGGTTGGGCATTCAGCAGCACTTGTCTTGGGAGGCAAAATCCTTGTATATGGTGGGGAGGACTCACAAAGGCGACGGAAGGATGACTTCTGGATCTTAGATTTACCAGCTCTACTTCAGTTTGAGTCAGGTTCCAAGAAAACGACAAAGAGGATGTGGAAAAAACTAAGGATTGACGGTCAATGCCCAAATTACAGGTCCTTCCATGGGGCATGTGTAGATACTTCTGGTTGCTGTGTGTATATTTTTGGTGGAATGGTTGATGACCTTATGCACCCTGCAGAAGCATTGGGCTTGAGGTTTGATGGGCAGCTGTATCAAGTGGAGCTTGTGCTGCATCTGTAGAATCTGTATGTTGTTCGCTATGAGTTCTAGAATTTCTTAGGTTTGATGTTTAGATCCTAATAATGCCATCTTGTGTAGTTGTTGTTGTCAGAATTCTTTGATAATAAATCTAAATATCTCCCTACTGTGATGATCAAGATATCCATGTTGACTTTTCACCTCCCAGATTTTGGCCGTTGTGATTATACTCCAAAGTGGCGCTTGTCTGTCAATTGTGTACGGGTGCATACCTGTCACTGATCTGTGAAAGAAACAAGATCTGAAGTTATTTTGTCATTAAGAATGAATTTGCCTGCATATGGGTTCAAATTGCCATTCCTTTGTCAGATACATATGTTTCCAAAGAATGTCTATCAATAACATCTGGAAGTGATTGTTGTTTCGTTAGCCTGATGGGTTTTCATATGCTCGTGAAAAGAATGATATTGTTATCATCGATGATAAACTAAAATGACATGATTAAGGATTGCTAGGGACCATCTGGAGCTGTTATTGATCGTTGCTTCCCAGTCACAAGTTGGCTCGATACATGAGCACCATGTCTGTATGCATCCCTTGAATTGTCACATGCAGAGAGGCTGTTGTGTTGAATTGAGCTCATGATGGTGTCTGGAAGAATGATCAAGGAGTGCAAGTCCCATCTCAACTATGTGACGATGCTTCCGCTCAGCAGCACCATTTTATTGGTGAGTATAAAGATAGGAAACATGATGAGAGATACCAACTTGTTTGAAGAAAGAATGTAATTTCTGGTATTCTCCTCCCCAATCTATTTGAAGACATAATCTTTCTTTCAAGAAGTCTCTCAACATGTTTTTGGAATTCAACAAAGATTTTGAGAACATCAACTTTACTTTTCAAGAGGTAGACCCAAGTGAACTTGTTGTAATCACCAGTAAAACTCAAATAGTATTTATATCCTCATGTAGAGATAGGTGCAAGACCCCAAACATCAGAAAATACAAGTTCTAAAGGACTAGAAGATACACTATCTGAGGAGTTATGAAACTCAAGTCGCATCTCAAACGCAGGTAGGTGAGCATATACATCATCAATACTCATTGCGTCGTGATTGATGTGACTAACAGATTGTAATCAACATCAAGTCCTGCCAAGATGTAGGTTATCAATTCCTCATCTCGGAGAGGTTGTCGTGCTGAAGCCATGGTGTCTGCCAAACTCCTTATCTTGGCGAAATACTCAGCAACAAGAGCGTCCTTGTGGGTGTTGGAGAGTTGCATACAGATCTGCATAATCCAAGCTCTGGACTGGGACGAAAGCATGCGCACAAGCGCAGACCACACTTTAGCGGACGTGGTCAAGTTCAAAACTTGTGAGAACACTTCCGGAGAAAGAGAGGACAGATCTTGTTGTATCCAGATATACATACTGAATATAAGAGAGGAGTTAAGAGATAATCAGAGAATAGAATCTGTAATCTAAAATCAAACTCTTCAACAAAAAGAACTCGATTCCACTACAACTCCAAACAGATCCATAGAAGTACTGAAGCCATCCATGTTACAAGTATTCATAGCTCAACCAAAAAAAAAAAAGCAAAATACGTAAGATACTATACAACCATGCACCAAGTAACTGACAGCCAATATTGTACTTAATCGTAATCACACCCTGCATTTGCACATTTCTTTTCAATGCATCCCACGAAGCAAATCCAAAGTCAAATATTTTGACAGTCAATTTCCTTTTCCCAGTGAAATTTCCTTTTCACAGTGAACTGCCAGAACAGAGATAACTAAACTGGTATTACATCAACGTTCGATGTGTCTTCACATCTCAAGACTAGTCCATCAAGGCTTGTTGGGAGGATGCACTTGGCCCACTGACAGACAGTGGAGAAGGGTTCAGATGGAGGAACAATCATCAGCACATTGTCGTTCCTTTGAACAATCCCCATAACACTCACAGTGCTGCCCTCCTCGATGTATCTGCAGTGTAAACGGGCATGTCAAATGAAATCGATAACTATTATTTAACAGGCTGTGACTGTGATGGAAATGATTTCATACTCATGCATTCCAGATGCAAAGCCAGAGCAAACAAATAAGAAACTCAGGAGACATGTCCTTGTTTTCTGGGTTTATGTCAATAACAACAGATTCATCGACATATGGGGTTACCCGTGCACCATATCCTGTTTTGACCAATGCTCGCAGACCAGATTGGACATCAGAGATGTAGAAATCGACCGCATGTCGCTGCCATTGTTGCAAGGAAAAGGAAAATGTGAGGATTTGGAGGAGGCAGGATTAATGTGATAGAGTTGCAGTAGTTGGCACTCTTCAATGAAATCCTCATCGTATCTCATAATTGTAGGATGCTAGCTCATCATGATCTTACACATCTTCATAACGATCAATTTTTTTTTCCAATTTTCCAGTTAAAAAGAAACTCACCTCCATTGACCGTAGTCCCCAGGTAAATTGGCGATGATGAGTGTTAGCAGACTTTGAGTCCCAACCCCTGTACTCATACAAGCAAGTTGAAGTGTACACACATCTTGGAACCCTTTGAAATGAGGACTCGAGGGGGAAATTTTCACAAGTAACAACCTGTAAAGTTCAATACGCTAAATGAGTAGTGGCTATTACTGATAATAAAATAAGTGCTAGTGCTTAAAGCTGTTGTAACCATAAGCTAACTACAAAATGAATAAATTCATTTACGGAGAAATTATTAGCCTGTAATCTGCTCCATCGATCTCAAGTCCCTGTACTAGGAAAACAAACATGTTGGTTTTAAGTGTATTACATAATTTGGTTTTAAGTGTACTACATAATTTGGTTTTAAGTGTAAGAGCAAACTATGTCCTCCAAACGATTTCGGCTGGCGCAGGGAACAGAGCAAGCAACAAATTTGGCACCGACACCATTACTTGTCAAAGTAAGCCACAGCAAAGAACCGACACCATTAGACTCAACGAGGCAAGCAGATTGCACCGGCGGAACAGACACCCCAGATCCCACCAGCCGCAGCAATGTTGGTGAATCAAGAAACCGTGAAACGGCGGAAGCACCCGGCTCACCTCGAGAAAGCGGGCGGCAGGCGGAGATGCTCTCCCCTCCCAACCAATCTTCCTCCTTCCTGCGAGTTTTTTCTCCGGTCGGTGGTGGGTTTGGGCCGTAGGAGGGGCAGAGACAAGAGAGACTAGAGAGAGGGGGGGAGGAGAGCTCACACACGCACACAACAAACGGACAGAGCGAGGAGAGTAATGGAGGAGGAGGTGGAGACAAGGAAATACAAAAAAAAAAAAAATCCAAGGAAGCCGAAGAAACTCTGAGAGCTGCTGAGACAAGGAAAACGAGGACGTGAAAGCTGAAACTGAAGTAATACCGCAACGAACGAAGCGGTGAAACTCCGAACACTGCCTAAGAACACCAATTTTAAGCCAACTCTAAAGAAAAAATTGATCATATACCCTCCCTTTAGATAGAAATTGAGGATTTACCCTCCTGGCCCACGTGTCAGTGACTTATGATGACCCCACGTGTCATTGAGATGTGGAGGGTAAATCCTCAATTTCCCAACTAAAGGGAGGGTATATGATCAAGTTTCCCAACTCTAAATGGTTCTTGATCGTTGATCGTTACAGCACCAACCAGGACGCATCAGAACCAGATTTAGGATGGGCAAATGCAACAAAAATCAAGGTAGGGGAAAAGGCCAGCAGCCAGAAGAAAAACGAACAGATCCGAGGCGGGGTGTTGCCGCATGGGATGTGGACCGGCGACCGGCGTTGGCGTGGGTGGTGGTGACTGCGGCTTGTCAGCTCGTGCCTACCGGAGGCTGGAGCAGGCAGGCCCCTCTCATTGGCTTCTCTCTACGACTATACAGCTGTCAGTCTTTCTCTCGCTAACCTCGCGTCGAATTTTTGCCACGTACAGCGCGTTTTGAACCGCATTTATAAAATTAGCTTACTTCCGTGAACGAATGGCAGCGTTGTACATTCGTTCACACATGACCAGCGGAGCCTGACCACTATACGGTAGGTAATTAGTAGGTTTAATTACCTGATTAAATTAGTATTTTTTATTTTTTATTTGTTAGATTTTTAAATATACCAATTGAGCTAAAAAATACTAAATTTTATGTTCAGCCTTCCAACACAACATACTTTATTGTGTAATTATTTGACAGTTTTATCCGTTGTGAATGTTGCTCAAAAATTTATATGATTATGATATTTGTAGAAGTTGTTACATATAGCAAACAAGTTTAAAAAATTATGAAATTTTATGTGCAGCCTCCCACACAGTCGACGTAATTGTCTAATTTTTCTGGAAATTTTATGTGCTCTAAATTTTGCTCAACTAATGCTGCCACGTCGGGGTGCCGCGTGGGTGGAGCGTCGTAGCATGATTTTTTGAAATAATCTTATTTTTGTTAAAAAAATTACAGTAACATTTTACGAGTGTTGTACGTTGTTGTAGTGTGATAATTTTTGGAAGACTTTTGTGGGCACGTTTGAGGTGACAATAATTCGTAAGTATGATGGTAAGTGATATTATGATGTAACAGAGAATTCATACACGAAGAAGGACTTTGGATAAATGACGTAACAAAAACAAAACGACAGTTCATTCAATAAGAGGGCTACATGGCATGCACATGATATGTGGACTAAGAAACTAAGGATGGTACACATATAGACGAAGAGGGTCGACCTACTGCGTTGACCGCGGCCATTTGCCTTTCCTCGCGAGGTCGGCATTGTAGTCCTCGTCGGCCGCGCTAGCCTTGGCCGCCAGTTCGCACTCCGCCTCACGAGCCTCACGCTCCCTGCGTTTACACGTCTCCAGGTGAGCTTCTGTCTCCCGCCAGATATGCTCGCTTCGATCTTCAGCGCGTCGCCGCTCCTTCATCCTCTCACGTGTCGTCTGTACGTCCCACTCTTTGCAGTGCAGCTGTCACTGGTCATGTGGATAGATCTCCCAGTCGATCCATTGATGGTACGCGCAAAATAGATCTGGAGATTGCGGAAAGAGGTAAGAGCTTGTTAGTGCGTGCCATACAAAAGAACTAGTAGAAGAATACAATGTAACTCATCCTTACGGTTGGCGGTAACAGGCTATGTCCCAACGTCGGTCGGGATAGTCCTAGACGTAGTTACCGCAACCCTAGTAACGCTACTAACGCATGCCCAAGCTCAACCGATCCTTGGACTTAAAGAACTTGCATGTGTCCCTGTACCAGTAGAGAGGAGGAATCTCCCCCACGAATGTGTCCCGCGGCAAACGCTCGGTGAAAACGTTCAAATATGGGTTGGGGTTAGAGGTGGCCTTCTAGCACAGGCCGCTTGTTCGTCCCGTGTTGTTACAGTCGTTGCTAGTCAGGTGATCTCCTCCTATTGCTTCTCTATTGTAGCGATGTGGTGATTCAGTCTGGTGCAGAAACACGACACCAAAGAGGTAGTACTTATAGGCAAAGCTCACGCTGCGTATACTTTGCAAGTCTAATTCGGTTTGAGCAAATTCGCATCCATGAGGCAGGGGCACGCAGGCACAGGGTGGACACAGTCGTGCAAGTCGTGGGCGGCCACTTCAACGTCGGATGATGTTTCTTTTGATGTCCAGACTCTGGAGTACAACTAGCCAATAATTTATTTTCTGCTAGTTGGATTCTTAGCGTTTTTCGTACCGTAATATTGACATGCCAACTATGCAAGAAAGCCCTGCTCGATCGTATGATATCTCTCCGTCGCTCGTGTACTTCTCTGCTCATCTGTTGTGTACTTCCACCGTTGTTTGCCTTACAAGACACCTGCATACAAAGGTGGTGATCGGTTCACCGAAAGTGAAAGCTTATATTTGAAAACACCAGAATGGTGAAAAAAACATCAGAATGGTGAGAGAGCTTATTTAACATAATTAAATTTAAAAATTAAAAATATAAAAATATGTTAGCCCATCACGAGACAACAAAACGAATACGAGAAAAAAAGAACCGACAAAAACTCAAAAAAAAGTCAAAAATTCAGAAAAAGACGAAATTATAAATAGTGCAAAAATAAGCTTAAGCTTTAAGCCATAAGCCATATTGATCAAAGTCTCATCTCAAGTCTGAACTAACCCCTTCAAGACGAGCTCTTCAAGTTTAAAACCCGACGAGAGAACGTTCTCATAAAAAGTCGCATACTGTAGTGTGAGAATTCAAACGTTTCATATAAGTTCAGACTTCACACAACAACAATTCTCACTCTTATAAACTAGACATTCGCAGTTAACATGCCACCGAATGTGGCAGTGGCACACACAGTTTTAACAATTCAAGATTGGTGATAGTTTAACACACAGTTTTATATGGAAACCATCCAAGATCGGAGATGGAAGACGATGCTTATCTCAGTTTTTTTTTTTTTGTTGGCACGACGAGACATCCAGAGTCTTGTTGGGATCCAGCTACAGAGTGGTTCTTGATGGCCGTTTTGAGAAAGGCACCCATCCAGCTTCCCTCTCCATGCTTATTATTACAAACGAAATTATGGCACAAGGGCTAAACACTAAGGCTTCAGAGTGAAATATATAGCACGGCAACCATCTCTGGCAGTTGCAATAGTTTATCTTCCAAATGCGAGGGGTGGGGCAATTAATCCGGCGCTGGGGTCCTTGCCATCCATATGTACACCGTTCACAGCAGAGTCATGCAACTCTGAGCTGCCTTTTCTGTAGGAGCCTGCACACAAGAATTGCTGTGAGCTCAGTTATGCTTTTGGTGGTGCAAATAACAGCACATCCAAACCTCACTCCAGTCATCAGGGGTAAAAAAACCGGCTGGTAACCGCCGGTTACCAGAAATCCTGGTGGGTATTGGAAAAAAAAACCAGTTGAAATCCTACTGATTACAAATGCATTTTCTAGGTTGATTTATGTCTTTTTTGTGCTAAATTACCTATTGTATGAACTAAATATGCATAAATATGCTAGTCTCAACATTTTGTGCTAGGTTTGCTCTGACTTTTCCCGGTTTTTTAAGCGGTTTTTTCTATTTTTTCCGGTTCCGGTTACCGGTTTTCACACCACCCAAGTTTAAAATTTGAAACGTGAATTTCATCCGGTTTTTTTCCGGGTTTTCCAGTAACCGGAAGGTTACCATTACCGTCCGCCAACGGGTTTTGCACCAGTTCCGATATTTCTATCCCTACCAGTCATACAGATAAATTCCAGGGACAAACAGCAAACTATAGGCAGAAATCAACTATGATTCTACCAACTACTGAATCAAAGTATTCACATGTAGTTTCATTTTCTCAGGGCCTGTTAACATGTAGCAGAAAGTCTTTTCCAATTGAGGAAGATAGACTTTCAAGATGTTAAGAATCATAAAAAAATAAATAAAGATGTAAGATAAGTTCACCAACTCCATCTCAAGCATTGCAGACAAGATCTTGTAAGTGCTAGACCTCACATATAACAGTGACCCCATCAGCAGGAGTGACTACATGATCCCATAACCTTGCCACTGGTCAAGAGCTAACCAGCCTCGGCCTTGCCAACCAGGCCTAGTCGACTGGAAGCTCACCTTCTGCATTATTTTCATTTTTGGAGTGTGAAATGGTGGTTTATGCCACATCTCCATGAAAGTAGAAGCAGCAATCATTGCTCCAGCCTTGTCGCATGATGAGGCAATATGAGATGGGTCCAAACTTATAAAAAAGGGTACTGATGTACTGTCATAGTTACCCTGAAAATTTTGTTTTAGTTTGATCTTTCCCTGCAAGAGAAAATGTATATTACTATACACGAGGCCTATTCGCATCGGCCAACAGTTGACTACAATGTTAAAAAGCATCATATCAGGGCAGTGGTGCAGGGAGCAACAACAGGATATGGCACCAGTAAGGGCAATAAAGTCATGGCCAGTGAGGTTGTGGCAAGTCTGATATAAAGGGAGGGACATTGCAGAATTATTGAGGAATGTTTTATTAATGAAATACACATTAACAGAAAATCACTAAAGTGTAAATCACAAATGAAAATTTAGCTCACTATCGCAGAATTCATATTCTCTGTAGTCCGTATTTACATTTGATTTGGTCAAAGATAAGTGTTTGAACCAAGCAGTGCATTTTTCTTATTGTTATCTAGGTATGACCCGAATCTCACCATTGCAATGCAATCTACATGTGTATTATCATGAATTTTGGTATTACTTATAGGTTCTCACCACATCTGTTCACACAAAGTAGCAAGAAGCGCATATGAGGAGAGGGGTGCTTATAGAACAATAACTTTTGGCATGCTTAACATGACAGCTTTCTCATCTGCAAACAGCAGAGATCATAAGCATGCCATATCAAACAATGCTCTAACTATTAAGTCTAGGATGCTGGTGGTCATAGGAAAATCTCAATGCTTGTGGATATAAGCGGGATCTAATAAGTATGACTAATTTTTACAAGTATGTAGTGACCCACAATTAACTGGTTCTTTGTATTGACGAGTGGCAAGTATTCAATGGAAGCAGAACTGTTGGTAACAAATGAGATTAGGATTACCCACCACCCTTCGAAGAGTGTGCAATAGCCAACCTATCAAGCGCCCTTGTGCTGAAAATGCGTCTAATTATGGTGGTTTGAAGTTATTCACATAATAGCAACTCAGACATTTAGTGGATTTGATGCCAGTCTTATTGTAACAGAATAACCTATAAATGCTTGACACTAGAACATGAATATTATTTCGAGCAAAGTAGCAAATAATGGCCTATAAGAGGAAGTTTCAACATCCGTAGTTAAAATGTTAAACACAACAATGCTTATAAATTAGTTCCTAAAAAATCTAAATCACCTTACCCCTGGCAATGGAGCAAAAACTAATCAGCTTTCTTCATCATCAGTTTGTGTTGCACCTTTCCTTGATCTCCTCTTTGAATGTGGAGATTTCCCTTTGAACAGAACTTAAGCAGATGAGTGAATAAGCTAAATCTCAAGTCAAAATGTGCAAGGAAATTACTACCATCAACAAGGATTTGAACTGTACGCACGTGGGAACAAAGAAAAATTATTATTAATCCCCTGTATATTGTTTGTTCAGTGAAAAATATGAAGTTAGTGTTTGTGTACGGAATAAGAAATATCATTAATGCTATACTGATTCAAGATATAAAACAAAACAAGATAACTGTTTGTGCGAATGCAGAGTACTTCTATTCATGTTTTAGAACAGAATACATCAATACAAATAAATCAACTACCTGCTTTAACATTTGCCTATGAACTTCTGCACCCTTCTTCAAGTTCCACTTTTAGTTTTTTTAGTTCATTAATAAATCTACATATTCCATTTTCTAGACGGTTAAACTACAAAGACCTAAAAAACTGCAAATTACATCAATCACTAAATCAAGAAAATTATTTGCAAAATACTGTTTCAGCAATGGAATACAGTACTAACTTCTGTAAAGACATGGCAACTTGTAGATAAAAAGTTTGGTTCATGGAATCAAATTACATTTTTCTTTATGTCAATGGAATATGGAACTATCATGTGTACATGTAAAGCTATCTGGATATTAACTTCACCTCCATGTTTTTTCCCTGCCACTTTAAATTGGTTATTTATGCATTTCTAGATTAATTGGCATATATTTGTTGAAAAAACTACAGAGATCTAATGAAGAGCAAATTGGCAACCTCAAGTCCAAGAATTAGGTGTAAAGCATTGTTTGAAGAGTGATTTTAAAGTTGCAGGCCATTAAACCCAGAACAGCGTACCAAAGATAATGTACAAATAGAGCAACATGATGTCATAAGTCATGAAGTTGTAATGGTGTGTACAAGTACAAAAGCATTGATCTTAAATTCCTAGGATAAAAAATAACGAATGAGGATTTAAGCACTAATTTAAATGGAAGGAGGTGGTGGGCAAATAGAACACAAACATGGGAATAACACGCGAAGGAAATAAACCAAGCGTTGAATGCCCCTTTCCCTTTTATACTCTACAAACTTGGAATATCCTCCAGATATCAAACCTAATAAAACCCTTCCATTTCACTTATCTAGGTATCGTCAGTACTAGAGCTCGGTAGGTGGTATTAGCAACTAAAAAGTAACAACAATATACAGTGCGAGGTTGATAAAAATCCCACATATCTGGAAAAGAAACTAAACACTATTCCACAACGCCATCAGAGATGCACAATGGGGTCCGTTGTATTGCCGTACATTTCACCAGGGCTATAGCCTAAACATGACAATTAAGATGGGTAGGAGTAGCTTAAATATGAAAGTCCGTCATGAATTCCCTAAGAAATGGATGGAGCATGTTAATGCTCTTGACCGAATCCACCAAATCAATCAAATTAATGTAAGTGTATGGATTTCATATACCCACCGGGCCACTACTCAAAATTCATACACACGGAGCTGGAAACCCTAATCACGAGATCTCGTCTCGGCCACTTGTCCCGCTCACCTTCAACGAAGTACGCCGCCGACGGCCACCCCCGCACGGTGGAGAATGAGAGCGCCTCCTCCTCCGTCATCGGCGCGTCGGCCTCCGCCCCGGCCGCCGCCAAACGCCCGACGAGCTCGGCGACCCCTTGCGGGCGCCGCAGCGGGGGCACCCAGAACGACCCCCCGGGCACGAAGGGGAGCCAGTCGGGCGTGGCCCGGCGCACCATCACGCCGTGGATTGCCTCCTCCAGGCGCCGGATCCCAACCACCTCCACCGAGGGGGATCCTCCGGCTGCGGCGGCGGGGGTGGATGCGTCGTCGTCGGCGAGGTCGATGTCGATGACCTCGACCTTGGTAGCGAGCCCGCGGAGCGGGAGGAGGGAGGCGGAGGTGGCGGTTGCCGGGGCGGGCCGGGCTAGGGCTAGGGTTTGCGCGAGGAGGCGAGCCATCGGAGACGAGGAGGAGGTCGAGACGGGGAGGGACGGAGAGAGATGCCGCAGCTGTGATAGATGCGTGCCGTCGTGGGGCCAGAATGTCAGTGAGGTGGTTCCTCGCGTGGATCCCAGTGTCAGTGGGAGAGGATGGCAGGTGGACGAGCGCAGAGATGTGGAGTAGATCGGACGGTGGGGCCGGCATGTCAGTGGGCATCTGCCTCCATGGGTCCCAATGTCAGTGGAGTGCAGATACGCCGTGTAAGCTGAGAGGTGCACGAGGGAGTTAGTATTTGACTAGTAAACCACCTGGCAGGCTACGTGGCCTCTGCTCGGAGACGGAGGCCAACACCCGTGTTCATGCCAGCTATGACGAACAGCACTCCCTCTATTTTCGTGGTGGCTTTGCCACTATTTCTATATGTTCTAGAAAATAACTTTATTTTCTTTCTATCTATGAGTAAATTTGGATTTTACATGACAGTTGGATGCAATTTTGGTGTCTTATGTCAGTTTTGAGGAAGACCACACTATATTTTCGCCGTGCCGCTGTCTTCGTTGTGTTGTCCCTGTTTTTGTGTGTTTTAGAAAAAAAACTTTATTTTTCTTTCTATTTGTGTTTTGCTTGATCGTTAGATGCATTTTTTTTACGCTGTCTCATGCCAGCTTTGACCAACATCACTCCCCCTATTTTGATCGTGGCTGCGCCATTGTTTCTACATGTTCTAGAAAAGAACTTTGTTTTCTTTGAATTTATGTATGAATTTAGATTTTACGTAACAGTTACATACATTTTTGGTGCTTTTGTGGAGATAGCTTTGACAAAGAGCACTCTGTTTTTTCATCGCGGCTTCGCCACTTAATGTGATCTGTCATGATCCGCTGCCTGATCAGATATATCTCTACTATTATATAAAGATGAGTTGGTGGTCATCGGTGTGTTCTCCTCTTCCCTCTCCACAACTATCTAGTTTGATCTGGATCATTCTTCTCTCTCCTCCTCTCTCTCAGGATACAACCGCCCACCCTCTCTGCTTTCTCCTATCTCTCCGTACGTTCGGGCCACCCTCGGTTTTGTAGGCCCTCCTCTATTTCGTCCATGAGATCGAGGTTGCGCCCTTGGACCTCGCGGCGCAGTTCGGCAAGCTGCTGGAGGATCCGGTCGGAGGGGATGTGACTCTGAACGTCGCCGGAGAGGTTTTTGCTGCACACAAGGCCGTGCTCGCCACACGGTCGCCGATGTTCAAGGCAGAGTTTTTCGGGCCGATGAAGGACAACGGCATGCAGAGCATAGCCGTTGAAGACATGCAGCCTGCGGTCTTGTAGGCCCTGCTCCATTTCATCTACACGGATTCATTGCCCGGGATGGACGATCTCGAGGGAGATGATCCGGCGTACCGATACGAATACATGATGCCGCGATTTGTCATTTCTCTAAAAATATCGATACGACGATATGTGTATATATATATAAAAGAAATTAATGAATTACACCCCATCGACGGTTATACAGTACAAGAGGCCGTATATTTTTGTTACTCAGGATATTACACCCCGTCGACGGTTATACAGTCAAGGACGATGGCGTGTCTGACTATTCTCGTATAACCGGGTATGTGGGGAGTGATCGACTGTGTCACTGTCATAACCTGTTGAATAACATTTATTTTTAATGCCACTGTTCCAGTGATCTCTATCCCCAGTCTGTATCAGAGTTCTAATAACCTAGCTTCATTGCACTTAACCTATATCAATCGCTTGCTTGCTTTGCTTGGCCTTTACTTGTCTTGCTTGTATTACCTGTCTTTTACTTACTGTGTTGCGACCGTTGTTGGGTACTTGCTGAGATTTCTAAATATCACGCTTGCTCTTTTCAGTCTCAGGTAAAAGGCCAGTGGAGTGATAGCATCATGCATAGGTGGGAGCACTCGAGTTTTTAGCACCGTGGTTTACCACTGTTTTGTTGTTTGATTCGTTCTTTATTTGGTTAGAAGTGGACCGGTCCCATGTCTTAAACATTTATTCCAGCTTTCGTTGGTTCTCTATTAAAGTGTTAGACTCTTTGTGATTTCTTTTGTTGTTCTTATTTATTCTTCACTTTAGCGATGACGTTCCATAGTAGTATCTCATATGGTTATGTGGGGGTGCTACAGTGCTAGTTCCGACATGCCCCCTATGCTCTCCTCGATGGTCTCTCCGCTCGGATCTAGAGCTCATCTCTGTTAGCCCAAGTCCGAATCCGGCCATATCCGAGCTCCACAGCCCCAGATCTGAGCTCCACAGCCCTAGATCTGGGCTCCCTGATGAGTGACCGCTCCTCCCGGCCTGAGTCACCGCCGCCCCGAACTGTCGAGCATGTTTACCATTGTGATTACTGCCACTTCATCGTCTCTTCTCATATCTCCCTGGCTGCTACGCACTTTGCTAGCATCTAGCACACCAAGCTGATCCTTTGCTTCTAACGACAGATGAATAGGATTATTAATTTGTTTGACTCTTCAGCAATTCGTTTTTTTTTAAGAAAGAAAAGTTGATTTCATGCACGTTTCTTTGTTTATATCTTGCAAACTCAGCCCCTCGACCTAGTTAAGTTTCTGGTTACCCAAAAGCCAAATGCTTCACAAGATCATATTTTTTAAAAAAGGTAGTAAGATATAATACTCATACGTACGTGTTGTTTCCTTTTTTTTTTTGATGTTTTTAGTTCTAACCGAACCTAATGGTTTCAAAAGAAATTCTATGAGTTCTATAAGCAAACCCCACATATTTCTCTGTCCTGTTTACCCCCGGCCAGTCCCGCAACTAGCTTGTACATTAATTGGAGCATTTGAATATAGGACGTTCGTATTGGCTATGGTTGATAATTTTTGGTTAAAAATGAATAATAGTGGCTGAAAGAAGTAACTTCAAAAAGGAGGACACGAGCGATGAGAAAAGTGAGGGAGAGAAGCATGGCGAGACGAGAGCGTGAGGAGTTGGGTGCGTGATGATCCTGTGACACTCTGCCTTATCCTCGGAGCGAGACGGGAGTGAGAGAAGTGGAAAAGTTATTTCGAAAAACTGAGTGTTTATATTGGTTTTTGTTTTTTTAAATAAAATCTATAAACAGAAGACAATACAAACAAGTCCTATGTCAATTCAACCCTAGTACATGAACAAAGTGTTCAATATATAGAGCAAAGCAAACAAATAAGTATATATATATATATATATATATATATATATATATATATATATATATATATATATATATATATATATATATATATATATATATATATATATATATATATATATATATATATATATATATATATATATATATATATATATATATATATATATGTGCATATACCTGGAACAAACATCAGGATATATCATTATACAAATTAATAAGAACCTGGATCTTTTTCAGAGTTTCGCATGGCTAGAAACATTATATATTTGTGTAAACTTTGTTTGACTTGACTCAGCAGCGCCCTGTCATGTGATGTTACCTGCACAAAATTGAAGGGCAGGAATTTGGCCACCTCTAGCTCAACTACTCTCCAAGCCAAGCAAGGGCAACACATGATGGGCAGAGAGTAAGCTGTAGCCAAGGACGGACCTGCCGGGCAACCATGCAGCATGCATGCATGTCACACTGCCGGCGGCGACACTGCCGGTCGGCAAGTCATCCTTGGCTGCATCTTGTTCTCTGCCTCTTCGTGCATGGCCCTCCTGGCAGCGAATCGAGCCCTCCATGGTAGCTCAGCTAGAGCTACTGTCTATGGCTAGCTAGCTAGCTTCTTCTCCTTGGGCTCGCTCGCTCTTCTGAAGAAGAAGAGCAGCTCCTGCAATGGTATTTATAGGCACAAGAAAGTTGCAATGGAATAGCATTGCAAGGTCCTTTTGACCTCTATATTCATTCATTCCATCCTTCAGAAAGGAAAGGAATCAACCTCTCTATTTCAAGGTGGGCACCAATTAAAATTTTACTTATTAGTGCAAGATTGCAAGGGCTGCTGTCTGTCTGGATTTCCATCTTTTTGTACGAGATCTGTGGGCCAAATTTCATGTCGGCAGGCATCTCAGGAACAGTGGCTGGCTGTGTTGTTTCATGTGGCCAGCATGCGCCCAAAGGAATCAACTAGAGGTTAACACACCTCTTTTTATACCAGAAATAGAATATAGAGGTCAGTTTCCATCAAGGTTAGGGATTGTGGTGGATTGAATTTTGAGGCTTTGCAAAAAGCTATCTCCTGGATGGCTCTTCTGTTGTACATAGTAAATTCTCTCTGAAGAGGGAGCAAACCCCTCAAGCAATAATTTTATAAGTGATATTGGATATTTTTCCCAAAAAGATTAGTCCTATAGGTGGAGTATCCCTCACACTTATATGTTGTGTCTTTTCCTTTCCCACAAGGAATATGTGACTATTCCCAGCATTCCCCCCCTCATACATTACTTGTACACTTCTGAGGTCTAAGGAGATGTTAAGAATCCGAGCTCTAATATCACTATTAGATCCAGACCATAGCACCCTGCCAGGAACAACCGGATTTACTCTCCGGTCCCCAGGTCTTAAATGGGCTGCGCACCCTACGTATCTAAATTCATGGGCTGCCTATAAGCGAGTTTCTCAAGCAACAAACTTATAAATGAAATTGAACATTCTCTCGTAAAAGACTACTCTCATGGGTGAAGACTTCCTCGCACTTATAAGTTGTGTCTTTTTCTTTTTCACAAGTAATATGGGACTATTTCCAATAGTACATCGGCAACTCCTGGTCGCCCCTCATTGCCGTCCACTGTGCCGCCTGCTGGTTCTCTGGGTGCGCCTCGGGCGTCGCCAGTAGGCTCATCTGCCGGTGCCCCACCTCACCGCCTTCGCCGGCACAGGCGCAAGTGGCAATGCGATGGTGTCCTTGCCGTCCATGGCTGCTCGTGCTAGGGGGGAGAAAGCAAAGCGAGACGCGGGGAACAACATTAGTAAAGTTGGCCACTGACCTCATCCAGTGCCCACAGTCGCCTTGACGACTCTTTTACAATTTTATCTCTTTGGAGATTCTACTGCTAGTAGTGCGGGTGTTAGTATAAATAAATCTTAACTAATTCGAACTATTGAAGCGGAAAAATTTAAATGGTTCTTATTCATTTTAAAGTACTATAAAAGAGCTCATTTTTTTAATGATGGAATCCTTGTCACAGGGCCTGTTTGGCAACGGCTGCGGTTTATGGCTTTTGGCTGAAATTTTTGAATTTTAGCTGTTTACGGTACAGATTACGGAGAGATAGATACTCACTTGCGATTTTAGATGGTACAGATGTTAGACTTTTAACGTGTACATCGTTTAAGTTGTAGACCCCGTATCGAGAAAATACTCCATTTGAAAGTTAGGTACTATAGCAATAACCAAAAACCGCCATATTCGGAGGAAAAGAATAGGCCCACAGTAAGAATTCGTAAAGCTCCTTATTTCTTGTTAAGCACTAAGCGATTAGGTAGTGATCGACGGAGCAGGTAGCCTGACGATGTTATTTTTTGAGCAACATTATGCAGACTTTTTAAGAAAGAAACTATGATTCAGACTTTTGTTTCCTCTTTTTTTTTTCTGTCTCGATTATCGATTTTCTTTTGGGCCGACGGTACCATTGTTCATCACCTCCCATATTTTTTATGTTTTTAGTGGGCCCAACGTATTCTGTTTTTCCGGCCCGCAATGTCACTCTCTCAAAAAAAGGTAACGGGTGTTTGGATCCGGGCCTACTTCATTGGGCGACTGGGAAGGCCTATTATCCGTGTCAAGCAACTAGTGTGTTTTTGATCAAGACGTTTGATTTGATCCTGGTTTCCAAAATTTGGATTTTTTTTTTGGGACAAAACCATCCGAGAGAAGAGATGCATATAAAAAAGTGGGTCGTTTATTAAAAAAAATAGACCGTCATATCAAGAGGCTATTTTGGATCAGCTCGGTTGTAAATATAGTACACACACAAGAATATGTTAGGAAGAAGGGAACTCTATGGAAAGCAGGGGCATAGCAGGCTAGAAGCCTAGTCTCCAGCCCAGCTCATTGAAAAAAAAAAATCAAGCCTTCACTGTTGTTAGCAACAATAAAATAGTAAGAATTTTCTCAGCTAGGCCTCAAGCCAAGCCATTACCATCATGTACTTCCTCCCCCACTCCATTTTATTCCAATTCGTTAGCTTGTCCCACCATCCGTACGTGGGCGATCCTATCTAAGTTAATTATTACGCTGCCTTCCGTAGATTTTTGACAAATTTCTCCGTTAGATCGCCAAAGAAGCCATTATACCAATTAAACAAATCGTGCATGCGGACGAGTTTAATTTTGGAATATCCACAAGGCATCTGATTACAGTAGCATATAGAATTGAAAACCTAATCTTGTTGTAAATTTGTTGATTTAAGTCTCTCAACTATTTGCGAGTGTGGTTTATGCTGGCTTACAACTTGATGTAAACACGTTATAACTTAATCCCTCTTGTCACAAAAGAATGTTATTTTGAAATATGTACAGTAGACTTTCTACACTTTGGCTATCCATATCTTTTGCATATTTAAATTGAACACACACACACACACTTTAGCTGCCGATATTTTTTACAATATTTAAATTAGACACGTAAAAACTGTATATATAGATTTATTTCAAAAAGAACTTCATAAAAGTATAATTTAATAAGGTTTTGTAAATCTATTATATTATAAATTAGTGGTGAAAATGATGTTTTGATGACCATGTGGATGTCTAAAACAATATTCTTCAATAAGTGAAAATATAATTAAGAATGCATGCATAGATTTTAATTTGTCAAATGGAAAAAAAGATGATTGTGATCGATGTACCTTGGGGGTACTTGCCTCCTTTTTTCTCTTGGAATAAGCGCATGGGCCGACTCACTGCCTGAGGCAGACGCACATCTGCACATGAATTAATGGAGGCTAGTAAACATACATGCATGTGTCTTTGTTTCTCGAGAAGAACATGCATGCATGCATGTAGAATATCTAATCAAATACGTACAGTTGAGGGCATGCCCATCACCCGCGCCCGCCACCTCCGGCGTCTCGTCGCCGCCTTCTATGAACACAAGGTCCTTGGCCACGAGCTCATCGTAAAGATTCGCGATGTCCTGCACGAATTTATCGTCGTCGTCGGCGGAACCTGCGGGCGGCGGAGGTAGCCATGTCGTCGACGATGCATGAAGCCGCTGGGCGGCCTGGATCGTGCAGATGTCGGTGTCGAGGTGCCGCCACAGGTGCGACGTCCCGCTCTTGGAGATGGAGCTCAGTGTCCGGCCGCATCTCCTGCACGTGGCCAAGCGGTTGCCGCGGTCGAAGTACTCCCACACGCGAGAAACAGGTGCCATCTCCGTGGCGAGCACTCGGTGGGCAATCTGAGCGGCGGCGAGGAGAGACTGGCCGCCGTCGTTGGATGGGGCGCGAGAGAGAGAGAGATCAGAGAGAGAGAGATCAGAGAGAGAGAGAGAGTTCGGGTTGGCTAGCACTCTTCTGGGACACTGAGCTCCCAGAAGCCGTCGTTGGAGGGCTTTATAGCTAGGCTGGCAGGGGTGGGTATCAGTGGTTGACGTCGAATTCAGTATCTGTGCTGCTCACTCATGTGCGTATATGGCGTCAACAACTGAGCATCGGCACGTAGGTAGTCACCAAGAGGCAACACGTAGGTAATTCTCAGTGGTCGGCCCGTGGGAGAAAAGAAAAATAGTCAATAATATTCTGTTTCTGTCTACAAGGGAAAAAGCAGACGAGGCATTGTCGAATGAAGAAGACTAGGTGAATATACAAATGAATATTTTGGGTCGGCACGCACGCTGGATTGCAATACCGCACGTGGTCAATATATAGACCGTCCAGGCGCACCTTTTGAAATAGGGAGCCCTAAAATATTATTCAAAAAAACCTACTCTTGCTGCTGGACACCGAGCATAGAAAAGGTAGGCCGAAAGCCGTGGTCGCCGAGCACGGAAAAGTGGCACTGTGCTGTCGTAGAACAACTCCGTGAAAATAACCCATTAAACTTAAATAAATTCAAATAAACTATAAAAATTCAAAAAGAGTATATACGTGGGTAGTTTAGGATTTTTGAATAATTTACAAATTTAAATGGGTTCAATCAAAGTTATGATGAAAAAATATAGGCTTCTACAAGTTTGAATCTAAAGGAAAAAAACAAAAAAAAACATTAGTTGGAATTAATTTTGTGAAGGAAAAAATGCTTTGAATATGTTTGGACCAGTCCGATCGGTCAAGAAGAGACGTTCAGACCGTCCGATCGACACCTGAATCTCACAAAATAGTTGAGAGGTCCAAATAAATTTAGAAAATAGCAAATAAATGTCTAAAATTTTCACCAAAATTCACAAAAATTCCCAGAATTATTCCAAAATTAGGAAAATTATTTCCAACATATTTTGGTAATAAATTTTATACTCAAAATATTTTTAATTCTAAAATATTATTTACTACTTAGTTTGAACTTTCTTCTTGGTCACTAGTGTCTTGTGTTACGATAGCTAGTGTTGCCTTTTTGCTCCGTGGTTTAAGGTCATAAGGTAACCATGTCGGAAGGGTGTGTTTGGAAGTTATCTCATTGAGTTTGCACCTTTATTTTATGTATTTTACGCCTAATTTCTTGGTGCTTCTTAATTTGCCTTCTCTAGGTGGAGTTGGAGTTTCCTTCTTTTCAAGCTGCTTTTCAAGGGGAGCTTCTTGTGCATTCATATGTATCATGTTGCATTTTAATATCAGCATGCATTGTATATACATGAATGCTTATACAAACCGTGTAGCTTTGACTATTATCCTTATGTGACATAATATCTTGTTTTACATCTTGCCATATTTTGTGCTAAGTTTGCCAGATTCATCATGTCCTTCTATGTGTGCTTAGCTTTTACCATGCTAGCTTTTATTAAATGTGTATAACTTGAATTAAATCATGTTTTGTTGTTCATCTTCTACCCACGAGTAAGTTGTATTCAAAGTTTGTGGTTTTGGCTAGGTTTAGGTGCAACTTTCCAATAAACTGAAAAAGGTCTCAAATTTGACCATGATTTTCATGATTGTTTGTTGGAATATGTTCATAATACCTTAGAGAAGATCCGTACAAAATTTCATATTATTTGGATCTACGGATCAAAAGTTCCATCGATTTTGAATTTTGAAATCGTGTTGAAAATACTATTCACCTTGATTTAACTGTAACGGTAGTACCGCTATTACCGTAGTGGTAGTACCGCATTTGCTGTAGCAAGCGGTAGTACCGTCTTTACAACGACGGTAGTTTTGTTTTTGCTGATTTTTCGGGGGTTTTTAGTATCTTAAATTGCTAGTTTTTGTAGTGGCCTTTTATACTAATGTTCATAGCTCTGTAGCTATTGAAGCGAATGATTAATAAATTTTTAAAAAAGAATTTTAAGACAGCACTATTTACTCTTGTCTGTTGCCATCTTTGATCCTATAGTATTTAGTTTTTGAGCATGTATTTAGATAGTAGCTGCAAGCATGGTGGTTCTTAGCGGTCTGGTGATTTGCTTCGATAGTTAGGTTTCCTAGTGTGTTTTACAAAAGCTTAAAAGAACCGTTCTTTTTTTTCTTGAATCGTTAAGTTAGATATCTTTACATAAATAAAAGGAAAGAAGAACCCACGTACGTGTTGTATTTGTTGCACCAGTGTGTACACAAGTGATGAAAAAGATTAGGGAAGCTTCCACGAACCGCGCTTACATCCACGGCCGCGCCAAGCGCCAAGCGCGTGGCATAGTCCCTTAAAAGATCAGGGGACCCCAGTTCCCTTATAATTAATGAAACCAAGAGGAAGAAAAATCTAAGCACATTATAATCTCATGAGCAAAAGCTAGTAGAAAATAGCATTGTCTGAAAGATTCATGTCTGGGGATAAAATCAGATCTTTGAAGACGGGAAGATGCAAGAGGATTTACAGGTTTGGTACACATGGCCCTCACTGCCTTGATAATCTCAAGCGGCATTCCTACAAAGCAGTTCTCTTATAATTAAAGAAACCCTGGTCCGTAATTGGCCATACAAAGAAGTCAGCAGAAAGAAAGCCAAACATACTATAATCACGCGCACAACCTGCAACTTGAGGATACTATAATCTCCTTATTATATCCGGGGGTTCCGGCCATCCCAGCGTGTCCACATCAGCAATTTTGCGAAAAACACCCTGCGTGGGATTTTGTGAAAACTCCTTTGTATTTTGCGAAATCACGAACAGATCCTTCGTTCTCGCAAAGAGGTCCCTACTTCTCGCAAACAGGTCCCTACCAATTTTTTGTTTACGGAAAACACCCTCCAATTTACCGATAGCAACCCGCGATCCTTCGTTCTCGCAAATAGATCCCTACTTCTCGCAAACAGATCCTTACCAGTTTTTTTTATGGAAAACACTCTCCAATTCTGACAAGCATTTGAAAAGCTTACTGTCAAACATGAGCATGGATGATTGGACAGAAGTGTGTGTGTGGGTGTGGTTTCAGCTTGTGAATCAAATATAATATTTCATATGGGGGGGAGGGGGCAGCTTGTGAATCAAATATAATATTTCGTAGGAACTTCTCCAAATTAAAGATATCTTGCAGCATACTGAAGCGCAGCAAGGAAAATTAGGAACAAAACATGTACTGAGATATTACTGCGATTTAACGATCAATGAATTTCACGTCCTACTGAGCCAATCATAGCTATTTTAAAGCAGACACTCTTAGTAACTTTTATACGTAAGAAGTAACTACAAAACAAATTTAGTAACGTACACTTGTTTAAGACGGTGGTGCATTTAAGATCCATTTAGTAACTCGAATGATATCTTCTTTACAGTTGTATCCGAGGGGAGCAATCCATGAGACAGATCCATTTGGTTCGAACACAAGAAGGTTCTTCCCAGAGCAAGCAATGACACACCCATCATGCGCAATGAGAGGGCACGAGAAGCAAATCCTGGCAGTGTCTGAGCTGCAAATGAAACCCATCAAGTCAGGCAGAAGTCATAACCACTTCTCATGACAAAGAATTTCATGCAGTAGAACCAAGCAGGGAAACAAAACAACAAGAAACTACAAGGAACCAGGAAGAACAGGCAGTACCATTTGCAGTAGCACTTGCGTAGAGCCTCTCAAGTACTGGTGATTTCGAGCACGCTGCACTGATAAGAAAGTACTGTTGGGTTGATCTCCAGGGCTAACTGCCCCGAGATTTCAGGGAGGACCTCCTCCACTCACGCACCCTGATCGGGGGTGCTACCAACTGTGTTGGTTTTGGTCCCGGTCACCAGCGCTATAAAGAAATGACTAGGGTTTTCGGCAGGTGTACATCAAAGTGATTCAAACCCAAAACCGACCCGCTCATATCCGATCAAATTACTAGCGCCCAGGTGAACGAAGGCCAGCCACTCCACCATCTCCGTCCACAACTGCAGCAAGACCGCCGACGCCCTCACTGCCACCGTCGGCCCCCTTCAGCACCGACCATCCCTCCACTACAGTACATCTACTTCATCCTCATGGCTACTCCCGGTTCGGGTATGTACTCATGTTTCCGCTCTAATGATTAATCTAGGTGTTTATGTTTTGGATCTAGTATTAAGACCTAATGGATCATGTTTAGACTTAGAATTTTCTCTTACATTGGTATCAGAGCCACCTAGAATTCACCATGAACCCTAATTGTTTTCCCCGAACTCGGATTTTGACTCGACTTAGCATGTTAGAAGGAGGAGAGGGGATTCAATAGCTATCGAAAAATCCTGATGAATCAAAACCGAATTTTTTCCCCACCCGAACACTCAAACCCGGCGGCACAAACAAAAAAAAATGGAAAAGGGGATTCGGCGGCGTGGCTTACTTTTCGGGCACCGCTGCCGTCGGCCGTGGCGTCGCCGCCTCATGCCGCCGCCCATGCCCTCTCCGGCCGCCGCGTGCGTCGCGGCCTCTCCGGCGTTGCGCTCACGCCGCCGCCCGCTTGATGCGCCTTGCTCGTGGCTACGCGCATGGTCGCCGCTCCGCCGCGCCGCCGCCGCCGGCACCGCCGAGCCGCCCGCCATGCGCCGCTGCCGGGCACCGCCGCAGCCGCGCATGGCCGCCGTCTTCGCTTCGCGCCCGCCGCGCCGCCTCCACCCGAACGTGGCGCAGCTGCGCCGCCGCCGCTCGCCCGATCTTTCCGCGTGGAGACGGGCGAATTTTGCACTAGGGTTAGGTTTTCGGGGGATTAATCCCCGGCCACGCACATGGCCGCCCGTGAGCCGTCGGATGAGGATCGGGCGGCTCGCACGCGTGAGGTGTGCCGCGGAGCGATTTTGGCCGTCGGATCGAAATCTGATGGCGCGCGCGTGAGGCGCGATGGACTGGGCTGCGCGCGTGCGTGAATGTTTTTGGCCGCTCGCGTCTGAGATGGGTCGTGCGGGTTCTTGTGGGCCGAGAGTGTTGGCCCGTTTTACTTTTGGGTCCTTTTTCATTCCAAATTTTCTTTTGGGGCTGATTTTTCAACCTGATTTTCTTTTGGGGCCGATTTTCAGCCCGTTTTTCCTTTTGAGGCCGTTTTTTGGCCTGAAATTCCTTTTGGGGCCTAATTTTCGGCAGAAATTATATATATTTTAATTTTCAGTGCATTTATTTTGTTTTAGTTTATTATTATGCACTGTCTTAATTAATTTTTTAGAGGCCCAAATTATGATGAATAATTACGTTATTGTTATGAATAATCTCAAATTTAAATTGAACCAACGAGATAATTAAATTTGAGAATTTATGCTTTGTTTTTGGCATTATGTATACATATGGTTATATTCTGACCAACGTCGTTTATAATCATATGTCGCCAACGAGATATTTCATTTTAAAATTTTATGCTTAATTTTGGCATTATGTGTGCATATGGTTATATTCTGACCAACGTTGTTTATAATCATATGTCGCCATATAAAATTATTAAGGTTTTTTCATTTTCTACCCAACGTAATTTTTGCATGTTATTAATCAAACCAACGTAGGGTTAATTACATGCAATATATATATTTATGATGTTTCTAATTTCTGCCCTGTACTTTTAAAATTCAGCACTTAATGCTTCAAACGTTGCCGCCACAACAGCTCACGGGGAGCAATTTTTCCTCGTGGAAAGAACGAATTCATGTTGTCCTTGGTGTTCTGGACCTTGACTATGCCTTAAGGGTAGACGTTCCCGTTCCCCCCACCGAAGGTGAGGAAAATTTTGCTGAGAAAAAAAAAATTATGAGGCTAATGCTGAAAAATGGGAACGGTCTAACCGCTTATCACTTATGATTATGAAGACCTCTATTTCAGTCATGATTAGGGGAGCAATCCCCAATTCTGCAAATGCTAAGGAGTACATGACTTCAATTGGGGAGAAATTCAAAGGCTCCACTAAAGTTTATGCCAGTACCTTAATTCAGAGGCTCTGAATTTCTAAATATGATGGGTCTGGCAATATAAGAGAGCATATCATGATGATGACTGATATGGCAGAAAAACTCAAGAGCATGGACATAACAATTTCAGATGGTTTTCTAGTTCATTTCATTATGACATCGCTTCCTTCTGAGTACACAGCTTTTAAAATTAACTCAATACTCAGAAAGAAAAATGGAGCACGAGCGATTTGATCGCCATGTGTGTCCAAGAGTAAGAGAGAATAAGAACAGAAAAGAAGGACTTTGCTTTTAATGTTGGTGGCTCTCATAAAAGGAAGTTCCAAGGAGACTTCAAATCCAAGAAGAAGCTGCCATTCTCCCCTAACTCAGATGAATCGGGACCTAAAATGCACTATGCTCCAAAGCCTCATGTTGCTTCCGCTAGATCAGCTAAAGGGGAAGAATGCCACTTCTGCAAACAGCCAGAGCATTTTCAGAAAGACTGTGTAGGCTTTCTTAAGTGGCTCGCCAAAAGGGGAATTCCTTACCGCGAAAACACTAAAAAAGGGGGAGCGAAATCTTAGAGTCGCGGATGGAAAGGAAGCTCAGTTGATTCGCGTCTTCATTCTTCATCTCAATAATGTAGTTTTGTTCCTTCCATCAGGAGGAATTTGTTTTCAGTTTCTTTATTGGACGATGAATGTTTTCACGTATTTTTTGGAGACAATATATGTATTAAATTTAATGGTGATGATCTTGCTTTTAGACAAGAAAAGCTCTATATGCTTCCTCTTAATTATTTCCCTGTATCTTTAGATTAATGATGAGATTTCTTCGAAATTGTGGCACTATCGTTTAGGCCACATTTCGAGGGGAGAATGTAGTGTCTCATTAAAAAAGAAATTCCCCACCTTTTAGTTTTCTCTGACTCAGACCACTGCACTAATTGCATTAAAGGAAAATAAGTAAAACAAATAAAGAAGGGAGTTATTCGCAGTACATGACTCTTAGAATTAATTCATGTCTCATTAAAGAAGAAATTCCCCACCTTTTAGTTTTCTCTGACTCAGACCACTGCACTAATTGCATTAAAGGAAAATAAGTAAAACAAATAAAGAAGGGAGTTATTCGCAGTACAGGACTCTTAGAATTAATTCATACTGATATTTGCGGTCCTTTTTCTGTGACATCAGTGAATGGTTTTGATTCTTTCATCACATTCACTGATAATTTCTCCCGTTATATTTAATTTTTCCCATTAAAGATCTAAAGTCTATAAGCACTAAGGATGTATGAGACTTAGTAGAAATTCTTGACGGAGTCAAAACAAAAGGCTGTAAATGGGTCTTCAAAACTAAACATGACTCTAAAGGAAATATCGAAAGGTTCAAAGCAAGACTTGTAGCAAAAGGCTTCTCACAAAGAGAGAGAATTGACAATAATGACACATTATCTCATGTCTCGACTAAAGATTCATTCAGAACTGTTATGACACTTGTAGCTCATTATGATTTAGAGCTGCATCAGATGGATGTTAAAATGACATTTCTTAATGGCGACTTACAAGAAAATGTTTACATGGCAAACCGGAAGGTTTTGTCATGGAAGGCATGGAGCATATGGGATGTCGACTTAAGAAATCCATTTATGGCTTGAAACAAGCGTCGAGGCAGTGGTACCTCAAATTTGATAAAATCATAAGAAGTTTCGACTTTAAAGAAAATGAAGTTGATAACTGCATATGTGTTAAGTTCAAGGGGAGTAAATTCACCATCTTAGTGCTTTATGTGGATGATATCTTATTGGCCAGCAGCGATAAGGATATGCTGTTCAAGACCAAGAGATTTCTTTTATCCAATTTTGATCTCGGTGATGCCTCTTATGTTCTTGGAATTGAAATTCACCGAGATAGGTCTAAAGAAATATTAGATTTATCTCAGAATGCATATGTTGACAGAGTAATAAAGAAATACAATATGAATAAGTGCTCTGGCTCGTCTGCTTCTATTGTTAAGGGTGATAAGTTTGGGACATTTCAATGTCCAAGGAACCAATATGAAACTGATCAGATGAAATCGGTTCCTTATGCTTCAGCTGTCGGAAGCATTATGTATGCTCAAGCATGTACACGCCCTGATTTAGCTTTTGTAACCGGGATGCTTGGCAGATATTAGTCAAATCCAGAACTAGACCACTGAAAAGCCGTTGAGAAAGCTTTGTGTTATATGCAAGCTATTAAGTATTTCGTGCTCACATATAAGTTTTCTGATAGCTTTGATGTTATTGGTTATTCAGATTCAGACTTTGCGGGATGTGTTGATACTAAGAAATCCACGTCAGGTTACATCTTCACACTCGCTGGAGGAGCTATTTCGTGGAAAAGCTCCAAACAAACCCTTACGGCATCTTCAACGATGCAAACTGAGTTTGTGGCATGTTATGAGGCTACCGAGCAGGCTGTATGGCTTAAGAATTTTATCTCGGGACTTAGAGTGGTAGACAACATCTCTAAACCACTCACTTTATACTGCGATAATGAACCCGCAGTCTTTTATGCAAATAACAACAAGTCAAGTGGTGCTGCCAAACACATTGACATTAAGTATCATGTTGTGAAAGATAGAATCCATGATCAAACCATAAGTATCAAGCATATTAGTACTAAGTTAATACTTGCGGATCCGCTTACTAAAGGCTTACCACCCAATATTTTTCGTGATCATGTTGCCGGCATGTGTTTATTGGAAAGCCTCTGATTCTGGATAAAAAGATATTTTAAGTAAACCAACTCCCATTAAGTATAATGAATATCTATCCTAAGATAAAGTAGTACACTATAGGTACTGAGGTTGTATGGTACTTTATTGATCATACAACACATTACCTCGGTATGCTGTTTTATCAAATGATGTGCTTATGATGTTAGCCTTACGATCAAAGGGGAGATTGTTGGTTTGATCTCCAGGGCTAACTGCCCCGAGATTTCAGGGAGGACCTCCTCCACTCACGCACCCTGATCGGGGGTGCTACCAACTGTGTTGGTTTTGGTCCCGGTCACCAGCGCTATAAAGAAATGACTAGGGTTTTCGGCAAGTGTACATCAAAGTGATTCAAGCCCAAAACCGACCCGCTCAGATCCGATCAAATTACTAGCGCCCAGGTGAACAACGGGCAGCCACTCCACCATCTCCGTCCACGACTGCAGCAAGACCACCGACGCCCTCACTGCCACCGTCGGCCCCCTTCAACACCGGCCATCCCTCTACTACAGTACCTCTACTTCATCCTCATGGCTACTCCCGGTTCGGGTATGTACTCACGTTTCCGCTCTAATGATTAATCTAGGTGTTTATGTTTTGGATCTAGTATTAAGACCTAATGGATCATGTTTAGACTTAGAATTTTCTCTTACAATTACATGAGCAGGCACAGGCGTTGCAGCATTCCCATGGCCATGGCCGCGCAGTTTCAGAGAGAGAGTAAGTAACTGCATGCGCCCAGGCATTGCTGTCGGCGGCGGAGAATGGCCGCCTCTTGCACCGCGAGAGGATGGACTCCTCGTTCCACCCAGCCAGTGCCGCCGTCGACCAGAACTAGGGGCTGAGCATGCCGCCGCCGCCGTCGCCCACTGAGGGTGCAACAGCGACCGAGGGAGCCACGGCAAGGACGCGACGGAGAGGGCAGGTGGGCGCGTTGGAGGCGAAGAAAGAATAGATGACATCGGGGGCAAGCGCGCGCATACCTGGTGTTGGAGCCGGCGCTGCTGCCGACGGCTGAGGATGGCCACAAATAAATAAATTTCATCTCCAGTGCACCCTGATAAACAGTGAGACCAAACACTGAGAAACAGATGGGGTTGAACAAAACCTTACAAGGCAAGACAAATCAAACATGCCATAGAACACGAATCATCGCTAGGTTCTCTGTCTCAGCAGTATAAACTTTTAAGTATAACTTGATACATTAGGAAGTATGCAACTCTAATCACTCCACACACTGTCAAGTAATAACATACCAAGTATACAACAATGGTTTGCTGAAGGTGCTCAGCTATTAATATTTCCCCTCGAGGGATAACACAGTCAAAAAAGAATCATGTATGCGAATTCTTGCTGTTAAAGTACATACAAAACGAGAATAGACCGGCAATGATATATACTCATCTACAGTATTTGTCGCTGAATAATTTTGGACAGTTGCGAGAAAATCCTAACGAAGTATTCGTGCTGTAGCAGTGAATCCGAGTTGTCCATTTGGGATCTACCGGTTCATATTTGCCCTAAGGCAATGAGCCGCCCGTGGTTGTATCCATATGAACGGGCTGAGGGTACGCTTCCGGCCACGTAATTAACATCGCATCCCGCAGCAACTGCTCTGTGATTCACGATTAATTGTTCATATATATTTGAAATCGCCTACATATATACAATTAGAGCCACAGTACAGATATACTATTTCTTGCTTGATTGCCAGTAAACCGGCCGCTAGAACAAATTACATATAGTACATATATACAGGACGAGAACAGACCGGCCGGCATCATCTATATATATTATGGGAGTGACTATTGCCAAGGCGATTGAAATTTTTTTGTCTCTCAGTCACTTGAAGTTGCACTCTCAATCAACTAAAATTACAGTTGTTCTTTTTGGAGGGGGGCTGCAATTTTAGTTGTTTGAGAGTGTAACTCGCCGATCGAGAGACAAAAAATTCATCGCCTTAAGAATAAGAGGAACCAGTAACTCGAGCTAGGAACAAACTACTCGCGGTGATTTTGGTCTTGTCAAGATCAACGGGGGGTGGGTGAGGAAGCTGCGGAGTAGGTCTGATCAACGCGCCCATTCGTCGTGTCCATCCTACTCGGGCAGGTTTCAAATAAATGTACAATACACAGTGCAATACATGCAGCCAGTAATATATATGTTGACATCGACCGGTGCAATGCTGTGCGCCGGTGGAACGTTCAAAGACAAGCAGTATCGGACGCAAGAAGAAGTCATGGTTGACGCGTTTATTGGCACACTTGTTCTATGCCCTGTTTCACACGTATTTAACTTCTAGTTTATTTTGGCCAATGCGTCGTCGTAGCAGCAAAAATAGCCCCCTCCTGCCCGGAATGCCACACCGACGGGAAATGCGCAAAGGCTGTTACATTCACATTCCATAGGGTTATTGTAGCTTTTCTACAATCCCAAGGAGTTTAATGGGGAAAATATCCACTCCCGCCTTTTCTCACTCACGTAGGATTGATGCAATTTTTATGTGCTTTTCCTATGTCATATCCAAATAAAAATTTTCTATTTTTATCATATCGACTCCCAGATCAAAGAAAGAATAATAATCGAAAGCAACAAGTGCTAAGAACATGTATTTTGTCAGCAGTCCCCTCAGAAACTAAACAGAGAGGCACGATGAGAAGCTAAAGGTGCGTGACGATTAAGCACCTCCAATTCAGAACACGGACACCAGCAAGAACGCGACGAGGGCGGCGGCCACCCCGCCGGCGACGTTCCTGGACGCCGTGCTACTAGGGGCGATCTCGACGATGAACCGGCACGTCCCGGCGGAGGGGTTGACGGTGGTGGGGGTGGCGAGTCCGTCGAAGTCGCAGGCGCGGTCGTCCTGGTCGTTGGTTTGGTAGTAGCTGTTGAACGCGTAGGAGACGTTGCCCTTGGCGTCGAGCCCCCCGCAGGAGGTCTTGTAACCGAGGCTGGTGCAGTCGGCGAGGCCGCAGGCGTAGCTGACGCTGTCGCCGACCTTCTGGTCGGCGAGGTTGGCCGACGGCTTGAGCATGCACCACCGCTTCTCGAGGTACTCGACGCCCTTCGCCGGCGTGAGCGAGCCGCCGTTGCCGCCGCGGAGGCTGAGCGGGTACTTGGGCGCGCCGTCGTAGTAGAAGATGCCCCAGTGGCGCTCGAAGTTGCCCGGCTCGATGCTCTTCTGGTCCTCGTCGATGAGGCTGAAGAGGTAGGCGTCGACGGGGCCCGGCCGGAGCGGCGTGCCCTGGCCAGAGGCGATGTGGGTGAGGAACCCCTGGTTGAACTGCCGCGCGTACTGCGGGTTGGCGTTGGCGTCTCCGTCGGTGGGCCAGCCGACCTCGCCGACGACGATGGACACGTTCGGGAAGCCGTTCCGCCGCAGCGCCGCCACCAGCGTGTCGTGGTTGGCGTCGAAGGTGTTCTGGTACGTGACGCCGCCGTCGACCACCGGCGCCGACGAGCCCTGGAAGAAGGCGTAGTCGAGCGGGAAGTTGGGGTCCTTGTACAGGCTGATGAACGGGTAGACGTTGGCCACGAACGGCGCGCCGGTGGAGGCCAGGAACTGCACGATGGTCAGCATCAGGCCGTGGATGTCGGCGCGGAAGTCGCCGTCGGAGGGCTTCCCCGAAGCCGACTGGTACACGTCGGCGTTCAGAGCCACCGTCACCTTCACCTGGTTGCTCAGCCCGGCCTTCACCAGCGCCGCCTGAATGCTCTGCATCGCCGGGAACGTCGTGTTCAGGTACGTCCCGTTGAACGTCTGCAGGAACGGCTCATTCCCCACGGCCACGGACCTGCCCGTCAGAGAAAGAAAATACCATTTCATCTATCAGGAGCACAGCTCGTCACTACAACTCACTGAACAGTCTAAAAACCAAAGTCGAAGTAAAAAAAACAGGCCATGAACCCAAGTTTTAGTTTCTCATAGCTGTGGTCTTCCCCTGTAAAGAGAAGGGAACCTAGCTTAGCTGCCTGCTAAACTAGAGGGCTTCTGATGCTCCTACACAAGTGATGCGTAGGAGGCCACGTTAGTGCTCATTTTGGGTTTATAATATTAGTTTTCTGTTTTTTTATCTGTTAAAAAATACACTATAACTGTTGTTAGTCTTTTTAGTGTAATTAAATTAAACAAATTAAAAATAAACAAGTTATATCATCACTGACAATACAAAGAAATAAGAGAAAAAGAAAAATTAAACCACCAAAGAAGCTAAAGAGCAAAAAAACAAAAATAAAAAGTTAGAAGCAGAAGCTAAAATCAAAAAGAGACAAAAAAAATATGAAGGCAGAAACTAAAAAGCCAGAAAAGACGAAAAAAAAGATCTGATTTGGTTTCAAGAGCTCCATAATCTGACAGTAACGCTCGCTAGTTGCAATGTACTACAGAATCTCGAGGCCGACATTTCGAGAAAAAAAGTACAACCTTAATGTGAGGTAAAATGCAGGTGTCAAATCAACTACAGAACAAACAAACACACATAGAGCAACCAAGCTAGTAGGCAAAGTAGTATATTGTATGCGAGTTTCTTTCTGCACCTTATGTCGACGCCGTCGTTGACGTGCTTGGAGACGTTCTTGGCCACCCAGTTCTCGGCGGCCTTGGCGCTGCCGGCGAGGTCGGCGAGCATGTCGTTGGGGATGCCGACCATCACCTGGATGTTGGAGCCCTTGAGCGAGCTCAGGATGCTGTCCGAGGCGTCGAACAGCTTCACCTTGTCGAACCCGTTGTCCTTGAGCAGCTGCACCACCGTGCTCGCCGGCAGCGGGTGGCTCAGCTGCGTGCCCCAGTTCACGCCGATGCCCGCCGACCACCGCGCCATGCACAGCACCAATAGCAGCTTGAGCAAGCCGCGGCCAACCGAAACCCAGAGAAAATCTTTCGTACCAACAGAGCCAAAAGAACAACAGCAAAAACCAACTAAGTTCATATCTCTACTTTGGGGTGTTTGCAGTATCAGAGGCCAGCAAGGGGCAGAGAAAAGCCTATATTGATCACAAGAACAAGGGCCTGAGAAAGACAGGAGGAGGCATTAATAGGTCGCCAAGTGAGGTTGTGCCGCAAGCAACAACCTCAAAAAAGAGGGGACTAGAAAATTGGAGGGGAACAGGGTGGTGTTTGTGCTCTAAGATGAGGGGCTAGGCTGGAGGAAGATCACAAGAACAAGCAATGAACAACAGTAGGGAGAGCAGGTTTGCTCTTTCATTTCTGAAAACATAGGCGCACACATAAAACTCACTTGGAACATGAACCCGTGAGCTCAATTTGTATATTCATCAGTAAAATATTGAAAGGGAGGCAATCCCAAATTGTGGAGCCCAAAGATTACAAATAGATAGTGAGAACAAAAGCAAAGTTTGTTGTGCTTTTTGTTTTAATCTGTCTTACCTTTCTTTCATCAAGCAAACTAAAATAGAAAAGAAAAGAGACCGAGGATGTGAGCAGAGCAATCGGCTTTGCTTCTTCCACTTCTCTTTATTTTCTTTTTCTTAGTATTTGTGCATTTTTCACCTTTATACCCTCATTCTGATAAGAGCATTTGCTTTTGTAAACTGTAAACTTTAACTCAAGAACAACTCACTAATACATAGAACAGTACCGAATTTGCGCCGATTTACGCGCTAAATCAACATTAGGAGATAATGAAGGTATGGGGTGATTTGAACACCCCCTTTTTTTTTGTTTGGAGAGCAGAGATGCACATACGTTTCATCACAATCACAGATATAAAGTTGGTAGGAGCAATTTGAGTAGGGGAAAGGATCTGGTTCTGGAGTGGCAAGGGAGCTCAAGTATCTCTCTGCCTTTTGCAAGACCACACACTAAACACATGAGAAAGCATCAAGGCATCTGCAATCTGTGTATGAGCGGCGCAATGCACAAGAAGCGCAACGGAGGCGCGGTGCAGGGAGGCCGGATCGGCGGCGAAGAGGCCGACGCCTCGGGCGGTAGCCGGAGGGCGACGAGCACGGCGGAGCCATGCGGAGAAGCGCGGCTGCAGGCCGGCGCGGGAGACGACGGGGAGGCCGTGTGGAGTGCGGCACGTGGTGCTCTCCAACATGTACATTGACTTAGTTCATGATCAATGCAAGCGTGTTCTGACGTTGATGTATCTGCACATTGCGTGTACATGCAGCATGTGTACTCCTCCCATGCATATGTACACGAGTAGAGCACGCCGGAGACCGCCTTGGTGATGTCCAGCTTGGTGAAGAAGTAGAAGGTGGCGTACAGGAAGAGGTACAGCGCCGACGAGCCGGCCGTCAGGTAGGACCTCCACCACCATCGGTAGTCCTCGCCGCAGAGCCGGAAGTAGCACAAGACGACGGCGATGCAAGCAGTGCTCATGGACGACGAGCTTTGTCACCGGGTGGCCCAAGGCGACCGTCAAGCTCATTGGCGACAAGTCCTTCGTAAGCATGCCATACGAGGAGCACAAGCGGTGAGGAAGGCGATGGCGGCGCCGATCAACGGCCGAGGCGCCAAGACCTACAGGCTTCATCGACTGCACCGTCGGTCGAGCCGCGGCTACCGGTCGGAGATGGGCGAGATCGAGTCCCTGACGGAGCTGAGGCGGATGACCTTCAAGATCATCGTGCAGATCTTCATGAGCGGCACCGAGCTGAGGCAGAAGTCGAGGCGCTCCGTGGGAGCGGCAGCGCAGCCGCCGGGTACGGAGACGGCGCGCGCGGCGATGGTGGCACGCACGACGCCGCCTACTGGGCGAGGAGCTTCGTGCAGGGACCATCATCGAGTTCGTCAGGAAGGTGAGCGCGCGGGGCGCCACGAGGATCGGCTTCGTGGGGCTGCCGCCCATCGGCTGCGTGCCGTCGCAGCGGACGCTCGACGGAGGGCTATGAGCGTGAAGAGTGAGATCCCCTTGAGGAAACTGAAGATGTAGAAGAGCACATCCCAGCTGTGCGCGGTGCCGGTCCTCGGCCTCGGATTGCCGCCCCCAGGAGAGATCGATTCTCCCGGGGGCAGCGACAGCGGAAGACGAACGGAAACTAAGTTTGGAACCTAGGCTGTGATACCATGTTATGAATATTGTGTGTGTTGATATGAGACCCAAGAGGTCATATATATAGGAGAGTACAAGAGATATACCATATAGAGATAAGGCATATATAGAATAGAATCTAAACTCTATCTCCTAATACAAATCTATCTCTATCTCCTTAACAGGGGCTAAGGAAGCAATGGGGTGGTTAGTAGCTGTCTTGAACTGGAAAGTGTATGGTTATGAATTGTGTTTAAAACTCCGAAAGTAATGAAATTAGTGTACTGTAGCTATTGATTTGCATATTTTTTAAAGCACGATAAATGATCGATAGATGTTACTTACTTTTTTTATATGTTTTGAGATTAGTGTTTTTTTTGTTAGAGAGAAAAACAAAAAAAACTTCTTATATGTGTTTTAATCAAATGTACCTTAGTCTAAACGTTATGGTTGTAAAGAGACGGCCGTACGGCAGAACTAAAAAGCACCTTAAAAGGATATCATTTCGTTTACCCTAACTCGTGGCTGTTTGTAACGGTCATGCTTATGGCTTTTAATGAAAATTTTGAATTTTGGTCACATTTACAGTCTGATTACGAAGAGAGACACTCACTTGCGATTTTGGATGATACAGATGTTGGGTTTTTAACATATACGTCATTTAATTTGTAGACCACATCTTGAGAAAATACTCCGTTTAAAAGTTAGATATTGTAGCAAAAGCCAAAAACCACCAGTTTCGGAGGAAAATAACAGGCCCTCAACCTTTTCTTCTCTCGGCTTCTATTCTTCCGAGTTCCCATGTAAGCTGGTCCACGTCAACATAGCCCTATACTCAACCATTTAATTTTGAATTTTGGTTATTTACGGTACAGATTACGGAGAGAGAGATACTCACTTGCGATTTTAGATGGTACAGATGTTGGGCTTTTAACGTGTACATCATTTAACTTGTAAACTCCATCTTAAGAAAATACTTCGTTTGAAAGTTATGTACTATAGTAAAAGCCAAATATCGTCAGTTTCGGAGGAAAAGAATAGGCGCTCAGCCTTTTCTTCTCTCGGCTTCTATTCTTCCGAGTTCCCATGTAAGCTGGTCCACATCAACATAGCCCTAAAAAGAGAGGAAGAGAGAGAGAAGAATCCAATAGGAGTAAACAAAGACAGGTCAGATGATGATCTGGATTACGATCGGACGGCTATGTGCCATCCATCCACACGTGGGATGCATACCCATCACTCCTCTCTTTCTTGTCCCTACCGGCGGCGCCACTGCTCCAGCAAGCTGTACATGCGCCATGTTGTCACCCTGGCTTTGGAGTGCTGCTGTACTTGCACCGTCGTGAGTTCCCGAGAAGACGGCGGCACTAGAGAACTATTGTTTGAAAGTAATGATGTATTAAAACTAACTAGACACAATTGTGGGCTAAGGGCAGATAAGAAGCCGAACGGTTTTTGATTTTTGCTAGAGTATTTACTTAAAACGGTATCTACAAGTTAAACGTAGCATATATTAAAAGTCTAATATCTGTACCAGTCAAAATCGTAAGCGAGTATCGGTCTTTTCATAATTTGTACCGTAAACAGCTAAAATTAAAAAATTTCAGTCAAAAATTATAAGCCGCAGCAAAAAGAGTATAGAGCAATTTGAGGTCCGAACAAGAGCCGGAGGAGCCGGACCGGACCGGTCTGGTTTTTAAAGCCGCGATGACGAGCGAGCGTGCGTGCGTGCGTGCGTGGACCTCTCTCCCCCTCGGTCTCGCTCGCATCGTACGCCGTCGTCCGTCAAAGGGGGCGAACGAACCCTTCGTCGCCGAGCACGCCTGCCTGCGGGCCTCCTCCCGCCGCCCCGAATTCTTCTCCCGTCGCCCTCCTCCTCCCCTCTGCTGGAATGGCGTCGAGCGGAGGAGATCCGTCCGGATTCGTCGGTAAGCCCTAGCTTAGCCCTCCAATTTATCCCCGTCTTCTCCCTCGCTGCGAGCAAAATTCTTCCTTCCTTCTTCCTGGGATGCACGCTCCAGCCCGCCCAGTTCGCTCGATCCGGCCCTTCTCAAACTTTCTCTTAAGGTTGTATGAATGATGCAGTCGGTTTAGCAGTATGCTTCATTTGTTTGCTTTTGAGATTCGATATGCGCTATAGGAATGTAACTTTCTGCAGTTTCTCTTGTGAACTTATCTATGGATGCGCCTTTTATGCAGATTGCATGATTCCGCCGCAATCGGAAATTGTAGTTGATAATAACCCCTCCAAGGGTGTAAATACCAAAGAGCAGGTAATGCGCTGTATAGCTTATTTTCTCCCCGTATGTGCAAACATTGAAATATTACTGACGGTTGATTTCTATTGCATCAGATTCTTTCTAGTACAGATGAGAATGCAGCTGCTATCAATGCACGTGGCTCTACCTCCTTAAAATCACCAAAAGGTGCACAAGAGAAGGCTAATTTTTTGGGAAAAGGTGGGGAACAGCCTTTTGTCTACCAGCCCAATGTGTTTGCACCGCAGCCACAAACACTCTATTCTGGAGGTTAGAATACATTTATTTTTTTTGTGTATTAATGTTTAACACATACTCTGAGGATCGTTGCACAATGCACAGGGGAAAAAATATATATATATCCAAGTTACTAATGATCAAGTTTGCATTGTTACCCTCTAAATTTGGTTTTTTCACTAGTTATATGATTGATAGATTGATTCTAGTTTTACTAGTCTTCTTTGTTCACCCCTGTTATAAATTCTTGTTGAGGTGTATATCTTGGCCTTCTTATGAGGGTAGAGAGCAAATTATTCATTTTCCAGACCTGGTTCTTCAACAAGGCAGCATCTTCTCCCTTTCATGTAATGCTATTTTTAACTATGTTCTTTTTCTTTCTTCTGTAGGATACATGAACCCTTCGGGGCAATGGGAAGAATATCCCCATTATGTGAATATGGAAGGACTCCATTCCGCATCACCTGTAAGTAGCTGGACTACTGAACTTGTTTCATTTTTCTTGATTAATTTTGCCATTAAGTTTTCTAAGTGTTTTGCTGAAGACATTCTACAACGACCAGTCATTGATGCTATCTCCTGGATATGCGAACAACCCCCAAATGATGTATGGAACTTATTCTCCTGTTTCAACCGGTGGAGATGGCCAGCCCTACTTCCCTCTGCACTTTCCCTTCTCAAATCCTTACTACCAGCCGCCGGCTTCTCCTAGTATGGGATACTCAAATTCTGCTACTGGAATATCTCAAGGAGACCCTGTGCTACAGCAAGAATACTTCCTTCCTGATGGCCTTCTCTATTCACCCACACCAGGGTATCATCAACCATTCGGGTCTTTCAACAGAGGTAACTGTTCCCCCTTTCAATCTCGTGTTATTGCAGGCAGACATTTGATGATTGCAAGCAATGTGCATTTGATAGATTGGTCAGAGCCATGCCAAAATAACTGTGAATTTCTTTTTCAGCACCAACGCAACCAAACAATGCTCCAGGATTGTTTGGGCATGGGAATGTACCACTGGCTTCTGGAATGGTATGCTGTTGGATTTTCTCATGCATCGGTTTATTGTATTTATTAGGATTACACGTGTGGTTCAATAAAAAGGGAGTAGTAAATAGTTATTATTGGAATTCAAATTTGGTCGTTTGTTTTGTTTACTGTGCCCTATAATTGCCCTGTATTGATAATATGTGTGTTATTGCAGCATCATGGATCTATGTATGGTTCCGGATCCTATAAGGCACGCCAGCAAGGTAGTAAATTTGGAGGTACTACTCCAAGTTGGAGTTCTGGTGGTCACCAATTTGGTACTTTTGACTTGAGCTCCAATCAACAAAAGGGGAGCATGCAATTCGGTATTCAGAATGGTGCTCTGGAGTTTCTGAATGAACAAAACCGTGGACCACGTGCTACAAAACCAAAGAAGCAAGACACAGAGAACTCTTCAGTAGATGACAAAAGTGAGAAAACTGTTCCGCTGGTTGATAATGAACTGTACAACCGTCCTGATTTTGTCACCGAGTACAAGGATGCGAATTTTTTTGTAATAAAGTCCTACACGGAGGACCATGTACATAGGAGCATTAAGTACAATGTTTGGGCCAGCACAGCTAGTGGGAATAGAAAGCTGGATTCTACTTATCGTGTGGCCAAAGGGAAAGAAGACCATTGCCCTATTTTCTTGTTTTTCTCGGTAAGACCAGCCCCTCTCTTTTGGTAGTTTATTTCCCAGTTATGGAAAAAACAAGAGTGGTAGAAAAATAATGTGTGCTGGATCTGTTATAAGCATGTTCTTCAATTTAGGTTTTGTCTTTGCAGAGATTTAAAGTTGATTCGTAACTACATTTTTTATAGGTTAATGGCAGTGGTCAGTTCTGTGGTGTGGCTGAGATGATTGGACCAGTTGACTTTGACAAAAGTGTTGATTACTGGCAGCAAGACAAGTGGAGTGGCCAGTTTCCTGTGAAGTGGCATATTATTAAGGATGTTCCAAACAACCTACTGCGGCACATCATTCTTGAGAACAATGACAACAAACCTGTAACAAATAGCAGGGACACCCAGGAGGTAAAACTTGTTTTTGGCAGCTTTTGTGGGTCTATATCTTTACTCATTTTGTGGTTAGGGATCTTTTCAGTTGAATGGTAAACGTCTAGTGTATACAGCTTTTCTGAAAAAAAAAATCTGTTAACCCAAGGAACAAAACATGCAGGTGAAGCTGGAGCATGGTCTCCAGATGTTAACCATCTTCAAGAACCACGAGGCGGAGACAACCATCCTGGAGGACTTCGACTTCTATGAGCAACGGGAGAAAGCCTTGCAGGAGAATAGACGTCAGCAGCAGCCTGGCAGCACAGAGCCCCAGAAGCCAGCAGATACTAAGGCCCTAGGAGATCTTATGGCCCATATCTCAGACACATTTGCTAAGGCCGTCCAGCTGAAAGAAACCGAGAACAGTGGAAACAAACTGAGAGCCGAGGGTGCCACCCCAGCTGACAATGCATCCACTGCTACCACCAAGGTCGAAGAAGGCAAGGCAAACATGAACGTGAGCCCTGTGGAGGAAAGCAGTTGATTTATCTGTCTACTATCATTTACTAATTTGGAGCGGCAGTTGGATCATATGATGCTCTTATGGAGGTGATAAAGGAAAAGGGCAAGTTGATAGTGTCAAATGTGGGCTGCTGCTTCAGTTGTACAACATCATAGGCTTTGTTTCACCTCCATCTAGGTTATAATTTCAATATCATAGTTTCAATATTCCTGTTCGTTCTCCTCTTTACCATTTCTTTCCTCCTATATTTTCCTTCTGCTTTACTTCATGTTGTGTCAAGAATGCTGTTCAGTTTTAGTGGTTTAGCCATAAGAAACTGCAGATTTATGCTGCAGGAGCCCTCCAATACTCTGCGCTTGGATGGTAGTTTCATCTCTCTAGCCCCATCTTCTGTCTTGTGTATTTTCAGCTTGTTATTCTCGCATCCTACAAATCTGTAGTGAAGTTCCTTTGTTGGTCTGGATGCTTCATGGTTCAATTTAATTGTGCCAACAGAAAAAAATCCTGCGTTACATCGGTGGTTAATAGCAGTCAATGCTACATGGTTCAACTATTGCCCGTCAATTTTTTGTTCTCTATAATTTTTAAGGGTTTTCTGACTGCAATCAGAATTCAGAAATCAACGCTCCGAATCGAGCTGGGCAATAACTTCATTTTTTTTTGACAAGATGATTATTGTCCCTTTCTCAGTCTGAGTTTGACGAGACCTAAATGCTACCTTTCTCAATCTGAATCATCCAAACTCTGATTGCAATTCTGGCGACGTTCATTTATGCAAACCTACAAATGCAGTGAGCAAACCTGAATGCAATTCGCAAGTCAGTAGTCAGTAGACATTACTGACGTACTGAATATATCATACAGGTAACTGGACAGACCATGAACTTACAGAAATTCCACCACCTTACAGAAATTCCACCACAAAGACAAGGTTACATATTGTCACTGAAATCTTGCCATCATTCAGAACTGAGACAGGAACAAATCCATGCCAGGTAATTATACATACTATATACTATGAACGAAGCATCAAAGCTTGCGCATGTTCCAGCAGGATGATTATAACGCATGAACAGAGCAGCAGGAACATGTGGTTGTTACAAGAAATGGAAACCTGCATGATGTTTTTGACAAAGGTTAAGGATAAAGCTATTTCTAATACAATGGCGGTCTGACGACGACGAAAACTAGGTATGGTCTAAGATACACGTACACTCGCGTGGGCTTTCTGCTTCTGCAGCGAAAGTCTATCAATATGATAATAGACCAGTCGGTCCCATTTTAGTGGTAATAATATATGATTTTTTACTCATATGGCTTTCTAGTTTACACGGTAGAAAATTTTAATTTACACTAGTATAGTCTACTTGTATCATAATATTATCTGACCCTTTACATTTTGCCCAATAAGCACTAATAGACCTGTGTGCACACATGAAGCATGCTGGCTACTTACTATTGTTACACTGCCCCAAGAAATGTTAAACCAGGTTAATTAGATGGGCCCTGAAAGCTTGTTTAGAAAATATGGGACTGAACTAGGATGCCACATTGGACCTAAACTTCCAGTTGTAACCGTGATCTGTATCTTTCCACATAAGATCTAATGAATGTACAGCAACTTTCGAGGAATCTCGTAAAATTGCCAAAAACATATAACAAACTAATGAATCGATTATGAAGGTAGAATTTTGTTCTATCCCTGGATATTCACACCACCTATAATTACACTGGACTATTTCTTGTATCCGACTTGAAGACATATAAAACTTGCCAACTCTTTCAAGAAATTAAGTTGTCACTTTTCCAGCTGCCGAATTTTGCAGGGTAGCGTTGCCTGCAGATGGAGCAATATTTGATGGCTTTATACTAGAATGTTGGACGTCAGGGTGAAGTGCTGATTTCTGATACTCTCCAAGAGCCCATATAGGAAATATGTTGCGATAAGCCATATAACACAAGGGGCCATTTTTCAAGAAACTTCCAATCATTTCCTGCCGCATAATAAACAAATTGTTAGTAAATGAGAACAGTGAATCTTTGGGTGTAGGTAATTTACATGACTGCTAGCAATTGGACAATTCCTAGAATAATGAAAAGAGAAATAATGGGACTGCAGTGCAAATTCCATACTGGCGATTTCAAGTTATGTTGTGTATACTTTCTAATAAATGGAAAATCACTAGGAAATAACTCAGAGCCATTGTCCAAAACCAGTTATAGAGTCTTGGTTATTCCGCCTCTTTCACCCAAGTCTCTTTAATGGTGCATCTTGATTTTTTTTAATTATGCTTAACTTCATTATAGCATGAAAAGTCTAGACTTCAAATCAATTTGTATAATACAAAATGCATTGTAGCAGTTACCTCCTGTGGAAAGTCACCGTTGCCGAGCTGCATGCTCATGATAAGTCTTGCTGCTTTGTGCAAAGGAGCGGGATCTCTTTCCATCTGAACTTAGAAGAAAAGCTGGAATTTACATCAATACTCCAAAACAAAAAAGAATTAAAACCTGAATCTTTAAGTTACACTACAGATTGGTTGAATTATGCTGGGGCCAAAGATGCATTGGCCCTACTGCCCATTAACACTGTAGTAGTTCTTTGGAATTTGACCATGTGAAATACATTTGGAGAGAAGTAAACACCTGTCCAGCTTTGATAAGTGCCAACATTGCCCATGCAGTGTTCACTATATGTGATTTCTCCCCATCTAGGTTTGTGTATGCCTGTTTAGGATTTGAAATGACATTCGATCAGTCTTACAAATTGAAGATGCAGCAAGGCAAGACAATATCTATGAAACATATATTCAGCATAAATATTTTTATGTTGTAATTTTTCTGAAAGCAAAAGATGCATGAGCCATAAGGCCTGTGACTAGCAAATGTTCAGCTTTTGCATTTTCCTCAATTGAAGGTATATATGAAGTTACTAAAAAGATATATCGCAGCTAAATATCATTTTCTTGCATTGCAACTGCATGCCTTTCTAACATAGCACGATGTATTTCACGTATTGCATCTGTTGTTTGTTCTTGATTATCCTGGTTTCTAAATTTAATGTTGATACTTGTTCCTAATGAAGTTCATATTTGTTGCCAGTTCTTAGAAAATGCAAAATCTGTTTGTCACTAACTTGTTTCAAGGTATATTGAAACAAGATCAAAGAATATTTTCATTGTATGGATGCATGGTTTGCTCAAAGATGTGGACAATTGCTGTTCATCAACATAATAAAGCATTCCAGAATATTTACCTTGGTTCTAGATGAAAGATGACTCTCACCCCATCCACCATTCCTTAGCTGCTTTGATAACAGAAACTTACAGGCCTTCCGAATGCAGGTGCTGTTATCATAACACTGTCCAACTGCTGATAGACCCTCTATAGCAAACCATGTGCCATATGTGAAGCAAATACCCCATGATCCAAACCTTCAAAACAATTTATTTAATCGATGATTATCAATTTCTCAACTAGCTTTCTAGATCACATGCAGTTGTAGCAATTTATTAAAAATCCAGTACGTGCCATTGGTTTTATTTAATGATAATTTAGTCTAGTTTCATTAAAAGGCTGCATATTTTGATACTGTGGCTAGCAACTGATTCTTCTTAATACATTCTGCTAGGATAGGATAACGTAATATCCTTCTCATTGTTTTCTCACCTCTGCATTTTGAAGTCTGTAAAATATGACGTGTTGACAAATTAGTTGTTAGCTCACCAAAGATCTTGTCCATACTGTTTTTGGGCATTATATGGATCAATAGTTTTACTGCGCTGTCCTAGGCGTACTATTTCTTAGATTTAGGCCTTATATTGCCAAAACTGCAAGGGCAACCCGAACAGTAGCAATGTGCCAACACCACACATACTTCCTAGTTAATAACACTGTATATTTGTTGATAGATTAAATTAGCACTTATACTTTCTCTAGACATGTTTTTGTGTTACTGACCATGAGCCATCGTCATTCTGTAACTTCTCAATGAACTCTGTCGCTCTCCTAATGCATTGTTCTATTTCATCTTTCCGATGCCCATGGTACTTCTCTCGAAATAATGCCAGTGCTTGGATGACTGATGAGGTACACTCAACGTACCTGCAGTATGTATGGATGCTATTATTAAGTCACAGGAGAGTTATTGCTAAGGAAGGTCGTAAAATTCTTACTGATGCTCCACCATGATGTCTGCATATATCTCTGTCATGTTGAAAATCTGCAAAAAAATAAAATGTTTTAAAGCCCCATTACTCGGTGATCTAAATGTGTATAAGTAGTTACTGTTATGCTCTGTGATAGCCTGTGCCAGGTAATTTGCCTCAATAACATTCTCTTTTACATTTGGCCAGAGAATGTTTTGGCCGTTATTTACCACTATAATGATTCATACTGGAAGTCTTGGTTGTTTAGTAGCTTTAGCTTTATATCACCATCGTGTTTGTATCCCCCTTTCTTTCATCTTGAACTTTTTGTTACATCTTTATTCTTATTCATGTAGCATAACTGTGAATCCATAAGTTAAAATTTCTTTATCTGGAAGCCAACAAGTAAACGTATATGCCTCTCCTTCGGTGTGACAAGCCTATATTGCCAAGTAGTGTTTTTCGGCTTTCTGCAGCCTTGTTTTTCTTTTCCCCCTTCTTTTCCTTTCTTCTAACTTTCCCTCCTGTAACATGTACATTTTTTACTAAAGCAATAGAATTGGAAATTTTTTTCTCGAACACGCAGGAGAGCTGCGTATCATTGTATTAAGAAGGGGAAACAGCCCTTTGCCTTTTTGTCAAAAATATATTGCTAAGTATGCCTTGTAATTGTGAATGTCAACTCCAAATCTATTATGGTTCACTTACTATATTCCCCGTGTCAGAGACTCTGATCAGACATAATTGTTTTCAGATATACTGTGACCATAATAGCATGCAGTGCAGATGTTAAATCAAATTGACTAAATCAAATAATAAAAAGTATATATATAATATCACTACAGTGCATAGATTTAGTTAACAAGTTAATTGGGATTTTACCTCCATCCATGGATATGTACGAGCTAGCTCCCAAGTTCCGTAGCCACCATTTGGATTCTGCATGCATTTCAGTATCAAATCATTGCTACTCTCTTCTATGCTTGACATTGATTGTAATATAACTGTAATAACTGTTAGATGAACCAAAATTCTATTAATCAACTCAACATCTATACTTGCAGCTATTACAACTGATGTTTGTTCATTTATCGTTTTGATATGTCCTAAAAGCAAGCTTTGGCTCTCGGTTTCAATATGGTACATTGTTCAGAAGCTACAACTTTGCAATTTGCAAAGATCGCTCATTCACGTGACTCTAGTGCTAAATTGTTGATTAGAATCATAGATAACTATTATGATTCGTTACTGAACTCTAATGTGGCAATATTTGCGATTATATTGCTTTAATGAACATGTCCCTGTCCTAATGCATAGACCAAGGTATGGATCTGAAGTAAATTTTGTCGTTCCATACCTGTAAAGATAATAATATGTTCACTGAATCAAAGAGGCGGCAGGTTTCGATCTGATCACCCAGAATGTCTGATGAAAATTTTGACAGCAGTAACAAAGCCTGAAACAAAAGAAATGCATTACTTTGTAGCAGTAGGTCTATTTTGTATTTTCCATGCATGGTTTGGGTCTGGTAATGGTATTATGAAAAATAAGAACATCAATGGCAGACGATGGTATTTTTTAGGGGTGAAAATTGTGGTACATTTTTTTTTTCTTGTTTTCATTTTGTGTTTAGTTTCTAGCATATCAATTAGAGCGAATTAAACCTAGATAAATGAGTATAAATGGAAAAATAGCTCTAATTTCCTGTTCATTTTTTTTGCATACTTAATTTTGATATCACACCTTAAGAGCTTCTGCTGTGCAATCTGAAACCTGCCAACCCTGATCTGCAACCTGGAAGGCCCATCCGCCTTTTGATATGTGACGGTACTTTCTGCTGAACTCGCCAGAAGGATTGTCCATAATCTTAAAATATAAGTTAGTAGAGTTAATCAATAAGTCAAGAGAAATATAACTAATGAAACTTCAATTCTGGAAAATAATACCTGGGAAGCTTTTAGGAAATCATGTGCTTTCTTGAGGGTACTTCCAAATTCCGTTGCAATGTTACATGCTAATATTGCTTGGACGGCGAAAGCAACATCCCATAATTGACCTGCACAGACCTTTGATCAAGAATGACAAGTAATATCACTTCTGAGCACACATTGCAATTTGACAGAGATGCATAAATGCAAGGATCTTATGTTCTGTCTTAGAAAAACTGGGGTTCTAAAGCATGTAAAATTTACCCGCACTTTCATGCCATCTTCACCAACCCATAGGAAATCAGCAACTCTAGCCAAATGACACTTGAATGCATCTGAATTGGGATTTTCAATCCAACAGCACAACATGGATAATGCCTGTAATGTTTATTCTTTGTAAGGAAATAATGATCATTTACAGTTCACATGCTAGAATTTGAAATGTCCATTCATGCAAAAATATTTCCAAGATTGTTCTTGTAACATTCATTTTTAGTTTTAACCATGTATTTTCATACACAAAGTGAACAAAGCGCCTTTGATAAAATGAATCTGGTGGGCGCAGCCTCTATTACTTTCCATTTGTAAGAAAGCCTAAAAGTTAGTTTTTAAGCAATTCTCAGAATGCATTTCTGAATATGAGCATTCAGCTTAATCTATATAATGATCTGAGTAAATGATTTTGCATCTTCGTAAAATTGATGCCTTTTAAATATCAAAGACTCTTCCTTTTGGTTTTGCTTTTTTCTTACGAGAAAATTGAGAATATGCCACACCTTTTGTTGCCACTTGATAATATGCTACAAAGTTCCCAAAAATTGATTATTTGCCCCATCTTTCACTGACACTTGATCATTTGCCCTTTTGGACAATTTTGCCCTTATCTTCCTCCCCTACTCCCTCTTCTTTCTTTCTTTCTTTCTTCCTGCTCCAGCCATGGCTGACTCAGCGAACCTGGCATATTCTCAATTCCCTCCGCCGCCCAAGCAACCTCGCCTCTCTCTTCCCCAAATCAACCCCAACCATTCCACAAGATTCCAGAACCTTCTCCTCCAATCCTCCACCGTCGCCGCCAGCCGATGCCTCGCCGCTGCGTGGGATTCCACCAGAGGTAGCGCCCAGGATTCGGAAAACCGCTACAGATAAATCCGGCCAGGGCGTCTGGGATCTGCACTACCGGTAACCGAAAAAACAGGAAAAAACGGTCAAATTTTAAGTTTCAAAATTTGAATTCGAAATCGATAACCGGAAAAACTGGCCGGTTACTACCCAAAAACTACTTAAAACCAGAAAAATCATTAAAACTAGTTTATCAAATTTGAAATTAGAAATTCATAATACATTTATAGAAAAATGTATAAAGTCAAGCACGGGTGTATACATCTTCCTAATACATTCCATTATAGTTAAACAATGTAAATATCATTAGGAAAAATAATTTTTACATTCAAAATTTTAAATTTGAATTAAATAAAAAACCGCTGGTCTAATACATTCATGGCAAAAAACATGAAGTCAAGCACGGGAGGTACATGTATCTTTCTAATACATTCCATTAGTATTAAACAATGTAAATATCATTAGGGAAATTAACTGTTACATTCAAAAATTTAAATTTGAATTAAATAAAAAACCGCCAGACTAATACATTCATGATAAAGCATGAAGTCAAGTATAGGAGGTGCTTGCATCTTCCTAATACATTACATTAGTGTTAAATAATGTAAATATCATTAGAAAAACTAATTTTTACATTCAAAATTTTAAATTTGAATTAATAAAAACCGCTGGTTTTTCATTTCCCGATTGCCACCGGAAATCCAGTTACCAACCGGAAACCGCCGCGCCAAAACCCTAGTGGGCCCCAGTCCCCGCCGGCGCCCCCATGGCCAACCCCCACCCAGGTCTCGGCCTCAAGCTGCCGACCCCTCTGCCGCCCCACCGCGCGCCGCAGCTGGCCAAGCAGCCACCTCCTCCCGCTCTCGCTTGTAGCCGTCGCCCGCGGTGCCGTGGAATCCATTCAGCGGCGGTGGTATGGATGGATTGAGGCAGGGTGCAAATGGCGGAGGGGGAGAGGATGAAGAAAGGAGGGAGAGATGGAGAAGTAAGAGATGAGGCAAATAATCAATTTTCGAAAACTTTATGACATATTATCAAGTGGCAATAAAAGGTGTGGCATATTCTCAATTCCCTCTTTTATAGTACATGGGGATGCCTATAAAGAAAGTACAGCTGATGCAAGGTTTGCTGCGTCATCATCAGCTTTTGGACATTTAATGTAGCTTGGGATTTCAGTTTCTCAATTTGTTAAAAAGAAACTGCAAATAAGCAACTATTACTATTCAACAAAAGCTTCTTTCTGCCTTTTCTTTTGAGATGTCTGGGGTTTGTTGCTGTGGGTTTCTTGTTTCTGAAAAGACATAAAAGTCTTACCTTCTGTGCAGCACCTATGCAGATATACTGAGAATTCTCATCTTCATATTTCAAGAACTCAGCAATTTGTTGTAGAGCTTTTTTTCTCATGTAGGAAATTGGCCAACGTGTAAGAAAAGGTTCACCAAAACTATAAAGGCAATCAGATAGGCACTCTTGTAGCCAGGTATGTGGATTATAAGCATCTTCCTGCAATTGAATTCAAATCCTTTGTCACCAATTCTTAAAAATTGAAAATATGAAAGAGAAATATACTGATAGTTGATTCTAGCTACAAGGACTTGGTGTCTTCTGATATTTTTTTTTGTTTACATTAGGAAATAGGAAATAACAGGGCATCTAAATATCAAAATCATGTAAGTATTGCAAGCACATCTTAGCAACTAGATAGTGTGATGTTACCAATATGTCCGACTGATCTATACCTCTACACACCAAATTGATATATTAGTCATTTATCTCTAAATTTCTATTGCAATTCATCAGAAATCATATAGAACACTTGCAGAAAATATGTTAGACACTTAGCAGACTGACCTTTGCGCATAATTTACGTGCTTGCTTCCAGTTAATCTTTTTATAGGGATGAGTATGCAGTTCTTCCCTTAATGATATAACCAATTTTGTTATAGGGCCGACAAACTTCTTGCCATATAAATAGGACATGGGAATGAAAGCCATTCTGAAGTGACTCCACAAACGTCCTGCAATTGAAAGGGAAATACACCATTGATGATATCTATTTTGTCCTACTTTACATAACTATGCTACAGCTGCAATAACATTATCATAAAGTGATGAGGTAATACAAAATTATCATCTTTTAGTTAACGGATGTAATAGATAATGCTTCTAAGTTCTAACACTAAATAATGTAGTTTACTTTAGTGTTGTTGTCAATGATGGTTGATGGTGATTATCTGTGATTTTCCTGTCAACATGTCTATTTTTAGGGTCTTTTAAGATTTTATTTTTGATCCAAAAATTGCTGAAAAACAACTTGATCTCAGAAAATACAAAAGTTTTGACTAACACGATTCGTACACAATTGTCTTGATACTCAATGCTCAACAACCAAGTAATTGTACTAACATGCTTAACCATACCAGGGAAGAAAATCTACCTGGTTGAATAGGAACCAAGGATGGAAGAAGGAAAAATTCTGGGGGGATAGGATTTACACCTGACCATTCAAAAACTCCAACTACCTGCAATATTACGTATACAGTTTAGAATTGAGGGGTGGGCGGGGGCACATTGGTTTGGCATAAACTGTTGTTGGTAGATTTATTTATGAGTAAATTACATCGCTGGTTTGTTAAGTTGTAACGTTGGTTCGCTTAGGTTCCCAAACTTTAAAACTATAGTTTTGCACATTTAAACTTATTTAAGTAGGTCATCATAGGTCCCAAGGACGGTTCGCTGGGCTTATCGCTGATGTGGACTGCCATCCCGGTATGTACCTTACGTGTGTTTCACGTGATGGGCCTACTAGGCGCTAAAATTTGTAATAAACCCCTTCTTATTAAGAACAAGTTGCAGAGAAGTGGCAATGACAGCATGTGTTTCCCCCTACAGCAACTGTTTGTGGATGAGCTTGATGCGAGACCATGGATGACACAGGCAGGCGACAGATCGATCGCATTGTGGCACTTTCCCTTTCGGCGACTAGTCGTGGATGAACTCGACACTGCGGCCATGGACAACGCGAGCGAGAGATGGATTCACATAATAGTGAGGGAAGGAAGGAGTTGAGGAATTTGGGAATTAGGGATCGCAGGGATAGTTGGGGAATTTTTTATATAAACTATGATAGACATCACAATTCAATGTCCTACGAGGACCTAAGTAAAAAATCCATCCGTGAAGTGGCAGACACACATATGCCAAGATGGCAGCGGTCAACCATCCATGTTAGTGGTCAAGCACAACGAATCATCCTTGGGATCTGTGATGACCCACTTAAACAAGTTTGAGGACGTGAAACTGCAGTTTCAAAGTTTGGGGACCTAAGCGAACCAACATGACAGGTTAAGGGACCCGCGATGTAATTTACACTTTATTTATTTTAGTTGAATTCTGCATGACTGAAAGAATTCACTGTCATACTTGTTAGAATTATTTTGATGCTTCTGAAAACCTTTGCTTCCAATTTGACACTGTTTTAAATGGCTAGTTGGCTGCACTATAGATCATTTGATATCCGAAGGCCGTTCAAGGATTAGGAAGCCAAACATCTTAATTTAGGTGAGACAGATTAAGTAGTGAAATGTTTGCTGAATCAAGCTAACTTGTGAATTACTTGCTGAAAAAACATCTGGGGTACCAGGAGGATAAAACTGAGAGGATTGTTACCGAGAGCCACACTTTTCCCAAGATTGGTATCATTGTTGCACCACCATGGTCATGTATCCATTTTCTTGCTTTTGGCATGGACATATCTGGTCCATCATCAACACTCTCACCAAGTAGCCTTAGAGCAGTATAGTTGAGAGCCGAGCTGAGCATGCAGCTTTCACCTTCCGCATGTAGCCCCCATCCTCCATCTACATTCTGGTACAAAAACTTGGTTAATTCAAGTTCACATCTTTATCAAAAATAATATTTTCTCTAAAACTACTAAGTCATGTTCAACATGTTTTTACTTCCATAGAAACAATTTTAGTCAATAAATTATAGAAAATAGAATGAGTTGTACTGCTTTCTAATTATCCATAATTTTCTGGAAATTGTGCAGCCTTACCTGACGGTTGTACAAATAACGACAGATCTCCTTGCGATGTTCTGATGATAGTGTAACAACTAATGATTCTGTGACATATAGAACTATTATCTGCAGTAGGAAGCAATAAACATAAGCATGTCCTGTCGAAGTGAATAGATGGCAAGAATATAGTAGGCATGTCATTAAACGGTGTTTACAACTTGATGATGACAATTCCAAGAAACATCAAGTTGACGGCATATCATACCATGGTTGCTGTGGTGAACAATGGCCCAGGAAAATCGCCTGGCCAGTGCCCATCATGTGCTTGTATGGCTGAGAAGTAACTCAGTGCCTTTTTCAGTATATCAGATACTGTAGCTGTGTCGGTATCGAAAGGAGTTTCATCTTTTTCTTTCTGTAGATCAATACTGAAGTTGTTCTCCTTTGCTAACTGCAGAATAAAAATACAGATGGTCTTTAAAGACAATACGTTGTTGTGCTGTTTTCTATACTATTTACTTTAGTAGTACTAGCTTCATCTTTGATTATTCATTTCATGCTTGCGTACACCACATTTATAGCTTATAAATCGGGTTTTCAAAAGATTACACCAGGGTTTCTTGTGAAATTTAATAAATTCAGTTGGGATCTGATATTAGGTGCTTATCAAACTCTGTGCAATGATTTAATTTACTTTTGTATCATACCTGCATGCGAGCCAAAATATCAGAGCTGTGTCTTGTTCTGAACCTATTCTTGTGGAATTCTACCCGTGCAGCGTCAACTGCCTTCCGCTCTTCATCTGATCCAAAATTTTGGTCGAACTCCCATGTTTCTCTTCCAATGTGATTGTTGCCACTCTTGAGCCATGGTCCGCGCTCGGAAATCTTGAGCTTCCACATATTTTAGAGCACAGAAGAAATTCTTGTGCTACTCGTAAGTCTTACCTGTTGGCAGAACAAAATAGGTTTTTAGACGAACTGTCTTGTTAGAATAACGTTATATCCTCTCAGAATTTTTCAATAGGATATCTTAGATCGACAGATTGAGGTTCTCATTTACTGCTGTACCCTTTGAGGTTTTGCCTGCTTGTTTGTGCAGCAAGGCTACTCAGTTTCACAGGTATGTTTGCTTGCAGTGGACTGACACTAGTTTGGCATAGTTAGCTATTTTCTTGCAATAGTAACACTACTCCATTCGATACTTGGTAGGCACTTCTACTTTCTGATCATTCGAATATTCTAGAAAAATTACCAGGTCTTTTTACTAAATATATAGACTTCTTGTCTCCTTCACATCTTTGAAATGTTCTCTGACATATAACTTCGCCTTGATATACCTATGCCTTTCTGAACACACTACACTTTATGCAATTCTTGTCTACACAAATCCACAATACTGGAAAGTGACTACAGATTACAATGGACATCTTCATCCAGCAATGCCCAGCATTTTTTTTCCTCATGCGCATCTAAACGCAGCTTCTCAAAACTAGGAAGGCATCTTGTTTTAAAATGAATGCTAAAATAAATTAAAAAAAAGGCACACTTACAAAAGCTTTGCCTTGCTCTAGTTTTCAGGTCTCATCATCGATCAATCACGGAAGGTGGTTATCGCCAGAAGACAAAGCTCATCATCCACTGCATGAACTGCGGCTTTGTGAGCAGTGGTTCAGAACCAGATGACGTGAAAGAAGAGAACGTCGTGCTATCATCGGTGGAAATGCCTTTTATGTATTCATTCCCTGGGGGATCACATGGAACAGATGAGTGCTTGCTGGGTTGCGCACGGAGCCTCTGCGCAACCGCAAGCCGTGCTGTGCTGTGCTGGTGGAGCTTGCTTGGCAGCTGAGAATGGTGGCCACATTGCATACCGCATGAGTGTGATGCAGAATGGGTGTGTTGTGCTGTGCACAGCTCTCGAGTCTGGAGAGGAGAGATCGGTTAAGATTCGTAGGTCATACATGACGGTGTACGCAAGAACTCTCACTCTTCCGTCCATATTTGCCATTGTCTCATGATCATAGGATTCGCATGAGTTGCAGGGTTATTTTTCAGTCCAATAATTGTAAAAACTGAAGCAACAAACCATGGAGTATGAATTTGATAGCCAAATATACATTCAATCCACTTTTGATTGGCTTATTTTGTAATCATTTTTGGAGTGCAGAAGTTTGATTGGCTTGTTCTGTCGACGCTTCAAGTTAATCCACATACATTGGGTTTTCATTTTGGATTCACAAAATGAAATTGCACAGATCGTGACATTTTGTTGATGAGATGAACAACCCATGGAGCCTGTAGCATCCTCAATGGTACTGTTATACGGTATCCCAACTCTCGTGATTGGGACTTGCAACTGGCACAATATGCAATATGCCCAATAGTATAGAGGAATGTACCAATATACCCTCACATTTTGTAATTATTAAGGGGTTGGATGATAATTTTCCATCCTACCTCATTCACGTATATAAACCCCCAAGAGGGGTATGAGAAAATGAGATCTACTTATTCCATACATGAGCACTCTCTCCTGTCGTTGGCTCTCTCTAGCTAGTCTCTCTTCATATGCTATTTGGTTATTAGACACAACAGTTGGCGCCGTCCGTGGAGAACGCGTAAGAAACTATGCAAGAGAAGACGCTAGAAAGCGATGGCAACCAAGCGAAAGAGAGGTACAGCGGCAGTGACCATCAAGTCCAGTACGTGACGGCCAGTGGTACCCTATGGCAACGATCACAACGCCATATGTATGTATGTATGTATGTGTGTATATACATGTGTGTGCGCGTGCGCTCGCGCGCGCCTGCCCTATGCGCTATTACCAGGCAGAGTACGAATGTCATTCCATCCAGAATGAGTGACGAAGTAACAAATCTTTACTTCCGACGTGTATATATGCCCACAAGAGTTCAGCTCAGACCACAGACACATAACATTAACATCATCTTTACTATTATAAAAGAAGGAGTTGATGGTTGGTGCGGCCTCTTCCACCCTTCCCACCTCTCTTGACAAAAAAGATACTTTGTCTGACGTGTGGACCACCCACCCCTCCCACGCCTGCGGCGCCCTACATCCCCACCCCACGAACCCGCGTTCCTCCCCTAATTTCTCCCTCGCCTCCTCCCTTCCCTCCTCCACCTGTATGTTCTAAAAAATTTTATCACCCGTTATCAGAACATATAGTATGATCAAATTTTAAAATCTGTAGTAACGCACGGGCATTCAGCTAGTTACCACACAATTACAAGTTCACAACAATAACCCTTCAACAAAAAAAAAGTACACAACAATATACACGTCTGCCTATTAATGGACAGTATCATTTATGTTCTTGAGATGAACAGTACTGTTCCAACAACGTGGGAAAATTTAATAATTTGCCATTCTTATGAGTAGAATGTACACCCTGCACACACTCAAAACACCCAAGCCTAACATTTCATATATGCACAGAAGAATGTACACCCTGCACACACTCAAAACACCCAAGCCTAACATTTCGCCCTGTTTGGATAAATCCCTGTCTTGTCCAGTCCCGTGCTACTATAAACCCAGATGCCACCAGCCACAATGTACATAGATCTGGCACACAACTACAGAAGGAAATGACACAGCCGACTGCAGGGAGACAGCATGATGAGAAAGATTCAGACTCATGAGCTGGATGGTGTGAGAATATGAGATTCAGCATCGGAAACGGATGACGATGCACGAAATATCATCCTTGCTCATCCTCGAGAGTGCCTCGGATGTCAATCTCTTTGCTGCGGCCTGCGGGTCCTTGATTGACTTCACCAGATCAACAGCTTCTTGGTTCTTGATTACCTTTAACCAGCAAAGAGATTGACAAGAACTGGTTTAAGCAAAATTTAGGAATACAAGTCAGCGAACATAGGTGACTCAACTTGTTGATTTATTATTCGGGTATATATGGATTTTTTGCATATGAACAAGAAACTGAACTATTTTAACAGGGGTAACTAAATTATATTGTTTGTAATGATTGCTGATGTAACTTCTCATGGAACATGTGTGAGGCCAAGTGACTTCATGGAACTTTAATCATTTCCTGGCCATTTACTGTGTGAGGCCAAGAGCTAGACTCTAGGAAAAGGTTATAGGACAAATGGCCATCTTAGGCCTTGTTCTTTTCAGCTTTTAAAAGCTGCTTTTCGGCTTTTCTACAGTAACTAGCTTTTGAACGAAGTATTTTTTTCAAGATAGTGTCTACTAGTTAATTGTGATACATACTTTACTGATTTCATTTATATATGCAAAAATCGCACGTGAGTTTCTGTTACTCTGTAATCTTTCGTACAAACAGCCCAAAAGTCACAAGCCGCAGCCAAAAGCCAAAAGCCACAGCAAAAAAGAACAGGCCATTAGCCAAGTGGCCACATCAGTCTTAGGAAGGTTATCGTGATTCGTGAGTTTTCTGGTCGAAAAGTTTTGTGATCTTCAGTGAAAAATGGTAAATACAAATTAGGGGAAAGGAAAGAAAAGGAGGGAAGGGCTTTCGACTGTGTATCCAACATGAAAATTCTCCAATACATGGTCATAAATTCGGTAATATAAAGGTAAATTACATGAAGTAAACAAAACTTGGCAAGGAAAACATATGCGTGTACCTTCCATAATCCATCACTGGCAAGTATGACAAATTCTATATTCGAGCTTATCGGTACATGGTTAACATCAGGTTCTGAGCTCAAGTGCGCCTTGAGGCTCTGATCACCAAATGCTCTTGCAACCGCAAGTTGGCCATTTACCCGAGGAACATCACCTATGAGCAAGCAGTAAATGTATCGAGATGATTTTACCTCGTCATTGGAAACAACAATTACGAGACAATTAGACAACAAAACACTTACCAGGAAAAGTAGAAACAAAACCACCTTGCTTTTCAATCCTCTTTCGTTCATTAGTTGTATGGGGTTCATGATCAACAGTAAGCTGATTAGCAACACCTCTTTCACACACAACAGCCCTCGAATCGCCTATATTTGCTATCCACATATCCCTACCATCAACTACAATGGCAGTAACTGCTGTTGAACCACCCGGTCCTAGTTGTTTAGCATTTTCCAGAATATATTTGTTCGTAGAGCTGTATGCATTTTTAATTGCTTCTTGAGGGTTCATCCAGAAGAGAGGCTGCAACAACAACAACAAAAATATCATAAAATAAAATTCCATTAAAATAATGCTTCGTGTTTTACAGGGATGGAAAAGGAAAACCAAAATTGAAGCTTACCTCTTTCAGTATGTTGTTGAAAAGATTAATTTTCAAATAACTGGGCACGCTATCTCCCAGATGGCCATCATAAATAGCAAACAGACCAAGTTCGTGATTATTTTCGTACTTATACTCTGCTACATGGTAGTCTTCCATGTCATGGCCAGATCTTCCTTCCACTAAGTGAAATCCATGTGTTACTTTGTTGCTTGACAACCTACTCCGCCCTCTTCCAGTATCAGAAGATGATGAATTGAGACATGCTGCACTCTTTACATATATGCAGATGGAACAAATCAGATTATATCAATAGAATCATTTTAACAAAACAGTGGCCATAGTTAAAGCATTGACCAAATAAAACAAACAGAAGGATATCTGAATCCAAAATGTAATAACTATTCAGGATACTGTAATGCATAGAACTGCCAGAGCAATCTGTATTAGCGATATGATTTTGTAGATCTGCACAGTTGTAACTTACCTTGTTTATCTCCACTAATTGTGGATCTTGTAACCTTCTAAACCTGGCATTGGTCAGCTATATAAAGCCACCCCTGCCCACGTTTGGTGTGTGCGGTGATTACTCCAATCCTCTCGTTCTTTACATGGTATCAGTTTTTCTGGCCTCTTCCGCTGCCTAAACACCCACCAGCGCATCTCCCCACCAGCGCATCTCCCCACCTTTCACGCCGCCATCCCAACTGCGCCCCCCCTGCGCCTCCACCCCTACCAACAAGATCTTCCCACCAGCGCCACCGCGCCAACCCCAATCTGCGCCTGCCGCCGCCACCGCCTCCCGCCGGGAGCCCCCAACTCCCCACCCTCCTCACGGCCCCGCCGCCTCCAACGCCTTCCCCGGCCTGTGCCATGTCTACCACAGGCGCCCCCATCGACGCCCTCGCGCCTGTTGTGCCCCCGGCCATCGTCAACCCCTACTCCACCGTTGCCGTCCGGACGCATGTCCCTGTCCTCCTCGACCTCAAGATCCCAAACTATCACAAGTGGTCCTCCTTCTTCAAGACCATGTGTGGCAAGTTCGGGCTCCTCTCCCACATCGACGGCTCGGCTCCGGCAACTCCCGCCGACCCCCTCTGGCTCCAAGCGGACTACTCCGTCTTGAGCTGGCTCTACGGCTCTATCGCCGACGACATTCTCGACGTCACAATGGAGCCCGATCAGACGGCTCGTCACCTCTGGGTCGCCATCGAGACCTTGTTTTGCGACAACAAGGAATCTCGTGCCATCTTCCTCAGCAACCAATTCCATTCACTGGTTCAAGGGGATCTCTCCGTCTCGGAATACACCCAGCGCCTCAAAATGCTGGCTGATTCCCTGCGCGACGTCGGCCACTCCGTCTCTGACTCGTAGCTCGTCCTCAACATGCTACGCGGCCTCAATCCCCGCTTCTCCAACACCGCTGACGACATCGCCAATGCCACCCCGTTCCCTTCCTTCTCCAAGGCACGCTCCATGCTCGCTCTCAAGGAACTGCGGCTGGCCAATGAAGTCAAGGTTGCCTCTGACACCGCTCTCATCACGTCCGCATCCCCTTCTCCTTGCGGGCGGGCGGGTGCCGTGCGTCAACCCCAAGCATGCCATCGGTTTCGCCACAAACCGGCGGTGGCCGTGACTTCAAACGCGGCGGCAAGAACCGCCGAAACAAGTTGAACGGCGGCTCGTACACATCGTCGCGTGCTCCACCCGTGGCGACCCCGCAGCCCGCCGCCCATGGATCTGCTACAATCCTTGGGCGGCCGCCCCCGGCGCAGCTGTTTGGCGTTCACCTTCCCCAGGTTCGGGCATCCTCGGCCCTTCCCCGCAGGCCCACACCGTCTTCGCGCCATCGCAAGTGTCTCCTCCACCTGCACCGACTTGGGATCAGCAGGGTCTCATCACCGCCATGAACCAGCTTGCCGTCCAGGGAAACGGCACCTGGGTGATGGACAGCGGCGCCACCTCCCACATGGCATCGAACGATGGTATAATTCTCTCCCCCAAACCCCCTTCTCATTCAGTCGTCACTGTTGGTAATGGCTCTCACATCCCTGTTACCTCCCGTGGTCACTCGTTCCTCCACACACCATCTTCTAAATTCATGCTTAACGATGTCCTAGTCGTTCCCTCTATAATCCGTAACCTTCTTTATGTTCGACAGTTTACTCGTGATAATAACTGTTCTATAGAATTTGACGCGTTCGGTTTTTCTGTCAAGGACCCTCGGACCCGGCGAGTTATCCTTCGCTGCAATAGTGCAGGCGATCTCTACACCATACCAGCCGCCGTCCCCACTGCTGCCAGCGCCCACCTCGCCACCTCGTCTTCGCTTTGGCACCAACGTCTTGGTCACCCCGGCCATGTCGTCCTTGATACTCTTAATAAAAACTCGCTCATTTCTTGTAATAAAGTAGATCGCTCCTTATGCCACTCATGTCAACTCGGCAAACATGTGCGTCTACCCTTTACTAGTTCCACCTCGCGTACCTCTGCTCCTTTTGAGCTTGTTCATTGTGATGTATGGACATCACCGGTTGCTAGCATATCCGGCAATCTTTATTATTTGGTGATTCTCGATGATTTCTCTCATTTTTGTTGGACTTTTCCCCTCAAAAAGAAGTCGGACGTTCACCAACACATTGTAGATTTTGCCACCTTTGCTAATACACAGTTTGGCACCCCTCTAAAATCCATTCAGGCGGACAACGGTGCCGAATTCGTAAATCACACATCCACCACCTTTTTCACTTCCCACGGCATCATCCTGCGCCTCTCTTGTCCGTACACCTCGCCGCAAAACGGCAAGGCCGAGCGAGCCATCCGCACTCTAAACAATGCAGTCCGCACACTCCTGCTCCATGCGCACATGTCGCCCAAGTATTGGGCCGAGGCGCTTGCCACAGGCACCTATCTCCTGAACCGACGCCCGTCCTCGTCCGTCCATAACTCCATACCCTACAAGCTGCTCCATCGATCCCCGCCCCAGTATAGCCACCTCCGTGTCTTCGGCTGTCTTTGCTATCCCAACATGTCCGCCACTGCTCCCAACAAACTTGCTCCACGCTCCGCGGCCTGTGTTTTTCTCGGCTATCCTTCCTCTCATAAAGGATATCGTTGTCTGAACCTCGCCACGAAACGTGTCATCATCTCTCGCCACGTTATCTTTGATGAGAGTACTTTTCCGTTCGCCTCCAGTAACCAACCTCATTCTGTTAAACCCCGTCATGACCTGAATTTTCTCGATGACCCTGCCATGCCGGTGTCTAGCACTGCTGCACTGGCACCCCCGCAGGTTTCTGGTGCGCCAGCTCCACCCCCCGGTGTCGAGCGATCGCACTCCTCGTCGGCTCCGTCGCTCGGCGACGTTGAGCACGGCGTGCCCACGCCGGCCCAGGCTGCACTACCTAGCAGCATGCCTGCCCCGGCTACACACCGCCCACTCGACCCCCTGGTCTACTCCAGTGGCGCGCATGACCGCCTCTCCGCAGCCCGACGGTGCGTCTCCGGTTGCGTCCCACCGCCCCGCAGACCCGCTGCTGCGAGAGTGACGGCAGCTCCACAAGCGAGCCCGTCGCCGCCGGCGGGCTCGTGCCGAGGCCCCCCGCCGGGCTTCATCCGATGGTCACACGAGCTCGTGCCGGTATTGTGAAACCGGTCGACCGCTTGACGCTCTCCGCCATCCACTCCTCGGTCTCCGCCATACCATCGACCTATCGCAGTGCTCTCGCCGATCCAAATTGGCGCGCCGCGATGACCGAGGAGTATAAGGCTCTGCTCGACAACGACACTTGGCGCCTCGTACCGCGTCCATCGGGCGTCAACGTCGTCACCGGCAAGTGGATTTTCAAGCACAAGTACCACTCCGACGGCAGTCTTGCGCGCTACAAAGCTCGTTGGGTCATTCGTGGGTACTCACAGCAACAAGGCATCGACTACGATGAGACGTTCAGCCCAGTGGTCAAACCGGCTACCATCCGGACTGTCCTCTCCATCGCTGCGTCTCGCTCCTAGCCCATACATCAGCTTGACGTCAAGAATGCCTTCTTGCATGGCACTCTTAATGAGACCGTCTACTGCCAGCAGCCCTCCGGCTTCGTCGACCTTGCTCACTCTGACCATGTGTGTCTTTTACAGAAGTCTCTATGGTCCGGGCGAGCTCCCGAGCTTGGTATCAGCGATTCGCCACGTACATTCGTCGACTTGGCTTCATCGCCTCTACATCCGACACGTCTCTCTTCGTTCTCCGAGACGACGCCCACCTGGCTTACTTGCTGCTCTACGTCGACGACATCGTGCTCACTGCCTCTTCGAGCGACTTGCTCCGGCGCCTCATCGACATGCTTCACTCAGAGTTCGCGATGACAGACCTTGGTGATCTTCACCTCTTCCTCGGCATCTCCGTCAAGCGCTCTGCTACCGGCCTGTTCCTCTCACAACGTCAGTATGCTATGGAGTTACTTCAGCGCGCCGGCATGGCTGAGTGTCACTCCACTTCGACACCAGTGGACACCCATGCCAAGCTCTCCGCCTGCGAGGGTCCCCCTGTAGCAGATCCGTCTGCCTACCGCAGCCTCGCCGGAGCACTCCAGTATTTGACTCTCACTCGTCCTGATCTGGCTTATGCAGTTCAGCAAGCTTGTCTCTTCATGCATGATCCGCGGGAACCTCATCTTGCGTTGATCAAACGCATTCTGAGATATGTGAAAGGAACCCTCGACGTTGGCCTGCACATCGGGACCTCTCCGGTGACTTCCCTCACAGCCTACTCTGATGCAGATTGGGCAGGCTGCCCCGATTCTCGACGCTCCACCTCGGGCTATTGCGTCTACCTCGGCGACAATCTCGTGTCTTGGTCCTCCAGCGCGGACCACGATCTCTCGCTCCAGCAGGTTTAGTCACCGAGCGATTGCCCATGCAAGAGGCCGAGGTCTTGTTGGTCGCGCCAATTACTTCAGGAGTTGCATATCTCGCTTGCTTCCGCGACCGTTGTGTACTGTGACAATGTCAGTGCTGTCTACCTGTCGACCAATCCAGTCCAACATCGGCGCACCAAACACATTGAGATCGATATACACTTCGTTCGTGAAAAGGTCTCTCTTGGGCATGTTCGAGTCCTTCACGTGCCTTCTTCACATCAATTCGCAGACATCATGACTAAAGGCCTGCCGGTCCAGTTGTTCTCCGAATTTCGGTCCAGTCTTTGCGTCCGAAATCCTCCCGATGCGACTGCGGGCGGGTATTAGCGATATGATTTTGTAGATCTGCACAGTTGTAACTTACCTTGTTTATCTCCACTAATTGTGGATCTTGTAACCTTCTAAACCTAGCATTGGTCAGCTATATAAAGCCACCCCTGCCCACGTTTGGTGTGTGCGGTGATTACTCCAATCCTCTCGTTCTTTACAATCTGCATGACTTCCCATGGGGCCATGTATATACAGTTTTACGACTTTTTTTGTTCAGTTGGTTAAGTTTCTTTTTCCCTTCTGTAGATAGCTTTCTCAAGAGGCTAGGGGCATTTTCTTAGTTTGAGGCTTGTCAAGATATGCCAATAAGAAGCAATTAAATACTAAGGTTTTGGACAGACAAAATGGAAACTTTCCTTGGTCAGAGAAACAACTGAATGTACAACCAGACAAAGGTTAACAAGAATAGTTATTTTATGGACAAAAGGTACAGAATATCAATGTTATATTAAAGGCGAAAGGTCCATGATATCAATTTTATGCTACGTACTAAAAGACAAAGGATGGACATCAGCTAAGGCCCGTGATAACAAACACCCCCCACCCCAAAAAAAAAAGGTACACAACCAAATTACATCTTACAACTTACAACCAACATTCGGTGGAAGTGAACAGTCGAGACTTGAGAAAGAGTTGGCTATCATTCTTTACCTCTGAGTTAGTTTTCTTTTGGGCTAATGGCTTATGGCTTAAATATTTGAATTCTGGCTGTTTACGAGAGGCAGTATGCATAGAAAAATAGTCGCATGTGATTTTGGCCGATACAGCTGAACTCAGTACACTTTTTACTACAATTTTCTATTAACCTCATCTTGAAAAACACACCGTTTAAAAACTAGTTACTATAGACAGCACAGGCATAAGCCAACTTTTAGCCTAAAAGAACCCAGCCTTGGTTAAATCTTGACTGCCATTTGCATGCCATTGATCTCATTCCAACCAAAATCCTCGCAATTCAATTAAACTCAGGAAGGCCAGTATTTAGGCGTGACAGTTCAGGTCAAGGGTCATCCTGTCTAAGGCCAAAAAGGGATATGCTTGACAATTTAAAGCTGAAGGACCATTAAAAAGTCTACAGCGGGAATTGCTAGCACTCGCCGAATCATTACTCGTTACACTTGAAATCTAGTAACTCTCACTCACTACGTGTGGGAAAGTGCGCATCAGGTGCAGCAGTGCAGAGTTCACTTCTGGCCACTCTGGCAAGCTTAGATACGCCATTTGTCGAATTGCACAGGAATCCGCCATCGCTTCTGGCCACTCTCAACACCATGTTATGCATACCTTTCGCCGTTGCAAGCAAACCAAGAGAAAGCTGCAGCCGACAAGTATATATATAGCTTGCTCGGAGCTTAAGCATATATCACCACGCTAGCTAGAGGAAAAAAATTAGCAATTTTTATCTGATCATTCACAACTCACAGTAATAACAGGCTGCTTGGGGGTTCTAATCTTGTCCCCTATGGACAAGACCAGGCGCGATCAGATTATCAGTCAGGACTCGACGGCTTCAATTAGACGACGGCATAAAAAAATAACTTTTGATATGGAATCGGAAGCAACCACCAAGCAAGAAACAATAGTAGAGTATTATTACGAGGAGGATGTTGAGTATGTCGGGCCGCCTCCTGCCGCCGCGCCCTGACGACGACGACGACGGCGAGGAGGAGGAGGAAGAGGAGCAGGACGACGACGCCAGCTGGCTCTGAGCCCGCCCGCCGATCATGGCCGGAACCAGTAAGTGGTAATCCACCGCTAAAATTCTTCGCGCTTCTCGTTTTCTTGTGCGACTCTGATCGAACCCGAGGAAGGTTTTAACTTGGGGAAACAAAATTCTCTCCTTATTTATCCCTTCTCCTTTTCGTTACTTGGGGGTTAACGGGATAGAAACGGCGGCCGGCGTGAGGGAGTAAAGAAAAGGGGGATTTGCTTATGTGCCTCAAAGTTTAATGGTGTTTGCTCAAATGCCTTATGATGTCTCACTGACATGTGGGCCTTGGACCCGCATGTCAGTGAGACATCATGAAGTATTTGAGCAAACGCCATTAAACTTTAGGGTAAGAGAGTAATTTTTCCTAAAGAAAAAGGAAAGGAAAAAAATGGAGATGGCGAGGCGAGGCGAGCGGCAGTAATGATGATTGTGGAGTGAGGTTTCCGCGGGAAGTGGGGCCTACCACGGAAGGAAGAAGAAAAGGCATCGTCGCACTGATGAGCTCAGCATCAATCTCTGCTGGTCAAACCAAATTAGAAGATATTGCAAGCAGGGTGCTAAGCTCTGGAACCGCGTATCTAAAGTCATTCACCTGTTTAAGTGGGTCATACTGAACGTCAGCTCGGGTACCATGCATGTTAACTCATCTCACCAGGCGTTATCCTTAGATCATGGTTTCAGACAACGAATTACTATTTCCTAATCCCAATGAATTAAGAAATAATAAGTTTTACTAGAGTTACGCAACAGAACTATAGTTAGATACCATATTTTAATACAACAGTTAGCCACGCAGGGCTATTTTTCTCGATTACAATTACTTAGATACAAAGGAGATACTGATATTTAAAACCTATCTCTCGACGACTCGGCCCCGCCGGCTATCAACTCGTCTCAGCTGCTATATAGAGCGTCCACCTCGCCATGGTTCTCGGCACGATCGCCCTCGTTCCACGTGACCTTATCGACATCTGCATATCCTGTGTCCCACTCTGGGTATTCTCTGGTCGGACTAGGATCTAACAAAGGAAAGTAATAATGAGGGTGAGTACTAATATACTTAACAAGCATTAATAGCAAAAATGCATTGTATGTCTCATCTCTTTCTCTTCATCATAATTTCTAGATTATCTCTTTTCTGAAAACTAGTTTATCAAATTAAGTTGTAACATTCAAATAATAAAAATGCTACTAGACACTTGGTGAAAAGAAAGACCCTAGTGGTCTTCGTAGTCTCCAATCCATGAGACAGGCATGAATTCATAATTTTTTTTTTTGCACTGTGCAGGTTTGTGCCACTATACTCATAGCTAGAACTCTTATAAAACTAGGTATCCCGTATTTTCTTAGATGTGGTGTCAAGTCCAAAGTACAAAACGTTTTCCCATGTTACTTTATTAAATCTCTACCCAACTATTTTCCGTCGGTAACCCAAGACGGTTTCTCACCCTCACCCGGTACCCACCGACCTCAAATAGATGTTGGTTGGGGCGTTTATCTCTTCACCCAACACTATGTCTTGGATCCTTCACTTCTAGACTCTCTACCGGTCCTGAGTTCCTTCGCTAATTAATTACTTACCTATTGTGGACAAAATCATTAACGTAGGATGGTAGCATTTTCTTCTCGTCAAAACAGGAACATGGCTAACACTTGCGTACGACCCCTTTCCGAGTGAGAGTTTGTTGGTCCTTATGTTCTAGCCATATGTAATCTCACATTCTCTTTCTTTCCTGACTAGGACACCCTTTACCATCATAATATTTAATCATACAACCCAGCTGCTCCTCTCAACTGGTCTTTGTGTTTTCATATGTTGTAACGTACTTTATATTTTATTATGTCACAATTCCGTAAGTCGCATTGCGGCTTGAGTTGTAGTGCTTTTCATTGCACTGTCTTTCTTACATAATGTACTATTATTCATCAGTCATTACTATTTATCAGTTGTTTCTATCAGTCGTTACTATTCATTAGTTACAGTTAAAAGTCATCAGCAAAAGCCAATAACAGGCCTTAGATTCCCCAAATCCTCCCTCTAGAATTAAGTAAATGTATTGCAAAGATTAGTGGGAGATTGGTAGTGCTCATTTGGGCTTATAAGCCTAAACTTCTGGCTTTTTTGCATTGTAGCGATTGAAAATATACTGTAGCTGCTATTAATTTTTTCAGCATAATTAAATTTAAATAATAAAAAAAATTATATTATCATGGACAATGCAAAGAAATAAAAAAACAAAAAAACATCTAAAAAATAAAAGCTAAAAAAAAGATAAAATTTATAAGTCAGAAGCAGAAGCTGTTGGAGCAGGGCCTTAAGACGGTTTCAAGGATCAAGAGGTGGATTAGATGGACATCAAAGTTCAGAAGGTCATTTAAACTTATTCCCATTTAAAAATACATCGAATTAATTGATCGACGAAATGGTTTGCTCTTCAGAGGGAATAATGCTTAAATCTCGGATCGGGACATAGCTCGGGAAATACGGTGCAACAAGAATTTACAGAGATCTACCATTGATTATAGATAGACAGAAAATAGAAAGCAACTGCTATCGATTATTATGGCATCTTCTTTTCAGCTTCTAAAAACCGTTTTTTATACAGTAACTGATTTTCAAACAGAGTATCTTTTCAAGACAGAGTCTACAAATCAATTGTAATACACACTTCAACGATTTCATTTATATCGCCTAAAATTACACGTGAGTCTCTATCAATCTATACTTTCTCTCATGAATAGCTATAAATCATAACTTAAAAGAATAGGCCTGTATCTGCTCTTTATCACACTCTGCTGGTGCTATGCTCCCTGACCTTGCCTCCCTGTCTCGGTTCTTCACTCTCTTCCCGTGTCTCGATTTTTTCTTTATCACTTTCTGTCGAATGTGAGTTGAGGCATGGCTCCAGAGAAATCTCGCTGCTCATGGACAGAATAGATCGAGCCAAGACTTCTTTGTTTGGAGGATCTTGGCCTTATCCCATATCTCAGTATGTTTGTGGACATGGTTGTCACGGCGACCTTGGCGACCACGGCGCCTAAGGAGCGCCAAGACGCCTAGTCGTCCAGGCGGGCGCCTAGTCGTCCTCTAGGCCATGTTAGGCGAGCTAAAGTGATTCACTTGATGAGTATCTAATCACTTATTTTCGAGCTGCTTAACATTTGCTCCTTCTTCTCTTATATTTATAGCTAGAAGATTACAAGTAGATAAAGCATGCATACAGGTCATGCATGCTGCGTGCTGAGTACTTAAAGACATGCAGAATACTAAAGGATTACAATAACTACAACACATTATGTGCGTAGTATACGAAGAGATAATCACTGCAGCGCATGGGATACATGCAGAATTTAAATGCGCATGCATGCAGGAGACTAAGAGCCATGCGGTAAACTAGGAGACATGCGTGCAGAATGAAGATTAAATGCACACAGGATTATTCTAACACTATTTTCTTCTCTCTTTCCTCCTTTTCTTTCTCTCCGTCGGCCTCATCCTTTCCCCACTGCCTCCTCTCATCCTCTCTCTTTATTTCGGTTCAACCCCTGCTCCGATCCCCGCCGTGCCGCCTCGTCTCCCATCCCCTCACTCGGTGAGCGAAAGCAGCAAGCGCGGGGAGGCGGCGTGAGGAGAGGCAGAGCGCGGGGAGGCGGCGTGCGGGGAAGAAGAGCGCCTCCCTCCCTCCCGTCGCGCCTCCTCCCTCCCTCCCGCACTCCGCCCCTCCTCCCGCCATCCGCCGCCGCCTCCCTCCTCCGCCTACCTCCTCCCGCCGCCTCACTCCCTCCCGAGGCGGCGTGCGGAGAGGCAGAGCGGGAGGGTGGCGGCGGCGGGACGGCGGGGCGGCGCGCGTGGGAGAGGTGAGGGCGGCGTACTGGCGGCGGCGGTGAAGCTAGGATCGCGACTTGCGTTCGCCTCTTCGCCTCCCTCCCAAGCGGTGAGTCTGCTCACACTCATCGCCGCTTAGCCGAAGCCCTTAAGCCTTCGCCTCTTCCGCCTCGCCCGACGCCTTGTACGCCATGTCGACGCCGTGGGCGCCTCGTCGACCTGGGCGCCCGCCTAGCTGGCCAAGGCGAGGCGTTCCTCCCCGGCGTCCCCTCCCCGGCGCCTGGACGCCAAGGCGTCGCCTTGGCGACGCCAAGGCGACGCCTTGACAACCATGTTTGTGGATTCAGAAGAAACGCATCCTCGCATCCATAAAAAGATGAGCTTTTTCGTTTTGTAGGAAGCGATCTGTTGTATTTGATTGCTATTTAACGGGCAGCTTGTCTGTTATCTCACACAAAAGCTACATAAAAGAACCGATGGATGGGTCCCATGAGATACGGCTGGTGCCAAACCCAGAAATATTTACTTTAAAATTGGTAAGACATGAGCAGATCTAAATATTTTCATTTTGGTTCCCCTCGTTTTTATTTTTTGAACCAAGAGAAAGTATTTCCATTTTGGTTGAAATAACGCCGGGTATTTTTCCATCCGCTACCAAAGTTGTAATCAAAATTAAGATACGTTGATACTAGTCGTATGCATTTTCTGGAGACGATTTTTTAAAATAAAAGTCTACGTTTTCCACTCTATTTTTTTCCTGGTATTTACCACTATTAATATGAATTAACAAATGACCATCTGATCAGCAAGCTGCCCTATCACATTTTGTTATATCAATGGCTATTAGGAAAACTCTCATGGTATCTCTTTTTATTATATCAGCCAGAGCATATTGCTCTCTAATAAACGAAATTTCGATCTCATTCTGTCATCTTAGGCCCCACAGTTCGCGGTTGTGACAAATGCGGAGCATTTTTGAAACAGTAAGTAGTTGATCAAGGAAATGGTTTAACCAAATACAACTGGAGTTACTGGGCAATCCAGAAACTCAAAAGTCAATTACGGGATGTTTTCAGGCAGTTCAAAGGCAGCGACCAGGGCAACTAAAACGCTATGAATAGTACAGGGCATCCCAATCGATCGCGGCAAATGATAAATTCAAAGATAGTGAAACTAAATCATACAATGCGCTCCAGCTCTCTCGCATAGCTGAGAGTCTGGTTAATAAGCGGCGCAGATGGTATCTCCTTGCATGGCTGGGACTCTTTGGCCTTCTGGAAGACGACCGAGCCGTTCTTGATCTCCCACTCAGGGTGTTCCTGTCAACAGTACAATACATGATTAGAATACATGGTGAGTACCACGTAATTCACATAGAAACATAGAAAACGAAAGGAAGGACAATTTACCTCTGTGATGTACTGGTGCAGTTCTTGGTCAGAGCTGAACATCAGCATTTGTTTTGCATCACTTATTGAAAAATAATCATATCCCTTCTCGCTGCATCCAGCTATTTCATCTCTGCAAGAGCAGAGCAAAATCACAGTGAGGAACTGCATAAGGAGTAAATCAACAAATCAAATTAGGGGCAGCAGCAGTAACAGAACTGCACTTACCTAACTGTTTTGGCAAGAAGGTCCATAAAGTATACATATGTCTCGTGGGGCACAGCCTGTCGAGCACTCAACACTCTATTGTAGGCGCCCTCCATAAAGGACTGCTCAAGCTCCACCGCATGCTTGATGCAAGGATTCTCTAGTGCTTTGATGGGCAGAAGCTCCAGCTCGGTGTGGAACTCTGCAATTCTATTCTGGACCAACAGCCTCAGAAGATTGAGTCCCAAAATTGGGTACTCCTCTGGTGATGGGGGGATTATGCCACTGCGTGAATCAGTATGATTTAGTATGACATAACATGGTATATGCAAAATAACAATTCCAACATGCTCCCGGGTAAAAATACCCACGTGGACATGTGCAATTGAATTTTATAGTTAGTTATAAACAGGTTTGATAAAGCAAACATCTGACAGCAAATAAGATGTGAAAACAACTCTACTAAGATAGGGAAACATAAAATATTCACCAGCCTGGCAAGGATATCACAGCTCACCGATAGGCCAGGCAATGGGGAGTTCGATATAAACCCAATATACACTTAACCTAACTCACAAATGTAAGTTCCCAACCCAGCCCCTTTTTCGTATTTGACTACCCAACTGAACCACCAGAGGTAAAACTATATAACCCATGCAAGCCTAACCCAATACACTATTCTGGGCTAACTCATTTGGCAACTTACACACAAAGAAATCAAATAATACTACTTTCATTTGTACTTACTGATTGGTACATGCATTGAAATGACAGGCTATACAATGCATAGACAGCAAACAGAACTGACAAAGTGGTAAAAAGGAAGTAAGGAACTAACCATGTATCCATGTAATAAGGTTTAAGCTGGCAGAAGTCCCTTTCAAATGCATCTTGATCTTCAATTTTCACACTCAAAACGACCGCATGCTCGTAAATATCCCCTGAAAGGTTTCAACATCACATTGACTTTAGCACTTGATCTGTTAACGATAATCGCAAGGTTTACATTAATTTACTGCCCAAAGTACTCGCTGAAAGCTCGATCGCTAAATGGGTGGATCACAATGACAACATACATAACTACCGCCAAAAAATAGCACAAGTAACATCAATTAGCATAACCGTTTTTTGTGTGCCAACATGTGAACTAAAATGTTAACGAAACAGAACATCCAATACAGCCTATACGATTGCGTGCAAAATGGGCAGTAATATTTTATCCAAGGGTCCACATTATGAACCACCAATGAGAATACATATTTGCAAATACTAGATGTGATCGGTGGGGCAGTAATTAAGACCAAAGCAGGAATTTAAGTATCTTACTCGCGATTTTGAGCTCCTCCACAGCGTTGGGTGTCTGCTGAAACGACGGTGGAAGGCTAGGGAGCTTGGTGAGTAGGACCTGCAAGACAAAACACATATCAGTAGGAGGGAATTCCAATCAAAATCCATAAAATTTCCACCTCTCGCGGAACCGCAGAGGCGATTCAATTATGCTCCCGAACGTAGCAAAATCGAGCATTTCTGCCACTAATCGAGCTAGAACCGGACGAGAAGCTAGTGAGCAGATCTATACACTCGGACCTAATGAACTAAAACATCAAAAAGGAACAAAACATGAGGAAAAACTCCATAAAAAGCCGGCCTTTTTGCCGGCCAACCGCTGCACTCCATTCACACCAACTCTCTCCACGGAAGAAACCCTAGAATCAAATCGAAACCGAGCGGATCGAACCAAGGCCGGGGGGAAATGGAGAATACAGCCATCGAGACGAGCCAAAAAAAATCGCGTCTTTCACGCCGGGAAGACTAGCGCGGCGGATGAGATCCAGGCCCGAAGGCGCGCACCTTGAGCTGCGAGAGGAAGGTGACGCAGGCGTCGAAGTCGTTCCTAGCGTAGGCCGCCTTGAAGCGGGAGAAGAGCTGCGTCACTTCCGCCAGCTTCGGATCCATCGGTGGGGGCGGAGTTCGCTCGAGCTCTGGGTTTTGTCCCGAGTTTGCTTCGCAGAGCAGAAACTTGTCTCGCTGGCTGGGTTTGCTCTTCTTCTCATATCACCTTTACTGTTATAAACGAAGAAGTTGGTGGTTGATTCGATCTCTTTTACCTCTTCTCATAAAAGATAACACTAACATATGACCTCAAAAAATCTGCTTCGAATCTTCTTCCCCGTTCTCCGCGTCTCCCCGCCTGCTCCTCCCCCGCTCCACCCTCGCCTATCCCGTGCGTCTCCTCCCCCACCGAATCCCGTCGCTCCTCCCCTCCCTCTGCCGCGCTCCGTTCATCGGATTTTAAAATTTTATCATACTATATGTTCTGGAACTAACGGATGGTAAAATTTTTTAGAATATACATATAAATATATTCTAAATTTTTTAAAAATCTATAGCAATGCATGAACATTCAGCTAGTACTACATAAGGGCGGAGCTTTCTTTCCGTGGTTGGTTGCCTATCGAAAATCGGAGTCGGGCCGGACTGAATTGGGAATAAAATTTTGAATGGTGCAGGTCTCTGGAAGGTGGAAGGGTGCAAGTGCAACGTGGGATAATTCAGGGGTCCTCTAAAAACGTCAATGGCTTCTAGTGATTAACCTGAGCCATCTAGATTCAATCTAATGGGTGAGAATGTGAGATTGCTAGTTCTTATTATTTTATTTTTAAGGGCTCGTATACTTGGCATTTTCTCAATCTTAATAGCCTTTCTAAACTAGCCTTAACAGTGGCAGAGCTAATGAAGATGCATGGGAGTGCAGCTGTACTCCCAAAAAAATTGCCAAAACACCTATTATATACATCCCTAATACAAAAGATATACACGCTCTTCCCTTAATTTGTCTCGGCAACCTATAGCCCACGAACCCAATAGACCAATAGCCAACAAGCCTAATAGCCCAGCTTCCCAAAACCCACCAAGCCACAAGGTTGACACCCCCCTAAGAGCAGGATCAATCCCCAAATCCAATCCTCATCGTTGTATCGTATAGTACGTTTTGCCCTAACCGTCTGGCTCGCAAACAACAGCGAGCGGGCAAGGCAAAGCACGGCTGGGGAGGCACGCACCGAGCCTTGGCCACCTATCCATGCAAGCTTTGATTTTGATTTTTGAAAATGCCAAATCCTTTTTTAATCCTGTCTGAAGATTTATATTTTTTTAATCTCTTAAGCTTCATCCTCATTTTTATATGGCTAATTTAAGTTCTGTTCGGATTCTTTTCATAGAGAAGTTTTTACTATTTCTTTATTTTGTCATCTTTTTAGCTTTATCCTCATTTTTATGGCTAATTTAAGTTTCCTTGAGCTTCTTTCTATAGAGAATATATGTTTACGTATAACAAGAGTATTTATCACAAATGATACTTTTTTAGAGAAATTTTCAACAATAGTTTGACAAAATTTGAATATCAAATTTGAATTTTTACCTCTAAGAAAAACCAACATGTAATAACATCTTTGTGGTGTTGAAGTGCATCTTAAATCCGCACCTCTATCAAAAAATTCATGGCTCCACCACTTGAGTCACCCTGTTTGGAATGCAGGAATTTTTGCAGATTGCGAGAATTGAACTATAAAATTCCTTGTTCCAAACTGTGCCTTATTAAACCTACAATTTTCTCCGATGTTGTTACATCGTTTTGCATGCTCGTGGTAATCTTAGAGAGTATTTTAGCCACAGTTTTATATTAAAAAAATTATTGCATAGGTATATATATGTGTCCCTAGTAAAAAATGTTTAAGTATTTCAGAACGGAGAGAGTAGTACAGTGACCACCTTCGCTGGGGCAACATGTCGAATAATGAGCAACAATTGTCCTACCACGTCAACATTTCATAAGAACATTAAAAAAAATTATAACATAAAACATCTGTTCAAGCCAGGATATGATTTCACAGTAGTTACCACTTCCAGATTTGCAAATTCCACAATACCATTCGAGGGATGCGTACAGTTGCTTGTTTGCTCCCTACATTTAATCATCAACCACGGGCTAAACTAGACCTCGTTCATGAACCAGGTGTTACCAGCATAATATTCCGATGCCATCGATTAAAAGAACCGATCGTCCACCAACTGAATTTTCGACAAAACACAATGGGATAACAAATGGACAGAATACCTAAAATGAAGCATCTAAATCTATCTCCAATAGCTACTACCAATTGTCACTTGTCAGTAACTTCAGAGCATAGCATGAACCTAATATTGCCCAACGGTCCAACAAAATAATTCAGACGCAACCTGACAATCAACAAAGAGCAATAACTTGAATGGTTCAGCGCTCAATAAGAAGACAATTATTGGCAAAATGATGCCACACGATGCGACTTTCAGCAGCAGCCCAACTTTCTAATGCCAAAGCTTGTAGCACGCAACCTTCGATTGAGCAGGCTTCTCCTTGCTGCAGACGACATCCATGAATGCGTCGACCAGTTGAGCGACCAGGCTCGCTGGATCGCTGATGAGAGCATCGATGAAGGCACTCACGATGCGCCTCTCCTGTGCCAATGCCTTAAGGCTGAACCAAGTGAGGAACTTCACACGGAAGTCCTTGTCCATGTGCCCTTCGTGCTCCAGCCATCTGATCACCTTAACACAGTACTCGTACTGCTGCTCCACATATTTTTTGCAGACAGAATCTGGGGTGCTGCTAAGCCAGTCAGGTTTGCTTGGAGCTTCTGAAGGAGAGGAGTTGGAGCTCACGAATGGCAGAACTTCTGATGTTGGTGGCAACTGGCTTTCATCATTGTCACTTGCACCATCCAACCTTGTAATCTTAGCCCGCTTAGAATAATGGTCAGGGGACATATTGTTCTCACTTGTGTTTGTCGAACCCTTAGGTGAATCATATTGAGTGGCCCTCTGTTGCTTCTGAAAATTCAACTCCTTTTTCTCATACTGCATTGAATCCTCTTTGACGCACATGCTCTCAGAATTCTGAGTTGAGCACTGGCTGCTGCCATGGTCAAGGTTCCGTGTAGAGCATGTTGCCTCCCAGTCCCATTCGCCAAACCCTTGTGAGCTGCCAAAAGGCAAAACCTTGAAGGAGTACTCAGTTGAAGGGCTAAGACCTGAAACCAGGCTCCTAGTATTTGGCCTCAGAACATGGCATGTGGGTTCTGCTGGATAGTTAGGCACCCTAGCATTTCGGTGCCAAACTTTGCAGCCATCAATGTTCTCCTTAGCGATGTTATCCTGATATTTCAATACAATAACCAAAGAAAATGGAGTGATTTCCTCAAAAAAGATTTGGAGTTGGGGACCTGCAAAAGTAAATACCATCTGTTCATACACAAAGTTGTAGTCTGCATCGTTTCTAAGGACATCTTTAAAAATGTATTTTCCGGATCAGTAATGCAATTAAGTCTAATTCTACAACGATGAGTTCTCAGAGTGCAGCTGCAGTTAGTAAATCAACAATAACACAAACTTACCTAGGGGTTTCAGATTATTGTTTATCTCAAGCTCCACGGTGCTATCCAACGTAGAGTCTACTATTTCTAATGCACATGAACAGAGTTTCTGAACATCAGCACCACAACTAAGCCGGTTCACGATGCCACGCCCCATAATTGCAGACACTTGATCCAATGCACCGCCAACTTCTTTCTCAAGTATTTTCACAGCTGAGCCGATTATGTTCGCCAGTTCCTTGTAATGTTCAGACCCTTTCACTATTTTATGGCTTAATGATAGACGCTCACATAACACATCAACTCTTCTAGCTTCCCTTGCAATTGCTAGTAGCTTACGCAGACTCCTGCAACGGGTAAGAGGTGAAAAACGACACGTACAATTTCCATAGGGTAGAGGTACAAATGACGATAATATTTGCACTGCTCTTGGTAGTGTTCCAAATGTGATATCTTGAGCCCTTTCATCATTCTTTTCTTTATAAAAAATTGTCAACAAAAAGGATGAAAACATACACTGTTTGGTTGTGATGAAAACTAGAAAAAAGAAAAAATAATAGCCTATCACAACACCTTAACCCGCTGCTTAATTCATGACCAAAAATGTTACTGCCACTATGAGTATGAGTAGATTGAGACAATTCTGGTTCAAATTTTCCAGGTAAAGTGTGGCCATCAAATTGCTTGGCACAAAAGAGTACAGATATTACAGCTGAGCATCGCGAAGTGTGGATAGTTTTGGTCAGGGACCAGTACCACACTGCACCTACTTAAGAAATAGGATAGGATGCAGATTTTTTTTAGATAATTTTGTTTTCATATAAATAAATTTTTCCCTCTGGCATTTTTAAAGAGAAAACAGTCAAGAGGATACCTCATTAGCCAGTTGATCTTCCCGCAGCAAACACAGTAGAAACTACCATCTAACTTGTTGCAACCATTCTTGAGAATACCAGCTTTTTTATTCCTCAGAGCACACTTTAGGTGACATGACACACCACATGAATAACTACAATATGGATTATCAGAGCTGCAAACCAACCATAAGCTAGGATCTTTGTTTTCATCATATTTACGGCAAATGCAGCAAGAGCAACGCTTGCAATATGAATCTCCTGCATTCAGAGTGGCTTGGCATGCAACATTTCTGCATATCAATAAACTACCAGCTCTGCACGTTGCTGGGTCAGAGTATACACTTTTAGTGAAATGCTGTGGTTGTTCCCCATTTGCTTTCTTTTGGGTGTCATCTTTGTTATTCTGCTCCAATAACAAAGCATTTGCATTATCATCCTTCAGTTGTCCATTCTTTCGTGAAACTAATTTCAAGAGATAGGCAATCATCTTAGCTTTTGAAACATTGGTGTACTTCCTCTCCTTGCCCAGCTCGGCACAGATAAGCTCAAGGAGATCCCTGCGGGTCCAGCATTGAAGAATCTCAGAGGCACCTTGTGGCCATTTTGAAACTTCGTATACTAATTCTCTCTTGTCCTTCAGACTCATCTCATTGCGTTTTTCTGGATCCATCACAAACCCTGGATGAAAGAATCATGAGCTGTAGCAACTAGCAAGGATGCAAACAAAAAGAAAACAAAAAGAAGTGTGCTGCAAAAGGACAGAACAAACATGCACGTAGAAATCTAAACACATAAAAAGCCATATAGTCATATAATGTTGCTAACTAATTGTATACTGACACCTCTGGATAAAGAGACTAATACACTATGTTCTGCATATATTTCTAACAAACTATAGGCACGAAAATTACACACACACACACACATCCTGCAACTATGGATGTAGATTTTTCACCTATGACGAGGCCTGAAGTCATAAGCAAACTTGACATTGGAGTTGTATTTTGGCCCATCTTTTGTCGGTATGTCAGTTAGATCAGGCGTTTTGAGACCAGAGAGATTTCTAAATTATAAAACTGTGATATGGTGGAGATTGGGGAAGGGTAGCAATGGCAGGATCGCCCTCTGCCCTTGCGGCAGAGGCTCTGACCTAGCCGAATTAGACTTAAACTACAATCTTTATTGCCTTCTCAAAAGAGGATTCGGCAATCTTTATATATGAGGCGCCTTCCTAACAAAGCTTTGGCGCTTTGCTAAGATATCATATCTATTCCCTAAACAACTCATTTTATAATAGGTAACAAACTCTTAAAGATAACAGTAACTTATCTCTTAACTGAATCAAACTCAGCCTTTCGAACCGAAGTCTGTCGCATTGTCGGTAACCTCTGTAGCCGATCCTGCTTCCAGCGGCCCAGCTGCCGGCTGTGAGTTGTGACGGCGCCGGTGGTAAGTTTTACCCACAAATGCGTCAACAACATTTCTGCCCTTCTTCCGAAACAGCTCGTTCTCGAGCTGGAAATCCGCATAGCGTTCCTTGAACTCATCCAACTTAAGCCAAGTCGCATCCGCAGCCGCACACCCTTGCCAACCACACTTTCTCCTCCTCCATCGTCCGTTGTCCTCGAAAGAACTACTCGCATCGATTGAGCCATGGCAACGGATCCTCTTTGCCGTCATACATTGGGAAGGCGAGCTTATGAAAATGAGGTACTCCTCTGTTGCCCTCACCATGCTCTGAGTCGCTGCCCTCCTTGAAGCCTTCATCAGCTTGTGAGTTGTTCTGCATCCGACGGCTAGTACCCTGGTCCAAGCGCTTATCAATCTCATCTAGCTTCTCCTGCTGCTTGGTCACCATTTGAAGCAGTTGCGCCATCTATCTGCTGAGGTCAGCCAGCGTCTTGGTATCTTACATGGCGGTCGATCACAGGTCGTAGGATGTGAGTCTCTGATACCAAATGATATGGTGGAGATTGGGAAAGGGTAGCAATGGCAGGATCGCCCTCTGCCCTTGCGGCAGAGGCTCTGGCCTAGCCAAATTAGACTTGAACTATAATCTTTATTGCCTTCTCAAAAGAGGATTCGGCAGCCTTTATATATGAGGCGCCTTCCTAACAAAGCTTTTCTAAGATATCATATATATTCCCTAAACAACTCATCTATACAATAGGTAACAAACTATTAAAGATAGCAGTAACTTATCTCTTAACCAAATCAAACTCAACATTCCGAACTAAAGTCTGCCACATTGTCGGTAACCTCAGTAGCCGATCCTGCTTCCAACGGCCCAGCTACCGACTGTGAGTTGTGACTGCGCATGTGGTAAGTTGTACCAACAAATGCGTCCACAACAACTGTATGTACTATTATCTTCTACAGTCAACAAGTAAATGCCAAACCTTAATTCTGCACATTGATATGCTTATGAATGCACACCCAAAATATGTATGTCACTTTCACTTTCCTTCACACAACAGTGTTACACCATTATAACTACAACTAGCAAGTGAATACTAAGTTCCAACGTTTAGGAGATCAAGAGTACCAATAAGGGGGAAAAATACTCTTAAGATGAAAGATAAGGGTAGTAAAAACATCAATTTATAACTGTCTTCAGACTAGAACAATTTTGTACCTTGCATTAGTCCAAACTTTTTAATAAAGAAGTACCAATATCTTAAAGAACCAACCATCAGGAAAGGAAAACAAAACCAGCGCCACTTCATTTTTGTCCTGTAGCTAAGAGTTACAAGATGTAGTCTACCGTTCAGAAAAGCTTCTAGAGTAAATTAAAACCTTCTTTTAGCACCTCGGTAGAATAAGATATCAAAATACCAAGGGTTTGTGCAATTTCCCTCTACAAATAGAAAACAAGGGCAGCTCAAATTATTTTGACATGTTCTAAAAAAAATTTAAAAATAAATAAAGGGCAGCAACACAGTCCAATTAATCTTTACATTCTCACACTGCTCTCCTAGTCACCTAACTTTGATTTGTCCACATAAAGAAATTCATTCTACATTATCTTTCTCACACGCTAGCAAGGCAAAAGGTCAAATTTAGACTCTCTATGCAGTACTTCGTCACTGTCTAGACAGTTAATCTACAAAGTCCTCAATCCCTCAAAGGGGCACTAGTTCCAGCTTTCTCTTTTCTACAAATTCACCACAAGTTCCATTATTGCAAACTCAATACTTTAAAAGGTATTTCATAGAGTAGGACTTCATTTCATTTACCAGGGGTAACTTCAGTCCATTATATTAACTCTTTCTCGGTTTTATTTCTCCTTGGTCTATCGTATATGGATCTATGTGCATAGGGTGGCTGGATACTGAAAATTGGGAGGGGAACTATTTCGGGCACAAATCTGATCGAAACCTCTCTTAAACTAGCAGTATCTATGCAAGCTCCAATCTTAGCTGTTGGATCGGCTTTTGATGGTGCAGATCAAGGCGGATAGATTGCTCATGCCAGTAGAAGGTGGAAGGGCCAGAGAGTAATAAATACAAAATAACTCAAGCGAACTTTTGAAACATGCCGAATGTTTTTATCATTTGATCTTAGCCATCCAAATCTGATCCTGTGGTCAACATCGCAGTTCCCATTGACCTATTTTAAGGATAGTTCCAATTCTATTTGTTCCATATAATTAAAGGAGTTCTACCATCTTAATATTACAGCAAGGCAATCTAGAGGACTGAAAAGATTGAGCAGAAAAAAAAATCAAGAGTTCGAGAGAGAGGGGGGCAAATGCAGCATATGTGCACACAATATTGCAAGCAGAGTATACCTGAAAAGATGGACTCCATGACTACATCCACCCGTGCAAACTCATCTGTCTCGAGGATATCCAAACTCTCAGAATACAGAATCTTTCTACCCTATGACAAACATAAGTGGACTTGTCAATACCTTACATTGAACTTGTTGAAGTATAAGTGAATTGAGGAAAGGTGGGCAATTCACTTATACTTCAACACTCCCCCTCACGTGTAGGCTCCCTTAGGCCTAATACGTCAGCCAGGTCTTGAACTCGAGACCTCTTGGCTCTGATACCATATTGAGTTTCTTGCACCAACCAGTTTACCCAAAAGCTTAAGCTCATGAGGAAAGATGGATAATTCACTTATACTTCAACAGAACTAATAGGCATTGGAAGACAATGATAAAATCTGATGACAAGAAAGTACAGGAATAAGTGAGAAATGAACAGCATCCTCCATCCACAGAAACGCAGTTGAGAATTTACCAGCCAAATGGATGTTATGGAATTGATCAACGTTGTCCCCTTAGCTGAACTTGGTTCCCTACATGAACAAAATAAACCATCACAGTACACATGTAAACATCTCGTAGATGATAGTAGCAATTAACAATCAACAACATTGCCAGAAGGCGTGACCCTACCATGTGAAACGGATTCCGCGGCGTTCTTCAGGGTGTTAGTCAAAAGATACCAACTTCGCTTGCCCCAAGTCTCTACAGGAAACAAAAGTTTATCATCTTATGCCCTTAGACAATGTAGGAATAGTGCAGGCACATGCAGATACCGGAAAGCCGCAAGAAGGCAGCATCATTGCCTATAGAATGCGCAATCAAGTAAACAAAGACAGGATCTCACAAAATCAAACATGGGCGACACAAAATCTGACAATTCTCCTGCAAACAAGGACTTGACAAGACTATTAAAAAATCATGAAAGATGAAACAAACAACCCATGAAAAGTGAAAGAAATTGCCAGTGCACACAATGCAAATTTCGCCTGAGATGAAGGGTGCGTGAAAAAAAATGCAAATCATCAGCAGCAATGTCCGCAGCTAGATGGGATTTTGCTCCGAGAGTAACCATGAAAGATAAAACAGACAGAGCAAAAATTACGGGAAATCGGCATCATTTGCCCCAAAAAAAGAATCAGATACCTAAAGATGAAACAAAATAACCTCAATAAAATGCAGGAAAATCAGTAGCATTACCTTCCAAAGTCAAAACCCCGTAAACGCTAGAACCACACAAAAAGAGAGCAAGTCGTATAAATCGAACAAATTAACCAACAACAAAAAAAAAAGGTTACCATTAAAAGACAGCATTGCATCAGAGAGAGAGAGAGAGACTACAACCCTAAAAATGGAAGAAATCAACAGCATTGCTCTCCAAAGTCCGAAGCCAAGAAGATCCTATATGGGAATTTACCCAGGGAACAGAAGTAAACAAACACCACAACATAGATGGGACACAAAACAAACACGCACACCACGAGCATTACACTCTCCATCCAACCCGAGAATCAAGAACCCGAGACGAGGATGAGAAGGCTACCTGAAAGAAAGAAAGAAGAAACCCAAGAAACGCCCGGGGAACAGAGAACACAAGGGGAGCAAATGAAAGGTGTGGGGAAAGAGATGAATCAGAGGAGGAGGAGCTATGGCTGCAGCGCCCCCTGCTCCTGCCGCTGCACACACACAGGGGGAGGGGAGCAGGGTGTCAGATGGAAAAGCTGACGATGGAGTGGGGGCACACCGCACTGCAATGCAATGCAAATATGCAACTCGCCGTGGTGGTTTCCCAAAGTGGCATGGGGATAAGAGAGAGAAAACAATGGAGAGCAGGGCCGCCGGTTGTCTCCGGCCCGGCTGAGTGGATGGACTTGGGACAGATGGGGCGCCGCCCATGGAGCTGATGATGGACGGGCGGGGCGCTCGACCTGAATGAAGACTGGGCTGTGCAACCCACCAGGCGAGGCCGGAAATGGTACTGTTTCTTTCTTTCTTTTTTCCTTTGCCTTTTGTTCTTTTCATTTACTCGCAGTTCTCATGTTGTAGCATGTATTTATTTCCTTGTGTTACCTTTTCCACCATCGTTTTTATTATTATTTTTTATTTTGTTGAACTAATTGGCTTGATTTGTTCCACTGTTGTTTTCAATTATTTCACTGATAGTCTTGAATTGTTCTACGAGCACACATTTGATTTTTTGCACTAATAATTTTTATTTTTTTCTAAACAGCGTTGATGAAATATTCCAACATTAAAAACAAATATATGGAACATTGTCCTATTTCCCCTTAGAACTTAATGTGTGGAACATCATCGACAAACCATTGGAACGCTAAAAACAAACCACAGGGAACATTGGCTTATTCCCTCTTTGAACTTAATGTGTAGAAATTTGTCAATGAATTGTTGAAACATCGAAACCAAATATATGGAATATTTTATTTTACCTATGGAACATCCAAGACCCACATGGTCCATTCTCCCTACTCAATTCAAATGATATGTACTAGAACAACGTCTATGCACTATTGGAACACTTAGTAATACATGAAAAACTTTGTTTTTATATATTGGAACATATGATATGTGATATCGTTACTACGTTAAACATTTGCAAGTGTGGGTCTTGTTTTGAAGATCTCGTTGTAAGAAGCATGATGGTTTAAACAGATCACAAATTGGACCCTCGATTTAAAAGATATGATCACTTGAGTTTTCGGTTTTTCTTGTTTTTTAAACGTGTGTGCTGACGCTTGACTCACTCCGTGTGTATGTTTCTTGGTTAGTAGGCTTGGACCCGACATAGGGTGAGTTCTTTTCAGCTGCGGCTGATGGCTTTTAACCCTAGTGTGAGTGTTTGTGCGAAAGAACCGAATGCCGATAAGCCACTTTGAAAAGGTTTTCCCAATAAGCCATTTCAAAAAGACGACAAAAAAGACGTCTCATTTATTTATCGGAGAAAGCTATAAGCCATAATCCATAAACTAAAAGAAGGGAGCCCTAGTCTTTGCTTTGTCACGTGGGCTTAGACGCATACACACCTAGACGGGTGGGCCTCAAGGGTGGGTGACATGGTGCTATTTGCCATGCGGCATATAACACCCCGACAAATAGGGGTGTCAAAACTAAAGGGAAAAAAAGTATATTCTTCTCCCTCAACCTTGTCTATCATTTAATTTTCATCTCTCTTCTCCAATAACGTCTAGAACGTGTCCTCTAAATATCAAAACCATGTAAATCGCATCTCTAGACAAGTATCATAGGTAGTTTTGTCTTACGTGGCATCCAACTAGAATCCTTGCTAGCAATCCTCCCCCACTTGGCCACGGGCGCCATTTGTCATTTGTTGTTTCTTATCCCCTTCTCTCTTTTCACTCATTCCCTCCCTCCTCTCTCTCTTCCTCCCTACAGCCCGTCACCCTTGCCATGCTTCTTCTTCCCCACAGCAAGTTGCTACCCCTGCTTCTTCCTCCTATTGCTCGTTGTCGCCTCTAGCTTCTTCTTCCCCAATGCCCAGTGAGGGCGCATCGCTACAGCGAGGGCTACGGTGATGGTGCGGGGCAAGGGCGGTGTGAGGAGGATTGTATGTGTGTGCGTGCTCCAAGATGGTAGCCATGTTGGAGGTCTACTATACCGCGGCCACGCAGCCACATTGTCCTGTTGCTTTGGTGAAGCTATAGTACCTGGTCGGTGCTCGAAAGACCTGCGTGGTTGAAAACCGATAGTACCTGCTTTGTGTAAGCGGTACGACCGGAGTTGTGGTAAGAGCCGTGGTCGAGACACCGTAGTCGAAGTACCATGGTCGACACACCGTGGTCAAAGTACCGTGGTCGAAGAGCCGTGGTCGAGACGCTGTGGTCGATACCCCATGGTCGAAGAACTTGAAGTCGTAAGGAGTCAACTTGGTCAGGTCTGTTTGTGGTCATAGATTTGGTCAGATCTGTGTGTGTTGTCATAGCTATAGTAAGACGATCGTAAAGCAACAGTAACCGGACGTAAAGCTACAACAAACCGATCGATAGTCGTAAGTTACAGTACCTAGTTGGTTGTCGTAGGCTGCAGTAAGAGCTATGGTTAAGACGTCGTAGTCGAAGTGCAGTGGTCGAAGAGCCATGGTCGAGACATCGTGGTCGAAGTACCATAGTCGAAGGATTCGAAGTGGTAAGGAGTCAACTTGGTTAGGTCTGTGTGTAGTCATAGACTTGGTCAGGTCTATGTTTGTGGTCATAGCTACAGTGAACTGGTTGATAGTCGTAGCTATAGTAACTGGTCGATAGTCATAAGCTACGGTACCTGATTGGTAGTCGTAAGCTACAGTACCTGGTAGGTGCTCGAAAGATCTACGTGATCGAAGACCGGTAGTACCGGCTTTGTGTGAGCGATACGATCAGAGTTGCGGTAAGAGCTGTGGTCGAGGCACCGTGGTCAAAGGACTCAAAGTCATAAGGAGTTAACTTGATCAAGTCTATGTGTGATCATAGACTTAGTCATGTCTATGTATGCGGTCGTAGCTACAGTGAACCGGTCGATAATCATAGCTACAGTAACTGGTCGGTAGTCGTAAACTACAGTACTTGGTCGGTGCTCGGAAGGCTTGTGTGGTCGAAGACCAATAGTACCGACTTTGTGTGAGTGGTACAACCGGAGTTGTGGTAAGAGCCGTAGTCGAGACGCCGTGGTCGAAGTGCCACAATTGAAGGGCCGTGGTCAAAGGACTCAAAGTCGTAAGGAGTCAATTCGGTCAGGTGTGTGTGGTCATAGACTTGGTCAGATCTGTGTGGTTGTAGCTACAATGAACCGATTGATAGTCGTAGTTACAGTAACTGATCGGTAGTCGTAAGCTGCAGTACCTGACCGGTGCTCAGAAGATTTGCGTGGTTGAATACTGATAGTACCGGCTTTATGTGAGCGGTACAGTCGGAGTTACAGCAAGTGCCGTGGTCGGAGAGCCGTGGTTGAAGCACCATGTTCATCTAGACATCAACAACACACTAATCATTATGAACCCAAAATATTGTATAGCACGTAATTATATACTAAAAGCAATAAGGTGTTACGATATAATGATCATTGAGCTTATTTTCCATAATTAAGTAAATTCAAGAAGATCAGTTACTCACTGAGTGGACAGTGGAGCATATTCATTTGAGTGTGTTGGACAGTTCGGCATACTCACTGAGTGGATAAATGTGTACAGCTCATGGAATGGGCCATTTCAGGTCCAGCTATGAATGTTACCAACTGTCGTGTGCAAAACAGTTTTCTTTCGTTTTGTTTTTTGAGAGTGAGAATTTGTGTACAAGATTTTCAGAACAGCGGGCTCTTTGGATGCTTGCTTATTGTTCTGTGAAGCTGCTCGAGGACAACAGAACACAAACCGTATTTGAAACATGTACTGCTATATCTGAACTCTGAAGGATTCATCAATCCATTGTACAATTAGTAACAGTAGCTGCAAACATTAAAAAAAATACAGCATTATTGCAAGCCAAGCCGCCAACCACTACTACATCAAAATCGAGCATTGTTACCATGCAACAGAGTAGCATTTTGTCATTACGCATAAACACGAGTCAGCTGATGTTACAGTGAGGCCAAATTTGAGTGCTCATCATCCGCATAACAGAATCATTTACAAAATAATATAACCACAGTGCTTTGCAAGGGTGTATTAGTGAGTTGGCTCTGATGATACAACGAATGAATTTACTAGCCAACAGCACAAAAGCACAAGAGAAAAACACCATTGAATCTACTACTATTGACATTCCCTTCGCGAAGCCATGCTGATCCTACGACAGCCCGCATCCAGTGGGGTGTACATATTGTCTAATAAAGTTGGAATACGCTACAGTCTTTTGCAGCATATATCGTCACTGAGGGATCACGAATTCACAACAGAGTGCTAACAAAAGCACAAGAAATGGCCTTGGGGCTTGGCCACTTGGCCTTCCCTCTGATTTGCCTTCTGACATTTTTTCCTTCCAGGTAAAGTCACTGGGGAGGGAACCAACCACCATTGTAGAGCTTATCTGATGGCCTTGGCACTGGGAGGCTGACATGGTTGGCTTGCGTATTGTTTCTAGTATCGTCAACAGTGGAAGCAGAACAATTTGGTTCTGGACCTTTATTCAAGTCCTGCTGCACACGGAAGTAGTCTGTAACAGCTGCAGTGTCGTCCAGAAGAGGAATGTCACCTGTAAGGGTCTTGAATGCAAACTCAATGCATGGATCTGACCAGGCATTTCCAAATAGAGACGGAAGGGACAACCCAGATGGATCAGCAGCTGTTCCATGCAGTGCACCCTGTGTTGGCAGAACAGGTTCTGGTGCTGGCGCATCTTGGCATTCAACATTTGCTGAGGAGCTTGCAACAGGTGTTCCATCTATTTGCATGGGTACCGATGGCTCCTGATTTTCAGCATTTTTCCAAAAGCATGTGACAGGTGCTCCATCTTCCTGCTCAGGAGACAAAGAGAAAGCAGCCTGCAGAATAGGATTTTCTGCATAATTTGGCTGCAAGTAATCGGTAGTGTTTTCCCAATTGGTCTGTGTTTGATTGACAGTGTCAGCTTGGCTCAGAAGATGTGACTGATTGGTAGTGTTTTCCTGCATAGTTTGTATTTGATAGACAGTATCAGCTTGGCTCATCTGTAGATGATTGGCAGTGTTTTCCAGATTAATCTGTATTTGATTCACAGTGTCTGCTTCGCTCGGCTGTGAGTGATTGGTAAAGTATTCCTGCGTAGTCTGTATTTGAATGACAGTGTCTGTTTGGCTCGACTGTAACTGATTAGCAGTATTTTCCTGATTAGTCTGTATTCGATTCACAGTATCTGCATGACTCGGCTGCAACTGTGAGTAATTGGTAATGTATTCCTGTATAGTACGCATTTGAATGACTCTGTCTTTTTGGCTCAACTGTAACTGATTGGCAGTATTTTCCTGTTTATTCTGTATTTGGTTCACAGTGTCTGCTTGACTCAGCTGTGAGTAATTGGTAGTGTATTCCTGCATAGCATGTATGTGATTGACAGTGTCTGCTTGGCTCGACTGTAACTGATTGTCAGTGCTCTCCGGATTAGTCTGTATTTGAATGACCGTGTCTGCTTGGCTCAACTGTAACTGATCGGTAGTGTTTTCTTGAATAGTCTGTACCTGATTGACCAGATTTACACTGATAGGTTCATCTTCGGGCTCAGCGTTTACTTCAGGATTAACCTTCAGTGCAGCTAAGCGGGGTGATGCTCGGAGAGGCATGGCAATCTTTTTTGCAAGCTGGGCTTTACGCTTCTTGGGTGTCACATCTGCATTTGGTTCTTTTGTTGTAACAGATTTGGGAGCACGCTGACGCTTTGCAGAGACCGGTAGCACACACTTGTGTTCCAAACCATCAACCCTGTTAGCATATCTTTGCATTTGTTTCATGCCCTCAGACTCTGGTAACATCGTATTTTCAGTGTTCAGCCCTCTATATGGACTGAACAGTTCCTCCCACGGCATCATAATACCTTCTGAAGTTAGTATTTCACATTGAATAGCCTTATCAGCGGTACCTGGCCAGGCTGGCCTTGAGTGTTGTGATGATGGTCTTGTCTGATTTTCACAAAATGATATAATAAGCAGTAATCATTGGAAAAATAAAAATAAAATGGCATGCATAAGTAATTGTGTTTAAGCCATCTCCTAAAGTTCCATATATGATCCATCTAATGAAACTGAATTCAGAAAGCAATTGAGTTTTGTGATCTGGTGTGAGACCTGTTACACCACAGGGTGCATCAAACCTCTGATTCTAAACACAAGTGGCAGAAAAAAAGATGCATGTTCTAATTACTATGTGGGGACAACCAGGACATGAGAAGTTGGCAGGTGGCTGATGTGCATGACCTAGAATGCATCACACGACTAGGACCAAATTTGCCAATATACATCAAGAACAGAAATGTTCAACTTGAGGTGTGCATGGTAACTATGATACCTAGCATTTGTGTTCCTTTAATGTTCTGATTGAAGAAAATATGCAAGTTGCAGTAAATCAAAACACGAAGCACTACAAGGAACTCACATGAGATTGGTTTTCTGTAATACAAACATCCTGGATAGTTCTCTTCTTTGGCCTCACACTGCATTGATAAATGTCCCCTGATTTAAGATAACGGTGCACATCCTTCAGAGAACGGAATTCATAACCATTGACTGGATCAATGTAGTACTGCAGAGATCAAAAGAATTAGAGGTAGAACAAGGGGTTCAATAAAAAGTGAACAAAACAACGTGAAGCAAAATTAGATTTATATGTAAGGCATTCTGTAACATAGAAAACTCAAGTAGATCTTCAAAACAGTATCGAGACAGCTCAGTAAGAAATTAATGCTACTTGTTAAGGTTATTAAGTCGTAAAGTCGAGTCGAGTCGCGATGCTACCGACTTGGAGATTAGTCGTGACTAATCCCGACTAGTCGTCGACTACTCTACTACTACTTGCTTGTTGTTCAGATTGAGAAATCATATATGAGGGATCCCACAACACCAAATCTCATCCAACAGTTTGCTTGTGAGTTTGCATGACAACATCTAGATGTGTATATTTCCCCTTTCTGGTTTTGTTGGTGTGATTTTTCATCTTTTTTTCCAAGTTTAAATGTTTTTGAAGTACCTTCGGTGAGACAATGAGTGGCATACAAGGCATGATACAAACCTTCAGTTCAGTGGCATATAAGGAAATAATCCAATAACATTGATGTGCACATTCGAACGACTAGTCGGCAAGTCGAACGACTAGCGCAGCTAGTCGAGTCGACGGCACTAGCCGGTGCCTGTGTGTCGACTTGTCGACTAATCGACGATTAGTCGCGACTAGTCGCGCGACTTAATAACATTATGTTATCCCATCGAATACATACTAATAACCCATTGAGATCCTCAACTTCTTGAGAGTCCTTGAGAATGATTGGACTAAAACTCAGGTAATTAGTTGACGGCTTCAGTGATATTTTACAGTAGCAATTACTATCATGTAGATGCAGAATAAAAGCATGCTAGGAGGTAGGAAAGAGTTGTCAAAGGTGAATTATGATTTCAGCAGGGTGAGCTCAAAATGAAAGTCTTTCGATGATAGTGAAGCTAATATGCAGTCCTACACAACATTCCTGGAGTACCTTGCAGATTGTCATTATGAAATGATTGCATCAACTGGTGTAAGCAATATAATACATATATTTCACAAGGGAAGACTAGCTGACCAGCAATTTTCATAGAGAGGATATACGCATGAACAGATTAACACTATGAAATTATATACCTAATTCTCAAACAAAGACATGCTTCAAACATCATCACCGATAATACCAGTACCCCGTAAGTACCATCGCAGGCATAACTATTGTATCTGCTGCATCCTCAGAAATGAGGCAGTTCAGAACACACCATAAGCTTGTAAGCATGGCATGTTCACCTAAGGATGCGACTGAAAGGGATTTTACAAGAAACATATCGCTTTAGCCCTTTACACTGCTTTCAACTGCCTTGCTTATTGAGATGCTTGAATATGATAGTATGTATGCAGCACTTGCTAAACAAATTTCTTGGGTTATTCTGTCTGAAAACAGAACAAAGATGTAAGTGGAACAATATATCTAGTAAGTTTTGTAGTTGTACAATGATGAGATGCAGCTTACAAGCACGAGAGAGTATTATAGTTGACTAGTTGTACAATGTTGAGATGCAGCTTAGAAACACGAGAGATATTAAGTGCAAGATATTTTCATAGACATGCTAGGGATACAATTTTTTTAATTCAAAATGAAACTAGGTTCGTTAAATTGGCTTACATATGCACAATTGCATATTCTGTTTCAGATAGAAAAGAGCAAGAGAAGAAGGATCATTACAGCATACCAGATCACTCTTGTGATTTAATCTATTCTTTCTTGGCCTGTCTTCTTTCAACCATCCATCAGGCAGCCCCTTAATGACTAGTTCATCCTTGCTCTGAACCTAGTAATGAAATAATTATAATGACTTAGATATAGTGTTTTAGATAGAGAGGAGCAAGAGAAAAAGGATCATTACAGCATACCAGATCACTCTTATGATTTGATCCGTTGTTTCTTGGCCTGTCGTCTTTCCACCATCCATCAGGCCCCTTCATGACTGGTTTATCCTTGCTTCGAACCTAGTAATGAAATGATTATAATGACTTAGATATAGTGCTTTAGATAGAAAGGGGCAAGAGAAAAAGGATCATTACAGTGTACCTGACCAATCTGGTGATTTAATCCGTTCTTTCTTGGCCTGTCTTCTTTCCACCATTCATCAGCCTCAACGACTAGTTCATCCTTGATTTGAACATAGTAATGAAATATATATACTGACTTAGAAATAGTTATTTAGATAGAAAGGAGCAAGAGAAAAAGGATCATTACAGCATACCGGATCACTCTTGTGATTAAATCCATTCTTTGCTGGCTTGTCTTCTTTCCAGCATCCATCGGGCAACCCGTTAATTACTGGTTCATCCTTGCTTTCAACCTAGTAATGAAATGAAAAGTGATGATTTCTGACATTTATCATGTTGCATTCGAAACAAATTAAAAAAAAGGAAGTTAGAAATTTGCATGCCATGATAGAGGGGCTTCTTCTAACAGACCCACTTCGTGTTCTAGAACACAAACCCTCATTGGAATCCATAATGATGTTTCCTCCAACAAGCCCACTTTGTGTTCTAGAACATGAACCCTCGTTGGAATCCATCATGATGTTTCCTCTACCAAGCCCACTTCGTGTTCTAGAACATGAACCCTCGTTGGAATCCATAACAACCATCCCTCTAACAAGGCCACTTCGTGTTCTAGAACATGAATCCTCGTTGGAATGCGCAACATTGTTTCCTCTAACAAGCCCACTTCGTGTTTTAGAACATGAACCATTGTTGGAATCCATAACAATGTTTCCTCTAACAAGCCCACTTCGTGTTCTAGAACATGAACCTTCGCTTGAATCCATTACAATGTTTCCTCTAACAAGCCCATTTCGTGTTTTAGAACATGAACCCTCGTTTGAATCCACAATGCTGTTTCTCCTAACAAGCCCACTTCGCGTTTTAGAACATGAATCCCCATTGGAATCCATAATGTTGTTTCCCCTAACAAGCCCTCTTCTTGTTCTAGAACATGAACTGTTACTGGGATCCATAATGCTGTTTCCCTTGTCAAGCCCACTTTGTGTTCTAGGACATGAACTCCCGCAGGAATACAATGATGCTGTTTCAGTTCACAAAGATCTGTTCAATTACACCAAAATAACAAAAGCATAAATTTTCCTGAAGCTGCAGCTCATCCTGCAAAAACGCTGCTAAAACAAATACAAAGTTGTGCTGAAACATAAAATCTTGTTCATTAAAATTGTAGAAATTAACCATGATGGTAATGTTGCCAGACTATATCTCAAGTATGATAGCTCATCCTGCAAAAATGCTGCTAAAACAAAACAGACTTGTACTGAAACACAAAATCTTGTTCATTAAAATTGTAGAAATTAAGGATGATGATAATGCTACCAGACTATCCATCAAGTATGAGAGTAAATTAGAAAAATCTATAGGATACACAATTTAATTTTTTCCCCCGATTAACAGAATACTCAGAAGAGCAGTTCAAGTTGCTATATGATTTAGCAGTTTAGCCTTGCTACACTCTTTAACTTTCGGTTATCTATCAAGGAAAACATGCATGATTCTCAACAAATTTCCATCGCAAGGAATAACAGGAGCCGAAATGGTTAAGAAAGGAGCAGATAACCCCATACCGAGCTGCTAAAAGTTGGCTCGAATTACTGGACCAAATTACACTCGGGCACAAGGAAAAAAGCCCATCTTTTTTCCATTCCCCAATCCCACCACCTCCCGCAGCAACCATTTCCCAACAGAACAGCGCCGAATCACCAACGGGGACGCAGAATCCAACACGAGTCACCGAATCAATCGCCCCGGAGGCCCCACCAATCAGCAATCAACCTACCATCTCCGCCCAAGAACCCGAATAAGCCTAAAGCAAGCATAAATTAAGAAGGAGCGGAGGAGCGCGAGTGGGACTCACCTTGCCCGTGCTACGGCGCGGCGGCTCGCCTCATGGGCCACCCCTCCGGGAGAGGTCGGGACTAGGGTTAGGACCGAGTGAATAAGGGGAGGGAAGAGAGTGAGCAGGCGACCAAATCGGGAAAGGAGCGGAGGCGTTCATTATTACTAGCATTATTGGTTTTCTTCCCCCGTTTTCTTGACCGTATGGTTATATCAACTGTAAGATTGAATCTTCATTATATGCCTAGGTTCCAACCGGATAGATCGAATCTTTATTATATGACTAAGTTCAATCGGATTTACCCCTCGGATCTCTGGTCTAAACGAATTGAACACAACTAAATCGACGAAGCAACAAACTTATAAATAGTATATGATTTTCTTCTCTAGAAAACTAGCCTAATAGGTAATATTTTTCTCACATTTATAAATTATATTTTTCTTTTTTTATAATCAATACGAGACTATTCCTGACAAAAATTCCATTTCGCCGTATGTATGGACCGAACTGCCCAAAATTGGTGGTGTGTTGCTGGATGGAAATGTTGTAAAAAAAAATACTATCTACGTAGGGAAATCTCTTGTCCCAAAATTAGTGAAGTAACCTTAACTACAAAACTCGCTAGCTGTCCGTGTAAATCTAAATACTAGGATGATCGCCTGTGGGATCCTAAGAAGAAGTTTGACACAAATAAAACATCCAAGGTGTAACATGCAAATTGTGGAACTTGGTAAAATTCTACGTATGCTTCTATGAGGACCGATGTTGCCCCACCAATTTGTGCCAAATGTTGACGTTTCTAAAATTTTGTCGCCCATAATTTGGCGACAAAGTGAACTAGAGTACCGATGTAAATGGAATTGAGCTAAAATATTGGCAAAGGAAACCAAGCAAAATCTAGTCAAAACAATTTCACAAGCATGAGCTTTGAACCAAATTTTTGGTGACTCGTAGCTTTGAACCAAGGACCCGTGCGTAGTTTCGAAAAGACGCAGGCGAGGCCATGGCGGCGGCGCAGAGGCCGGCGAAGCGGCTGGGCGGCATGGCGGAGGCGCTCGCCATCGCCGCCGACCTCGGCTTCCCCGCCCCTCCCGCGCAGGTTGCTCCTTCCGCGCCTTCTTGATTTGTTTCTCCGCCCAAATCCTGCTCCACTTTCGTTTCTTCCGCCGCCTTTACGCTAGATCCAAATCTTCCGATTAAATCGCACTTCCTCCTGAGGTAATTGTAGGGTTTTGTTCGTGAAAGTTGCGGCTCCTCGAGGTAATTCAGACCGGGAATGTGACACGTAGGTTTTGAACCAAGTGTTGCTGCCAAAATCGAGGCTTATCAGTGCAAATTCGTATGTTTTGGGTGGGTTTCGTCGTTAGGCTCGTGCGAGTTGTATAAGCTTGGCTTATCTTGCGAGGAACATTTCTGAAATTCTGGGATGTGCTCCTAACTCTGGTGACTATAGGGTTCTTGATCTCATGAAACCTTGCTAGCTTTGTGAACCCATCGGAAAATGTGACCTAAGATTGCTGTGTTATGCTATCTCTATTTTTGTTATGTTCGTTTACTTCTATGAAATTCACAGTGTTCTATGGCATGAATAGTGCTCTGCATTCGCAGCTTGCAGAGATGGTGATGAATTATTTTTTTTTTTTGTATTTCACAAAATATCTACTGTTCCTTGCTTTGACTTGCCATTTCAGGAAGATCAGAGTAGCACAGACAAATGCGATGATCTGGTGAGGGTCTTGAGGGAGCTGACTGTCGTGCAGCGGAACATTGCCAATTTGCAAGTGGAGCTACAAGGCAGAAAGGTGATGGATTGATATCCCATTGCTAGTCTACATATGTTCACACCAATTCCACATCATGCCAATGTTTTTATGCCAATTCCACATCATGCCAACTACATGGTATTGCTTTCACTTTAGATCATCGCTTTCACGTTTCATCACTTCACTTTGACATTCAATTCTCTAGTTGTGGTGCTGAAATTACGAAAGTTATGCAAAGTATCACTTTGAATTTTGGTTGTTCATGAAAGCACAATTCTAGGTAGAGATGGAAACTATTATGGTGAGCATTTCTTTGTCATAAAAGCATATAGCCCACCTCGAAATGAGTCTTATTTTCCTTTAAGTGACAAACTATGTCTTGAACTATTGATTCTTGAAAAATGAGTAAAAATGCCCAACTCTTCTTAAGAGCTTAAGCCTAAAGCTTTTAACTGGTTGATGCATGAAACTTGAGACTATGATTATGCCGTGTTAATGTGTGATTCAGAACAAGCAGAAGTGCTGGCATCCAATTTATGTTAAACTCATAAACTTTGCTATATGTTATTTCTGAATCCTTGCATATTCATATTGTATATTTGTATCTCTTTTCAGAGCTTGTGATTTGAATCTATGTTGTCATTGTTGATCATACTGATGAAGTTTCGATTTCCACAGGATGATAAAAACATTGCTCATTTGACACATGTTAGTGAAATGGAAAAGAAATGCGAATCTTTGGCTAGAATCACTACTATTTTGAAAGATGTTATTCAAAACAAGGTAATGGAAGTCAGAAATTGATATTTTCTTTTACTTGCTTTCTGCCTTACTCGGGATTACCAGTTATTCAGATTGATTGTGTTAAGAACGTTACACCTGCATTGCTGTACATACATTGGCCGCCAGTTGTACAAGATCTAAATATCTGAAATAATGGCCCTTTTCTATCAGGATCGCATTATTGCTCGGCTGCAGCAACCGTACTCCCTTGATTGCATTCCTGTTGAAGCCGAATACCAGGTGAGGTTCTAGATCATTTTAACTTGTAAATTTTATAGCAAACATGACATTCATTTATGAACATGCACATGTGAGCTGAAATTGGTGTCGCAACCTACACCCAATATTTCGATTCTTAGTGGTCTTTACAATGGTATGAGGAGATTGTTGGTTTACACATGCTTAGGCGATTTCATTACTAAGGAAATGTTTGGATTTCTGAGTGGATCATGCTTTTCCTGCTCATCGTGCTGGTTTCTTCTCAGAAACAATTCTCGGAGCTACTTCTGAAAGCAGCAAGTGACTACGGGGCATTGACAGCATCAGTTGGCGATTTCCAGTGGAGCCAAAACTTTAGAGAGTCACCTGCTGTTTGGGGGGTAAGTTGAAAATATTTCTTCTAATTAATTAAATTAGTAGTCATAAGAAATTCATCTTCTGGGAAACAGCTTCCACTTGGGATGGCAAATATTAATGTTATCAATGTCAAGTTTGGAGACGACAAATGATCTATCAAGTATTCATGTTAATATTACAATGCACTTTGTTCGGCATTGTGACTGCTGAAATGTGCTATACACTTGTCGTTGAAGATTGGTTTAATGGCTATCTTTTATCTTCATGAAGGAAATGCTGCGACCAATACCTGCTGCGCTTGCTTCCTGCACTCGCTTTTTTGAGGCCATGTCTGCGATGAGGGAATCCTTCTCCACTCTTCAGAAATTACGTATTGGCCATTCTTCTCTGTCGATGACCCCAGGTGGCTCTAGTGACGATTCAAAGTTCTTGACGCCACCTCAATGGAGAGAGGGCTCGATGCTTGATAGCTGGAAGCAAGTGGAGGACATCAACCCTGACGGTGACGGAGTCGATGGCATCAACCAGAGGAGGTTGTCATGGCCATCCTCCATTAAGAGGGACCTGTAGGTCACGGTTCGCCCAGCAAACACGATATGTTTGCTTGTTGTATAAATAGTATGCCGGGCTATCTTTGATTCTGTGTAGTTTCTGTCTGATCATTAGCAAAAGCTCCGTTTGGCATGTGCTACTGAAACGAGCATTCATCGGCTGTTACACTGAATGATGTTAGAAATGCTTTGTAAGTTTCTTTTAAAAGTGGGCATTTGGTGGCAATACGCAATGTTTGCGCTGGTACTTATCGAGGATCAGAAGTATCCTTCCAGCAGGTGTAATTCACACCCAAGTTCGTTTCGGTAAGAAATGTCCAGCAGGTGGGTATTGGATCATCGGACCATCCGTGCCCGATGCTTCTTCCACCCGCGACGAGCTTCGCCTCGCCCTCTTCTGTTGCCCGACGAGAAGAAGGTCTAGAATTATATGTGATAAACTATTATCAATGTTTGCGCTGGTACTATTATCACATTGACTACTACTTCTTGCCTGTCTTATTTTGCATGCATTTTACAGATCTTAAGAGTTCATCAATTGGGTAAAAGAATACAGTTCTTACGGAATTCGGTGGAATTGTTCTGACAGAGACTAGCATGCATGCAGTGCACCTAATCATCAGAACCCAACAAACAATTGTCACTCCTATTTTTTTTTCTCATCAACATTGCAGCAATCATGTTTAGAGAGCTGGGGATCTACATGGTGAATTTAGCTTTGGTAATCACCTAGCAAGTGAGATACCGTAGTTTAACATTATGTACATCTCAATATATTGCAACTTCGACGTAGATGCATGCATGTACATGTCGACAGTCGACCTAGCAATATACTATTGGAGATAATCCACCTAATTTTGACATAAACAGATAGTACAACTTATTACTAGCGGGGAGTTATATATATACACACACCAACCAGCGCGCAGATGTAGAATACGTGGACAAGTTACTTATATTTCTGAATGAAGTTATTGCCAAACTTTTACAGTGCTGAAAAGTTACCATCGATAGCGAGTGAAGTTACTGTCATGCTCACAGTACGTAGTCAGTGGTAGCTTTCTTTATAGCTGATGATAACTTTTAAAACAACCGGTGACAACTTGTTGGAGTGCAAAACTATACCATACGTCGCGAATAATACTGCCGTATATGTGTGTATATATATATAATTTTTTGCTGTTTTTGTGTGACATATATGCATGATGGTTTCTGATCATAACCATTGTGCCATTTCATTTGACATCATTAATTGCTATAGCACCATCTCAGAACCACAAGCAAGCCGTTTCATTTGTAGGACGTCCTAAAATTAACGTACGAGTCCAAATCCTTAAACCATAAGCAAGCAAGATACGTATATGCACGGTGCAAAACTAGCAAGTTGCAATGTTCCTCCTAGCCCGGTTGACTTGTGCACACTGTCAACACTACATCTCTCTTGGAAACCTTACAAATCTCTCTCTCTCTCTCTCTCTCTCGTGGTCTCGTGTACGTGCTTACTATTTTGTGAGTTGAGATGAGCTTCATCAGCACGATGGAGGAGACAATGCCGCCGGGGTTCCGGTTCCACCCCAGGGACGACGAGCTCGTGCTGGACTACCTCCTCCACAAGCTATCCGGCCGCCGCGCCGGCGGGGCCTACGGCAGAGTCGCCATAGTCGACGTCGACCTCAACAAGTGCGAGCCATGGGACCTTCCAGGTACCTACTTTTCTCTGTGTTGCACCAAGCTAGCAGAGCACACTAGCTACAACACCAGGCAAGGACCGCGCCATCAGCCGCGGCGGCGCCGGCGAGGCGGCCGTGGAGATGCGCAAGACGCTGGTGTTCTACCAGGGGAGGGCGCCCAAGGGGAGGAAGACGGAGTGGGTCATGCACGAGTTCCGCATGGAAGACCACCACCCGCAGCTTGCCGCCGCAAGGCACCACCATCTCAAGGTACGGTGTTCTCTTCTACTCGACTCCTCCTTTTTCTTCTTCAGTTCATCTGGTTTGTGTGACTCCGACAATATTACGAGTCTAGGACATTCCATTTTCATGCCGAATTGATAAGGGGAGAAGAGAATATGTCTTGCTTTTCTTTTTCATAAGAAAAGAAAGGAAGACGACGACGTTACGTTTGGGGCACATCAGTTTCTCTGTTTTCTTTCTTTCTTTCTTTCCTTTTTTTATGGTTTGTTTCGATAACCATTAGCAAATTCCTCTTAACATGAAAAAAATTACCACAACAGATGTTACTACGGTGAAATTCCTCCAAAAAAAATCGCATGAAATTAAATTCCCATCCAACATGCCTGAACCGGAACTAGATCAACTTATCGCTCCTGTATGTTCAGAAATCAGAATGCTTCGATATGTAGAGTCACCTTTTTTTAATTCTTCTTCTATTCCTCAAGTTAATTAGATTATTTCTTAATCATTGTACACGTTGCCGTCATCATGCAAGGTAGAATTCGTATGATCTCTACTGTTTCTGTCGAATGATCTCCTCCTTCGGGCTAAAGATGCTGCTCAGAACATTCTTACATGATAAACAACCTGCAAGTTGCATGCCAATCATTATGCTTGCATGACCTAGTCTCATCCATTTCTTTGAATCCATGTCCATGTCACTGAGATGATCCATTCCAAAGCGGTTCAACTGGTTCCATCAGACTACTAGTGTAAATTATTGTACTGAACATTCCCTTGAAAGGGATTTGACTCTCCCGGACCAATTCTTTACCCCAAGTTGCCACTTAAACATTCAGGTTTCTATGATCGCTAATTCTTCAAGCAACTAACTTTCCAAAAAAGAATTTCTTCAAGTAACTTGCTGCAGAGGTGGTTATGCTGGTTGCATCATCATTATTTATCAGGCCACTAATTAAATTAATCAGTGGAAGTCTTCTCATCCTTACCTGCTACATATATACGATTTGAAACCGATTCGACTGTTGAAAGAAGAAATGTTTATTTGAAATTATTTTAAAATCCTTCCATTTCCATATATTACTTACGCTTACCATATGAACTTAATTTAACATCTCTTCGTAAAATACACGAGGACTGGGTGCTGTGCAGGGTGTTCTACAAGAGTAGAACAACCACTCCAAGGCCATCATCTGAAGAGGCTCGCACATCGTCCAATGAACTGGACCTGCCGGCTGCACCGCCGCTTGCGCCCCTCATCGACGCCTACTTCTCCGGCCTGCCGGCATTGCCGTTCAAGGGCTCGGTGGGCTTCGGAGGCCTGCTGGCCTTGGACACCTCTGAAAAGAAGGCCATCAGGACAGTGCTGTGCAGCATGTCAAGCTACATCACTTCAAAACTGGAGTTGCCTCCGAACTGGAGCCAGGTGAATGGCTTGTCACAGATGTGGAACCCCCTTTGAATCTTGATATGAGTGTGTGCTGCTAGTGAAGTGTGGTAACTAGTAATTAGATGACCTATTCTTTCTTCTTCTATTGGAGTAGTATTGGTTGTTACAGCTTCTATTGCTTAGGATTTGATTAGGGGTGTGACATACACAATAGATTAGTGAAACGGCTTGGTATAGGATTTGTACATAGGATTGCTAAGAACATGTCCTTCCCTTTACCCTCTTTCTACTCTCCAAATGTACTTCTCATTGCAAGGCATTATGTGAATAATCCCTGTAAAATTGTTCCCTTTCATTTACACTGTTAATGTGAATGCTTGCTGAAGATGTTGGAAGGTGGTTATCTCAAATACAACATATATTATCCCCCCATTTTTTTAGGACATATTGTAGGATCAGTATGGTGAGTCAGAGGGAGATGAATAACTCTTTCAAAAATTTTCCTAGCTCACCAAAGCTAAGAACTAAGGATCACAAAAATCGTCCGAGATTTTAGTCTCAACCGGTCTGATTGCTAGCCTGGTTGCGGTTTGACCCTTGGTGGCACCGGTCTAACTGGGAACCGGTCTGGCCGCTCGTCGAGAAACAGTGCAAATTGCACTTCACACCAACCAAGAAAAGAGTAACTTCTTAAACCACTAATCTAAATGCAGTGAAACTTGGCATAAGTATTCCTTAGAATGTCAAAAACATATTCCAATCATGGATCATGAAGATCGATACCAAATTTCCGACCTTTATCCAAAACAAGGAAAATTGCACCAAAACCGGGTAAAAAAGGGAAACTTTGATCTATTCTTGCTCGTAAGTTCTTGATGATCTATATGATCTTGAATGTGTCCTCACATGTCATAGCAAGCTAGATTATAGAACGAACTCAAGTCAAAACCCTCACAAGAGCAAAACCTCAAAATCATATCCTTCTTGAAAAAAACTGGGCAAACTCAAGAATTTCCTCTAGAAAATGCCGAGATGGATAGGATCTGATCTCCAAGAGATATCTCCACCTCTTACATGTCCTTAGCACAAAAAAAGATCAAGAAGAGAGAAAACTAAGCAAATCAAAAGCACAATAAAGAATCCATGGCACAACTTAGTCAAAATTTGGATATTCATTTCACTTAGAGAGGAACATTTTACAATCACTCCCTCAGCATGGCAGAGCTCTAAGTCTAGAGCGCACACACACACATCTAAAGGCTCCAATACAAAAAAATCCTAACCCTGTCTCTTAAGTGTTGATCTCTTTCTTCACACACAAGAGTTTATATAGCGGAGACTCTCATCTCACACCAAACCCTAACACCAATAACAGTGATCACACCACTTACAAATGGGGAACCCAGTAACACACACAAACAGGTGTTACAATTTACACACTTGCACGCTTTTCAAAATATGACTTCCACATAGCTCCAATAGCCTGATAAGACACTCCGTCCTCAAAGATGTGACAAACTACTTATGCCAACGCTGCAATTTTGTAAACCACCACGCCACCCAGTATTAGACAATTTTCTCAATTACCACCCACTGGTTTTCACGAAGATACGATGCCCAATGCCTTGTCGCCAAGATCGTACACCTACTCCGAAACCATCTCCACTTGAAATGTCCGAGTCATATGGCACACCATGGCTCACACTTGCATAGACACTCTATGACTAACACTTGCATAGACACCCCATGACTAACACCCAAAACCAACTCAACTTGGCACATGGGCCGATCTGACTGCAGCCACCAAGTCGGTCAGACCGCTAAGCATACTCCAGTCAAACCACCATGATAAGACCGGTTAGACTGTTCTCAATTCCTTCGCGCAACGCAACGCAGACCTCTTTGAAAAATAGCTATCGCCAGCTATGGGCCGGTACTACCGCACACCGATCAGACCGCCATGCACTGGCCAATCAGACCGTCGGCCAGTCTGACCGCCAGCCAAAGGTCGGTCAGACCACAAGCCGGTTACACCGTCGGCCGGCCTGACGCCAGCCAAAGGCCAGTCAGACCGCCGTCACTCTGACAGTAAAAACCAGATATTCAAATGACACAAAATCAAACTCACCAATGATAACACAACAAAATCAAAATCAAATACTCATCACCATTATAGGGTTGTCACCACATGGTCTTACACATATTAATGGACTATATTGTATACCTTCATGAGATTATTAAGTTTTTGCATACCTAAATCACAATTAGAGAAATCTGAATCTAAAAAGTAAATCAGTGAGGCCAAAAATTTTATGGTTAGGCATGCAGGACTCAAGAATTAAAGCAGAAACAGTTCACCAAAAGAACTAGATCCCCTGATGAGCTGGCCTGGTTGAATGCGTATTTTATTTTTTTTCAGGGAATAATTACCTTGTAGAATGCATTCCGTCCTCTGATTTATAATCGAAGGAATAATATTGTGGAAGCTTTGAATAAATCCGCAAAATGAAGACCTTTAGCAACTCTTATAGTGAATTGCTGTTTACATGGCAGCCCTTTGTTGTGAATCTCTCGATTAGATGTTCAACAGAGTGTGGCACATTCTGTTCAGTTCATCTGGAACTCTTTTTACTCTGGATCCCATTGCTATGTTGTATTGAACCGTTGCATTTGATAAGCTTTCTGTATATTTATGATGAGATAAATCATAAGCTCCTTATTCTGTAATGATCATCAAGTACATATGTCGTCGGTATGATTAGCACCTGGTAAATATCAAGACATTTCCAAAGTATTTTACTGTTACTGGTCTGGTTTACCCAGCTACATTGGTTGTGATGCTAACATAAATCTGGACTATGTTGTGGCGTTGTGGTAAGTTCTGAAACAACTCCGGAAAATTGCTCCATTTTTCAGGTTCTGAATTCTGATGTGCTCTCTTTAGCCAGCAGCATTTGTCAGTGACAAATTGGGCATGGAACCTTACTGCTGTGATGGGTATGTTCTGCTTGTTAGTGATAGATCTTTTCTCCTTTTTGTTAAGAAATCGGTAGGGAAGAGCCCTTCCTTGTATTTGGGTAGTAATGTAATAAGATTTGAAATGATCTGGAGCAATAAAGTTGGTAAAGCTCATTTCCATGTGCTGGCCAGGCAGAACAATTCACAGTTCACATGGATGTAAGGTGATCAAACAAGATGAGTAGATAACATTCGTTAAGTTAAAAAGAGAAAATCAGCGAAGCTTATTTGGTTCTCCCATGACATCATTTCAAAATATGTACATAGAATGGAACAACAAAAAGAACACAACCAAGCACTAACAATGCAAAAATTTCAGCATCACGGCATCCATCAACCTGATCCACTCTGCCTGTCTGTCTAGCACAATGATCTACAACAAAAAAGAAATGTGCTTGACATATGTATTTCACAGCGATGACTGTGTGGTCGCTTCTGATGATGTGAATGGTTCAGTGGTGGCGAAGGATCTCATCGTGGGTAAGTGTGCATCACTTGGTCTCTGCTGTTTGTTGACCGTGAGGTCTCCCATGTCACTGATCACAGCGGGCTTGGTGATCCTGTCTGTGGAGACACCCTTCTCTCCAGTCAGCATCTGGACGATGCTGGTCATGCTGGGACGGAGCTTCATTGCGTCTTGAGTGCATAGTAGACCAACCTTCAAGAACCGGCACGCCTCCTCAACATCCAGGTCATCTTCTAGATCTGCATCTATGATCTTCTCTAAATGTCCTTGCTCATAATATGTCCATGTCTGCAACAGCACCAGCAGACCTTTTACATTCAATAATGTCCAACTAAATGAACCTCAGACCATGAAAAGCAAAACTGTCTTGAATTCTGTACTTAGAAGGTTTTCTTTGGAAATGTATTTCCAGATTCTTAACTGGATATGTTACAACGGAATCTAATAACCATATGCTTGCTATCTGTACAGGAACGCCTACAAATGATTTTTTTAAAAAAAATAAGAAAAATAAAATTGCAGTCTTCGCAAAGCTGTTAACAATTTGAATGGCAAATCATAGAAAGAATAACTGGGAATCTGGGATATTAAGAACAGTCAGTACAACAGGTAGCAAACTATCTTATCAGGTAACTAAATATATGTAACACCTAAATGACAACCTTATGATGGAAAAGGAATCGCGGCTGAGAATCTCAAACTGAAGCATATGTGTATCGAGTATGGTATTATGGTAGAGCTTACCCTCTCAAGCAGAAATTGGTCTTCATAAGGCAATCTATTATTGTAGTTACACCTGCCGCTAACAATTTCCAACAGCAAAACACCGAAACTATAGATATCTGACTTCCTTGTCACTTGTCCTCTGACTGCATATTCAGGTGCCAGGTATCCTCTGATCGGAGAGAGAGAGAGAGAGAGTGCAATATATTAGCTGCAAGAAATCCCAGACAACCTCCTAAACAAGGTTTTACTTACAGTGTTCCTGCAACTCGGGTGCTCACATGAGTTGCATTTGGCGGGAGGAGCCTTGCCAACCCAAAATCAGAAATTTTGGGGGTGAGATCCTTGTCAAGAAGAATGTTGCTTGCTTTTATGTCCCGGTGGATTATGGGAGGACGGATTTCTTCATGAAGAAACGCAAGCCCACGGGCAACACCTACAGCAATTTTGACACGAGCTCCCCAATTGAATCGGATGCTGCTATAGCCTGATCCTGCAATACCATGTAAGTAAGATAGCTATTAAAGGATGACTTAATCGAGGAAAGACACATTAGGTAGAACAGTATGTCACCTAGTAGTGCATGTGCAAGGCTGTTGTTCTCAAGATAATTGTATACAAGGATCCTATGAGGCCCTTCAGCACAGCAACCGACTAAGGTAATCAGGTTTTCATGCACGATATCGGAAATTGCTGTAAGTTCAGTAATGAACTCTCGGATGCCTTGCCTTGAGTTAGCAGAGAGCACCTTTACCGCAACAATTGTCCCATCTTTAAGACTTCCCTGAACCCCCAAAAAAAAGATTTTTAAGCAAGCGTGTCGATGCAATGGATGTTAACCTTCATTGAAGTGACCAACAGCTTTGGCAAATTACCCTGAACACGGAACCGAAACCACCCTCACCGATCTTGTTTGGCCCACTAAAATTATGTGTAGCTTTTTTCAGCTCACTGTAAGAGAAAACCCTCACCCTATTTCCTCCTGGAACTGCAAGAAAACAAATGCAAGTGTATCAGAATGAGTAGCTTTTTGTACGCAGAAGAGGTCATAAAAATGGGAGAAGACACGAAATGCTTACCTTCTTCACCTTCAATAGTTTGTTTTGTGTTCTTTCCACACATAAAGCAACAAGCCATTTTTGTAAATCAAATCGTGGAAGCCCCCCAAAGAGAACTGACTAATTTGAGCTGAATTCCTGCAAAAGAGCGTGGGAAAAACAATTGTTCTTCTGATAAGGAGCAATTAGTCGAGAGTAACGGGTACCGTCTCAGATCACACCCCCATTGTTGTGTAAACAAACATATACGTGTTTAGCGGTACCACTTGACCATGAAAAATACTTGGTTGATGATATAATAAGCGACTGGTACTTGTACTAGCACTATTAAATAAAATATTTGTTTAATTATTGAATTCCATACTAACTGGTCAACTTGCTGCATTATTAGTTTACTACTTTAAAATATGTGTCTAGTGGAGTGCAGGAAGCATAGAATTGTGAAACCACAGAGGAACAGAAGGTTAATGCAATTCATCGGTGCACCGCACCAACACCACCAAGTGAAGTCAGACTCTCCCCACCCTCCAACCAAAGAAAGAGAGCAATTTGCATATCAATTTGAACAATTGAATCAAGCGTTGTCACAGTTGGCAAACATCCTGTCTCCCTCAAAAGGAGGGTGACCCAACAAATTGGCACTATGTGCACTATGTATTCTATTATTCTACAAATTATGTATTTTTATCTTCATCGAAATGCATACTATGTATTCTACTATTCTTAACAGATCCATACTGAAAAATGATGTGAATTTCACTGAACTTTACACATTTTTCTTACCATTGTAAGAAGTATCCCTATTTCCTTCAGGTTAGTACTTGATTTATAAATAAAAGCAAGTTAAAATGTTAAATGGTCCATACCACTGATCAATAATAGTTTTTTATGGTTACTTATCAAAAGAATGAACTAATAACATCCCCATCCACTGTATTTGGTAGCAACCATGCACATGTTGGGTATGTTGTTCCTTTCTACGGATAGCATTTGATTCTTTTAGGATGCAAAATGAAAGAAAGAACCAATCTATATCTAACTAAATACATTTTCCCCATCCAGCACATATGCTACACTAAACGTTTTCAGAACACGTAAATCAATCAAAATTTCGCAAATCGGTAAAACACGCCAAGCATCGCCCAGAAGGTCAAAACGGAAGCTGAAGTGCAGAACCCCCTTTTTTTTCGCTTAATGCAACCAAGAACCAAGCAATTGCAGCCAGTAAGCACCAATGAATGATCCATTGTTGCATCATCAAACCTGCAGTACCGGAGTCCACCGTTGATTTCCCTCATTTTTCTTTTCTCTGACTACAATCAACAAACCTCCAGCTGCTCGAATGGAGCAATCAAGAACACCTCGAACCTCCAGAATGACCAAATCCAGCGCCGAGGACCCAAGAAACGCAACCCTAGAGGGCAAATGTAATCAAATAGCCCTACTACCATTCCGTTGCCGGACATCGCGGCCAAAGCACACCCACAACAACAAATAAGCAAAACCTTCAACCAAGAAGCCTAAAGAATCACAGGCCCAGAAGCTAATCAGAGGCCCTGAAGGCACGGCAAAATGCTGTAAAGCCAAACCCGCGGCCGCAAGAATCCCTGGAACCAAGCCCAAGAAAAGAAAGCTGAATCGCAGAAATCCAAACCCAAGGAGGCAGAAAATCACCTGATGTTGATGCGCCCACGCCCTCCCAAGAACCAGCGGCGGCGCGCGCACTGGGAGAGAAAGGGGAGGACGAGGAATTAAAGGAGGAAGAAGGTGGCGAGAAGAGGAGACGAGAGATGGGGAGAATTGGAGGTGAAGACGAAAAATCGATGGAGGAGCACTCCTCCTCCTCTCTGATAATGTTAATGTATATTCGCTCGCACTCCTCCTCCTCCTCTCTGATAAACAACTATACAAGTTGGTTAAAACAGGTTCTTTTCCCGCGTGTCCTAGTTGTCACAGACACGTGAACCTAGGCCAGATCCTGGCTGTAGTGGCAATAGTGGCAAAATGATATTGTTATGTTACACGACACACGGTGATTGAGTTCAATCATGCGCAAATGGCCAATGATCGATATGGTACTAGCTGAAAATATCCAGGGCTGCATCGATATCTGAATCACAAATCAGTAGTAGTAAATTCCTCATCTTCAGGTGATTCGTAATCTCCATCACCATAAAACTATCTTCCACGTCACTGCCACTGCAGCAATGTACTAGATCCATCAATGCACTGTGCGTGCACGCAGCGGTCGACCTGATAGATCGGCGTCCAGCCATGAATGCACTCGTACATGCACATCACAGGGTATTGGCCCCTCCCGTCACCAAAGTAAGACATCTACAAAATTTTATATTATATGTGTATCATGTGCCTATCTTGGATTCCTGATCATCCAGCTTGTATATCTCCAAAGACCGGATTGAAACAATAATTATTCTCCTTTGGTTTTACATCATGTATATCCTACCTATGTTCTTAGTTCTACAGTGGATTAGCTTTGGATTTTAATTAGTTCTTAACATTATCATTTTTCACATTGTATATATCTCTTCTCTGCTCTTATTACTCTTTTCAATCACAAAAGAGCGGCCTTCTAACCTTTCGGTTAACAAAGAACACTTTTCGGTTACAAAAGAGTGCCCTTCTAACCGGAGGGAGTAATACGGTGTTCTATAGTAGGTGGATTGGGTCATGGTTTGATTTTCGAGGAAATATTTTCACCAAATATTCGTATCAGTGAGGACCTAGTGGTATGAGATACGGATACGCTGTAAATGGGAAAATTTAATCATTTGTCACTCTTATGAGTAAAGTGACAACAGATTTACCACCCTGGTCCGTTGTCAGTGACTCAGGCGGACCCATATGTAAATGGATCGAGCATGTAAAATGTTTGGACCCAAAATTTTGTCTGTGCCAGCATGAGATGGACATTTCCAAGCTAGACAATTACTCCTAGGCGACATCTCTCTGACGTTAGTTGATCGCAGTAACTGAAAGAGGCAGGCATACATCTACGTACGCTGTACACCTATGACCGCCGAGCATTCACTTTTGGCTCAGAAAGAGCAGACCGCACGCGCAGGGCTTCATCAGTAGGAACAGTAGCACTACTACTCAGGGCCTTCGCAGTTGTTCGATCGTCTCTCAATGTTATCTCTACCAATTTTAACTTACTTAGCTATCTTCACATATGCATCAAGTGATGGTTCAAAAGATAACGTCTCGATCTAGCAGTACTGTCTCTAGCATATTTTACGATATCATCATTATTTTTACAATTCTCTCGATCTATGTAGTACTGTGGATGGAGGCAGTACTGTTATCTGACTCCATGCATATGTAAAGAAGAAGAAAAAAGGGAAGCATGCAGCGCTGACACACGGTGGCCACACCAACCCAATGTGCATATGATCTGACATATATATATATATATATATATATATATATATATATATATATATATATATATATATATATATATATATATATATGTCCTGCTTCGCTGCGGAGGAGGCGGCGACTTGTCCCAAACTCAAAACATATCGCTCCTTCGGAAGGAAGGCATGCCATTCTGCTCTCTGCACGAGAATGTACTTCTCTCTCAGACTTTTCTAAGGCGTCTTATAGCCGTTTACATAGATCGGGGATGCTCTTCGTTTGATTTCAGCTTTTAACTTCTGATTTATTTTTTATTTTTTATAATTTTTTTTGAACTTTTAGGTTTTTTAGCTTTTTTGTCGGTTCTTTTTTCCGTATTCGTCTACATTATCCGTGATGAGCTAGCATATTTTTTCTATTTTTAATTTTTTTAAATTTAATTACGTCAAATAAGTCACCTTTAGCTACAATGAGATTTCAACCGCTACAGTGTAGTTTCAGCCATAAGTCACAGCTTTTCAGACCCAACCGGGGCCTAAGAAAGTTCTGAGATTGGAAAGTATCATTCATTAAGTGCTTTAAAAAATGAACGAAAATAGTTTGTGTGCCCAATGGGACATGCTCGTGCGCGACGGAAGATAAGATCAGGTACGGAGAGGCAGCCGTGGCGAGAAGATAGTAGTGGCTCAGATGGATGAACCATACCACATCTAGTGTGATGCATTTTTTGTACTACTATAATTACTTTGAATTGTAAAAGTATTTCTAATGTATAAAATTCTAAAAAAAGGTGAAATATTCGTAAATTCATGATTAAGTTAATCCGAATAAATATGGCAAATTTGGAGCACATAAAATTTCTAAAAAATACACAATAACTATAACTATTTAAAAATTCAAACAAATATTAAACGTAAAAAAATTAGGGCAAATAATTAAGTCAGCTAATTAGCCGGCTTAATCACCTGTCGCCCTCTCACCAAACGGCAGACGCCTGCTGCCGGCGGCCTCGCCAGGTGTCACCTCGCCGGCGTTGTCGCCCGTCCACCGAACAGCAGAAGTTATATTATTGAAAATTGGCTAATTTTGTATTTTGTAAATATGACATGCAACAGTGTTAAATCTGAAATTTAGCTCGTGGTTAAAATACGTAGTCCTGCAGAAGAAAGCGGAGAGAGTACGTACGGCGCTGACAATTAAATGCAGTGTAGGTAGGTAGCTAGCTCTATAAGTACGCAAGGCTTGTACGAAGAGAGTCGTCCTTGCCTTGAACATGGCGGCAGCGATATTGCTAGTAGCTAGGTTTGGCTATGCATCATCATGCAGACCAAGTAACAAGCACCACCACAAGCCATCCACAGCGACCAGCACCTGGTAAAGTATACATTCATGTGTATTTCATTCGTGTATATACACACCCAACTATTACTACTATCATCATCATCATCATTATTACTATTTGTTGATTCGAAAATAACTGTTGTTAATTAGTTGCTGTAGTAATGTTGAATTGTTGAGTGCATGCATGGATGCGTGCAGGAGGCCATGCAGGAGTGCGATGAGTAGTAGAGGGGCCATGGCCGTCGGCGTCGCCGAGCGGCGGGAGGAGAAGGAGGAGGCCGAGGATGAATGGCGCAGTTACCTGGCGCCGGAGAGGCTGGAGGTGCTGGCGCAGCTGGAGCCGTGGGCGGAGCAGCACGTGCTGCCGCTGCTCAAGCCGGTGGACGAGGCGTGGCAGCCGTCGGACATGCTCCCGGACGCCGCGGCGCTGGGCGCGGACGGCTTCCAAGCGGCGTGCCTCGAGCTCCGCGCGCGGGCGGCGGCCGTGCCGGACGCGCAGCTGGTGTGCCTGGTGGGGAACATGGTGACGGAGGAGGCGCTGCCGACGTACCAGAGCATGACGAACCGCTTCGAGGCCGCGCGCGACGTCACCGGCGCCGACGGTACCGCCTGGGCGCGCTGGGTCCGCGGGTGGTCCGCCGAAGAGAACCGCCACGGCGACGTGCTCAGCCGGTACATGTACCTCTCCGGCCGCCTCGACATGCGCCAGGTGGAGCGCACCGTCCACCGCCTCATCCAGTCCGGCATGGCCATGCACGCGCCGGCGAGCCCCTACCACGGCTTCATCTACGTCGCCTTCCAGGAGCGCGCCACGTCCATCGCCCACGGCAACACGGCGCGCCAGGTGGGCGCGCACGGCGACGCCGCGCTCGCGCGCATCTGCGGCGCCATCGCCGCCGACGAGAAGCGGCACGAGGCCGCCTACACCCGCATCGTGTCCAAGCTCTTCGAGGCCGACCCGGACGCCACCGTGCGCGCCCTGGCGTACATGATGCGCCGCCGGATCACCATGCCGGCCGCGCTCATGAGCGACGGCCGCGACGCCGACCTCTTCGCGCACTACGCCGCCGCCGCGCAGCAGGCCGGCGTGTACACGGCGTCGGACTACGGCGGCATCCTGGAGCACCTGATACGGCAGTGGCGCGTGGAGGAGCTGGCGGAGGGGCTCTCCGGCGAGGGGAGGCGCGCGCGGGACTACGTGTGCGCGCTGCCGCAGAAGATCCGGAGGATGGAGGAGAAGGCCCACGATAGGGCGGTCCAGGCCCAAAAGGAGCCCACGCCCGTCCCGTTTAGCTGGGTCTTTGGTAGGCCCGTCAGCGTCAGTCTGCCGTAATTTGTTTGATTACCTGAGTAACTAGCAATGGACGACATTATATATTATATATATAAGCAAGCTAGCTAGCTTCTGCAGATCAGGTCCATAAACTTATCTGAGAATAGAGAAGCTGTTGTTCTACTAGTCCTGAATAATATCTAGCTAATAAACCCAAGCTGTTGTTCTACTCGACATTCAAGGGGTGGTTGATAAGCTTACAGATTAAGAGACCTTTATATATATATATATATATATATATATATATATATATATATATATATATATATATATATATATATATATATATATAAATATATAAAAATAGGCTATCGCCCAGCTTTATTGAAAGCTAGAATATAGTTCAGAGCCTTGTGAGCTACTACGACTGGCGAGGAGCAAAACCGATCCTGAAAAACCTTCTCGTTTCTCGTTAGCCAGAGTGTCCAAGCTATAGCAGCAAACAGCATAATTATTGTTGAATTTCTCTTGTTTCCTCCTATTCCCAGACATTGGTTGATTGGTTCAGCTCGATTTCTTGGAAAACAACTCTCCAACCAAGACCATCTCTAGCAACACACCAGACAAAAACTGCAACTGGATATTGGAATAGGATATGATCAATATCTTCCAGAGCGCCACAAAGTTTGCAATTTATTTGCCCATCCCAGTTCCTCTTTACTAATTCAGCTGCCGATTGTGCCCCATCATGAAACACCATCAACAGATTAAGAGACTTGATCCTTGGCAATGTTGGTTTTGACGAATTCTTCTTTGAGTAGTACACCAATTTATACATGGGGTTCTATCACTTAACTGATCAAAATGCACAGCTTCGACATATTGTTATGTAGGTTTGGATATCCATCGTGCAAACCAAATGCTCCTACTAACTAGTAACTACTACTACTCCAAGACAGCAGCAACAACAGCTGGTATCCAAGTGATCAGCCGCTGGTGCGTACGTATGCTAACATTTTAACGCACCCATTTCTAAGAGCGCTGGTAATCTCCGTAATTATCTAGAATTATTTAGTTACAGATTACTGTACATAGAGCATCGATTTAACACATACTTATAAACAAGAATTAAACTTTATTATAGAAATAGGGCTTCACAGTCTAGTTTTAGACGCAGTGGGAGTACAAGCCCAAAGTTAATTTACAGTATAAAAGAAACTCCCACAGACGTACTTGAGCGCGATTAAAACCTAAAACCACTGGTCACCAAAAAGTAGAGCCCTTTCGAATCTTCATCAACAACTTGTTTATCGAAATCCATTGCTCTTTTGTTTGTTGTTTAGTAAGTAATGAATACAATCGTACCCAGCAAACCACAAATGATAAATCCTACTTTATCTCTTTGCACGGATTGCCAATGGATGAGAATATACTAGTTTTATTAATGAGAGTGCATGCAATTTTATTTATAAATATTTTTAAACAAAAAAACACAAAAGAAAACTTTTCAATATTAGGGGGATTTCAATACTTGGTTACTCAGCTTACTCAGATTAAAACATAAAGAAATCTACTTATGTCTTGTTGTTGGAATCACCTAAAAGAAATTTACTTATGCCTGGTTGTTGGAAAGGAATTCGGCCTTTTGGGAAGGCCAACTCGGCCCAACACGCGCGCTGCCAAATGGCCCAGTTGCAACACGCGCCCGCACTGGGTCGTCGATCCACGATGCTTGGACAGCAGCGAGCGAGCCACGTCGCCCCTGGTCCTTCGTCTACCTCTGGACGGGTCTCAACGGCGGAGAAATAGGGGCGCGACACCCCTCAAGAATTGGTGCTGGTGAGGCTTTTCGGCTGAAAAGAAAGGCATGGTTGGGTTCCTCGGAGCATGGGGAGTCCATTTTGGGGCGTTAGAGGACACGAAGATGGGTAGTAGAGGTCGGCGGTAGGAGAGAAGGATGTGGGCTTTTCTGCGTTTTGGAGCTACTCCGGTGAGTTTCCGGCGGTGTGAGGAGTGGTTTGACCATATACGTGGAATGGGTTTCACGGTGGTAGCGATGTCTTAAGCTGAGGAGCTTGTAGAAGGGCTGTCCACGGAAGGAGCTTTACGACCGGTGGTGGTCTTCGTTGACTGAGCCCTACGGGAATGCTCATGCTATGGCGGGTTACGATATGAATTCACGGTTCTCTTAGGATGCTATGGTGGTGGGGAATCGAACTATAGTGGTCGGGGTGGGAGTTTGGCCGAGGGGCTTACCGGGCTCAGGGGAAGGCGGAGGGGGAGTTGCAATGCACGGGAGCTCGATTGGATGGTTCCAAGGAGTGGTAGAGGGTGGTGCGGAGCTCTCAGTGGAAGCAATCGAGCTAAAAGGGCGAGAAAAGGCGGTTTGGGTAGCGTCGGCGCGTGGAAGGGAGAGCGGGTGTGAGGCGCTGCCGGTGGAGGAGATAGGCAGAGAGGTTGGTACTCCCCACGAGAAGGAAGTGCGGCCGAAATTTCAGGACATATGATCATTTATTTTTGTGTTTTAATAAGTGGTCAAGTCTAGAACGGAGAGAGGGACGAATCTAATGGGATTACGGTAGTAATCTTGTGTATTTTCTGAAAATTAATAAATGGGAAAGAGAGTGAAATGTGATTTAAAAAAAGAGAAATTTTTGTATGCCACTGGGACTCAAGCTTATTTTGGATCTGCAATCGCTCTTTGCATAATTTTGTGTGTGAACCGGAACACGGGATCTTTCTCCTTCATGTCATTAATATTTGACTAGTCAAATGTTGGAAAAAGACCATTTCACCCCTCACTTTCTCGTTCCTCGACATCGGGTGGATCCTTTTGGGCTGACGGTACGCATAGGAAACAGTCACATACGATTATAGCCGGTATAGCTAAACTTGGTACAATGTTTACGATAATCTAACTGTAGAGATTTCATCTTAAAAAATGTACCTTAGTTACTGTAATAGAAAATAGAAAGCTAAAATCAAAACAAAAAAAAAAACAGCCATCTTCCACCAGCGCCGGCCTGACTATGCCATGCTCAACCTCTTCAAGCTCTCCCTCTGTATGTATGTTTGTTCAAGCACACAAGGCAACACGTACGGCCACCTCGCCCTCGCGCGGCAACCGTGTGCCGGACGGTGAGTACGTAGTTGCGGCCGGCGGCATTAATTAATTAACTTGCCAATCACAAGCTGTACGTACATGTATGACTATACAATCTGATCAATGTGAACTCACAGGCACCGCTAGCTGCTGCAGACAAAGTCGACGCCGCCGGAGAAGATGGACCGGAGACTTTTGTGTTCTAGCTACCCTGTGAACACGCGCAACATTAATTCATGACAAACTCACAACGGCCAGCAAACGTACGCACGCCGGATAATTAATGAGAGGAGAGGAACGTACTGCATGCACTATCCTAATTGCTCTACAAATACGTACGCATCATGGGGAAGCGACTGGGGTCAACAAAGCACAGATTCACAACGTACTGATCATCGAGCTTCAACATGGCACCAACAATGTTGTCGTCAGGGTTTGGATACCCTAAACCATGCAAACCAACTACTCAAAAGTACTACAGGCAATCAGCAGGTATCCAAGTGATCAGCCGCTGGTACGTATATACGTTAATTTACAACTCCCTCTAGTCTCATTTAGATGTCATGTATGAATTAAGGGTTTGCATGTCTCAAATGAATTCCCGAAAGAATTAGGAATAATATTCTCTCGTTCCAAACAATGCCTAATAACATGGTATATATGTTTTAGACCAGAGGAAGTAAAGGCACTAAAACAATGTAAGTGACCAGTTGCGTTGCGTGCTTATTGATGTAATTAGTTGTACGTGCATGTTGAGTTGAGATGATGAACATGTACAGGAGGAGGTGCAGGAGTAGCAGTAGTACAGCGATCATGGCTGCAGGACAGCGAGAGGAGGAGGAGGAGGAGGAATGGCGGAGTTACCTGGAGCCGGAGAGGCTGGAGTTGCTGACGCAACTGGAGCCGTGGGTGGAGGAGAACGTGCTGCCGCTGCTCAAGCCGGTGGAGGCGTCATGGCAGCCGTCGGACATACTGCCGGACGCGGCGGCGCTGGGCGCCGATGGGTTCAACGCGGCGTGCCTCGAGCTCCGCGAGCAGGCGGTGAACGTGCCAGACATGCTTCTGGTGTGCCTGGTGGGCAACATGGCGACGGAGGAGGCGTTGCCGACGTACCAGAGCGTGCTGAACCGCTGGGAGGCCGTGCGCGACGTCACCGGCACAGATGGCACCCCCTGGGCACGGTGGATCCGCGGCTGGTCCGCCGAGGAGAACCGCCACGGCGACTTGCTCAACCGGTACATGTACCTCTCCGGCCGCTTCGACATGCCCGAGGTGGAGCGCACCATCCAGCGGCTCATCCAGTCCGGCATGGCCATGCACGCGCCGGCGAGCCCCTACCATGGCTTCATCTACACTGCTTTCCAGGAGCGTGCCACGTTCATCAACCACGGCAACACGGCGCGGCTGGTGGGCGCGCACGGCGACGCAACCCTCGCGCGCATATGCGGCACCGTTGCCGCCGACGAGAAGCGGCACGAGGCCGCCTACACCCGCATCATGGGGAAGCTCTTCGAGGTTGATCCGGACGCCTCCGTGCGCGCCTTGGCGTACATGATGCGGCGCCGGATCGACATGCCGACCGCGCTCATCACCGACGGCCGCCACGCCGACTTCTTCGACCTCTTAATCAGCATCGTACGGCAGGCCGGCACCTACACGGTATCCGACTACCGCGGCATCGTGGAGCACCTGATACGGCAGTGGCGCGTGGAGGAGCTGGCCGAGGGGCTCTCCGGCGAGGGGAGGCGCGCGCGGGACTTGGTGTGCGCGCTGCCGCAGAGGATGCGGAGGATGGAGGAGAGGGCCCATGATAGGGCGGCCCAGGCCCAAAACAAGCCCACGCCCATCCCGATTAGCTGGATCTTCGATAGGCCTGTCAGTATCGTGCTGCCCTAGGCAAGGCTAGGCGGCGTTATATGCTATGCTATGATGCTTACAGGAGGTGCAAGCAATAGGGGTGAAAAATGATAATAGATAATCTATTTTATCCGATATTTGTATTTGAGAAAATATGAATATGGTAAATAAAATCCATATTTGAAAATATTTGTATTCGTATTCGAAAATATTCGTATCTGTATTTGAGAATATTCGTATTCGCATTCGTATTCGAGAATATCCGTATCCATATTCCTATTCGAGACTATTCGATTCGTATTCGATCCATTTCTAGAACCCATGAAAAATCTGTACGATTTTTGTGATTCAAAATTTGAATTTAGGCTGTTTAAAACCGGTAACCGGTCAAAAACTGGTGAAAAATCGGCAAAACCGTTAGGAATCCGTTTTATCCGATGTTCTTATCCGAGGAAATTCGTATTCGAAAATATCCGTATTCGTATTCGAGAATATTCGTATCTGTATTTGAGAATATTCGAATTCATATTCATATCCGTTTTTAAAAATATGGATTCGTATTCGTATTTGAGACTATTCGATCATATCCGATCCGTTTCCACAACTAGCAAGCAATGCCCATCTTTCTTTCTAGGTTGGCTTGCTTCGCATACATACATGTTGAGGAACTGTCGCTGATGATCAGTCTGATCTATTTCTCTACTTATATAAAACAAGATCAATCACATAAGACGGAGAATAGTAAATTGAAATATGGAGAGGTAGAAAGAACTCCTGGTCATTCTTTATTTCTTTCTTTTTTATTCCGTATACAAGATTATAAATAGTGCTCCCTATTTATAGTCTAATGGTGAGGTGCCCACCATGGGCCAAGGCTTCAAATCCAAACTCAGGTTTCCTAACACTCCCCCTTGGGCACTCATCTGACACGTTCATGACTCATCAAAACTCTATAAAAACCCAGCGAAAAATTTTTGGAAAAAGAGTACATTATACATATTATGCTGCGTTGCACGAATCGCCTCATTAAAAACCTTGGCCGAGAAACTTCAGAAAAACTCATAAGGGAAAAAGAGTACAATCCACCTAATTTCGTTCAATCTTCAGGATTTATCATTTGGGTACTCGATCTCCATGATCAAGGTTTATAACAGGCTTGAGAAAATTCTCCCCCTGAATTCTGAACTTCTCTAAGTCTCATCATTCCAATTCCTCGTACACATCTTTCAAAGCTGGATGCAAGGAGTGATTTAGTGAATAAATCGTGAAAGGTAATAGTCACGTTATCAACACGAAACGTTCCGTGGATTGAAAGGTAATCGTCGAAGCACGACACTCGTAGATTGAATCACTGTCTAGATTGCTTTTACCCTATACAATTTTCGCATTCTAGATTGATTTTGTTTTCACAGTGCAAATTCTCTCTAATCTCCACAAGCTGACTTGGAGTCACCGGCACAATGCCGATCGGATGATTGAAAAAAAGAGGGATTGTTGATTGCATGGTAAAAAAGAAAAAAAGCCTCTCGTAGAGCAGCCCCGCACAACGCTTCCCACACGAGGTCGCACCGCCGCAACGATGCAGATTGTAAGTAGGGTTTTATTTTTCAGATTCTGCTGTATATATGGGTGTCATAGAAGATGCAGCAAAGGGCAACTTGAGTACGGTAAACTCTGCTGCTAAGTCCTTATGCTTCCCTTTGTATGGTCAGTCACAATTATTATATCATACTGAATTGAACACTAGGGTAAATCATTCCTTCACAGAAATGTGCTATCATTTTTGCGCCAATCGCTGTTGCTATCATACTGTAATTGAGTCACTTGTTTAGCATCGCATTAGGGTATTGCAACACCATATTAAGCTCCAAGGAATATATGTACAATAGAACAGCTATCGCAGATACAGAAGACATATGAAGAGCAAACTCTAGGAGAACAGCTCATGATCAATTGCTAAGGCATTGCTACCTTTCTCTCTTTCCTCGGTTATATTCCCTTCTTTACAATGGTGGTCGTATGCCAAACTACCCACAGATCTACCTATCCACTACAAAGTACCAACCAACCTAAGCTGAATCCACACGCACACACAAACATACTTCACAACAACTTACAGGAACAAGAACCCATCCAATCTCCTATACAACTAGTCACAATACCTATCCAAAAAAGAGCTCTTTGTCACCTACTTAAATCACTAAAATCCTATTGTTAGAGAAAGAAGCAACACCTAATCAGGAGACTTGAGCACCATCCCCATCAGAATCGGAGTCCCCAGAGCTCCTCGAGTCAGAATCTGCAAACAATTTTAAGGGTTAACAAGAATTCATCAGGAATCAGCAAATGTGCGGGGTATAATTCATCATCTGCCATCATAATTCATACCACTGGATGAAGATGAGCCACTTCCAGACCCACTTGAGCTGCTCGCCACCTGGGCATCCTTCTCAATCTCTACTGACTGGTAATTCACAGTCGGCATCTCATCACCAATATCCACATACTCATCTACCATCTCAGCCTCTGTAACCCTTTTCTCTGGCATGTCAGTCTCCTGCAAAGAAGAAACAAGAACAGAACCTACATGAGAACACAGTTCCGGCATCACTCACTCAGAACAAAGAACAGCCACATTGCTTCCCCATGCCATACCGAGTCTCCAATGTCAACCACCATATGCGGGTTCACATTCACCAGCACCATATCATCCTCAACCGGAACAACAGGAGTCACCTCAACCGCATCACCATTCGTCACAACAGTCCGCTGGCTCTTGTTGAGCGCCTTCTTCCAATTTACCACAAATCGATCGAGCTCCCACAGCGTCTCAACATCCATTTCATCAAAATCAAGCTCAACAACATCCCCCATCAGCGCCGGATCAGTATTCCTCTTCTGCACAATCTGCAGCACATTCACCATCTCCTCCTCTGGCAAGTTCCCAATCTCCACCCTTAACTTATGCTTCTCCTCCTCAGTCATCTCCCTTTTGTTTGGCTCCCTCGCCTTGGGCTTCGGCCTCTTCCCACCCCCCATCCTCGGGGGCGCCTGCACCGGCAAAGGCACCAGCAGCTGTCGTGGTGGTGGTGGCAAAGCCAGCGGCATTGGCGGCTCAAGGCGCTGGCACTCCTGTTCGAACCAAGAAACGGCCTCCTTGTACAACCCCTCGAAGGTGGCGAGGAGATTGCCGGCGGCCTTGTGGACCTTGTGGTCGGTTGGGTTGTACCGCAGCGCGTTGTTGAAGGTGAGCCAGACGTCGGCCGCGAATGCCTCGTGCGAGGGGTACCTCCCCGCGGCGAGATTCTCCTTCACGGTGCCGAGATCCATGGGGCTCCTGATGATGACGCGGTAGTCGTGCAGCTTGAGCCCCTCGACGTCCACCGGCGAGTTGAACCAAATGCTAATCTTCTGCTTCCGCAGCCGCGTCAGGATCTGCGCGCACCGCTTCCGCATCGCCGCCCGCAGCGCCGGAGGCGGCTCCGCGTGGCGCGGCTGCGGCTCCGGCCGCCGCCGCTGAACCTCCCACGTGTCTATGCGGGAGAGGAGCGCGCGGACCCGGCCCAGCTCGCCAGTGAGCCGCGCGCGGAGCTCCCAGGCCTCCTTGCGGGACAGCCCCGACCGCCAGATCGTCACGTGGCCCGACGGCCAGGGTTCCGACGCAGCCGGAGCCTCCGCCGCCGGCCGCGGCGCCGGCGGGATGATGGGTCTAGGGTTTGGGCTCGGTAGGTGGCGCCTAGGGTTAGGGTTAGAGGGTTTGCGCATGAGGGGGACGCGGACGCCGCCCTAGTGGTGGTGGTGGACCTCATTCCGGCCGGCAAGCACGGCGGAGGTCATCGCCGGCGGCGCGATCTCACGATTTCCGGCGGGAGGAAGCCATCCCTTCGGGCCAGGTTATCGGGTTCGATACCCGTTTGGGATTTGGGTTTGGGACGAGGAGGAGAGGAGGGGAATGGGAGGCATTTAATAGCAGCTCGAGGTGCCCGGGGACGTGGCGGGAAGAATATGGACCGTTAGATTCTGACCGGGAGCGTAGTGAACGGTCACGATCTGAGACTGGTGTGACCGCGGGCAGCGGGCGCGGAGGGTCGTTCATATGGGAGCTGGCGCGGCTTTCGTTTGGGAAACTGCTACGTGGACGCGTTGGTTTGGTGGCTGCTGGAGTATGCGTCTCTGACATGTGGGGAAAACATTCAGAAACATGGCAGTGGGAAAACGTGATGACGTGCAACATGAATTACATTTTTTAAGTGGATTTGTTCTGCAGCATAAATTAGCTGAGATGATACACAGGGGCCCAGCCCGTAAGGCTTTGGTCCTGTGAAACGCCCTATTAGGCTTCTTTGCGGCCCAACTGCAGAAGCCATGCATGCATCTGCAGGTCCTGATCGAAACCGGGATGAAGAATTCAGTGATCTCTGATGCATATGGTACTTGACGGCCAAATATTAGACTATCAATCCGAAATCCTCCGTAATAAAATCAGGCTAATTTAAGGTTCTCAAGTGTCAATCCAAGAGATGTTGAATTCGAGATCGATCACTTCGTTCTCACATGGCAAACTTACGATTTTGCACACCCTTGTATATAGTACTCGTGCTCCAACATGAGCAACTCTACTCGGCACAAAGAGGAATCAGAGCAGTAAACACTATCTAGTGTAGCGAAAATAAAAAATAGTCAAGAAAGTTCACGGATGCTATCTGCTCAAACCAAAAGAGAGAGCAGGAAACTCCCATGCATATATCTCTCCTGACAAAGTAGCTAGGCTTTGATCTTCATGCCTCCTTGGTGTAGCTGCTTGTATCGTGAGCAGGCGCCTCCTTGTCGTCCTCCATGATCGTCTCAAGCATCATCCTCGGGAGCCTTTGATGGCGCCTGACGATAGACGACAGCTTTGATGGCGCCACCTCCATTGTGATTCGGGCGGCAAATTGAGCCATATGGTGGCCTAAAAGTATTCAGGCTAAAAATGTAAGCACATATAAACAAGGAAGCTAGGAGACTGTAGAACAGGAAGAGAGAAAGCTCAATGTGGCTTGTCTTGGCTCCCATGAACATGAGCTAGGTTGCCTGTGGGGGGTTATATATATATATAGCCTATGCTCCATGATTTTTTTTTTTGGAGTGTGTGTTTGCACATGAGGAATTGATGCGGTCATGACTGGCGAAATGAGAACTGAATTCCCTGAAAAGCAGTTTTTGGGAAGAATGAATGGGCTGAAAGTGAAGGGAGAACTCAGGAGTTATGTAATTGTGCCATGTGTCCTGTTTTGGTCGTGCACATTGTCGTTACGGTGAGTGTATTGTTCTAACCGTGCAAGTGTACGAGCCAGAAAAATATGGCATTATAATTTTTAATGTCCCTTTCAACAAACACAGATGTGAAGAAGAAAATTACGTAAATTGTTTTTTACATTTTTTCTAAGGAGAACCATTTAGGTTATCAAGTAAATTAGGAAATGAAGAGCTCGTATGCAACAACCCGGCCACTAGCAACCATTTTGGAGGTTGTCTTGTTACATACAGCTCATCGATCTGACCGAGAGAGAACTCAAAAGATAGGGCCTTTCCTGGCTCTTGTTTTAGCTTCCGTGCATCATCAAGAAGCTGCATGATTAGGGTTAACCATTGCAGGGCTGAGGGAAAATCACCCAATTTCCCATAGGCCGTGAAAAGCATCAACAAGTCCATCTCACTCAAGTCCCACCAATGTTTGTTGCGTTCGAAGCCATTTGATAATCTGAAAAAAAAGGCGTGCAAATTAAAATATTCCAGGATTCATCAAAGCATATTGTTTTGTGGATTAAAGAATAGCAGATAGCTGCTTAGTCACAAGGACGGTTTCAGACTGGTTAATATGTTGAACAAAATACCGGAAACCGCCTTGAATTAAAACCGCGGCGCATGGGCAATGCCTTGGAGAGAGGTTTAGATCAAGGTGGAGCTGATTTAATCAAGACGGATCAATGCTAAAGGTTTAGCGGATGCACATTTATACGCTTTGAAAATCGTGTATAAGTGAACTTGAGATAGTAAAATCCGTGTGTGGAGGTTAACAGGTTCCCCAATATAATAGTGGATATGATCTATTAAGGGGTATAGGTGGCTGATTGTCCACCTATAAAAAGGGGTTAGAGACATGTGTGATTAACCTTTCAACTCATCTCATGTGCTCTCATCTCTAGGATTTATTAAGAGGTATAGGTGGCTGATTGCCCACCTATAAAAAGGACACACAATTTTTTTTTTAAAAAAAAGTTATAGCTACAGTAGATAAACAGTTCCAAACCCAGCCTACGGTCTTGACGTGAGCTTGCCTGACTTGTATGCTCCCTTACCAACCAAAAGTTTATGGCCTTCACGTGAGCCAACCAGACGATGTACGGCAGTGTCGGATTTTTTTGGATCTAATTTTGGCTCTCATTTAGATGTAGATTTCTGATTTATTTTTTACTATTTCTAAATTTTATCTTTTTATGATTTTTTAATTTTTTGATATTTTTGTCAGTTCTTTTTTTCTATATTCGTTTGTATCGATGAACTAACTTTTTAATTTTAATTATGCCAAATAAGCTCTTAATCCATGGTCGTTTTTTGTTGCAATGCTTGTTTTTTAAAAAATATTGTTTGTTGCAATGAGTCACATTTCCAAAGGGGCTTTCTAGATATATGCGACAAAAGAAGTTGATGGGATGCAAGCTAAAAAAATCTTTGCCGTCCGGAATTTAATTTTCTCATATTTTTCAATTTCTCTCCTTTCAACTTTTAAATAAAAGTGGGCACGCCATTGTGTTGCCACATTGCCATTGGCACCAACCAAATTGGCTGGTGCTACACATCGCCATATTGTCTCAGGTAATTAAAACGAAGATTTATATAGTTGATTAAAAAGTTAAAATATAGCTCAACCATTGTTTGTTTGTTTGTTTGTTTGTTTTTGTTTCCACTCCCGCAGGGCATCCAAGTGAAAGGAAATGGCTACCGCCACACACGGTGACACACACAGAACCTTCTCGTGTGCTATAATAATAGACAGACAGAGGGGAAGAAGCCTGAGGAGTGCGAGCTGAGCTCAGTGTGGGCCTTGATCGAACCGAACCGAATCGAACCGAACCGAATCGAGTTCCAAGGTGAGCATCTCCCAATCCTTCCTCTCCTTCGCGTGCTCCCCGTTATGGGGTTCTTGAAAGTTAGATCAGATGGCCGTGTGGATTTTCGTTTCTTTTCTTGATTTCTTTGGTTTATTCTGCGCTGAATGTTTGGATCAAAGGATTTTCGTACGAGTTTTGGAGTTTTGGAAAGTTTTGATTTTAGGCCGTTTGGAATGGAGGAATGGGCAAGACAAATTCCAGAGGAAAGGGAAGGCTGCCTATACTTTTGGAGGAAAACAAAAATGAGCTCAGATCCAAGGGAAAGACTTCCTGCGATTGCTCGCTTCTAAGAAACGTTTGTGACTTGCTTATGAATGAAAGATTAGTGCTAAGTTAGTTTTGAGTTGATGGGATTACTTTTCACTTCAAAAATTCCCGTGGTTTTCCGATTCCTATGTTCCAAGCTTAAAATTCCTATATTCTTCAATACTCTGTTTTGGCACTGCATTTCTACGCCTTTTCTGTGTTTTAGGTCATTCCTCTGTTTTCTATTCCTGCGACAGGGCCTCCTTTGTTCCAAACGCTGCAATAGGACAAGGAAAATGGGGGTATTATCAATCTTGTAGAAATATTGCAATAAATAAAATCTTCAATCCAAATTGGGTCTTGATTAAAGTGCAGATGTTGGAGAATTTTCAATCTTCGCTTGTTACTTATGATGCATCAGATTATCTTTCCTTTTCTCATTAAGGTCACTACCTTTCTTGCCAGGGTTTTGGTCCTTATTATTTATTTTTTTCATGTATGTTCATCCTGGACCTGTGAATGTTGGGATCTTTGTGTGTTTAGTTTGCTGGAACTGTTCTACTTTGATTGAGCAGTGGCTGTTGTTGCTTTCCAAGACTGAAGATTGTGTAGCCTTAGTTTGGAGTTGAGGCTTTGAAAGATAACGGGGGGAAAATGAGATGTTTTCAGATCAGCACTGATTTATTTTGTAGGAGGAGAGACTAAGTGGCTATTTTTTTGGGGAAAAAAGTTTGTTGTTCTTTCTGAAACAATAACATTGACTAATTGGGTGGTAAATGGAGATATGTTCTCTCCGCATATAAGCTTCCTAAGCAATTGTCCACCATAATTCTGACTAAGCAACATAGCAGTCATTGTCTGGACTGAGTACATGCTTGGTTCTTTGTTTTTCTCATGATTAGACTGTTCCCTTGTTCTGATCAAATGTACACTAACTCTCACATCAGGGATGGCAACTGGTAGCGAAGCTGCAAAGCCAGCTGAGGTTGTGCTGGAGTGGCCTAAGAACGACAAGAAGAGGCTTCTGCATGCTGTTTACCGTGTCGGAGATTTGGACCGCACCATTAAGTATGTTGCTGTGCTTTCAGCGATATTTGCAATATCAAGACCTAGTTAGTATATTTCTGCTAATGTTAGTAATTTGATTCTTGTAGGTGTTACACGGAATGCTTTGGGATGAAACTGCTGAGGAAAAGAGACGTTCCTGAAGAGAAGTACACCAATGCATTCCTCGGGTTTGGACCTGAAGACACTAACTTTGCACTTGAATTGACATACAGTATGTGCATTGATCCACTAATATTTTGTTTCTGACACAGTTGGTTTGATATTCTAGTCAACGTTTGTGTAACATATGTGTCAAACCTAATAAAACTGGGGAAGTGTTATGCTTCTCTCCTCACTCGAACTAGTTAACTCTTGTTTTTATTTGGACTGTACTGTCATTCTTTTAACTCTCTAATGTGCTAATAAGTCCATTGTTGTTTAATAGATTATGGTGTTGACAAGTATGACATTGGAGGGGGGTTTGGGCATTTCGCTATCGCAAATGAGGATGTAGGTATTGTTTGTTTGGAATAACTTACTATTGATTCTGCAGACTCATGATTGTATGAATATGATATCGTCGATGCAAATATAGGTGTACAAGTTGGCTGAGACAATTAAATCCAAGGGTTTCTGCAAGATCACTCGTGAACCTGGTCCTGTCAAGGGAGGATCCACTGTGATTGCCTTTGCACAGGACCCTGATGGTTACATGTTTGAGCTTATCCAGAGGGGCCCGACACCTGAGCCTCTTTGCCAAGTTATGCTTCGTGTTGGTGACCTTGATCGTTCTATCAAGTTCTATGAGAAGGTATTTTCTTTGCTTTGCTTGGATAATTGTAGGCTATTCCAAAAGTTAGAAATGCTTGAGTATTTCTTCTGTAATTTCTCAAGAATAGTAGTCTCATGTGATATTGTTTTGTTTGTTCTTTATGCAGGCCCTTGGGATGAAGCTGCTAAGGAAGAAGGATGTACCTGAATATAAGGTACCTCTACTTATTTGGAGCTGGACGAATTTTGGTAGATTTAAAAGTTCTGATACACATGTCCTGCAAATGTTGCTTAGGCGTGTTTTGTCCTTCGAATTTCATAGACTGAATAGTTTCTGGCTTGTACAGTATACCATTGCCATGTTGGGCTATGATGAGGAGGATAAGACAACTGTTCTGGAGTTGACATACAACTATGGTGTCACAGAATATAGCAAGGGCAATGCATATGCTCAGGTTTTGTACAATATTTTTTTCCTGCAGCAATTCCATTATAAGATTTTTGGCATTTTTGTTGATTTTTGCTTTTTTTTTTTTAAATGTAGGTTGCCATTGGCACCGAAGATGTATACAAGAGTGCTGAGGCTGTCGAACTGGTGACCAAAGAACTAGGGGGGAAGATTCTGCGGCAACCAGGGCCACTACCGGGGATCAGCACAAAAATTGCCTCTTTTGTTGATCCAGATGGCTGGAAAGTGGTATGCCTTCCATCTGTGGTGTACTGTTAACCATTGAATGGTCTATAGAGACTGCTTTCTTTAAATCTAGAGCTACTGGCAGTTAATTCTGAAGAAACCAGGTCACATGGGAAAGCAAATCGCTTTGCTTGCACAAAGTACTATGTTTAGTGTAGACACAAAACCAAAAAGGAAAGCAAATCGTGTGGCTTATACAACGTCACAAATTGTAATGTAAATAATTACTAGTTCCTTTTTAGAAATTAGACATTGCCAGTTAATCCATAGTTTCAAGTCTACTCTTGATAGGATTGGCACTTGAAAAATAGAATCCTCTTGAAGAGGTATATATTGGGAGTCTAAAAGCTTAGTTCCACCATCTGCGTCATCTATCTACATTCTCTGGAATATAAAGTTCTGTTGTCTTGCAACATCACCAGCTTAATTGGCAGGGCACAAGATACATACGTTGTAATAGAAATGGTTGCCAGTGCTCTTCTGAAACGAATAAAAAGATGAAAAATTTAGAACTCTGAACTTGTGATGCAGCGTTGATGCCTTACCAAACAAGCAATCTGATGTATTTATTAGTCAGATATATTTATATTTTTTTTCTAAAAATAATTTCTTAAAGGTGGTACATTGAGTTGGGCCCTGTTGGAATATCATTGTAACCACAAGATGTGACTAATGAATGTTATTCTCCACATTGTAGGTTTTGGTTGATAACGCTGACTTCCTCAAGGAACTCCACTGAAGATGCTGTGCTAGGAGGCAAACCTTCTGTAGTAATGCCGGTCTGCGATGTAATAAAAAGCGGTTCCCGCTCGATGAACAGGAATAAATACTGCTACAGAGGTCGTGCCTTTGCCAGTAGAATTTGGGACTGGTTCTGTATCTGCTATGCATTGCTACCTGTAGCAACATGACTATTGCGATGGAGCAGTTAAGAGTGGTGTTTCCTGATCTGTTCTGATTGCCTGCTGTTTGTTTGGAATTTTTTTACGTATCTGGCCGGTTGTGCCACCGAAATTTAAAATCTAGCCTTTGCAATTGTAGATTTGGCCCCTTCTCGACCGTAGAAGCATAGGAAGTTGACACGTGCCACATTTCATGCTATGCGAGCGTGGAATTTTAGGGTCTTTGTGATCGGAATTTACCCTCCATGTGAATGGAAGGGTCCGCGACATGGGAGGCCCTGTGAGCGGAGGATGCAGCGACGGCTCCCCCAGCAATCTGACGGCACTCGTGCTGTAACCTCTGACGACTGCACCGTCGCCTCCAACGACCCCAGTACCTGTGACATCACCTCCAACAACCTCGGCACTCGCGCCATCACCTTCGATGACCTAGGCAACCTCACCGCTACTGAGCAATGGACAGAGGATGCGGCGACGGTCCCCCCGGCAACCCTAGCGGTACCCACACTAGGACCCCGGCCAGGCACGGCACCCTCGCCGTCGCGACGCTGTGGACGAAGGGCGCTTTGGAGGTGATCCTCAGGATGCTACAACGCAAACTAGCGGACGAAGGGCGCTTTGAAGGAGGCTCGAAGTCAGCAAACGCCTACAATGACGGTGGAGGAGGTCGCCACGGAGAGGGCGGAAAGCTGCAAGGCTAACACCGGTGCTCGCAGCACCCTCCAGCGAGTGGACCTAGAGTCCCCCTTGTCCATCGGCCTGCAGCAATGCGCATGGCCAGAGGATTTTAAGATGCCTATAGTAGAACCGTGTAAGGGCGATATGGACCCCATGAGTTTCTATGCTTCTATGAAACGGCCATCGGAGCCGTAGGGGACGATGACTCTAACGAAAGCAAAGAGGCTAGCATTCGCCCTCCAAGGAAGAACCGGACAAGAGCTAATTCATTATTCACCCCACTACTAGTGTATGCAAGACTTTGGGTAGCCCTTAGTGACATTCCCGTACCCCCTTGTTACTGTTTGGTCCATAGCAATAACAATGGTCTTACGGAAAAGAATGAGTCGGTTGAAGGTTCAGCGGAAGAAGATTATCGGTAATATTCTTCTCGTTCTAAATGAAAAGCTCAGTCTTTCCCTGTTTCACACTTGCATACAGAAGAAAGAAATATGTGCTCCTTGCTGCACGTGTGAAAAACTGTACTACTTTGGGTGACGTGCTATAGGTGATTCCATTTGCTGGATCTCAAAGGCCAGCCTCCTTTTCATCCTACCTCAATTTTTTGTTGCCATCTTTGCTATTTATTTATCGTTAACATTACCTGATCTGAGAAAACTTCCTCTCGATGTATTATGCCGAATTAATCGGCAAAAATTCTTGTGAGATAGAAATATATCCCTGAGAGTAAGTACCGAGGAACTTGCACAGTTGCACTAGAACTATCATGTGGTAATTCTTAAAATCCTGTCTCTTTTGCACATGTACAAAAACCTTTTTTAGTGTAACATTCATTTGATTTTTTATACTTAACGTCATGATATTAGCTGACATGAAAACCAGTCAATTGTTTTCAAACATTGTTGGTTAATGGAATAGATAAGTGTGATATTAGCATGGGGTTCAGTAGCTCCTTCATTAGAGTTCAAGATGCTTATGAGAAATGTGTTTTAATATGAGAAAAATTCACACTTAACACTGAATTCAGAAGAACTAGGAATCTGAAGCTGCTAACTACAAACAGAAGTTTACTTACATGAAGACCATTTCCTATGATCCTTAGCTTAATAGATCAATCCAAAAGTAGCAGCATACTGCATATATTCAGAATTAACCAGATGCAGCTCACACTGTCCTTCGCATCGCAGGTTCTGTTCGATCACGTTGATTCCCTGGCGGAGCTGAGATGACGGTTGACGACAACGCCTCGCATTCGCTATCAAACCGATATCTGGCAGCTTGTCTTGTTCATGCACAAAGTTGTATGCTACTGCTGCCGCCGCCGCCGCCCCAGTTGGAGCCTTGCTGTTCTTCGTCGGAGCGAACAGTTCCTCACACTTGAACCCGTTGTCGGATGCCTGACAACCATCAAAAGTCCTATCATTCAGGCATGATGAAAACTGTTCTTTGCATTTCACACAGGAAAAAATTGGAGCTTTTGATTCTTTAGGTTTTGGCTTCCATACCTGATGCAGAGCTTTGCACATGACCTCTCCTGCCCTGTCCTGATTGTCACTGTGGATTCTTCAGAGGGAGCAGTTGCGCTCTAATGGCTGTCGGTTGTGTCGATAACCTCCCGGGTGATGATCTCTGAGACTCAAAACAAACAACAAAGGTGTTACTGTAATGTAAATGGTTTGATCATATCATTGCACTGTTGTTTTTGTTGGCTCCGACTTTCTGCAAGATTCTTCATCATTCCATGATCACGAAGGACCAGTGTCCCTGTACTTATCTGACAGATACTCTTGACCATCACATCCTTGGTCCCCCAAAAGGAAATATTCACATATAGGGTAATAAAGATTTTACTCCAGAATTTAGCAGTGATAAGCTAGCACCTCATGAGCCAAGGATTGCACTGCACATCATTACAAGGTCAGAGCTGGTAATAGTAGTACATTTCACAAATAGAAAGATCAGGAAAAGAAAGAGACAACATAACTTATTCAAATTATCAAACAAAATAAATTTTACACGCAATGTGCAAACATTACAAACAGCAATTTTACTGCAAGATTTGGCAGGGAGAAACAAACATTGCAATCATGAACCAAGATTAGCATTGCACATTATTACACTGGCATCAAAATGGAGCAGGGAAAAGGAGGGACATGAGAGCTTATCCCAGTTGTCCTTTTGCATATGCTCCCCTTGCAATCCCCCAATCAAGAGAGAATCATAATCACACACAAAGCTTTGCAATGTTCAATTGGTCCCCGCATGAACACCTATGACAAGCTTTTCTTGAGTTGTCAGGCACGGCATTGAGACCATTCCTTTGTCTCTACTACGATTCTTCTGCTTTGCTCGCGACTCGCTGCATAGTGTCGAGCCTCACGAGCTGTTTTCTGTAGCCAGCAAAGTTTCAGATCTTGACTTGGATTCCTTTTGGCATTCTCTTCTCCTTGCTTAATTTACATGAATAGTAACTCCATTGCGTATTGCAAGCAATCTAAATGGATGAAGAGGGCAGGCAAGAAGGCATGAGGCAACTCAATTCTTGTGCCATAATTCTCATGCAGGTAGTAAACCAATCTGTTTTTCAAGATGAACTTAGATAAATGAATGGTTAGTAACAATTGCTTTGAAGTCAATACAAATACTGTATTGTGCACTGTCATATCTTCAGCTTAGAATCTAATGAAATATACTTCTGCAGATCCTACATTGTAAAAGGTTCGAAAATATAGTAGTGCAAAAATAATGAACTGACGATCTGCAGACTTAAAGGCCCATATCATTGTGTGGATTCAATCTTATGCAAATATAGAACTTGTAAGTTCAGAAAACATTTATATGCATGGATGCCACTTCAAGTAGTCATGATATCAAGAACAACATTTGTTATCCTCAGAAGAACAAAAATAGGCGGGATAATATAAAATTCCATGCTTCCTAATCAGTACATGAATGAGTAAAAAATAAAACTTCGAAATGAAAAGAGATTGGCCTCTCTTTGTACATATTCAGCTAACTCTTAATCAGTCGACATTTGTAACTACTACAGATAGTAATAAACTTCGAAAGACGACTAATCCAAAAGCAAAGGAAGGCAAGATCTACATGGCAAAAAACAACAAGCATTACAGTCGCGATGCGACGTGATATTGGCACGGCTCAATCAAAGAGTGGAGCCCCTCACCTCCGGAGCGCAAGCTTTCTGATTGAACCGCACCAATATCCCATCACCGCAAGGGCTAGTATATTGACCATCTTGGTATTACTGCAACCACTGCAGCACTGAAAACAACATGGCACAGGACAAAAACACACATATGAGCATGAACTTGAGGGATACAATATCATTATCACAAAGAACAAAAGAACAGCTAGCCACTCTTTTGCATCATGCAGAAGTAGATGAGAAGAGAGAGAGAGAGCAGGACTGAGGGAAGCATAGGCTTCTTTAATAGGCACCTCTTGGAGACAGTTGCGCTTGAGTTAGAGAGAGAGAGAGCCCTACACATACAGGAGTACTGGAAGGCAAATGCAATGCAAGGCGATGGAGTGAATGAACCAACAACCAAACAAAGAGGGGGTTGGAATATTTATTGGCAACATTCAAGGAGGAGGGGGGGTGATATGAGATGCCTCGAGAGACATGTAGGGAGGGAGAAAGAGAGCAGTCAGTCAGTCAGCAGTGTGTGTGCTTGTGTGATTTAAATGCACTGCATTTACAGTCTGCAGGCACAGCATGGGATGTTTGCCTCCTCTCTGCGTGCTGCACTGCTGCCTGGCCGCCTCCTCCCCTTCTCAAATGAGTGCATCATGCTGCAGTTAACACTAAATATTCTTCAAGTAATTAAGCATGTTTAATGCTACCGTACGCAGGTGATAGCCGTGCGTGCATGCTACTGTAGCTGATGCAAATGGATGAAATCAGTTCATTTTTATGGTGAAATTAAAATACTGCACTTTATGTAGTTTCAACTTGGCTTACATTTTTGAGAACATGCATGTTTAATTAGTAGGTACGTAGTATCTGTTCCGTTTGCAAATTCAAGCATGTTCTACGTTCTCTGTAGGCCTCCAGAGAATCGAAAGATCAGCCGAAATGCAAGGCACTGAATTCCAAAGTTTTGCCATCAAAACACAGTAATAGATCAGAGATTCCATGTATAGTGAAGGCAACTGCAGCACACTGCTCCTTGCCCCCCTGTGCAGTTGAAACACCAGTGATGATACCGACGCGACGCCAATATATACCACCACAAGAACCTGGGCCTATTGCGGCACACAGCCTTCATCCTGGCATCAGGATGAAGCAGCCTCCAGTCCAGGTTCTCCGACCTGCCAGCGAGCCAAGGCCGCCGTACGGCTCCGGCGTCACAAGGTCCCCGTGCCGGTGCCATTCTCCGTCAGCGTTGTCGGACGACCAGGCATTAACAACGTACAGAAACAAGCTTAAATGGAACAGAACCTCACGAGTCTGGGTTTCACTTTGTTAGAACAGTAAGAACATTGTAGTGGAACTTCTGTGGCAGCAGGACCTGACAGTTACTTAAATGTATTGCGCATCGCGTGCTTCGAATCGTCGGATAGGTTTTTTTTTTTTTGCAGAAAAAACAAATTCTTGATTAGGACATTTTAGTCGCTGGATCAATAGGAATAAAGGACATGATTGGTAAAGGGACAATGTTCAAAGCAAAACCACCAACCAACAGTTTGCATTACAACTCTGACAAACTCAACGACATAAATTGCTTAAGCCTATCTTCAGAAGCACATGCAGAAAGTCAAATGTCTGGGATGTCACTTGATATGGGATAATTTTGGGTTTCTGTGGACTGCAAGAGGACAAAGAAGATGGAATCGAGATTCTGTGTTGGATGGTAGGGGATAGCGAGGAAAATCGTGCTCGGCCAGCCAGCGTCGAGGCTCTGAAAACACCTGGGGACAAAGAAAGATTGTTTTATTGCTTGATCTATATATCAAGTTACAGGCTATGTCCTTCATATAGGACTGAACAATCCGACTCCGAATAGAATACTTGATCCTTACTAATAAGAACTCTGAATCTGAACTAGTAACTAACTCTTATGTCCTAACTGGTAACAACCAATATCTCCTAAACTAATACCTGCTATCTAATCTGAACTCTGGTTTCTCTACCGAGCTGTTGCCGAACTGCTTCGCATCATGTCTTATCGGTTGCCGCACTGTTGTCCGTCACGGTGCCGAACTGTTGCCTTTCACGGCCGGACTGCTGCTCGTCGCGGCATGCCGGTTAGAAGGTCTGATCTGCGGGTATAAAATTTTCCCCAAAAAGAGTCCACAACACACTCCTCTCAGCCTTCTCAACAATGACCTATATCAGGTGGCAATTGCTTCAAATGTGAACAAACCATCATAAAAAAAAAGAAGAAGCATACTATATAAACAACAAGAACAGAAACTTATAAGAACAGAAACTTACAGGAATTCTATCACTTCTCTCTGATGCGGTTGGACTCAACCTGACTTCTTTTTGTTACATGCATTAATTTTAGAGAGGAGAGATTTATCATGAGAAGTCATACACACACACACACGAATAGTTGGGCCTCATGGGCTATATGGGCTAAGAGAGAGAGAGAGAGAGTTAAACACTAATATGTACAGGACTTTTAACACACTCCCCATAAACTCAAGGTGGGTTAGGAGGATCTGAGACACTAGGTTTGACTAGATGAAGCCGATGTTTCCAAGTCTGATCCTTAGTGAAGAAATCTGCAACTTGAAGCTCTGAAGGCATATACTGGAGGTTGATGGTCGATTGTTGACAATCAAACCTTGTGAATGATGCATCAACACCAATATACTTTGTTAACTCATGCTTGACCAAATCATTAGCAATATAAATGGCACATGCTATCACAAAACAAATGTGCAAGATCATCACTAAGAGCACCAAGATCAGCCAAAGCTATCGAAGCCACACAATATCTAAGGTGGTAGTGGTAAAAACTCGAAGCTCAGCCTCTACACTAGAGCGTGACACTGCAGTCTATTTCTTGGACTTCCAAGCAATGAGTAAAGCACCAAGAAAGATGCAGTAGCCAGTGATAGATCGACGATCAACAGGATCACTCGTCCAAGTGGAGTCAGAGCAAGCATGGAGCTGACTTGAACTGGCATAAAATAGACGTCTGGACACAGTCCCCCTCAAGTATCTCAGCACATGAAAAAGGTGACCATAGTGAACTGAGGTGGGAGCACTAACAAACTGGCTGAGCACATGTATAACATGAGCAATGTCCAGCCTGATCACTGTGAGATAAACAAAACTCCCAATAAGCTGACGATAGCGGGAATGATCTACCAGTAGTGCACCATCAGTAGGACGAAGCTACAAGTGAAGCTCCGTAGCTATGGTAGTAGTGCGAGTATCAATCAAACCAGAATGAGCAAGTAAATCCTGAACATATCGATGCTAGGAGAGATAGTAGCTATCACCATCCGAATGAGCCTTAATCCCCAGGAAGTAGCTAAGTGGTCCCAAATCAGACATCATAGGGCCTGTTTGGCAACGGCTGCGGCTTATGGCTTTTGGCTGAAATTTTTGAATTTTGGCTATTTACGGTACAAATTACGGAGGGAGAGATGCTCACTTGCGATTTTGGATAGTACAGATATTTTTATGGTCGAAGTCTTACACATGAGAGATCATCTTTACTACTTAAAAGAAGGAGTTGGTGAGTGGTACGTTCTTTCCCCTCTCTCTCCCTCAAAAATAATTTACGTGTGGCGTCTCAGCCCACTTATAAAAGTAACGACGCGTGGGTCTTGAGCTCATCCCACACCACACCCGTTGTGAATGAAGTGGAGTTAGGTTAGGTTCTAGGGCGACGGTGTAGGGAGAGGAGTCGAAGCTACGTCGGCGTGTACACTAAGCTACCATCCTTCTCATTTTCATATACAGATAATTACAAATTGGAATACAATACACTCAGCATTATATCCTCTTATAATACCGATTACCATACAAACTATCATACCTTCTTATACATATTTTAATTCCTTAGGTTGACCAGTACTCAAATCTACATTACTAATGTCTCAAGCCTCGATGTCAAGCATCACACATGATCTTAGCCTCTTTCTTATTCAGCTAGTTCCGGCACTTAACAGGCAGCCAGCCGCCTCCGGCTGGGCATCTTGCCGCAGACCACGTCGGCCGGCTTCTCCCCCTCCATGAACTTGTGCCCGTCAAGAACCATCCTCTGCGAGCAGGTGAGCAGGCTCAGCTTCGGCAGGGACGGCAGGACCTTCCGCAGCTTCCCGCACTGGAACACGGAAACGTGCCGCAGCCGCGGGAGCGCACCGGTGTCGTCTCCCGCCACGGTGCACTCCGTCAGCCCCGCCAGCTCCACCAGCTGCAGCTTCCTGAGCTCCGGGAACCCGCCGGCGGGGACCACCATGTAGGCGTCGGCGTAGGAGCCCTTCCCGAGCACAAGCTCGGCGAGGTTCGGCAGCCTCGCGAGCATGTCGATGTGGCCCCGCGAGCATCTCGACAAGTAGAGCTCGAGCTTGGCCAGGTTCGGGAGTAAGTACTGGTACTGGCCCTGCAATGGCAGCTTTTTCTCTGCCACCTTTCCTTGTAGCCTGAGGTACTGAAGCTGCCGCAGGCCAAGCATGGCAAGCAGCTCCTGCAGCGGGAGCTCCGCGTCATCTGCCGCTTCCAGGTCCAGCGACCTCAGGCACTCCAACCCGGCCAGAGCCGGCAGTAGTGCGTCTCCGACGGCTGCGGCTGATCTGGGTATGTTCCACGCCTTGAGCGACCGAAGGTTCGTCATCCTCTTGATGGCCGCCCCGTTCTGAGCCCACCTGTCCCACGGCACGCCGTGGAGCGTCTGCACGTCGGTGAGGGGGTGGTACTCCTTCGGCCCGGTGAGGAGCCGCGTCGCGATCACGTGCCGGAGCGTCCGTATGCGCCAGAACCTGCACGGCACTGTTTCGACCAGCGTGTTCGACACGTCCAGCGTTTGTAGGTTCCGGAGCTTCCTGACGGATTTGGGGAGGCGCTTCACGGTGGTGTGCGACAGGCCCACGAACCTCAGGTGGATCAGCCACCCAATCTCCTCCGGCAGCGTGTGCCTGTGCTGCACGCCCTTGAGGTCCATCACGCGGAGGAACCTCGAGTCGTGGACGGAGAAGGTGTGGACGCGGCCATTGATGAGCCCCCGTGCTCTCTTCCAGAATTTCTTGGCAGATGACTGCAAGGGATCGACAGCTGGGTTCTTATCGTCTTTGGCGGCGCTCTCGGGGATGTCGCAGAGGAGGGAGTGGAGCTTGGGCGCCGAGAGCACGACACTTAGGTAGGTGTCGTACGTGTTGTGGAGCACGAGGCGGCGGACGCCTCCACGGGAGAGGCCGGCGGTGGTGCTGTGCACCTGGAGGAAGTTGGTGTCGCGCGCCTCCGCCTGGGCGAAGTCGAGCACGGTCTGGTGGACGCTGACGGCGACGATGTTGCCGGCGGCGTCCGTCTCGACCAGGTGCACCAGGCACCGGGAGATGAGCTCCTTGAGGCACTCCATGCCGCGCTCCTCGGTCGTCTGCTCGTTCTTGGGCTGCAGGAACCCCTCGGCGACCCACAGCCGCACGAGCTTCCGGGCGTCGATGGCTGCCTCGGCGGTGAACCCGGCGAAGTAGAGGAAGCACGGAGTGAGGTGCGGCGGCAGGTCGTCCATGCACACCGTGAGGATCTTCTCGGTCGACGTCGGTTTCTTGAACCGCGCCGCCGCTGGCTTCTTCTTCCGCGGCTGCGCTTCGCAGGCGCTAGCGCTATCCACGTCCGGAGATTCAACAGAGGGAGCGAGGTTTTCAATCACGTCGTCCCATTCATCCTCTCTCTTGGACCTCAGGAGCCCGGCCAGCATGACCACGTTGAGTGGCAAGCTCTTGCCCTGGAGCAACCTCTTTGTTGGAATATAATCTTTAGCATTTGGTCATTTCCATTTGAATGCATCCGGAGTAACCGGAAGTTAGCAGCAGACTCAGTCTTTTGTTTCTGTTGTAAACGGCTGAATAATTTGTCCGAGTCAGTAGGACAGTTAGAGGCTTATTAGACTTTTTCGTTTGATTGTTTCCTGGATGTAACAAACCTCTATATTTAGTAGACAATGAAAGTATAAAGGAGTGCCTCGGTTAAACGAGATATAGCGCTCTGCATCATTCTGCTTTGTCCATTGTCATTCTCTGACTATTGTCGTATTTCCGTCAGATTACTGTTCACATCTGAAATCTGTTTTCTGAAGGTGTTGTTCAGTAAGCGCTGGCGAGATTTCCTGTGTAGTTTGATGCAGTAGTGTTTTCTGACATTTGGTATCAGAGCTTTGTCTCAGATCCTATGTCTACCTCCCACACACCAAGCCGATACACACCACCAGGAAGAAGGAACAGCACGGGCGGTACAGGCGACAACTTGAGCAGCGAAGGAGTAATGTCGCCGGAGATGTCTCAGCAGACGGCCAGGGAGTCAGGAGTAGCGCTGAGATATCCGATGCTGACGAGAACCAATTACGCCGATTGGGCGTTATTGATGAGGGTTAATCTGCAGGCCCAGGGTGTATGGGGTGCGATTGAACCCGGAGGTGGCGACTTCAAGGAAGATCGGATGGCACTAGCGGCAATTCTTCAGGCTGTGCCCCGAGAGATGTTGAGGTCATTGGCGACGAAGGATTCTGCAAAAGCGGCTTGGGAAGCAGTCAAGACTATGCGGGTTGGTGTCACTCGTGTGCGCGAGGCACGGCAGCAAGCCTTGCGTCACGAGTTTGATTCCATCCGTTTCAAGGAAGGTGAAACCGTCGAAGATTTCGGCATGCGTATAACCGGTCTCGTAAATGATATCCGAGACATGGGAGGGGTGATCGAGGATGAGCATGTCCTCAAGAAGCTACTCCGAGTCGTTCCTTCCAGGTACCGGCAAGTGGCAATAGCCATTGAACAGTTGTTGGACTTGAAGACTATGCCAATGGAGGAGCTTGTCGGTCGTTTGTCTTCAGTAGACGAACGATATGGTGATGACGATGATACCGGCGCTGTACAAAATAGCGCTAAACTCCTCCTCACTGAAGAAGAGTGGCTGGCTCGTATGAAGCAAAGAGATCAAGAGAATGGGAACAGGAGTTTTGGCAGCGGATCTGCTGGCAAACAAAATCGTTGGCGCCAGAAGAATCCAGGACAGCATAGAAGCCGTGACAGCAGGGAGGCTGTGTCGAGCGGGGTTATGCGAGACCGAACAAAAGTGAAGTGTTACAACTGCGGAAACACTGGACACTATGCAAGAGAGTGCCGCAAACCCCGACGGGAACGAAAGGACCAGGCAAACCTGACTCAGGCCGAGGAAGAACCTACACTTCTGATGACACAAGTATGTGAGGTTTCTTCGCACAGTTCAACAACCAAATTTGAGCAGGTACATCTAAATGAGACTGGAGCAGAAAGAATTAAACTTCAGGAGGAGATGGGTGAGAATATCTCAAACGTCTGGTATCTAGACACTGGCGCCACAAATCACATGACTGGCGCCAGAGGCGTTTTTGCCGAGCTTGACACCCATGTTACTGGGTCAGTTAAGTTTGGGGATGGTTCTGCTACAGATATTTGTGGCCGTGGCACTGTTCTCTACACATGCAAGAATGGCGAGCATGGCACACTTGAAGGGGTATATTTCATCCCAAAGCTGCGGAATAACATTATCAGTGTTGGGCAGTTGGATGAGCAGAACTACAAGATACACATTGAAGAAGGTTTTCTCACTATCCGAAACCCCCAGAATCTCCTACTTGCAAAGGTATCTCGCAGTCTGAATCGTTTGTATCTCCTCAAACTCAATTTGGCAAAACCTGTATGTTTGGCTTCAACCTGCACTGAGGAGGCTTGGAGATGGCACACTCGGTACTGTCATCTCAATTTTCAAGCACTCCGGAAGCTCTCAAAAGAAAAGATGGTCCGTGGGCTTCCTTTAATAGATCAAGTTGATCAGTTGTGTGATGGATGTCTGGCGGGAAAACAACGTCGGATGCCGTTTCCAGAGAAGGCAAAATTCCGGGCACAGGCGGTGCTTGAATTGGTGCATGGAGATCTTTGTGGTCCAATTGCACCGGCAACTCCAGGAGGGAAGAAGTACTTTCTACTGCTCGTGGATGACATGAGTCGTTTCATGTGGATTCGTCTACTGTCCTCAAAAGATCAAGCAGCAAAAGAAATTAAACTCTTCCAGGCTGGCGTTGAAGTAGAAACGGGACGAAGACTAAAAACACTCCGCACTGATCGGGGTGGCGAATTCACTGCAGCTGAGTTCGGTGCATACTGTGCAACTCAAGTAATCAAGCGACAGCTCACTTCTCCGTATTCTCCACAACAGAATGGAGTTGTCGAGAGGAGAAACCAGACAGTTGTAGGAGCTGCACGTAGTATGTTGAAGGCCATGGGAATGCCTGGACATTTCTGGGGAGAAGCAGTGGTAACTGCGGTGTATGTACTGAACCGATCACCAACGAAGAGTTTACAAGGTGTAACACCTTATGAAGCCTGGCATGGAAGACAACCCAGCGTTGATCATCTACGGACTTTTGGATGTATTGGCCACGTCAAGACAGTGAAGCCAAATCTCAAGAAGCTAGAAGATCGCAGTACAAAGATGATCTTCATTGGTTATGAAGAAGGGTCCAAAGCCTACCGAATGTATGATCCAGTGGGAAAAAAGGTATGTGTAACTAGAGATGTTGTGTTCAATGAAACAGTAAGCTGGTCGTGGGGAAGCACGAGCACACCACAGGAGCTGGATCAAGGAGATGGAGAGTTTGTAGTTGAGCATTTTACTACATTCACGCCTGGAGCTGCACCAAGCGAAATAGAAGCAACTGAAGACATTGGGTCAGGAAATGAGAATGATACAGGTGAGAGTTTTTCACCGACAATGCCTTCTGACGAAAACAGATCATCTTCAATGACTCCAGGTACTCCAGTGGGAATACAATTTTGTACACCACCAAGTGATGTCTCCACCAACACTGAAGAAGCTCCAAGGCGATATCGAAGAATTGATGATCTCAATACTTTCACAGTCCCGGTTTCAGATTTTGACTACAGTGATCAATGTCTGTTAGCCGAGGAGGAGCCGACGAGTCTTGATGAAGCTAAGAAACAAAGTTGCTGGCAAAAGGCAATGGCTGAAGAACTAAGTTCTATTGAAGACAACTCCACTTGGTACTTGACTGATCTCCCAGCAGGACATCGAGCGATTGGTTTAAAATGGGTCTTTAAGATTAAAAAAGACTCTAGTGGAGCTGTTGTGAGATATAAAGCCAGGTTAGTTGCAAAGGGTTATGTACAACAACATGGGGTAGATTTTGAAGAAGTTTTTGCCCCGGTTGCAAGGATGGAAACTGTCCGGCTGCTTATAGCAATTGCTGCGCAGAAAGCTTGGCAACTCCATCACATGGATGTCAAAACAGCCTTCTTGAATGGAGAACTAGAAGAGGATGTATATGTTGAGCAACCTCCAGGATTTATTGATGAGAAGAACTCAACCAAAGTATTGAAGCTGAAGAAAGCCTTATACGGTTTACGGCAAGCTCCCCGGGCTTGGAACTCCAAATTGGACTCAAGTCTGACAAAACTGGGTTTTGTCAAAACTGCAAACGAAAATGCAGTATATACTCGAGGTAAGGGGGTGATGAGAGTTATTGTGGGTGTGTATGTAGATGATCTTATCATTACAGGAGCACAGATTGCTGAGATTGACAAGTTTAAAGAGCAAATGAAGGCATTATTCAATATGAGTGATTTGGGATTATTAAGCCTTTATCTCGGGATAGAGGTCGGCCAGACAGACAGCTGCATCACATTGTCTCAGTCGGCATATGCAGCAAGAATACTTCAGAAAGCAGGGATGGAAGACTGCAATTCTTCTCAAATCCCTATGGAGCCTAGACTCAGATTGAGTAGAGAAGGTACTGGTAACTGTATTGAGCCTACCATGTACAGGAGCATCGTGGGGAGTCTAAGGTTTTTGGTAAACACCAGGCCGGATCTTGCATACTCTGTTGGATATGTGAGTAGATTTATGGAAAAACCAACTACTGATCATTGGGCTGCAGTCAAACATATACTGCGTTATGTTGCAGGTACTCTCAATCTTGGATGCAGTTACAGGAAGAAGCAAGAGAAAGTTTCCCGGTTAACTGGATTCACCGACAGTGATATGGCGGGTGACATAGTGGACCGGAAGAGCACCACAGGTTTCTTGTTCATGCTTGGAGAGAGTTTGCTTAGTTGGCATTCTCAGAAACAGAGAATTGTGGCGCTTTCATCATGTGAAGCGGAATATGTTGCAGCTGCAACTGCAGCTTGTCAAGGTTTGTGGCTTGGGCGTTTGATTACAGAACTGCTGGAAGAGGAACCCCAATGTGTAGTGTTAAAGATTGATAACAAGTCAGCCATAAATCTTTGTAAGAATCCAGTGTTACACGACCGAAGCAAACATATTGATACCCGTTTCCATTTCATAAGGGAATGTGTTGAACAAAAGGAGATATCAGTGGAGTATATCAGATCTGAAGATCAGCTGGCAGACATTCTTACAAAGTCACTTGGCCGAATACACTTCAAAGAACTCAGGGACAAACTGGGTTTGGTTCAAGTTTGAATGCTTCAAGATTAGGGGGTGAATTTGTTGGAATATAATCTTTAGCATTTGGTCATTTCCATTTGAATGCATCCGGAGTAACCGGAAGTTAGCAGCAGACTCAGTCTTTTGTTTCTGTTGTAAACGGCTGAATAATTTGTCCGAGTCAGTAGGACAGTTAGAGGCTTATTAGACTTTTTCGTTTGATTGTTTCCTGGATGTAACAAACCTCTATATTTAGTAGACAATGAAAGTATAAAGGAGTGCCTCGGTTAAACGAGATATAGCGCTCTGCATCATTCTGCTTTGTCCATTGTCATTCTCTGACTATTGTCGTATTTCCGTCAGATTACTGTTCACATCTGAAATCTGTTTTCTGAAGGTGTTGTTCAGTAAGCGCTGGCGAGATTTCCTGTGTAGTTTGATGCAGTAGTGTTTTCTGACACTCTTCTCCAGTTTGGCAAGCTTTCCCATGGCTTCTGCAGTTTGTTCTTTGTTGCCATAGACTCTCTTGCAGAACAACTTCTTGGCCTGCTCGGTGTTGAGCTTCCCGAGCTCCTTGCTGTAAAGACAGTAGCCATGTCCGTTTCTGGTTGCTTCAGGAATCTTGAGCTGCGTTGTGACGAGCACGCGGCTGCCGTTGCCGGCCGGCAGCGTGGCCATGAAGAAATTCCACTCCTCCATGCTCCGGACGTCGTCGAGCACGATCAGGTACTTCTTGTCCCCGAGCTCCGCCGCGATGTCCTCCTTGATGTGCTCGTCCTCTATTCCTCCACTCCTTGCCACGACGGCAGCCTCCTGCTCCTGCTTCAGCTCGGTGGCCGTCGTCTTGCCGGAGGCTTGCCGGATGATGTCGCGGAGGAGGTCGACAAACCGGAACTTGTGGGGCACGTGCACCCAGATGACGCAGTCGAACTTCTTCCGGACGTGGCTCCTCCCGTAGTAGAAGCTGGCCAGCGCCGTCTTGCCGATGCCGCTCTTGCCGGTGAGTGCGATGACGGTTTGCCGGGTCTCCTTCTCGTCGACGAGCCGGTTCTCGATGTCTTCGTGGTAGCCGTCGGGCCAAATGTCCTGCAGCTCTTCTTCTATGTCTCTCTCGTTCAGCGTAGACCTACATGCATAGCAAAGAGTAAGCCGCGCGTATTACAAATCAAGAGAACCATCGATCTTTGCCGAGCAGGGAAAACATTCTCGTATGTATGTACGTACCAGTCACTGTAATTCTTCCTGTGAGGTTTGGAGACGCAGGAGAGTTTCTCCAGCTGGCACTCCTTCCGCTGTTTCTTGATCTCCTCGATGCGCTTGTTGATGTCCTCGATCTCGTCGAAGATGGCGTGACGGGTGAAGAGGCCGGTGGCCGAGTGGCGGAGCCACTGGAGGAAGGAGGGCAGGTCGAAGCAGCCGTGGCAGTGGAGCTCGCCCTTGTGGAAGAACTCCTCGAGGAGATCCTCCGCGTCGTGGGCCAGCTCCCGCGTCTGCCGCACCCACACCTCGACGAGGTCGTTGGCCTCGGCCGGCTGGCGGCGCTTGCTGTCGGCGTCGCGGAGGAAGGTGCGCAGCCACTCCAGCTCGTGCCTGAGATCCAGCACCTTCTTCCCCACCTCCGTCTGCAGCTTCAGCTCCTGCACCGCCATCTCCTCCAGCTTGTCCACCGCGAACTTCACCACGCCTTCAGTCATTGTTAATTGCTGATATCTCTCGAACTCACCAAGCTATAGTCTACTATATATGCTAGCTGTCTACAATTGCTCAAGTCTAGCTAGCTTGTGGCCTCAGATTTCGAAGCGTCGTTGCACCTTATATAGAGGAGAGGGTGGCACGGTACAAATGCTCGCAAGCAAGCCATGAGGAGAGAATATTATTCCATGCAATAGTATTTTTCATTGAGAAGTGCTAAGAGCACTTGAGTCTAAGGGCACTTAGATTTTAGGACGTTGAATCTCTATCCAATAGATCCTCTGTATCTTTCTCTCTAAAAAAATAAATCTAGAGCATTAGATCTCCATCTAACAGATCCATCATACCCACCTTCTCCAAAAAAAAATATAAGTGCTCCGAATCTTGGACGTTGGATGGAGATCCAACGCCTAAAAAATCTGAGTGCTTCTAACCCCAAAAAACACTTAAGTGTTCCATAGACACGTCCTTTATCATTTCACAGACTGATCATGATTTTTTAGATGTCACAGCGTGATTCTCTGCAAAAATCTACGTACCACTCATATATATCTACGAGCTAGGCTATCGCTGAAGCTAAGTTTCGATACCACTCATATATATCTACGAGCTAGGGTATCACTGAAGCTAAGTTTCGATTCTATTACATGCAGTATTATCTAATAAAACACATGTTGGACCCAATATAGCAATCAGAGGGGACGAATGATGCCTTAAAATTCAACCTCCCAAAAGATATTGTAAAACTTTCACTTCCACTAGCTATATAAGCTAGGAAGATCAGATTTACTTACCAACAAAAAACTCACAAAAGCGCGGAAGCAAAATAGAGTTCAACTCCTCTAGGCCAGTTGGTCCGCTATGAGGAAACAGTTGGACCGGCCGAGCGGTCACTACTACAAAACAAGCTATATTAGACGTCTCATCGCAGACAAGCTATATAAGCCGGATTCTATTACATGCAGTATTATCTAATAAAACACCTATTGGCTTCAAGTCTTCAACATTTCTGATTTGTCTTCTGCTCTCTGATAGTTGTTCTGGTCTCGGGTGTCATTGGCTGTCGACCACTTTATTCTCTGATAGTCCGACAACCATTGATTACGATTGGGAGAGTTTCGACCGCATAGAACATTGTTCGCCAGTGTACTATTCTTTCTCTGTTTCGGTTTGTTCTCTCGATTTCTAGTAAGCTTACAATCCTGACTTCATAGCTCAATAACTATTAGAGAAGAAGGATTATGTGAATATTTGGAGAGATTTGAATGCACCATTCACGTCCTTCTATTGCTTATTCGGTCCTACAGAAGACATCGCACGTGCCGCAGTGTGATTTTCACAGTTTCTTCACTCCTTGGTTTTCTCGCTCTAGCGATGTTCTGTATGTGACACTACCCCTCTCTCTCTCTTCTTTAACCCAGTGTTATATTAGATTTTTTTCCTAGGTGACACTCATGAATTTTATGGACACTGGCTAGGGTGGAGTATTGGGCGTGCCCTAATACCATTTTCATGCGACAAATTAAACAGTTTGGAAGCGTATATTAGTATGGTCGAAGTCTTAAGAAAACCGCATGCATTCTGAAATTAAATCTACTTGAGAACGGAGGGAGTACGATTTAAAAGAGCACACGTTAATTAGCTAGCTTCTGCTAGCGAGCGACTAGTCGAATCCATGCATGCATTGACAATGAAGCGCAGATGCTATTCCTTCTTCTAGCAGAAGCATAGCATCCATCAATCAATCAATCGAGACAATTAACCACCGGTGACTACTGACTATCAAAAAGCAAGACGTCAGGTCTTGGACGTCTCTTAATTTGCACCGTATTCAGAAACAATTAGGCAGGGTGGAAAGAATATTATTATTGCATGCAATAATGCGACAAGTTGGTACGGTTAATTTTCTGTATTTTTTCTGGAAAATCATACGATTAATAGTGTTTTTAGAGTAAATATATTCCAAATACACAAACCACTCCACCCCAAACCACAGATACAATTATATGTTTTTCTGCTAGAGACTCGGTGCCCTAGCTAGCTATAGACAGTGATCACTAGCTAGTCCAATCCATGCACGCATGTATATATGCAGATGCTATTCCTTGTGGCAGCTGGGAGGCATCCAATTATTGTTCTTTAATTCGGTTTAGGTTACCTCACGATTGTGCTTGAGCACATGTCTTAATTCGATCGTATGCGTGATATGAGGTAATGGAGGCTAGCTAGCTTCAATCTGTCCAGTACATATGCATGCATGCATGTCTCACATGCATCTTGTTTTGGTTGACTGGTTGACTCCATTCAAAGTTCAGCTGGCATGAGCATTTTCTGTCTACAACATGTACTGGACCAATTCAATATTCAACTTCCAAACAAATCAATACATGATATATATTTTGCATCCTAATCGCAAACAACAAACAAACAAATTGTTACACAATACAACAGTATTTATAGTAGATAGCAGCTAGTACGTGCAACGTTCACTTAATTGTGGTTATCCGCCCAGAATTGAGCTTGGAGCCAGTCCACAGTCTTCTTGTCCACCTGAAACGCCTTGGCTAAAACATCATCTGAGATTGGCGGCTTTGACCCGAACACAGCGTTGGCAATGGTGATGGCTCCAGGGTTTTGGCTGCTAAGTGCAGCTATTGCAACCGCTGGCATGTGGGGGTTAGGGTTGAATTGGAAGTGGATGAGTCCTTGTGGGAACACAAACACATCACCCTTGTTAAGCACCTTGGAGAAGAGCTTGTTTTCTTGGTTGGACGTGATGAAGCCAACATAGAGTGTCCCCTCAAGAACGGTGAGGATCTCTGTGGCACAGGGGTGTGTGTGTGGTGGGTTTTCACCTAAGGGTGCATAGTCGATGCGCGCTAAGGAGATGCCTAGTGTGTTAAGGCCGGGAATCCGCATGACATTGATCAAGGTGACGTTGGACCCGACCTTGCTCGTCTTCGTGTCCCTAGGCATGTCAAGTTTCGTTGCCATGAAGAAGTCCTCTGCCTTCACATCCTTTGGGTCTTTGCAAACGAATCCATTAACAAACACTGCATCATTATACGATGAAGCAAAGAAATATTTCTCAATGAAAAAAAGCAAAGAAATAAGTTTATGTATAAATCACGATAATCTCTCTCTATTATTTATAACCTAGGAGTTTTTTTATATATACGGACACATCTCTTGTTGGAAAGTGAGGTAACGTTCCGTGCAAAAATGCTGTGGCTTTTAGCTAAAATAAGACTGTAGTAGCAGGTATCAAATTTTTTAAGTATTTAATTAAAGAAAAAATTAATAAAAATAAAAAAATACAGTTATATCTCTATAAATAATACAAAGAAAAATATATTTAAAAAATAACAGCTCTAAACGATTTTTAGCTGGTGAGACTAGAACCACCCGTCCATCTTCTGGTCTCTCCTGCGCACCATTTGTTTAATTGTTTCTTCACTAGCAGCTCGCGAAAAAATATCTCCCATGGTGGGCCCACCTGTCAGGCGGAGCCGTGACGACCCATCGCCAGAGCTAATTTATTAGAATGAAACGTGGGAATATTCCCCTCCTCTGCTTCTGACCTCTTTCTCAGTTCCTCCCGCGGCGATGGCCGCCGGCCTCCTCCTCGGCGACGCCACCGCCCCGCGGGCCCACCTCACCATCTGCCGGCCGCACCTCCACCTCTGCAACTGGACCCCCAAGCCCCTGCGGCCGGCTACCTGTCTCTCCCGCGCCCGCGCCCGCCGTGGCTGCGTGGCCAGGTTCGCCGCCTCTGCTTCGGGCGGCGGCGAGGATCCGGGGGAGCTCTCGGAGGATGATGCGCAGCAGAGGGAGTGGGAGGCGGAGATGACGCGGCGGTTGAAGGAGGCGGAGGAGATGGAGGAACTGGAGCGCACGGCGGAGGAGCTGCAGAGCCAGGCCGCCGCCGAGGAGTCCGAGGAGGAGAAGCGCGAGCGCGTCCGCCGCGAGCTCCAGAAGGTCCTAATCCCCCATATAACCACACTCTTGGCGTAGCTTGTCTCGCCAACTAACTGAGCCGCGTAGATTTGTCAGCCACACAATCAAACAAGGAGAGAGAGATCCTAGTGCAGGGGATTGTTAACCACCATCTGTCTTGTCAACCACACAATTAACATCAAAATTATGCCAAGATTCCACGTGTTTCCTCGCTACCTTGTAATTTTGTCTCACCAACATTGTTCTAGCATTAGCTTATTTCTGTTGTGGGGAGTATCCAGGTGGCAAAGGAGCAGGCAGAAAGGAGGGCGACGGCGAAGCAAATGTTTGAATTGGGGCAAAGGGCGTACGGAAAAGGGATGTATGGCCGCTCCATCGAATTCTTGGAGGCTGCACTCACTATCATACGCCCCTCCTCGCTCCTTGGTGGTGAGGTAGTATATCGCTCGTGTTATGTGATTATTATATAGTAAATTGATCCAAGTAAACATTTTGGTGAAAGTGACTAAAACTGAATGCCCTGTGGCTAAGTATGCTGTAAAAGGACTTTGTAGAATAGTAGCAGTTGGTATATGTGATTGTCAGCTTGTTACCGCAACCTTAGCTGTATCCTAGCCTACAAAAAGACCGGCTATTCACAATGAGAATGGGAATAATACTCCATGGTAACTTACTGAGCATGGCATTGGAATTGGTGTACATATATTTTACCAAGGCGAGCCTCGTAATGTATTAACAATATCAACAGCACATGTCGCCTGTATCAGTTCACTGATTTTGATGACAACCCTTGGTCACGCTTGTAAACTATGGTGTAAGATTCTGTAGGTGCCTTAATGATAGTTACTACCTGCTCTCCCTTTTAGATCCAAATTTGGCTTGCAATGGCATACGAGGCCAATAGGCGGCACAAGGATTGCATTGCATTGTACAAAGAGTTGGAGAGTACCCATCCAATGATTAACATCAGGCGGCAGGCAGCTGAACTCCGGTACATTTTGGAGGCACCCAAGTTGAAGATCTCCAATGACGAGGTGGTCACAATACCACAAATTGGATCCAGCTGGGATTGGTTAGTTATCTGTCCAACACGTGTTAATCATGTTCAAGTCTAAACTAGTTGCAATCCTGGAACCTTCATGGTATTGGTCAATTGGTGCTTGCCCCTATGTGATTCTGATTTCGAATGAAGGGTAGTTCCTTCTATTAGTGTAACAAATGGCTAATTTTTGTTCCGCTGTTGTTCTTTGGAATCTCGGTTGCATGGGACATAGACTAACGGATTCTACTGTTAAGGGTATTAGAGTACAAAGGGATATTACAGTGGAATATGCTGATTCCAAGTAAAGACAATTTTCTAAATCCATCTTTCCTCAAAGAAAATACTACTGGCTACTGAGCATAGCCATACACAAATGCCTGTTAATTTTGATTGACCTCATTTTGTAGCTACTGTTATACATCCTGGAACTACTCACCTTTTTTGCTCGTGATTCAAACACTTCAACTGGATAGAATTTCCTAAAAATTATGGCATAAAACACTTTGCAAGCAGCACCATCCTCTGTGCTGTCTTCCTATTTTAATATGACATGATGTAATGTTATTATGTGAATTAGGTACGCTGGAACATGGAGTGACAAAATCAAGGATCAAGAGGACAAGAAAAGGAAGATGGCAGCCGCCAGCAGCCAAGATCAACCGTCGACAAACATCTTTGGTGACTTGTCTTTCTTGCGACCACCAAGTCAATGGAAAAAGAGCGCCTGGGTGATTGTTACTTTATGGATCCTTTTGATCGGAACAGCGATCTATCTGCAGAGATGAAGAGCTCCTGCAACTCTAGAAGAAACCATTCACATTGTCACAATACATTGATCCATGGCGTACGAAGACACGGAGATGTTGCATATATGATACGCACTACAGAATTTTCTGAGACAGCATCGTCACCGTTAAATTGCATTTGTTATTTTAGTTGTGCTATACAGGAAAGCAACGTATTCCCTTCTATACTGGCATAGCCCAGATTTGTCATGTCGAGATTTTTTTTTTTTTTGCTGCAATGTAAATATTAGTTGGCAATGTATACAAATGCTCACTGATCCTATATTTGTTTCCACGATCAGAGAAAAATTTGTGGTGGGTTATAATTCTTATTTTGCGAATGACCTCTGATGGCGGAGTGATGTAATGAACTTTTTTTAAGAAGATGTAAGAAACCTTAGAACTGTCGTGTTTGCTGCTTGTGTTGAGGCTCTGATTAGTGGCGGAACTGTCTAGTAACATGGATCATCGTTTGGCTAGTCAGGGCCGTCTAACTCCAATCAGACGGCTCATGTGCCAGCTCGCCAAGCATGAGTCCGCAGCTCAAGCAAAAGGGGAAAATTTAATCATTTGCCAGTTGTCACTCTGGCCTATTTTCAGTGACTCAGACGGGCCTATATGCAAGTGATAAAATTAAGAGTAGCAAAAAGTTGAAATCCCCAGCAAAAGGAGGCTGGTGAAGCATCATCGTTTGCTTGCTCGCTTAGCTTCTGCGGCTCAACTCCTCCGCATTCACAACTCTCTTCTAGGGTTTAGTGGCCCAACTCCAGAGCACTCAATCGCCGCGCCGTCTGCCGCTGCTTCCCCGTCGAGCGGGCCCGTGCATGGCGTACTGAGCCTGGTATACTTCCGTGTGCCTCGCCCTATATATATTTTTTTCTTCTGTTGTATCTTCCTATATACTTCAGTTTGCTTGCTTTCGAGTGTGACTCGGTGCCATCGTTGGTGATGCAGTAGTTCGCTACTCTAGTGTAACTACCTCATATAACCATGGAAGATTCTTATTATAGAACATCATCGTTAAAATAAAAAATAATAGTAAAAACAATAATAAAAATTACGAGAAAATTAAAGCTTTAATAGCATTTTAATAGAAAATCAACAGAAACTGAAATAAATATTTCAAATATGAGACCGGTCCACTTCTAACCAAATAAAGAACAAACAAAACAACAACTAGTGGTAAGCCACCGTGCTGAAAACTTGAGTGCTACCACTTATGCATGATGCTATCACTCCACTGATCTTTTACCTGAGAATGAAAAAGGCAAACGTGAGATTTGAAAATCTCAGCAAGTACCTAACAACGGTCACAACACGGTAAATAAAGGACAGGTAATACAAGCAAGATATATAAAGGACAAACAAAGCAAGCAAGCAATTGGCACAGGTTAAGTGCAATGAAACTAGATTATCGAAAACACTGATACGGATCGGAGATACAGATCACAGGAACAGTGACATTAAAGATAAATGTTATTTAGCAAGTTATGGCAATGACGCTAGCGATTACTCTCCACATACCTGGCTATACGAGAATGGAGGGGAGGCACATGGGAAGGGATGAAGGAGCCAGGGTCCCTTTATAGCCGAAGGAGAGGCGATGCTGCCAGTGACCGGGGTGCAGTGGCCAGGATGGGACATGGCGTCGCCATCACGCAGCTCGGCTCGGCGAAGGGACAACCAGTGGCAGAGCGGGGCCTGGACGTCGCGCGGTGTTGATGGTGATGTGCGTGGGCTACGGTTTGGCATGGTGTGGGCGAGGCGCACTGTGCTGACAGGCGAAGCAGTGGCCGGCATGAGCAGCGGCGTGGCTCCACAGTGGAGGATGCCCAGGCTGTCGAGCGACAGAGCAAAAGGAGGGAGGGGGAGAGAGAAGAAAAGGGAGGATGGGGCCCGGTTGAAAGGGAGAAGAAGAAAGATGGGTGTAGGTCCCGTCGGCAGTGAGAGTGAGGAGAGGAAGAAGAGAAAAAGAGAAGTGCTAGCAAAATTGGAATGCGGAGTTTTTGCTTCAAACTTTGAATTTCCAATTTTTAGTTTGGAATGCTAATTGAACTTCCGAATTTGAGTTTTCTGTTTAACTATTTAGGTGGGGAATTTTTAATATTCCCATTTGCTCTTGATTTTATCTATTTTGATTGTAGATTTTGGTGTTAAACTTTGAATTTAAATTTTTGCTCAGTTTCCAATATTAATTTGTATAATGAGAAATCCACGAAGACTCGATGAACTTGCAGAACAAATTCGAATGCCAACAAGATTCAACAATTTTTTTTTTACTTTTTTCACATTTTCAAACTTCTAAAATTTTAGGATGTTACAGTGGGGTTGGGGGAGGAGGGGCGTGAGGGAGATGAGGAGGGTCTTGCGGAGGATGATGTCCTCTACCTCGTCGGGCGTGCACTGCGACCGCGACATCGCTGGCTAGGGCAGGGACGCTATCCTCAAAAACCTCACCATCCTCAAAAAGTGAGGGGGCATGAGCACAATGGGGTCACAGGGAACTCACCTAAAGCGATGGCGCAACCAGGGAGTACCCAAGGTGAGCCGGTGGCTGGAGTCGAAGGTAGCGCAGGGAGGCCGTCGTGAAGGACCCGCTGGAGAGGAGAAGAGCAGGAGGTGGTGGTCGGTATGGCTTTGTGATCACCTTGCGGTGCTTTGGACACTTGAGATTGGATGGTGAAGCTTCGGAGCTCGGGAATTTCGGGCGCCGCCGCTTCACCGGAAGTGGAAACGAACCGGGGGGTTCGGGGCACTAGGACTTGATTGGTTGCAATGGGAGTTGGGTGAGGTTTGGAGGAAGAGGGTGGTTTCCTAGCGAGGTTTTTGAGGATGGCATCCCCGCCCTTGGCCACAACGCACGTCCGACGAGGTGAAGGACATCATCCTTCGTAAGACCCTCCTTGTCTTCCTCACGCCCCCTCTTTCCCCAACCCCGCCATCGCCTACCTTGAGCTCACTATCGTCGAGTTCCTCTCAGAGTCGCGCCCCCTCCTCACCCTGCGTTGAGCCCTCTCGACGGCGGCGAGGGGAATCCTCGTGCGACGCAGGGGACGTTGATGGCACGGTCTGCGATCGACGGGGGGAGGGGGTACCACCGGAGGACGAAAGGCGACGCGGGAAGGAGAGAGGCTGCGCTCGTTTCGGGAGGAGGGAGGGAGGGAGGGAGACTGCACGGAGATTTGTGCATGTGCCACGTGTCTCTGATCTAAGGCGGTCCCCATGGAGAGAAATCGTGGAAGTAGCTGCCATATCCAAGAACTACGAAGGACTTGGGCTTGTTTCAAGTTTAGTTTTGCTCGTTAGGGTGCAAGCTTAGCGGCTCAACCTTGTGCAAAAAGCAAGCGTTCAGTACTTCCTGCCTTTCGTGTCCATGGCCTCGAAAATATCCATTTTAATATATATATATTTATCCATTGAGATAATTAAGAACATTCCTTTTGCAATATTTTTTCTCCCTACCTCTACTTAAATATTTTAAATGGTCATTTCTTGTTAAGTATTTCTTATATTTAGAGTTTTTTTAGTTTATGCGTACGGTGGGCTATGGACAAATACAGCGAAACGGAGGGAGTAGAAGGTCCTGTTAATTGCTTCTGCTTCCAATCAATTAAGAGATTATTAAGCTCTGGGCCTCAAAAGGAGGGGGGAAAGGAAAAGGAGAACGAGTTGGGCCGCGGGCTGTCAGTCCAGTTCACAGATCGTCCCCTCCCCGGCTACTCACCTCCAGATCCCAGCTCCGCCGCGACGGAGAATGGAGGCCGCCCTCGCTGCGCTGGTGCCCTCCTGGAGCGTGGTGGGCATCCCGCTTCCCGCGCGCAGGACGCATATCCATCCATCCGATGCTGGGTTTGCTTAGCCTGTGTTGACTCTCCTCTCTGCAGGTGGTGGTGCTCCTCTCCTACCTAGGGTGCCTCGCCGCCGCGGGCGCCATCCTCCCCGGCAAGCTCGTCGCCGGCGCCGTCCTCCCCGACTCCTCCCGCCTCCGCTACTGCTGCAACGGTACTGCTGATGCGCTAGCCTTGCCACACGGTCCTACGTTGTTCGCTGCCTTAGCCACTTGATGCGTGTGTGACCCGCAGGTCTGCTCTCGCTCCTGCTGCTCCTGGGCCTCTCCGCGCTTGGTGTCTATATGGGATGGATGTCTCCTACGGTGAGCTTGTTCAGTCTCTGTTTCTGACGTAGTGAGCCTTGAGCTGTTCAGGTTGTGCGGTATTTATAGGTTGAACAAGGATGTTCAACAATCGCAATCGTGATTTATTTATTGTTTAGTGTGGATTGTGCTCCTTGAATTTACCAAGGTCTGAGGAATTGATCACCTTATTGTTTGTCAATGCTGCAGGTCGTAGCCGACAGGGGAATCGAGCTGCTGTCAGCAACCTTCATTTTTAGTGTTTTCGTATGTGGCACCAACAACCTTCCGAGTCGCCACTTATGTAATTTGTACTTGCTTACCAAGAATCTTATCCCTTGATACACATTTGGTGTGCTTGGATGGTATGATTATGGAAACTACCATAACAAAGGGAAAACTTGCACTCCTCTGCAAATGAAATATGCAAACCATATAAATTGTGGATGACGTCTTGCTCTCGTTGTAAGTGTGTACCATTTGAGCTTCCAGCCCTTTTTAAAATCTTTGGAATATTCTGAACAAAGGTCCACTGGTCTAATTGGGCAGAAAAGTCCTTGACGGAATGACCTGGTCCTGCAAAATTTGATGCGGCAGTAGTTTTCTATGTCAAAGATTCAGTTAGTTCTGTTCCTCAGTGTTACATTGTAACATCTAATATAGGGGGTGCTCACATAGCCTAGTGGTAGAGCACAAGGTTACAGTGGTTGATGTTGTGGGTTCGTAGCCCCATTCTCCATAAAAATAAAGATACATAGCTACTCCTGCATATTCTTATTTCTTTAACATCTATAATGTGAATGTAGATGTGTAGAATACTACTTTGCCCAAACTGACCTTGTCTGGTCATGGGTATGTCTAGTTTGTTCCTACTTTTGGCCTACCTACTGTCAATATAATTTGGTACAACCAAAATTTAGCACAGGAATTGGTCACCCTGGATTTGGCCAGAAATTTCCAGGATAGTGAATAGAGATGACAAATGTGAATGAAATCTTGCCACAGGTTCAGTCATGAACGAAGCACCAGCCAAATTTGGTCAATGCAATTAAAATTTTCGTGTGCAATATTTAGTAACATTTGATCACACATTGAACAAATCAAATGCAATTAATTCTTTTGATTGACCCTCAATTCTTGCTGTTTGATTTCAGGTTTCTTTCATGCTCTCTTATGTTGGCTTAAGGTCCCACCATCAAAGCTCTTCTTTGCAGCCGCATGTTAGTGGGAGCTTCATACAAGATTGGTACTTCTAAGAAATTATATTTGATCTAGTACCCACAAACAAAAAAGAATACAGTGGCTTGTTTTTGTTGCTTGAGTTCTTTTCTCAATTCTTGCCAATATTGAAGGATCAATCCAATGGGAACTTTCATGTCTCATTTTCATTTTCAAAAGTCTAGGAAATTAGCCGCTTTGTTTAATTGCAGTTGTATTTTTGTTTAATACTGACAATTGTTATGTTAATCACTTTGTCTAATAGGTGGTTGGGAGTGCAGCTTAATCCTCATTTTATGGGAGTTGACCTCAAGTACGTTGGCAATTTCTTTCTTCTTGCTTAATTTATGACATTTTTATGTATTGAAAATTTGAAGTGGCACATGATTGCTGTGAGAATTGTGTAATTAGTTTATTGGTGTAACTACTATTTATTTACTAATGGTCTTTGTGACCCTTTGACAAATTAATAATAAGTTCTCTAATACTTGAACCAATCAGTTTCATTCCTATAATCTATGGAGAATGCCAAGTTGGCTTCAATGAAATGCTTAGTAATTGTTTATTGCGCAATTAACTGGCTACAATGAGGAAGAAGGTGCTGTTCTGTTTAGCTTGTGTTCCCTAGGTAGACACATGCAGATTACAAGTGCAAATGAAGTTAGATTTTTTTTTAGACTGAAGGACAATCAGAAATGAAGTTAGGTATGCTAAATAGCTATTGTTCTGTCATGTGGGGAAAGGTCTATAGCCGGCGCGCCAGGGCCACAAATCCGGGTGGGCCATGAGCAGCCAGTGCGTTACTTGCTTGCAAATATGGTTAGTAAAGATAAGATCCTTAAGATCAGATTAGTTGGATCCTTAAGATCCTTTCCTTTTAAATAGATTGATTTGTTAGGCCTTCTCTATTTAAGGGAGAAGAGATTGCATGAATAAAGCAAGCAAGGATTAGGTAATCATACCTAATCTCCTGCTCCTCCTAGCCTCCTCGTCCCATCCTCTTGGTGCGGTTGGGGTTCTCCCTGGCTGCAGCTTCTCCACGGCGCTTAGGTGTCATTCGCATCCCGCCAGCCAAATACTTCCCTACCGTCTCCGTTCCGAACGTCCATCACCTGACATCTTGGTATCAGAGCTGCCCGTTGCTACGACCGTCATGTCAAGTAACGGTGGTGACGATGACTTCCAATAGGTGATGCGCAAGTTCGCCGAAGATACAGGAAAAGTCCTCACCAACATCAATGATCAGCTCACTCGGCATGTCAGGTTGATCGAAGCTAATAACAGCCAGCTAACCCGGCATGATCGACGCCTGGCACGCATGGAAGGGCAGCCCACCAGTGAAGAAGGGGACGACGAGGCAACTGCACGGCGGGGGAGCAATGGGGAGCTGGCGCCAAGCCAGCACCATGCCGGCTGTGATGCATGGACACGCCCGGGAGGCTCTGTGTCCATGTCGGACACCGTGTCGGACACGGACACGGCTCGGACACGTATTGACGACGTGTTGGAAAATAAACGACTAAAGAAAAATAATTTTAATTTCGGACACGTATTGGACACACGATAGACATGTATTGGCCCGTTTAGATGACACAGCCTATGTAAAAGCCAGTCCATTTGGTTGAGCCCATTAGTATTCACCCTAATGACTTAATCCCATCATCCTTCCGCTTCCACCCCTCACTTCTGCCCCTCCTCCCATGCTCTCTTCCAGGCGGCGGCCGGTTCCCCGATCTCGGCGGCCAAATCCATCTCCTCCTCGCCTGCTCTCTCTTCTAGGCGGCGCTTGGCTCCCCGATTTCGGTAGTCGGCAGCCAAATCCATCTCCTCCTCGCCTACTCTCTCTTCCAGGCGACGGCCAGCTCCTTGATCTTGGCGGCTGGCAGCCAAATCCATCTCCTCCTCGCCTGCTCTCTCTTCTAGGCGGCGGCCAGCTCCTCGCCTCCTTTCTCTCCTCCTCCTCTCTTCTCCAGGCGGCATGCTCCCCAGTCCCCAGATCCTGATGGGCAGCGGCCAGCCTCCTCTCTCCTCTAGGCGGCAGGCTCCCCAGTCCCCATCGTGGTAGATGTCCAGTTCCAAAACTTTGCCTTGCTGGTGTTGTATTGTTTCTCTCTCAAACTGCAAGGAATTGGAGGAAAGTAGAGTGCCTATAATAATTTTGTTTTCTGTTCATCGTGGTTGCAGGTTCTTTTTTGTAAGGGCTGGAATGATGGCATGGTTATTTATCAATCTCTCCTTGTTTGCAAAGAGCCACCAAGCTGGTTCAGCTAACCTTTCAGTCATGCTCTACCAATTCTTTTGTGCGGTATTGGACATGGACATCTTCTTATTTGATCATCATCTACCGTGTTATGTGTGAAAATAATTATGTTTCTTCATGCAGTGGTATATTATAGATTACTTTGTTCACGAAGAATTCATGACCTCAACGTAAGTACACCGTTGTCTTTTCCTAGTAGGTACAATAAATGGGGTTTATGATGGTAAGGACGAAGCTTCATACTTCATTATTTTTTCCTTTATCTGATTCTCTTTATCATTATTTCCAGATGGGACATTATTGCAGAAAGGCTGGGTTTCATGCTGGTGTTTGGTGATCTAGTTTTCATTCCTTTTACCTTCACTATTCAGGTATATATTTCCAATTGTTGATAGTTTGATATCTCACAATTGCAAATATTGTCTCATGCCATTGGATACTTTACGCAGAGCATCCTTCCCTAAATTTGATGTATGTTCATATCAATTATAAGCTTTTATCACATTTGAAAGATCATGTAAAAGTATCGCTGCCTCTTTCATTAAGTCAAGAGGTCGATAATTAGGATATTCAGCAAATTTTATAACTTGTTGACCAGGGTTGGTGGCTTTTGAGAAACAAAGTGGAACTGCCCCTTTTGGCGGCTGTTGCTAACTGCTTCATTTTCCTTATAGGGTACTCTTCCTGTGTCTCCAGAACCTGCTGTTGGATTATATATGCTGTATAACCTGTTTCTTGCATTCTATTTTCTTTGACTATGCTTTACTCCATTTGGCACACAGCTATCTAGTGTTCAGAGGAGCCAACAAACAAAAACATGTGTTCAAGAAGGACCATAAAGCTCTTATATGGGGTAAACCTCCCAAAGTTGTTGGGGGAAAGCTACTTGCATCTGGCTACTGGTAAGATACATGCATCTTGTGGAATGCGTTCATGTTTTCTCCTTAGTTAAATCAGTTAATCTATGTATATGTGTTCTGAAGTGTGTGCTGTGGACAATTTCAACAGCATCACACGGTACCTTTTTCTGTTTATGGAGTGGAAAAAATCAAGAGCCTTTATACGCTTTTTTCCGTAAAGATTTAGTTGGTCATTGTTAGCTGAAATAAGAAAAAAAATGCCAGAAAGGCAAATGTAGGTGAGTAGGTAAGCAGCCAATACAAATATGATGAATTTCTTCCGAGTTAGAACATAGTGCACCTAACTGGTGTTTATCACAGCTGCAACAAGTTTGGGTAGTGTACCTGTATCATTTATTGAAGGATTACATTTTTACAGAACTGTATTTTTTCTAGATATGTTCAATTGTTCAAACCTTGAATGCTTCCTTCTCTCTTGAGAGTAAACATGCTTGTTAAGTACAGTTTTGATTGTAAAATAACAAATCCCTTCTTCCTCCAATATAGGGGCATTGCAAGGCACTGTAATTACCTAGGAGATCTACTGCTAGCACTTTCTTTCAGCTTGCCGTGTGGAGCCAGGTGACTGATTATCTTCTGACATAATTCTCTTACCCAATCAAGTATGGATAACCTTAAACGTTTAACCCGTTTGTTGCAGTTCTGTGATCCCATACTTCTACCCCACCTACCTGCTCATTTTGCTGTTATGGAGGGAAAGAAGAGATGAAGCAAGGTGCTCACAGAAGTACAAGGAAATCTGGGTAGAATACTGCAAGCTTGTGCCGTGGAGGATCCTTCCTTACGTGTACTAATCAGAAGGTATTGACATGCAGCTGCATCATTGTAGAGCCTAGAGCAGGGCTAGTTAATCAATCTTATTGGTCTCGAGATATCTCTGTGCCATCATCGTATTTTTGTAAACTATGAACATGTAAAATTTGCGAGATAAACTATGACGCCATGGGACACCGGATCAAGCTCCTCACACATGGCCAACAGGACATGGACAGTAACAGCAATCCCTTGCAGTAATCGAGGCTTCTTATTTAGTTGCCCTGCAGATTACTGTGACGAGTTTGCTTGCTTGCTCGGATCAAGACCACGGCTACTTAGAATGCGCAAGAAATGTTGGTTGGTTGGTTCTTTCTTTAGAAGTGGTTACTTGCTGATGCTCTCCTAGCTTTTTTTTCCTTGAATTTTTGTGACTAGATTGAATTTTTGTGACTAAATTTGGAGAAACGGTGAAGTGATATAGAGTGAGACAAGGGGGGATGCTTGCTTGTTCTTGGTTATTGTAGGTGTGCTCCATATAAAGCTGGGGATGGATCCCCATCCCATTGACATGTTTTGGGTAAATAATAATCACTCAACCAAAATGGCATCTCCCTCATCTACTGTTTGTTTGGCCTCATCTACTCACGTGACATGTTGGTGTGCTCCGCTTCTCAAGGTCATGGCCTTCTTTTGTGGGTCAATTTTTGCCTAGTGTAGGTATCCCCTTAATTTGCGACTTCCACGTCCTTTGAGTTCACGGTCACCAGAGTAGACTTTACTTTTTGTTCCTGCCTGGCTTTTGTCTAGTTAAAGCCCGACCACTGCACATACGCAAAACGAACGAAAGAACCGGACACGCTAAAATTTGCAACATACTGTCATTTTAACATCCTAGCATTCCTATCCTCGGAAGAGATTTATTTTCTATCCTGTGACGACCCTGTTTTGTATTTTCTATATGAACACTTAATTTACATTCAGAAGAACCGAAGAAATCCTATATAAACACTTGAGTGCAGTCGTAACCTTAACATGATAGTTGATGCATCATTCCTTCTTTTGTTGTCTGTTCTGGTGAAAATAAGGAAGAATTAAGTACACTAGGTACTCAACAAGTCGTATAGGAGGAAATTTAACTATTACACAATATGTTCAACTGGACATATACATGGATTGTAAATGATAAAAATATATGCAAGTTTACTGGTAAATAACTTTGCACTTGAAACAGTAAAATATTATTTAATTATCAGGGGCTTTATTATTCGCAATTTCTACATTAAAATCCTCTAGATTCTAATCATGACTTGTTATTGGAATCACCCATGAAACATAACTCCATTAACCAGGAGCACGGCGTATTTGAATACCACTCATCACACTCTGCAGAGTTGTCCAACTTTACCTACAAGATATATCATACCCATCATATCAAGTTATAGACATGTAACATGATAGGGTGCGACCGAGCTGAGATAACAATGTCATTTCACTACTCTTTTCGTTCTAGTTTCTACCCGCTAGACTCGGAGCCATTCAACCACCTTCAGAAATCCATTGACCAGTGTGGAAATCGCGACCCGACGTTGAGTAGACCTACTGTTGTGAAGATTGGCAAGTGGTACAACAGGCCCAATTTCTATCTCACCCATTTCTCGTGAGCTATCCAGACGAAACTAGGATAACTATCACCCTGCAAATGTTCAATCGAATCGACTAGTGTAATAGATCTGTGTTATTTACTTGGCACAAGAGTCTAGTCCTTATGATGCTATCATTCACATACCTTGTGCACAATGACATCACACCACCATATCCAAAACAAAGCCTCAAAGTTCGGGTGAGGTCGTGGGCTCCAACCATCTAGTGGTTGCCAAATAAGAATCCTCATTATTCAGCTTTATTTCAAAATCTGCCAGCACAAGGTCGGATAATCCATAACAATATTTAGAAAGCATTTATATATTTCTAATCTACCTACTAATGACCAACGAGGTGATTTCATATTATAATAACATTTATAGTTGTCAAGGTGAATATGGCTTACAAGAGTACGACTGGATTTTTCAATGATTGGATCTAATTATTCATCATGTCACTCTAAATTATTGTTTTATATAAATAACAGTACTCAAATAAACTAAATGAAAATAATAACAATTAAACAATATGGGCTCAACATGCTCAAAGACATGTGACTTACCTTTTTATCCAAGCTTTCGGTTACTTCTTTGTAGGTTTTAGGTTTAACACCATCTATCTCTATTGCTCGAGTAGCTTCTTCATTGGCTAATCAGTCAAACTAGGATCATAACGCAAAAGAACGAATACAAATAAGTTCCTGCTTTGTGGAATGCAAGTTGGGAACAAAAGGCAATAGAACATCCGAAGAAGATATAAAAAAGTGGGTCTGGGTGGATAGAGTTTAAACTAAACTTGGTTATTTTAAACAGGGTTGAAAATAGGTTAAATGGGTTGAGATAAATAGTAACGGGTTGGGTAAACAATACCAGATTGATACTATTCCTAGCGGGTCGAGTTTGAGCTAAAATGAATGGATTGTACACTATTCCTAGCAAAGTTTTGAACAGTGTTGGGCTTACATATCATGGGCTGGTCCAGTTGGCTGATTAGGCCAAAAGCTGGCTCAGACTGCCTTTGCTAGCCCACCTTGGTGGCCCAAAGAGCTAATGGCCTAGCTCAGGAGTGAGCAAGCTAGAGCTCGAGTTCATGGCAACCGAGACAGGGAAACAGTGATTTGGGTGGTGGAAACAACGGACGGCGGTGAGCAGTGGTGCAACGCGTGACTATAGGACACGAGCAACCCATTTTACGCACACGTACAGGCGATGGCGGCTTGGAGATAGCTGGTGATGGCAGAGCCTGGCCAAAACAGGGGCATGGCATGGCGAGGCGTCATCAAATTGGGGTGGCTCAAGCATCTAGGAGGTGAGGGAAGTTCGGTGGTGGTGATGACTTAGCTCGGGGTGGTCTGTGGAATGTTGGCGACGGTGACCATAGGTGGCAGAGCGGTGGCGTACGGTAACAGCAAGCTAGGGGCGGCGAGGTTGGGCGGGAAGCTAGGGAATGGCTTCCCGGTGTTGAGGTGATGCTAAGGATACGGCCAATTTGATAGGAAAGAAGATGGAGATGAGAAATTGTGGATGGCCGAGACTTACCGAATTTGGGAATGATGGTGGCGGTGTAGCTTCACGTGGCCGAAAAAGAAGATGTGGCTCTAGAGTGATGGTGTGGATTACTGCCGCTTCATGTAGCTGGAGAAGAAGGCGGTAGCTTTAGCGTAATGGTGTGGAGAAGAAGAGGCTAGAGTAGTTATTAACCTTGCTTTATAGCCAGGGCAAAGCAGTGGTGTCAATAGTAGTGCAAGGCGAGCTTAGTGCATGGACGATCGTGGGGGTTCTGCACCAGGACAACGACACGGTGGCAACGCAAGAGTCGTCACTCCTCCCTGGAGTGGGCGTGCGAGGTGGAGGCAAAAATAGTGGTGGTGCGACGTGTCAAGCAGTTGGCGGTCATGGTTTGGCGTCGGTGCAAATCGACGGCCAGGACAGGGCAGCGCTAGTGCGGGCAACGATTAATGCCGGAGTAAGGTGGTGGGGGAGGTCGCGCGAGTGCTGGCACAGCTTGCCGCGGGTGAAGGCGACGGCGGGTTGAGGCGGCTCGGGCATTCGCGAACGGCGGTGAGACAAAAGGCAAAGAAATAGGGGAGAAAATGGTTTGTATGAATACGCTTCCTTAAGGTGGAAAGCGTAATTCCAAAAAAAAGAAAGCGGGTTTTATGCTGGAATTTTTGGGTTTGGCAAAAACTTCAAATTCAAATGAAATTTCACTCAAATTCAACATTTTCAAATTCTTGGGTTGTTACATAGTCCACCCCACATTTCAAATAGTAGTAAAATTCGACTGGTTTTTCTTTTAAAAAACAAAATCAGTGTCATGTAGCCAATCCCTTCGTTAAAACCTAAGCTCAAGACGCCAGATCAGGACGCAGGAGTGAGGAGGGGCATTTGGAATAGGACCTTGCATGATGTAACACATAAGAGGAAATCATGATATGCTGCTCATCAGACTTAACACCAGTAGTACTAGTGTTTACGCTGGGCCTTTAGACACTTTGATGCTTGCTGGCACGTTTCTTCCCACATAAAATAGGAAATGGAAAGCGAGCATACTGATGAAAGGGAGAGTGAAAGCTCCAGATTCATGGCACCTAGTATTGATTTGCACAAATAAGATATCTGGTTATGCAAAGATCTCACTCAGATCCATCATCCACCCAATGAGTTCCCTGTTCACAGCATTGCATCAAGTCCAATAGCAACGTGCGATAACCATTCAATTTTGTGCAACACAATGGCCGAATGGCACTGATGAACACGATTAGAGGTGCAAACAAATCGGATAATTTTTATCTGAATAACCGATTAAAGACTCGTAAAACGGATACGGAAGAGATAAATAGATATCCAATACTATTGTGTCTGACTCCAACTCTAAGGAAAAAATATAAAATAGGATACAAGATAAGTGATATCCTTCCATGTATATCTGTATGTTAAGTGATATGAAAAAATTTGTTGTAATTTTACTTAGAAACAAGATAACATATAGCCAGATTGTCACATCTTAACAGACGAGGAATATTAAATGTTCTTTCTTCGATATCTCAACGATTAGTATCTCCATGTTTACTTTGATTGCATCCTATCATCCAATATCCTGTGTAAAAAAGCAGATAATTTTCATCCGACTGACCGTCTGAAGTCTTATGGAACAAATACAGAATGGAGAAATAGGTATCTAGTATTATCCGTATCTGACTTCGAGAAAAAAATATAGAATAGAATATAAGATGAGCGATATACATCCGTATCCGCTCCGATTGCACCCCTAAATACAACAACATGCAAGCAGTAACTGGCCTGTTCTGCGACTTTTAGACTCGCGTGTGATTTTGATTAATATAAACAAAGTTGTTTCAGTATCTCAGTACCTACAACAATCGACTTATAAATCCTACCTTCAAAAGACTGATTAAAAGTTAGTTACCATATAAATCAGCTTTTAAAAACCGAAAAGAAGAGGCCACTAACTTGTTTAACTCTGCCTCATGATGTTTTATTATCAATTTATGTCACCTTCTCTTTTCTCTTCGTAATGAAACAATACATTCTTTTTAACATACAATACCTACGAACAGAAAGATCCTCTCTTTTGATAGAACCAAACATATCCCCACACATATCACAAAATCTTGATTCGTCAGGATTACCAGTTGACATGGCCGAAGTGGATTGGGGATTTATTCCATATGTCAGCACATTTCTACAGGATAAATGGTGATAGGGATGGCTAAAACATTTGCCCAAAATTTGCTGATGCAGCATGTCATCTTCAGACTAATCCACCTACATGTCATCACCCCCCGTCGCGTCATTTCAGCTGCTGCTGTGCATCGCCCTTGTGCAAAACCCGCCTCCATGATGCCATCATTTGAGCTCTGCTGAGCACCAACATCGTGTTAATCCACATCAATGTCATCATTCGAGCTGTTGCTGCTGTGTATGACAATCATGTTAATCCACCTCCATGCCATTGTTTGAGCTTCTCGGCATACATCTTGCATGGACTATGGGTGCAACATCTTTACTCTCGATACTGTCCCCACAGCTGTCTTCTACCTTCGAGTAATCAAAATAGACAGCATCCTTGTACATCCAGTCACCCCTTTCAATGGAATAAATGTCATCAAATGGCTCCCCACATAGTGCACATATAATCTGGCTCTCATCTGCAGGAGCCATAAACTCACAAACTTCCTCTGCAGAGCCCAAATCTGCATCAGAAGCAGCAGGCTCCTGCACTTCATGTGATCCATCAATCCAATTGTTCTTGCTAGAGTACCATCTTTCAGGTGCGATACCAGTACTTCTAGTCTCAGACTGTCTCGATCCATGGCACGCAGTGTGCACATTGAGCTCCACTTCAAGTTTGAATCTTAGACCACATGTTTGACATTGATGGCTTTGGTCATCAAAGAGGCTGCTGATCACATGCGCATGGTACTTGCGAAGCATCTCAGGCTTGAACTCAAGGCCAATAAGGTCTGCCATCTTGATTTCCGCAGGTTGGGGCAACAAAGTCTTTGTTGGGGCAGATGAATCTCGATTAGATGTCTCCTTGCTAACTGAAGGCTGGACAGTCGACAAAGGTCTAGCTGAAGCAGTGACATCTGGTGTGTTCAGACTTGATTTACTGGGCTGCTGTGGAACTGCAGCAGATGGATCAGTGGACGGTGAAGAAATTAATCCCTTCGCAACCAGGGAACTGAGAAGACTTGAGAGCGGTGCAGCTTTCTCAGCAATCTTTGTTGTTGGGCAAACAAACGATGAAGAAGGTGGCAGACCAGGTGGCAAAGGTGGGCGCACGGAGTTTGGTGCCTGAGACTTCAAAGTGGCATTCTCAGTAGCTGGAAGTTGCAGCGATGACGAAGTAGCTGGAAGAGATGTCAAAACATGTGGAGGTCGCCCACTTGGAAGAGGAGGCAGTACCTGTGAGCTAGCAAGATCACTGGGGTTATTCGGTTTAAATCCGCCTTTTATAAGATCAGCCAACAAATTACTAGCACTTAACTGATCTGAGCTTAGAGGGGTGGAATCACTGGGCAAGGAGATTTCTTCAGACTGCTGATGTCCCATACCAGCTGAAAGAGGCAGCTGGATAGAAGGTTTAAACAGCGATGAAGAATTTTCATGTGAAAAGCTTGTCTGCAGTTGATCAAATGTCTTGAGATGTGGCTTGGGCTGCAAGGTAGGGTGCTTTTGGGTCTGCTGGGGAGCCTGTGACGGAGTTGCCTGCAGACTAGGCCGGCCCTGAGAAAGTGCAGCATTTTGAACCAAGCCATGAGCTCTTTGGTTATATTCTTCCTGAGGATTTTGACCCAATTGCGAGAATGATCTAGGAGGGTAAATATCAGGCTCTGCAGAACTTGGGGAACTCTGGTGTGCAAAGGATGCAGTAGATGAAGGTGACTGGGCAGGTGGTGAGGAAGATGACCAATATCTATGTTTTTGCTGACCAAAAGTCTCAGCTGATCTTGTCGGTACACTAGTTGCACTTTCTAGACTTGATCGTCCAGCATAGGCTCCTGATAATCCAACAGGTACAGATGAAGTGATGCTTGCTGACAAGGTTCCAGAATAAATGGTAGGCCTGTCCGCCGACTGATTGGAAAACCTTGATATCCTAGGATCCGGCCCGATGTCTGGGGGAGTTTTTTCCTGGGATAACCAGAGTGAGGAACCACGAGATGCTGGGAACTGTTGCCCTTCAGGCTGCATTTCCCTATAGATTCTTGGTTCCACCTCACGCTTACCATGAAGGTACTCTTCATGATCCTGGACAATTAAAAAACAATCAGATTATAATCATGTCTGCCAAACATAGTGCAAATGTGGAATACTATGCAGAAAATTTAACATAGCACACGTTGAAACTTAAGATTTTGGAGAAATACTATATAGGTTGCAAAGTTGGAAGCATGCCAGCAGTTAAAAATATTTCTGACATCATTATGTACAAGTAATTAGCTTCTCGTAACTATTGAGTACTGCATATACTTTTCCAATAGTTTTTCTCCACATACCATATATGCTGCTATTCTTCTATCTTGGCCTGTTGCATGTCCAAATCTTGGGAAGCTATCAAGCTTGTGCGAGTCGGGGTCCAAATGGTCTCCCAGCTCAGCCCATTTAACCCTTTGAAAGCTTGCAATATTGCCATCATCAGCCATCCATTCTCCTTTTCTTGCAGAACTGGTACCTCCATAATCTGCCCCTTGAGAACGTACATCATCCCACATGTACTCTTCTTCCTCAGAGTTCTTCCAGCTTTTGTTAGATGATGGCCTGCCAATCCTTTCAGAATTACTGACAGGAGTTGGGAGAAGTGCACTGTCCAAATGTACAGATCCTGATGGCCGAACATCCTTATTTGCATAAAAATTGTTGCGTCTGTCAAATTGTTCTTCAGAAGAACCAACACCAGTATAATATGGTCCCCCAATTCCAACTTGACCTTTGGATTTTGAGCGAATTTGACCAGCTCCCGCAACAGGCTGTTGTGATATGTTGGAAAATCCAAGGTCCCTCACATCTCTATCTGGCTTTTCATGAACAGGATTGTTAAAAGGGTCCCTTTGGGTGCGCTGTAAGTCCTGCACATCAGTCAAAATATATCAGAAAAAAGATGCCAAAAAAAAGGAGTCTAAGCACTTTTCTGGCTATTTACATGTAGAAATTTCAAAGAGCAAGCAAAGAACTTACAGGCCTAGAGTTCAAAACATCCAGCCGTCGCCCTGCACTTTTATCAATAGATATCCTGTTAGCCCTCTCAATATCATCGCCAGTATCAGAGATTACAGATGTCTTCGCACCAGCTCCCAGAAGTCCCTGTCCAAATTGTGGGAAAATCAGTATCAAGAATAAAATCACATAAGGGACAACAGAATAGAATGTGTCTTTTTTATGAGAACAGTATCACTGTTTTAATTGTCTCTCAGAGGTCAAAGCAGTGGATAGCTTCATTTAGAAAAATCAAAGAAGAATATGTTGCTTGCCTTATTTGGTTGTTGGAGCTGCTGCCTTGCTTCTAAATATTTTGGATTCACATGAATACTGTGGGATGGGCGCTGGGATTGAGAATCAGGCTTCGATGGTGCAGCACCTGACGATCCGTTGGCAGATGATTGAAAACCAAGTTCCTTCTCAATCACTTGCAGTGAAGCTGGAGAAAACACTCCTTTCCATGTACCAAAAAGGTGCCTCATGCTATTATGTATAGAAGGATCAACCTGTCTATACGCCTTGCAGAACACCTATAGTAACAAAGAATAACCAAAGAAAACTAAGGTTAATTAGGATGTCCAAATCACACTCGTCTCATAAGAAAAGAAACTAAGGTTCATTAGGTTGCCATGAAGGTGGTTATGTCAAGTCAAAAAATGATAAAGGATTAAATAGACAAGATCAGAAACTAACCTCAGCTAATCTTGCAGAAAAATGTTTAACATAATCTTTTCCGATATTCTTGACAATACTGTCAAGCAGATAAAGAGATGGTAGCTTCTGTTCACTTGGAACCTACAAACATAGCTAACCATCAAATGAAATAGACATACCACCTCCACCTATAAAAGAATGCATTACATAGACAAACATTACAGATTTACAGCCAAAAATTAGAAAAAGAAGCAAGGAAATGGTAATACAAGGCAACTGGGGAAAACCTTAAAGAGGTCAATCTGATTCACTAACTGTGTCTGTGAGAGTAGAACATTGGCAATGTGTGCTTCACAACAGAACAATACAAACATGCTTTACATGACCCCCCAAGCGCTAGAAAAGGCCCAACGTTTTCTTTCGATAGTGACATTAGGAGTTGCTATTTTTCTTTTAGAATACAAGAGATGAGAACAAAACGAGCCTAGCTGAAATGCTTGATCCAGAAGTAGCTTCCCCAACCTGAGGAGAGCAGCAAGATTACAAAAGAGGAAAGAAACACACAAATGAAAGCCATTTCATTGCCCAGCGACTATCCAGAAACAGCAAGGAAAAGGCAGTGTATGCCACATCAGAGGTGCAGACCAGATAGTGGAGTAGGAATGAGATTGTTCCAAAGCCTGGTTCATTTTCCAAGCTCCAACCATATGCCGATAATCCTTTGCTGTTTTTACTTTTTAGTATCACTAGCACTGCTGTAGCCCTCATATTACCAAAGGGTGATTCAAACCCTAACATTAATATTATTTTTGTCATGCCACACGAATCTGAAATTCATATGGTGAATGACCCCTTGGTTGGAAAATCGTCATGATGCCTTGGAAAAGGAGTCCATCAAGGGACTTCAACTGTAAAGCATATATAACCATGCGTGTTAGCATCACATATGAACCACAGAGAGAGAGAGAGAGAGAGAGAGAGATCCACAATGATTTTTTGTAACGTATGTCAACAGAAACAAAATGAAGTAACTTAGAGAATATTTGATCTTGCGTATATTGCGTAGGAAAATAGGTCAATCCGCATTCATTTTTGCACCAATTTGAACACAACACAACCCTTGGCAACACATCAATCTTGATTAACTATCATGTGGACTACAATACAAGATGGTCGCTCATCCGACAACATCTACTGTATCTAGCACAAGATGTACACGGTACTACTAGTTTGACGGCACCTTAGTTTTACATGGATGAGACAGAGGGGAAGAGAGGAGGGCAGTGTTAGCGTAAGAGAAGTCAAAGGCAAAGGTCACCTCGAGGATGTTTGCGCAGATGAGGGATGCGATGGCCTTGGCGGCGTGGAGGTTCTCGCCGGCGATGATGGTGAGGTTGGTGATGATGGGCTTGGAGTTGAAGGTGAGCTCCCCGAGCGCCGTCCGGTACTGCGCGACCAGCTCGTCCACCTGCGCCTGCTCGACGCTCGCGGCGGCGCTGCCATTGGTGGCAGCGACGGAGCTGGCGTAAGATCTGGGATCCCGCGCGGCAGGCGGCGACGGCTGCGCGAGGCGCGGCTTCTTGGAGCCGGGGTCCGGGGCGGCGGATCTGCGGGCGGAGGAGGTCTCCATGGGGGCGGCGGAGGCGCGCATGGTGGCCGTCGAGCTAGGGTGCGGGAGGCATGGGACAGTTAGGGTTTGCGAGAGGGGGAGAGGCGGCTTGGCTAATCGAGTCGAGTCGAGTCGAGTCGGGTGGGGAAACTTGTTTGTTTGGGACTCCACTTGGACACAAGCAGAGACCCGGACCGAGCTTTGCTTTGCCTCCTCTCTCACGCTCGTCGATCCATGATGGATGCAGCTTCCATTCCACTCCGGAATTTGCGAGGGAGAAGAGCTCGCCTGTCGTTTTCGGCTTTGCCTTCTTCCATCCTACTTAACCTTCTAAACAAAGTCTTCTCTCTCTAAAATAGAGTAATTATAGCATATACCATAGTGGCTTCATCTAAATCAGCTAAAATCACACACAAATATATCTCTTTTCACTCTCTCTCGTGAACAGACAAAATTCAAAATTTTCAAGCAAAAGTCAGCCCAAAAGTCATAACCCAAGAGTAAGGGAATTTCTGTAACACATTCACTTCCATCTTAAAAAAGAGACGACAATGGAGGCAGTAAAGTATTCCTCCCTCTGCTAAAATTATAACACGCCTATTAATTTAGCAGAAATAAGAGCGGTAGTAGTACCCCGTTCCGGAACGGGGAATAGTTTCACGGATGCACCACATTGGTTTGTAGTACAAGCTATTTGGAAATCATACGCTGATTCAATCCGAATATTTAACCTCATTTCTAAAAAAGGGCATCAGGTTAGAAGAAACTGAATTTTTGAATCAAATTAAATGCATGTGACCATCAAAATTATGTGTGCAGCAACCCCGATGACAATGAAATGGCTCCAAGTGTTTGTGCTTCCCACTCCAAATATCTGGCTGTTCGTGAACCCAGGCCACAGGACATCAAGTACACAAACACTTCAGGAATTCAGTCTCCAGGCTTGCCAGAGATTGTCCAGTAACTATGGTACAAATCGACGGGTAGAAGCACTACTAGTCTATTACTCAGCTAATTTCTCTAACCATGTTACAAGAACACCGCATAATACAATACATTACAATATCTGAAGAAGCGGGCAGTAGATACATACAGAAATGTCTACAGCACGGTTTGCTCCAGGGCAATCAGAATTAAAAGCCTGAAGCCAGTCAGCCAAAACCTTTATTTCCATGGCTAACTGTAGTTGTATGTACTATACGAAGAAATCTAGGATAAACTAGAATGTACACAGCATAACCAGAAGATTCTGATATTTGAAACTCAGCATGCATTTTCCAAAATGTGATCAAGATATCATCACAGGGTAGAATAATCCTCTTGTCAATATATGAAGCCAACAGAAAATCTGAATCAGTGAAGGATGCAGAAATGCGCCATGCCACATCTCATGGATAAGCTAGGCAACCTGATCCGTCAGATGTTCAGAGAAGAAATATCCACAGATCTGCAAGTTGTTGCAGGTTTGCAGCCTCATTAGCACACCTTTCAAGGTAAAAAACATTACACCAACTCGTAAATAACGGTGGACCAGTATGCAAGCACACATAGAAAGCTCTTTTTTTTTATAAACACTCTTAACAGGGTTTTAATGAACTGACAGTGAACACAAACAAATTACATTGAACAGCACTCAGCATAGTGATGTAGTGTCAGTTTGGTAGCTGAATGCAATCATGCCTTATAAACTTAAATAACGAAACTGAAAGTCCAAGGCACTGTAATTATCAGAAATATTAACAGCAACAGAAATTAGTTTAGACAAATCAAAAGAGTTTCAATAAAACATAATTTAGAAGAATCGGTGAATTAGCACAGCAGACATCATTTGGAAACATATCAACTCATTTCTTTACCTTCTATGCACCATAGATTGTGGGAAAACGTGAGAAAATTAAGCATTAGAAGATACAAAGACAATGCATAGTCCAACTTAACGGCCTGTGATTGATATCAAGTTATCAACATTCAACTATTCTGCAATTAATGGAAATCAAAACTTTCTCTTAAAATATTCAAGTAAGGCTCACATTCAATAGTTCTTGATAATATTGAAGAGAAACAGGAAGCTCCAAAAACAGCAACATACCTTAAGCCATGGAAAGGAGTTGCCAGGTACTTTTTGCTTGAAAGTGTAAATCAAGAATTCCATACTCTTAACATCAAGTAATATTGTCGATGACTTATCCAATATTAGCATGTTAAATACCAAAAAAATCCTCCATATTGATCTTATCATGACAAATTTCAGGAAATGCTTCTTTCCGTAACAGTATAAAACTGGCTACGAGTCTGAACGAATCAACTGCGCCACTGGAACCTTGATTAAAGGTCTCAAAGTTTCCATAATATTAGCAAATGAGGGTCTCCGCCATGGCTCACTATAACGGACATAGCATTATTGTAGTTAGCTTTACACATCATTCAGATTAGCTTCAGAGAGGAAATACGAAAGGCATATATAGATGGAACACATACTTTGCCCAGCAGGATTCAATTAATGTAGCCACTTGAGGATTTAAAACTTTTGGTATTTCAAGTCTTCTTCCTTTAAAGCCTACAGCAGCAACAACCTGTGGAAAAGCATAGTACCGTGTATAAAAGCTAATACATTATTAATCTGCATCACTTCAGGAGTATATTTGTTTGTGGATAAGCAAAATATGCTCTGGATAAATTCAATAATATCAAGGAATAGTTGCATCACTTCATCAATGCGGGCCCCCAAATTAGATAAAGGAAATTACCTGGGCAGGATTCAGGTTACACCATGGTTGTTGCATTGTCATAAGTTCCCATAGGATTACACCGAAACTGTAGACATCAGACTTCTCATTGGATGGTTCATCTCGGAGCACTTCAGGTGCCATCCATTCAGGCTAATATTTAAATGAAAAGGTAAGCCAAAGGCGTGGAATATTCAGAGAATGGGGGGATGAACTTGACACTTACAGTTCCTGCCAAAGACTTAGAGGACAGGAAGGTGTTGGCTTTCAGTCGTGAAAGGCCAAAGTCGCACACCTACAAATAGTTAAAAGGTTCAAGCGAAGTGGAATTCACTGGGTTTTATTCTATAACACGCTGTGGATAAGACAAACAAATTACGACAAAATCTTGTACGAAAACTAAAAGAACAATCCATGAAATGATTACATTAACACAAGCATTTCAAATGAAGCCTCTGGAAAGAAAAATGTTAGGACTGAATATCCACATACTATGTCAAGTACTCAAGACTACAGCAATGTTAGCATTTGTTTAGGGAACTTAGCAGCTTTTGCAAGTGTTTCCCTTAAATATGTCTACTGAAAAAGCATGAGTAAGGACAATCATTATCCCTGTTCTTGTTTTTGCAGAAGGCTACTGTAATACATATGACTGTAAGCTGCAAATATGCCCACCACTACAAAATCATTACTAGAAGTATTGTGTGTTGTCAGAATAATTGAAGCCATCAAGATAAAAAAAAAAGAGAGAGAGAGGAAGATCATACAGGATTATTCTTCTCCTGTTTTATTGTTGAAAACTGAACATTTTCTGAAATCAGTCAGTGTTACATAATGCAACCAAGTATATAGTTTATGAACCATACTTTCACGGTATACTTCTTGTCGACTACAAGATTTGGAGACTTCAAATCACGGTGAACAATAGGAGGGCTACGTTTATGTAGATAGTTCATTCCTTTGGCCTGTAAAGCAAGCAGAGATGATTTAGATAGTAGTATGGCTGCTTTAAGTTTACAGCCTGGGAAGTTAAACATGACTGCTTTAAGTTTACAGCCTGGGAAGTTAAAGGATGTTAAGAAAACAGGTACAGGTAGACAAAATGAGAGAACACAATACCACATCAAATGCCATGTTCAAGCGGCGTCTCTCATCCAGAACTTCCTTTGCACCACTCCTATGCAAAAGTTTATACAAGCTACCTCTGCAATGAAAGAGAAGCGCATCACTTGTTGCAGGCAGTGAAATGGGTGAACTCCAAGTATTATCGCATGAAATGATTATGGAAAAGGAAGGAATAACTGAAAGGCACATTCATACCTTGACAAATATTCTGTAACTATTGATAGGTTCGGAGGTTCAGTAACAGCACCCATGAATAGAACAATATTTGGATGTCTCAGACTTTTCATTAATGCAACCTACCACATAGGAAAAAAGCATTCATAAGGTGACTAATATGGATGGGGATGCTCCATAAAGGCATAAACACCAACTGGATATAGAACATAATCACTAGTAACCATTCATTGAAGAATCTTAGCCCTTACAACATAGCAGAGTTCAACAACACTAATAACCTCAACCCATGCAAGAATGTGTTCAGCAACAAACCTCCCTCATAAACTCCCTGAAGCGATCTGGATGAAAATCCTGCTCCATAAGTATCTTCACAGCAACATCCTGCAGAAATACAGAGTCGATTGCAATAATGAGGCCAAAAACATTCAGCAGTGAGCACAAAGGGCTCACTAAGAGTTAAAATTAAAACAAACTAGGACAAAAAAGCTCAAAATAATGGATGCAGTGGTGCACTATTAGGAGTTCAGCAGGAATTATAGAAGAAAGTCGATCAGAATGAAGAATCCAAAGGAGCAATCATTTTTCCTCTTGTCAGTTACAATTATCAATAAATAAAGCATATAAAAGGCATACCGATCCATTCCAGTCAGCACGATGAACTGTTCCAAAAGATCCTGGAAGTAGAGTAAGTTTACAAAAATCACGACATTGTTCTTTCAATAGGGTACATATCAAGATTTAACACGAAAATACTCAACCATAACGCAAATATGATTCAAATGCTAACATTGCTAGTGCAATGGATTACATAGATCTATTGGCAGATAGACAAAAAGATATTTTTTCCTTTGGAAGTGGGCTAGAAAATGCTGAACTTCCAAGTTTTATTTGCACTCGTGTACCTGCTCCAATCTTCTCTTTTAAAACCAGCTCATTCCATGGAATGATCAGATCATCCACAGCAAGTGACAGATCACTGACTGTATTCCGTAGTTGCTGATGCCCCTCAATTAACTTAAACTCTTTATTTTTATCAGCTTTCAAATTGGAGGAAGAGATAAGTGGCAAAACCTCCCGAGGAGCTTCTGGAAGAATAATGTCTGACTTCATAGCTGCTTGGCCTACATCATCAGAATACATTGACTTTAGACAATTATTATGCAAACATATGCAAGTAAAATGGGCAGGCTACTGTTTAAATGGAGACCTAGGGATTCATTGTTGGCAATTGCATGTCCATGTAACATGGTACAAAAGGGAAGGCCCTATCTAATATTCAAAACAAGGATTGTCTCAAGAAGCCCAGGAGATAGTCATGAACTAACCTTTCACTGGCACCCAGCTGCTCATAATCTCGTCCCCTGCATCATGTTTCCTAGAATATGGTTGGTCCACAGCAACTGCTGCACTACTAGCAGCACCTGAAAAACAAAGAATGTGGTTTATGTCACACCCCTGACAAATGAAACCACCCTAGATGAAGAGCCTGTGTTTGACTGGCCCATAGCAACCGCTTATTTGATGGACAATCATATGTGTTCATATATGTATCGAAGCGCTACTGACACGTGAGGAACGAGACAAGTTCAGAAAATAATAACCTGTGGAAGAATCACTGAACAAAAGATTGAGAGAGTGGCAATCTGAGAAATATTGCTTGGCAACCAAGCTGAAATTTGAAGTGATCTCCAATGACCTAAATTTTGGAGGACGGAGAGGTGAGGGCACCGATAGCGAGTAGGGACCATTGACGAAGGAATCAGGATCAGATAACTGGCCTGGATCCCCAATTAAATTAACCAAGTATTCCCTGTCAAAATGGAAGTAAAAATAGAGAATTTACACCATACACAATAGTCGACATATAGTCAATCAATCAACAATCAAAATAACAGGTAGATAAGGCAAATGTTCCATATGCCTACAAGTTTGAGTTATCCTAGTCCAAGATTTTTTGTGTACAAGTAACACTTCAATTAACATGCCCTAGTACGATCTCCAAAGTAGAGGAGTACTGATAGTTCACATATCTTCAAAAGGCATGTACCTTTCAAGCCCAAAGCGTACAAGACAGGAGGAGGCATCATCACTTTTACAGTATTTACAACCCTTGACTACTCTGCATGGCACATTCACCTTATCTGCTAACATCTGCAATAAATACAGCCTTCGGTAAGTAATGACTCAAAGCAGGAAAAACATAAAAAAATGATAATTCATTCATTCCTAACCATGGTACACATTTTCAAGTGTTCACAAATTCCAACAGAGAAATGCAATTCTTTGCTGACATTTTTGTTGCGGTTGTTTTATCTGGGTGCAAATTTTCACAAGATGGACAAGCAGGGAAGTAACTTAAAAATAGCAAACGTACTTTAAATAGCAAAGAGCGGTGCTTGCATAGGCCAATAGGTAGCTTTCCCAGATGAAGCACAATAGATCCTGTACTTGACTTGACAGCCTCACTAAACTCTTTCCAGCGTGGAAGCAAGTTTTCTTCATTGGAAGTTGTGCCCCTTGGTGAATGAAAAACATACACAAGAAGTTTCACAACCCACAGAAACCAGACCAAATTAAAAGGCGCTGAGGAGCTTAGTGATGCAATACTCACCCCATTCTGGAAGATACAAGTTTGGCTAATTGATTCACCACATCTTTCATGTCAGCAGAACTAGCCAAAACACTGGAAGCATAACTCTCCAGCATACCTATATCAAAATCAGTTCTTCTATCAATGAGAATCGCTTGAATGGAAAAATCATCAGGACGGACAGACTTCAGCGATTCCATGGAGGGTATGCGGTTCTCCTCATGTACATCAGTGCACAGCGACCACACAAAGGGATCCATCCCATGAATCAAGTAAAATCCATCTGGTATTGTATTGTTGTATGATAAGGAGCCATTTACCTAGAAAGTTAGAAAGCAGACATGAAGAGTTTTGGAAATGAGATGCTGGCTTTAGGAGCTATAATACATGAAGATAGAATTGGTACAGGCTGCTAAGATCACCCTGACGGAACAATAAGGTCGCTCCAACAGAGAATACACTGTTGAAATTTTTTATGTGGTTTTTAACATTTATTGTGGTTATTATCAGTTTAACTCAATGTGGAATTATTCATATTATTGATGCAAGTGATAGAGAATACTTTGATGCAGAATTTAACTCAAGGAATTAATACTCGAGGTGCCGAGGACTGTTGTGCTAGAATATAGTAAATATATTTATTGAGATCGAGTCTACTGGAATTTAATATGCATGCATATGTTTAACCTGAGTACAGCACAGGGCGGAATAGCTGGGTTTGTTTTGCAGGATCAGCTCTGTAGGCTGTTGACCCACATGATCAGATTGGAATTGATCTCGTAAATAATCTGATCATAACGCGCACACATGTGTACTAGGAATTAATACATTTTAGACTCATAAAACTGGCATGTCTAATCATGGTTGGTGACAAGGTTCAGGAGTCTCACAATGTTCCGAAAATCAGGTGGGTCACTTTGTAACACCTGGAAGTGGAGCCTACAAATAAGTCCCTACACTCTAGCCTCATAATGCAATTGTGAGCGGCACCACGGAAAAAACAAAGAAATAGAGGGTAGACTGAGAAGCCTCTCCAAATTAATCTAGGGCTTGAGAAAATCCAACATACACTGCATTATAATCGCATGGAGGCTGTATCCGCAAAGTTTTTGGGTTCTGAAATTGCAAAATCCTTACAGTAGAATAGGCGTCAACTAGAAATAAAAAGTACAGGAAATGGTTTATATGAGTTAAACTTTATAAGATTATTGAGCACGCCTTCCACCAAATTGTAGCGTTGTGAGCTCCTATGAATCACTCACTCACAGTCCCTCCCAATCAAACATGCGCGATCATACTTGCCACGAAGTATCACTATTGTAATGAATCAGTAGATGAACAAAAAGCGAGTGAATGAAGCTATGGGCTGACCCAGAAGCGATGCGACAGGGACTCGGCGGAGGGCGTGGGCGGCGCGAGCGGGAAGGCCCTCCCGCTGCCGCTCCCCATGCCCATCCCGCTCCCGGACTCGCCGGGGTCGAGGAAGCCCGGGTCGGCGGCGCAGGCGGCGTCCGCGCAGAGGCGGAGCGCGAGCGCGAGCTGCAGCTGGTACGTCTCCTCCGCCTGCTGCGCCCAGCTCTTGCAGGGCGAGCCCCCCGCCGCCGATCGAGCGCCCACGCCAACGCCGGCGGCGGAGGCGGAGACGGAGGCGAGGGGCGGGTGGAAGGGGTAGTCGCTGGAGGCGGAGATGGAGCTTCCGGCGCCGTAGCTGCTGCCGCTGGACTGGCGCTGCAGCATGGAGGGGGCGTCGTCGGGGAACTGGGAGAGGAGGGAGTAGCTGGTGCGGCGGCCGGAGACGGGAAGGTCCATGGCGAAACCCTAGGGTCGCCTCGTCGTCGGCTAGTAATTTGTGGAGATGTTTGGCAAGGGTAGGTAATTTGGGTGGGAATCGGGTGGAGGGAGAGGAGAGGCCGAGAGGGGCTGACTGACGCCGTCCCTGTAGAAAGCGACCGCGGGGCCACAGTACACTAACCGAACCAGGCGGCTGGTACCTCTTCTGTGCTCTATTCTAGTGTAATTCCTTCAACTCAGTTCAGACCTAGGCTTACATAATTTAGATCAGAATTTTATTTGGATTTGAATCAATTTCTGTCCATTAGCTTTTTAGCTACTCAAAGTTGTTTTCGGGATTTCTATATTAACTAACTTTTAAACAAAATATCTTTTTAAAATGGGGTCTACAAGTTGATTGTAGTATACATTATATCGACTTAACATTTATCTGCAAAAACCACATGTAAATTTCTATTACTCAATGCTCTCTCTCTTACGAACAACCTAAAAGCTATAAGCCACAGCCATAAGCCAAAACTAAAAAGAACAAGCCAAACCAAGAATATTAATGTAGGTAGATCAACATTTTCCATTCCAAATAAAAGGTCAAAATAGAATTTCACTTACACTCACTTAGCCAGTCCACCTAGTACCTTAGACAAGGTCCACGTGACCTTGTTATATTTCCAGTCAAGGAGAGAGAGAGAAAAAGATGTTTTAACCTTCGTGTAATATAATTGGTCGGTGACCAATTACACGTACTGACAACCAGTCAAGAATAATAACCAACTTTCCTGACCAGTAACTATACGCTACTTAGAATAGAGTATAACTGGTGGGAGCCATGACGGTTTACCATGCAATTGTTTAATTAAACACGTGAGAGCAATTGATAGCGGTTCTAGCAAGGGACGCAACGGTTCAAGATACAAACATGAAGGCAAAAGACATCTATTATAACATTACCTGCCATCTCTTATACAGGTAGTGGTGTCCAAATAGTCGTGCCTAGCAGTCCGGCCCACATCTTGTTACTGTAGGCATGGTCCACGGCACGGCACGAGGAGCGTCGGGCCAAGCTGACACGACACGGGCACAGCCCGTGCGGCACGGAGGCCCGTTCGCACGCTTGGCCCCGTAGGCACACGTAGCCCGGTGAGCACGGCCCATTTGGCACGAAAATGTGATCGTTAGGCATATTTGGCTCGGGCACGGCACGGTTAGCACGGCTCATTTAGCATGAGTAATGGTTGATTTTTTTAATCTTATAGCTGTTTGTGAGTTTAAAAATATAAAAAAAATCTCAAAAAAAATTCTGTTAGTAGGCACCATACCCCCCTCATTTAGCCACACTCTCACCAACAATATGTTCTCCAAATTATCTTGTGAAAATTTTGATACACTTTGTGATAATTTGGCACATTTTGAAATAATTTTGTCAAAAATCTAAAATTCAAAATCTAGCTTACAGTGAAGAAAAGATATAACAATACTAATTTTCATATACTTATATTAATTTTATTTTTCTTTATTGTGATATAAATTAGGTAATAGTGTAATTTTCAAAATCTTGATAATTTTCATGCGAGTAAACACGAAATTTATCCAAAATAACTTTCATCCTTCGGGAATGAAATGTCTCCGCCTCCACCTCAAATGGCTCTACCAACGCCTCTGCGTTAGCAAGCACCGGGGCAAAAAGGTCCAAACCCAAGACATTGGACGTATGCGCATATTTCAAAAAGGTAATGAAGTGAGACGCGTCCGGAGATTAGGTAAGAGTTATTGTTTGCAAAAATATCATCATGAATTATCTTCAAAGTCTTCAAGTGGTACCGGGCACTTGCAAAAACACGCCCAAAGATGTAAAGAAAAACAAGGTATATTCATAAGGCAGACATAGCTGCAGTACAACCCCCAACGGTACGGTACGTAACTAAAATTATAATTCTGAGGTAGCTCGAGAATCTTTAGCCCATTTAATTGCCTCACAAGATCTTCCTTTAAACTTTAGTGTGTTAGATGCATTCGAAAAGTACGTTAGAACTGCTCATATTCCTATATTTACTCGCATTTCTAAAAAGATCATTACTAGAGATTTAGCTAAATATTACAATAATGATCATGATAAAATTAAAGAACTCTTTGGAACATGTACATTTTTCAGTGGCCTTGGTCTCAAACATATGGAGTGGTCGGTTTAGAGAGAATTATCTTAGTGTAGTCGTTCATTATATAAATTATTATTGGTTATTGCAAAAGAGAATCATAGACTTCAAACTAATTGATGTAACACATACAGATGAAGATATAGCAGAATGTATTATCAAAATCGTGGAAGATTTTGGTCTTACAAATAAATTTTTTGCAATTACCCTGAGCAATGTTGCAGCAAACTCTATAGCAATGGATATTCACACTCCCCTTTTAGTATATACGCTAAATCTTTTTTGCTACATCAGTCATACATCTACCATAATAGTTAAATATAGTTTGAATAGGTTGGATCTATATTTTTAAGCTTTTTGTGATACAATTTCTTTTGTAAATAATTCCAACCAATGAATTACAATATATAAAACCTACTGCATTGCGATGGGTGCATGTCCACGAAAGTTTGCTATGGACATACCGGTAAGGTGGAACTCAATTTATCTTATGTTCTACAATAGGAGCACCCTTTATCACAATTGCCTAGTCTTGTATCTCTTGGGTCATCTCCATAATGACAATCTCTAGCTTGGTCCCAATTAGCAAGAGGATCTGAAAACCATGACATGTTTATTTATTTATCTATATTATAGAATCAAGTTGCATTTTGGGTTGTTTGTTCCTTTCAACAAAGAAATTCAAACTTACGACGAGTGAGAGAAAAGAAATCTAGATGAGCGCGCGGGGGGAGGGGGAGGCACCTCGCGCACTCGGGTGTCAAGCAGAGTCCTTACGCAGACGCGTGCCGCACCCAGCGGGAGTGGCGTGCTCAGGGGCCGCGCCACATGCTTCGTGCAGTCAACGACCGCGTGAGGGGCCAGAGGGGGGATTTCTCTGTCATGAGGGCCAAAAATGACTAGGTTTCACATGTCACGTCCGAAATTTTCTACGAGGAGGAGCGGAAGAACGAACGTATATACCACCAGCTCCTCTTTTTAAGTAGTAGAGAATTGAATATCTCAACCAAAAGCTAATAACTACTGCAGTGCATATTTCAACCAAAAGCTAAAAATAGCCGTAGCCAAAAGCCATCAGTAAAAGCTATTTTTGAACATGCCTTACTCTTGCTTAGTAATGTACAGACTATAGATAAAAAAATTCTTTAACTTTTACAACCACAGAAAATTAAGACTGCATCAAGAGTTGAAAAAAAATAGCAAAGAAGATCAACTTATTCCAATCTGGTCCCCAAGCTAGGGACCAGCTTGCATTGAAACAATTGCAGCTATCTCTGGAAACGCCTGCATCTCATTAATTCTCTCCCCTGGTACTTCATACTACTACTTACTGGCTATTACCTTCACTGGATCACTCACACTGATTACATTTTGTAGTTTTTGGGCTGTTTGTGTGAGAGATTGCAGAGTAATAGAAACTCACGTGTAATTTTTATCGATACAAATAAAGTCGGTATAATATGTAAGAAACCAAAAAGTATATTTTAGAAGCTGGACCAGTCTTCAGACCGATGGTATCTTGCCTGTAAAAAATACCGTGTCAAGTGCTTATTTGCTGCAGACTAGTGACTGGGATTCCTCTCATCTCATTACATTATGCTTGGAAAGCCTTGTTGCCATTGTTTATTACGTGCACACACCTTGTTGGCTTGTGTATAAATATTATATGCAAGGGCCCAAACAAGCCTAACACCAAGTGTCTCTTCCTTCCTTTCTTTCTCTCATCTCTTCCCCTCCCTATCTGCGTCTCCCACTCACATATACACACATACACAGAAACAAGAATGGTTGGCACAATGGATGAAGGGAGGATCACTGGGTTTTTCAAGAACAAGAGCATCCTGATCACTGGATCAACAGGCTTTCTTGGAAAGAGTATGCATGTCTGCATATACATATTCAATCTGTCAAAAAAAAAAACATATACACTTATATGCACATGTCTTGTTGCAAAAGAACAAATCAGAGCAAGGTCTGGTCAACTTGCACTGCTGCATTATACTCATCGATCTGTTCTTGCTTTGCCTTGCTTTGGTGCAGTACTGGTGGAGAAGATACTGAGGGTTCAGCCTGACGTCAAGAAGATCTATCTCCTGGTGCGAGCAGTGGACGCAGAGACGGCCAAGGAACGGGTGGAAACTGAGGTGTGTGTCCATGCCCATGCCGGTTGATCATGCCCTTCTACTCTCTTCTCTTATCACTTCCTGATCTGTTCTGTTTTTTTCCCGAGTAAGCACTAGCAGCATGGCTCTCAGTACGTACATTCGTGTCGCAAGGAACCTCAAACTTTTTTTTCTAAACAAATAACCTGCAAGTTGCTCTTTTTTTTATATGCTGTTCTTTCTGTTTCATTCTTTATTCCTCTTTTCTAGTAGTAATTGCCAACAATATTGAGGTGTAAACCATACATGAGAAACAGTACTACTACAAAGTAATATTGACAATTATTCCTGTTGCTGCTGCTGACGAACATTCAGATTAGTCACATACCGTAGATGCAGAATTTTGAAATGTGGCCATCAGAATTTTGAAATGGCGTCAGAGCCATTTGCAGATGTAGCATGTTAGGTGTTTAGTGTATGACTGTATGAGGAGTTATTGTATGAGTACTATGGTAGGTTTGGTCAGGAGTCTGGTCATAGGAGAGTAATGGCCTCAGCAGTGTGCACACTACACCCCAATTCAATGTGCAGCTAGCATGCATGGCTGGCTAGCTGATGCTTGGAAAATGATGAGTGCAAATATGTACAAGTTTCCCCATCATGTCTCCATCTGGGACTCCATACAAGTCCAATCCTTCATACTATGAGATATCCATGTGTATATGGTGGTGTTCAGTTCGGCTTATTTTTGGTGGCTTATGGCTGAAAACACTGTAGCTGGCTGAAAAAAACAATGTAGCTGACAGAGGCTTATTTAACATAATTAAATTTAAAAAATTGAAAAATATAAAAAATTTGTTAGCCCATCACAGACAACGCAAACGAATACGGGAAAAAAAAGAACCGGCAAAAAAGCTCAAAAAAAAACCAAAAATTCAGAAAAAGACGAAATTATGAATAGTGCAAAAATAAGCCAGAAGCCAGAAGCTCAAGCCATATTGAGCGGGGCCTATATATGCCAAATGTAGCAGATCAAGGAAGTCTAATCAATAATCATGCCAGCTACTCCATTATTCTAGACAAACAACGAGACATCATTAATTATGGCCGCATTTTTAGAACCCATGCTTGCTTCTAGCTAGTATTAGGCCCCGTTTGGGAGGGGGGCTAAACTTTAGCCCCCCCATTTTAACCAGATTTTAGCCTTTTCATGCCAAATAGGAGGGCTAAACTAGATGGACTAAAATTTAGCCCCCCCTAAATCCATTAGCCCCTCCAAGAGGTGCTAAAGGGGGCTAAAATTGGTCCCGGTCTCTCTTTCCCCGGTTGCCCCTCGCGAAAAAAGAGAAAAAGAGAGGAGAGGAGGCTACATGCAAGCGCGGACCAGCATGCAATGCAGGGGTAAAATTGACATTTTCAACAACAGGTGCTAAACTTTAGCTCCATTCCCAAACACCCTAAGGGCTAAACTTTAGCCCCTTCATTTGAGTGGGCTAAACTTTAGCTCAGGGCTAAAGTTTAGCCCCTTCCTCCCAAACAAGGCCTTAATCTGGAACAGTATAAAATTATGTTCATGTATAAAAGCATTAATTATGAATAATATGTGTGTGCTGAATTACCACGCACGCATGCATGTGGATGCAGGTGATAGGGAAGGAGCTGTTTGGGCTTCTGAAAGAGGAGCACGGCAAGGGGTTCCAATCTTTCATTGAAGAAAAGGTTGTTCCACTGGCTGGAGACATCATGCATGATAATTTCGGCGTAGAGGACTCCAATCTGATCAGAGAGCTGACCGAAGAAATCAATGTCATCGTCAATGGAGCTGCGACCACCAACTTCTACGAAAGGTTACGTTACGTTGGAAAATCCAGTGGAGAACATATGCATGCAATGTAGTACTTGAAATCTACGAGTACTGAAGGATCGATGATGTGAACTTTGCAACGCAGATATGATGTGGCTCTGGATGTGAATGTGATGGGAGTGAAGCATATGTGCCAGTTCGCCAGGAAGTGCGCCAATCTGGAGGTGCTCCTCCATGTCTCCACCGGTAAGATCAAGGTTAATTTCTCTAGCTCTCTGTGTGTAGGAATTGAATGATATATCAAACTAATTAACGGCGTGTGCAATGCATATATATGCAGCTTACGTGGCCGGTGAGAAGCAAGGGCTTGTGCAGGAGAGAGCGTTCAAGAACGGGGAGACGCTAAGGGAGGGCACCCAGCTTGACATCGAGGCCGAGGTGAGGCTGGTGAGGAACTGGAAGAAGCAGCTGGATGCCGCCGGCGACTCGTCGGCGAAGGCCGAGAGGAAGTCCATGAAAGAGCTTGGCCTCACCAGGTGATCCATCGATCGATTCCATGCATGTGAACGAAATAAATAAATTAATGTGTTGTTGTTGGATCAGGGCTCGGCACTTTGGGTGGCCGAACACGTACGTGTTCAGCAAGGCGATGGGGGAGATGATGGTGGGGCAGCTGAGAGGAGGAGGAGGCGACATCCCCGTGGTGATCGTTCGCCCCAGCATCATCACCAGCGTCCAGAAGGACCCCTTGCCAGGATGGATAGAAGGCACCAGGTGCCTCCTTGCTTCATATATATGCCTTGCTTGCTAGCTTGCTTCCTTCAATGGGTTCTTCCAAAATGCAGATCCAACTGCTTGCTTCCATGCATATATGCATCCCTACCTAGCTAGCTCAATTATGGGTTCTTCCATCGATCTTCTTCCAAAATACTTGCTTATATACTTATATGTATATGTTCATGCTTGCTTGCTTGGTTGGTTTTGCATGCAGGACGATCGATGCGATCCTCATCGGCTACGCCAAGCAGAATCTCTCGTGCTTCTTAGCTGACCTCGACTTGATCATGGATGTGGTAATTAATACTAGCTCCATATATATATATATATATATATATATATATATATAGGAAGCCTTTTTCTACACCGGTGTAGTTACACCCTATATCGTATCTCGCAATGTAGGGAGTATCTCGCGAACGGAGGGTATGTACGTGTAGTATACAAGTATTTAAGACCATCTAGGTGGTATGAACAATTTTTCGAAGTGGTATGTACATTTTTTCGACATACTCCTTTTATACGCGTATATAAGGGTATTTACAAAATACGCTAAAACTATGAACTCCTTTACAAGTTTTTCGTGTGGTTCACATTGGAGTATCTTATAATTAGTATACAAATGTACCTAAAGTGATAAAGAAGTATTTCAAGTTTATTTAGGTGGTATATTAGAGGTGGGTGTAACTACACCCGGTGTAGAATGTATTTTCCTATATATATATATATATATATATATATATATATATATATATATATATATATATATATAGTGCAATAATTCTGCATACGAACTTTTAATCCACCAAGTAGCTAGCTAGCTACACATTCAAGTCTCTCTACCAACCAGCTAACCCAAGCGCCTGCAACATATTAATGCAGCCTGCCGCACAGCACACTAGGAAGTAATTAAATGACCTGTTGGTGGCATATGCGTGCATGAATGCAGTCGGATCGGAACAAGCACACTTCTACGAAGCCTTTTTTTTTCCGCTAGCAAAGGAGTCCATGCTTCACTTTCAATTAGGGCCGTAAAAAAAACTCGAAGCTCATGAGATACCTCTTTGTGTTCTTATTGCACATCTATCATATATTTACTACAATCTCATAATGTTTAATGCATCACTAAAAGAGATTTACTATGACCTCCATATGCGTTTACTGCACTTTTATAAAAGATTTTTATGATCTTATTGTATGTTTGCCGAACTTGTACAACAGATTTACTGTAACTTTCTCTTTGTCTACAACACTTTTACAAGATATTTACTACGGCCTTCATGATGCCTTTTGTTAGAAGATTATTGCGATTTCTTGTTCGTTTACTGCACCTTTATGAGATAGACACTGTCACTCTTAGTATTACTGCACTCCTTTTCTTTTACCGTGTTTTGATTAGAAATCTATTGTCACACTGAGTACAGAGGGACGGGTGTAGAGAGAGATGTGGGTTGGTTGCAAACTTTGAATGACAATACCTCCTAAATCGTCTATCTTATTTACAATCTGTTCGACACGTTTTGCTGGAAAAAAGTGCTTAACAAGAAGAGATCCATGATTAATGTATTTTAACTTTGTAAAAATGATTACTGCATGAAAACTTTGGATTTACCATACCTAAATCAGTCAATAATTGCATTATCCGAGCACAGAAAAAGTAGGTGAAGAACGACATAGGGGTTGATGAGGGTGAAAGGTGATGGGTTTTCTTTAACCAGCCTTTGACCACAACGGTGAGATGTTTAGAATAGTGTAGGTCTATGTAGTACGGACACGGATACGTCGACACGACATCGACACAGAAATTCGCCGTTTTCCCAAAAAGACCGATACGGCGACACGGCTATATATATTTAAATAATAAATAAATTATATGTATATGTATATGTATTATTTTCTATGTTTCCACATGCTTGGGGAAGAAGCCGGCGGCGCTTGGCGACAAATCCGGCGGCGTGCGGGCACAAATCCAACAGATCATTTAATTACTTCCTAGTGCGCTGTGCGGCACTAGGAAGTAATTAAATAATCTGTTTCGTACTCTCGAGAATACATACTTATACTTTCAATATACCATCTAAACGGACATGTTATTCCACTTTATCACTTTTGGTATACCTAAGTATTACTTGTAAGATATTTCAATGTGATTTGGTTGAAAAATTTTAATCGGAGACCTTTATTTTTCCTATATACCGTTTTCTACATGTAAAAGAAGTATATGCATAAAATATATTATAAAAAGTGATCTGCTTTGAAGTATGTTATTATTAAAGTATGCTTAAAATGATAAAAGAGATATAGCAACATGCATGATTTAAACGGTGCATGCATCCATGCATGTTATGGAGGAAATTAATGCGTATCTGCGTGGGGGTTGCAGATGCCCGGCGACATGGTGGTGAACGCGATGATGGCGGCGATGGTAGCGCACCATCGGTGGAGCAGCTGGCGGTCGGAGCAGCAGGCGGTGTACCACGTGAGCTCGTCGCTGCGGAACCCGGCGCCGTACGCGGTGCTGTACCGGACGGGGCTGCGCTACTTCACGGAGAACCCGCGCGTGGGGAAGAAGGGGCAGGTGGTGCGCGCCCGCAAGGTGCACTTCTTCAGCACCATCGCGTCGTTCCGGATGTACATGGTGATCAAGTACAGGCTGCCGCTGGAGATGCTCCACCTGCTCAACCTCCTCTGCTGCGGCCTCTTCTCCCACCTCTACAACGACCTCACCCGCAAGTACAAGTTCGTCATGCACCTCGTCGACCTCTACGGCCCCTTCTCCCTCTTCAAAGGATGCTTCGACGACGTCAACCTGGAGAAGCTGAGGCTGGCCATGGCGGCCGACGACTGCATGTTCAACTTCGACCCCAAGACCGTCGATTGGGACGACTACTTTTACAAGACCCACATCCCCGGTGTCATGAAGTACGTCCTCAAGTGATCCATCCAACTGTACATAATGCATGCGTACGTGCCTCATCGATCAACAATCAACACATGCATGCATCAATTTATGATCTCGGCCGGGTATCATCAGCAGCTAGCTAGCAGACATTTGGTAGACTTATTGGCATATTTGTTTTTATTTCCAGTTTGTTATGTAATGTCATCGGTCTCGATCGGGTATTGGTTAAACATATATACTATTGATTCCAAGAATATTGTACTGCTGCCATCGGAAATTTAATCGGTGACAAGACTGCTGCTCTTTATAAGATGTCACAACTAGCTAGCTAATTCTATGGCCTGCATGTGCGTAAAACTCTTACAACATTCATGAAACTTTCTCGCGTTCACACTGCATTAATTCAGTCCTTGTATGCAATGCACGTTCATGAACTGGTGCAGTTGGTTGCACTCTGAATCGCGCTGCGTGCCCTGAGGAAGTAGTACGTTTACAAATTAAAGGAGAATACAGTCAAAAGAGTGCAATAAAAGCACCAAGCATATTTCAAACGTAGTAAAATCTCTGTGTGCGTGTACTATGTCATTGTAACGGAATTATCGCGATCTCTTTGTGTGCTTATCGCACATCTATCGTATATTTACTACAATATCATAATGTTTACTGCATCATTAAAAGAGATTTATTACGACCTTCATATGCGTTTACTGCACTTTTATAAAAGATTGTTATGGTCTTATTGTACGTTTGCCGAACTTGTACAACAGATTTATTGTAACTTTCGCTTTGTTTACATCATTGTTACAAGATATTTACTACGACCTTCATGATGCCTTTTTTTTAGAAAATTATTGCGATTTCTTGTTCGTTTACTGCACCTTTATGAGACAGACACCGTCACGCTTAGTATTACTGCACTCCTTTTTTTTACCGTGTTTTGATTAGAAATTTACTACCACACTGAGTACAGAGGGACGGGTGTAGATAGAGATGTGGGTTGGTTGCAAACTTTGAATGACAATGCCTCCTAAATCGTTTATCTTATTTCTTATTTACAATTTGTTCGATACGTTTTGCTGGAAAAAAGTGCTTAACAAGAAGAGATCCATGATGAATTTATTTTAACTTTGTAAAAACGATTACTGCATGAAAACTTTGGATTTACTGTACCTAAACCAGTCAATAATTGCATTGTCCGAGCACAGAAAAAGTAGGTGAAGAACGACATAGGGGTTGACATAGTCAATAACATGCGTGTATGTACCATTCGTCTTTCTTCTCCTCTCTTTCTCAAGATACAACCGTTCACCTTCTTCACTTTCCCCATCTCCTCGTACATTATGGCCACCCTTCTCTCTCTGTCGCTTGCTCTCTAATGTTTGATATGTGAAGTTAGCCAGCAGTAAGTTCCGTCTCATTATTTTTATGACTTCGTTGCAACGCACGGATTTTTAACTAGTATAATAGTAAAGATAACTATATCAAACAGGCGATAGGTTGTGCTAGTGGCCCTTGGCTTCAATTTTTCCAATGATTTGGGACTTGTTCTTTTCCTCCGAAGCTGACGACTTTTGGCTTTTGCTATAGTACCTAACTTTTAAACGAGGTATTTTATCAAGACGGGGTCTACAAGTTAAACGATCTACACATTAAAAACCCAACATCTATATCAGCTAAAATCACAAGTGAATATATATCTCTTCATAGTCTATATTGTAAACAGCCAAAATTTAAAAATTTCAGTCAAAAACTATAAACCAGAGCCGCACCCAAGCAGGCCCATTCCAACCACCTCCCCACGAACCCTACCTTCCCCAAGCTTCTGGAACCTTCCAGGCCCCCTCGAGCTCCCTCGCCTCCCCCTAGAAGCTATCCCCGATCTAGGGTTTTCGTGCACCTGCACGGGATTTCTAGAGTTTTGAGTCGTGCTCGGGGCATGGGCTCTTCGATTTGCCCGCTGTGACGAGGGCGACGCAACCTAGACGACGAGATGATTACCGAGAAGCCGAGCTGGATTCGCCACGAGGGCCTGCAGATCTTCTCCGTCGACATCCAGCCCGGTGGCCTCCGCTTCGCCACCGGCGGCGGCGACCAGAAGGTGTCCTGCGAAACTTTTACTCTTTCTTTAGCCTAATTTGACCTCTCAAGTGCAAATTTTGGCTTGTAGTATCAAGCTTACCTTGGTAAGTTGACGTTGGAGTTGAAGTGTACGGGGAATTGCTGAGCGCCAGTGTGCGGTAGTGGCGACCTGTGCTCATTCTTTACGCGGTTCTCTGCACGAGTTTGCAACTTGTAGTATGTTCATTTAGGGATTTCTGGAATTTGAGGTGACGTGTGTCCCAAGTGTGCTAACTGTGGTGCTGCTGATTCATGCTGCTTCATTATTGTCCCTGAGTGGAGTTGGTTTTCTAAGGCCAAGTGTTATGAGAAATTTATGATGATTCGATGACGTTCTTCGGTTCAAGCTTGAGAGCTGTTAGGGCTCAAGGTCGTAATTGAGCCTTTTTTGGTCGAAGGTATTGACTTTGGGTGAATTTACTAATGGAAGTAACTGAGAGAAGCTTATGGTTCGTGATTTAATGACTGAAATTCAATTGAATTGGTTGTACAGACACTGTTTGTTGAGTTAAATTTCAATTTTATAAGGTTGACCCGAGTGCTAAATTCGGGCCATTTAGTTAGCATGGTTATGTTTTATCATATTAAGGTTATAGCTGACTATATTCATCAAATTTGTTGGTGGGAACTGACAAGTTTGGTTGGCGTTGGTGATAAAGTGGTTTAGTGTTGGATCCTGCAGTGTGGATGTCATTAACTTGTTGTCCAGTCATATTTTGCACTAAGTTGCATACAATTTTTCTATTCCAACTTTCTTTTTTGCCTTTTGTAGGCAACCTGCTCTTTACTAATCGCCATTTGTTTGCTTTATTCTTAAAATAGGTTCGCGTATGGAACATGAAATCAGTGAGTAAAGACACTGAAAATGACGATTCCAGCCAAAGGTTGCTGGCTACAATACGAGACCATTTCGGATCAGTAAACTGTGTGAGATGGGCCAAGCATGGCCGCTATCTTGCTTCAGGATCAGATGATCAAGTTATCCTAATTCATGAGAGAAAAGCTGGTTCTGGAACATCTGAGTTTGGAAGTGGAGAACCTCCAGATGTAGAGAATTGGAAGGTCATTTTGACCTTAAGAGGGCATACTGCAGATGTGGTAATTATCTCCCAAACTTTCACTCGTGTTGTCTTTCTGTCCTATTTTTTTGAATACATGATCAGACTTGAACTGCTACCCTCCCTTTAGCTCATATTATTACCTATGTGATCCTTATTGTTTCACTATTGAGCACGTTTTCTGTTTCTTATGCCTGAAGTAGGTAGATCTTAATTGGTCTCCTGATGACTCAACATTGGCTAGTGGCAGCTTGGATAACACTGTTCACATCTGGAGCATGACCAATGGCATTTGCACTGCTGTCTTGCGAGGGCATTCCAGCTTAGTTAAAGGGGTTACTTGGGATCCTATTGGTTCTTTTATTGCAAGCCAATCTGATGACAAGGCTGTTATCATATGGCGTACAAGTGACTGGAGTTTTGCTCACAAGACAGAAGGCCATTGGGCAAAATCTGTATGTTATGTTTCATGGTATTTGTTATGAACTGTTTTTGTGATTGGCATGTCTTACTGAACAAGATTAATTCTCTGTGTTCGCCAGCTTGGTTCGACATTTTTTAGGCGGCTTGCTTGGTCACCCTGTGGTCACTTCATAACCACGACTCATGGTTTCCAGAAACCTAGGCACTCAGCCCCTGTGCTTGAACGAGGCGAGTGGTCTGCGACTTTTGACTTTCTGGGGCATAACGCGCCTGTTGTCGTGGTTAAGTTCAATCACTCAATGTTCCATAAGCATTTCTCTACTGGTCAAGATGCAAAGGCTGCATCAGCTGGATGGGCCAATGGAGCATCAAAGACATCAGCAAAAGAACAGCAACCATACAACGTCATTGCTATTGGAAGTCAAGACCGAACTATTACTGTTTGGACGACAGCAAGTGCCAGACCATTGTTCGTTGCTAAGCATTTCTTTACTCAAAGTGTGGTTGATTTATCTTGGTAAGACACATTTACCATATCTCTATAATCAGTATCGCCGTGTATACCCGGGCTCACAGTGGATCCGTTCTTTTCCCTGACAGGAGCCCCGATGGTTATTCACTTTTCGCCTGCTCTTTGGATGGATCGGTTGCCACCTTTCACTTTGAAGTAAAGGAGCTTGGATACAGGCTAAGTGATTCTGAACTGGATGAATTGAAGAGGAGTAGATATGGTGATGTCAGAGGGAGGCAATCAAATCTAGCTGAAAGCCCTGCGCAGTTGCTGCTAGAAGAAGCATCAACGAAACAATCAGCTGGCAAAAAGGGGACTTCCAGTGTCCAGCAATTTCAAGTGCCCCCAAAAGTTTCTGCAGATGTGCCTAACCTGCCTCCTACTGTGCAAAATCAGAAAGCTCCTGAAACTCTACCTGAAGGCGAGAAGAAAACAGCAGGCCCCGCTGCTGCTGACATAAATAAGGTTACTCGTTTATCTAGTCCAGTGAAACAAAGGGAATACCGGCGTCCTGATGGCCGAAAAAGAATAATTCCAGAGGCAGTCGGATTTCCTTCTAACCAGGAAAACATATCCAACCGCTCCCAGAATCAAGTTGTAGATTTTTCATCCCTGGATCAGCGAATGCTCCTTGGAGAGAATGGAATAAGACCTTCCTATGGTAGTAGTGGCAACTGTAATAATTGTGGAGTTAGGGAACGCTCTGGCATCACAGCAAGGGCTAACATTAGCGAGAGTCTTGTTATTCAAAAAGCTTCAGCTGGTGCTTTCAGTGATGGAAGGTTGAGTGTAGAACACACTGGATCTGTAGTTCCAGGCTTATCGGCCTCCTCTGTGCTTTCCATCCTTGTATTCGATAAGAAGGACAATGAGGATTCTTTACCAGTCTGCCTTGAAGCAAAGCCAGTAGAACGTTCTGCAGGCGACGTGATTGGAGTCGGTGGCGCCTTTTCAACAAAAGAAACTGAGGTTAGGTGTACAAGAGGAACAGAAACTCTTTGGTCAGATCGCATCTCTGGAAAAGTTGCTGTCTTGGCTGGCAACGCAAATTTCTGGGCGGTTGGCTGTGATGATGGTTGCCTGCAGGTAAGTAATATCCCCTAGTGGAATTACTTGTAGATTTATTTTGTGTTTCTAGTTGGATGCTATTATGCGATGTCTATCAATTGTTCCTGGAATAGGCTTTTGTTTATCGCTTCCCATGGTTTCATTTTTCTGACAACCTGTTAGGCCTAAACACTCCAATAAATCGATTGTTCAAACACTCCAATAAATCGATTGTTCTTGATTAACTAGGTTTACACAAAATGTGGAAGACGAGCAATGCCAGCGATGATGATGGGATCCACAGCCATTTTTATAGATTGTGACGACTGCTGGAGATTGCTTCTCGTAACAAGGAGAGGTTTAGTGTACATATGGGACCTCTATAACAGGACCTGCATTTTGCATGATTCTCTGGCTTCCTTGGTTGCATTTCCAGATGAGGCATCAGCAAAAGATGCTGGTAAATATTTTACATCTAGTCTTCAGTTCTCATGTACCCTGAGATTGCTAATCTGAATGTTGCTGCATTTCAATTAGTGTTTGCTTAAATGGTTGTTTCATAGAAGTTGGCCTTGCTTTGTTACATGGCAGGTACAGTAAAGGTTATATCTGCTAAATTCTCAAGATGTGGTTCGCCCTTAGTTGTCCTCGCCAGCCGTCATGCTTTTCTTTATGACATGAGCCTAAAGTGCTGGCTAAGGATCGCCGATGATTGTTTTCCAGCATCAAATTTTGCTAGCTCATTTAGTTCTACTCAAGGTGGAGAACTAGGCAAGTTGCACATCGATATAGGAAAATTCATGGCCAGAAAGCCTATTTGGAGCAGGTATGTGTGCTCCTTTTATTTCTTTATAGCCTATTTGGAGCAGTTATGTGTGCTCCTTTTATTTCTTTATTAGTCTTGTAAACGCCTTAAACTAATTTATGTGACATGCTAGTGCACTACATATCAGAGTTTGCTCTTAATATACTCGTGTGATTGTTTCTACATCAGGGTTACAGATGATGGTGTGCAGACACGCGCCCATTTGGAGACCCAGCTAGCAGCTTCATTGGCTTTGAAGTCACCACAGGAATATCGCCAATGCCTCCTATCGTACATAAGGTTTTTGGCAAGGTTAGTATGAATGTATATAGAATCTCCTTTTGTAGGCTTGTAGTGTTTTTTTTTTTTTTGCAATCCCCAACTTTGTTTGTTCAATTGATTGAGAAAATTATGTGAATTATTTTATATCTGATGAAAACCAGTCATTGATGCTTTTGCTGAAATGCTTATTTTCGTGTGGTTTTCTTTATCTGTAGAGAAGCAGATGAATCTCGTCTACGTGAAATTTGCGGGAGTTTTCTTGGTCCTCCCACGGGTATGGTTGATGCTGCATCATCTGATACGAAAAATCCATCATGGGATCCTGATGTTCTTGTAAGGCTCTGTCTGTTAGATGACACACCATGCATTTCTTTGTTCAGTTATATTTTAGACTGGTAGTTTATATTAGTTATCCCCTGGCCATTTGCTCAATTGGCTCGTCCACTTACACACTTGGGGTCCAGAAGACAGATTATTTGAACAAGTTACTTTCTTTTTTCTAGATTATCAGAAGGGGGGCTCAAAAACCCTAAATAGATGGCACGATAGTTTTCGTATTCATTTTCAGCATGGTGTTTGCTGTCCTCTTCAGTCTGTAAACTTACCTATGACAATTCTGCAGGGAATGAAGAAGCATAAACTTCTCAGGGAAGATATACTTCCTTCCATGGCGACAAACCGCAAAGTCCAGCGGCTGCTCAACGAATTCATGGACCTCCTGTCGGAGTACAAAGCTGCTGAGACAAGCGTTGATAAAATGGATGTCACACCAGCAGCAACAGAAGCCAATAACTCCTCATAGCTGCTGCGCCTGGCATGCTCCAGTCCGGTTGCTGGAGATTTACTGACCCCTCGGTAAGCATAGGATAAGTGCATACAACATATCTATTTTGAGAAGTGCCCATGGTTGATTAATTATGCACGTAGTTGGTAGCCTGTTTAGCAAGGTTACCTAGGCCAAGCACTACAACCCGTTAGTTGTAACGCGAGTGTAACAGTAGAAAGAAAGCGAGGTCGCCTGGTGATTGTGTAACTGTAGAATGCCAGATAAACTAATGTCCTTTTTTGGTTCAAAGGCAATGTCTTGATTTTTAGCGAGCAGGATGTGTATGGCCCTGTTCTTTTCAGCTTCTAAAAGCTGTTTTTTGGCTTTTCTACAGTAACTAGCTTCTAAATAGAGTGTTTTTTTCAAATAAAGCCTACTAGTTAATTGTAGTACATACTTTACTGACTTCATTTATATCGGCAAAAACCGCACGTGAATTTCTGTTACTCTGTAATCTCTCGTATAAACAGCCTAAAAGTCACAAGCTGCAGCTAAAAATCACAAGTCGCAGCCAAAAAGAACAGGCCCTATGATTGCTTGGTTGTAGTGTTTGTTAGTGTAAGAGTTTTGACACGCGAGAAGCCGTGGGTGTTTGGCACGCGGCCGTCGGAGAAGCGGCGGCCGGAGGGGTCGTACCAGGCGTGCGTCAGCTCCCTCCCGATCGAGGTTGCCCGTGTCCGCCACGGCTTCTCGCTGCCGTCGCCTACGCCGGCGGGGCGGCCACTGCTGCCGTTATATCGCTCTGCCTCCAGCAGCGCCTCGGCCGCCACAAGACCTTCACGATCGAATGCCGCGCTCGCTGGTGGATTCCGGGAGAAAAAGCCGGATGTAGCACTAATGCGCACGGTATTTATAAAACATCACGAAAACTTATGTACAGTCTTTTGACATAATATACTTCATAGTATAATTTTTGGGTATTTTTATCCATTGTGAATATCACTAAAAATTCATACAATTTTGATATTTGTACGAGTTTTTACATATAGCAAACGAGCTCTAAAAATTACGAAATTTTATGTGAAGCCTCCCGACATAGTCATAGTTATTGTGTAATTTTTTAAAAATTTTATGTAGTCTAAATTTGTCAGGATAATTTAATCATAAATTTACGAATATTCAATAATTTTTTATACAATTTTATAAATTAGGAATACTTGTACAAGTAAAAGTAATTATAGTAGTAAAAAATGTATCACACTGGATGCGAATGACTCATCCATCTAAGTCACTGCTACCTCTTTGTCGCGTCTATCTCTCCATACATGGTCTTGTCTTCTGTTGAGTACAATTATATCCCGTAAGGTATGTTGATCGGTCTAAAAGTTACGTCTTAAATCAGAGAAGTTACGGAGATCATTCTGTCTGTTTGTTCAAAGACCAACGATGATCCAGTAGTCTTAGGTGGTGATCGGTTCGGCTGAAAGCTGAAAGCTTATGGTCGAAAACACCGTGGTGGTGAAAAAAAACATCAGAATGAAAGAGGCTTATTTAACATAATTAAATTTAAAAAAATTGAAAAATATAAAAAATATGTTAGCTCATCACAGACAACGCAAACGAATACGAGAAAAAAAAGAACCGACAAAAAAACTCAAAAAAAGTCAAAAATTCAGAAAAAGATGAAATTATGAATAGTACAAAAATAAACTTAAGCTTTAAGCCATAAGCCATATTGATCACCACCTTAAGATAGACTGAATCTGATAAGGATCAAAGTTCTCGAGCTGAGCGGGACGAGCGGCGCTGCGTTGGTACTTTCAGGTCGGGTCAGGGTCAATAGGGTAACTTCCCGTCCCCCCATAAAGCTCGTCGTCCTCCTCCTCTCTGGTCTCTACCCCCGTTTCAGGCAATCCCATCCCATCCAAACCCTAGGAAGCAGATCGACAAGAAGCCCGCAGCCCTCCCTCCTCCAGATCTCGACCTCACCTCATGGCCGCCATCGCTCCTCGTCTCCTCTGCGCCCTCTAGCTCCGGATCGATCGCGTCCACCCCTCATACAAACATGGAGAGCGCCGCTGCCGATGACGTTGCCTCCGCGGCCGCTCCGCCGGACTCGTGGGAGACGGCCGACCTGGACGAGCCCATGAGCCGCCTGCTCCTCTCTGCGCGCCGCGTCTCCTCCTCGCCGGAGCTCGCCGAGGACGACCCGCCGCCGCCGCAGGCCCCCGCGCCCGCGCCCGACGATTTGGTCGCGCAGGTGGATCAGTTTCTCCTGGAGGCCCTCGAGAAGCCACGGGAGCGCCTATCAGGTAGAATTCGAACCTCGCCGGCCGCATCCCTTTTGTTGTTTCTGTACCATGTATGGTTTTTTGGTGCGAGGTGCTAGTTCTGCGATTAAAGGAAAACTTTGCGCTGTTTTAGAGGATTGGATTAGGAATCATGCTAAATTTGTATGCCGTTGCTTCGAGCTGTATGCGGGAGGTCATGTAGTGATTTGCGATTTGGCTTGGTCCTGCCTGATTCGTGTGCTGTATCCACGTTCGTCTTTAATTCTGGTGGTTAGAGCGTATGCACTGTGCTGCATTGCATGCGTTTCTAGCCTTCGGTCAGGTGTGTAGCTGGACATACGTGTCTTACATCTTTTGTTTTTGTTATTGTGCTTTCTTGTTCATATTGTGTTGCATCATATTTCTGCATGTGGTTGTATCTGAATTGAGCAATGCTTGAGTAATTGTATCTTATGGCGGTCTTGTCTCATCGCAGTGCTACGAATGGAGCAAGAAATTTTGAAGTTTATTCGTGACCCTATACAGACGCAGTTTGAATTCCAGGGTCTTCCAACCTCGTACTTGCGTCTTGCTGCGCACCGTCTCGCACAACATTATTTCCTCCAATCGATTGCTTTACCAGATAACAGCTTGCCTGATGGATCCGGTTCTCGTATCATCCTTCGTAAGACATCGTCTGAATGCCGATTGCCTGCTGTCCGCCTAGCTGGTATTCCGGTTAATCTGCCCCAAGAAGAGAGCAACTCTGTGGCCAAAGTAGCTATTAAGCAAAGGCCTCAGAAGCACTACCATAGCATTGCCAATGCGGGTGTTCACTCTTCCAGAGCCAACCTTCATAAAAGTGTTGAAGAAAGGAAAGAAGAATACAATAAAGCACGCGCGCGGATATTTAGCAACAGTAGTAGCATTAATGCTGTTGATATAAGACCAGCTGATGAAGTGACTCTGCCGAACACTCTACATAGGTCCACTTCCGTGGAGTTGAACTCAAGCAACAGGCTAGGTGAAGGGGCTGAAATTTCCCTTGAGTGGAGTTTGACTAGTACTTCATCAAGCAGCAGAGCAAACAGAAGCAAGATTGAGAAGGAGCCTGCAGTCAATAGAAACAGGCAAAGCAATAGGGTGGCAATATTTCGAGACCGTGAGTCAGATCGCAAGGATCCTGACTATGACAGAAGCTATGACAGGTCTGTTTCACATAACACACTCTTGTTTGTTACTATATAGCTTGTGATTTCTTGTGCAGTGTGAGCAGGAGAAGAGAACCTTGATTGATTTTTACCATGCCTTTGTATTGTTTTTTATTTATGGTGTGGCTCTGCTTTCATTTAGTTTTGTCAATTGACTCCCTCTTCACAGTTTCATCCAAATCTATCAATGTAACTGACTAAATTTCTATTGATGTGTCCATGTGATATGACTTACAGATGGAATCTATGCAATTAGTTCTGTATGCATTTCATTGTACAATTATTAGCTTCACAATTTGATTGCTTATGAATATCGAGTGAAACATGACAATAAGAGGGGAGTAATATGGGAATTTGCAAAATGAAGGAGTCAATGGTGAAAAATCACTAGAAAATCTTTTCACGTGTATTTTCATGAAGATGATTAAGCTATTAGTATTATCTGTCTGATTCAGATACTTGTTACTTCTAAAAAAATGCATGTCAAGGTGTTTATTGTATTCTCCTTTTGATCAGTAGGATATACATACCCTTCTGAATACAAACTTTATAAGTTTATATCAAGCTCACTCTATCATGAATGACCTTCTCAGGTATATGCAGAGGTTTGATCCAGGATTTGGATTTAATGGAGGCTCGTACACCATTCAACCTCTGTATGCTTCTGCTGTTAACTACAACACTGAGTTCCCCCAGCTTGGGTCAGCACACAGATCTCCTGTTCCTGTTGAACAGCAGCCTCCCCCAATAGCTCAGCACATTCCTGGGCCCTGGTCACCTGCGCAAGCACCTAATGCGATTGGCTACCGGCCTCCAGATGGTGTCATGCCACCCTACAATCCTGGTCATGCTGGTGCTCCTATCAGGTCGTCTGTTTTCATGCATACTTCCCAGCAATATGCCATGCCTTCACACCCAGGAGTCACATTTGTACATCCACAGGAATCCATGCAGCCGTTTGCACAGGTTTGTATGTGTACTTCAGATCGGTATTGCTTTTCTTATCATTCATGCTGAGCTGACGTCCTAGGATATCATTGTATAGGTGGGCTGTACTATATGAATAGCACAAAGATGTGCTATATGATTTGCTATTGCCTACTAACCATATTGCACAGTTCCTGGCGATAAATGTTTCACTTCCTTTTGTATGCTATATATAATCTAGTTTTTTTTTCAAGTCAAGTTTTTAGTGCTATAAATGTAGTTATTTATGGTTAATTACCTTCCACATTTGGACAAATCACAAAGCACCTATTCAGTACGAACTCTAATACTTGTATTCATGAAGTTGAAAATGCAAATTGCAGAGCATGAAACGTTGCATAAAGTAGAATAGTAAGGTTCACTTGCAAATTTTGCTTCTCACTTGACGCACACCATGTTTTTGCTGCACAGACTCACCAACTACAACCTGAAGCTAGTTTGCGCTTAGCCCGGCCCCGGTGAGGGGCCTGGGCATGCCTGCACCTACCAGCACGCACCAAGCATGTAAATCGGATGAGATATCATATTCATTTCTTGCTGGCAGATGGTAGCAGGCATAAAAGAATCGAGAAGCGCAGGGCAGAGCTAGTAATCCGCTTGATCTTGTCAGCTTCTGCGATTCTCGGTGTTGTTGCTCCCTGCACATTGAGATGCAGGAGTGGCACCTTACTCCTTTCTCCTTGAAGTAAATTGCAGACTGTTGCATGGACCTCAAGTCCAATGCATAAAAGAAGCTGAGAAGTGAAGGGGCAGAGCGAGTCATGGCCTTGATTTTCAGTTTCTTTGTTCTCGGTGCTGTTGCTCCTTGCAGATCGAGATTTGAGATGCAAGAGGGGCACATCGTACTGCTTACTCCTTGGAAGCCAAGGGACGCTGCTTGGGTGATGAGAGTAGAGAATGGGAACATCCAGTATGTGGGAAGATAATCAGGACCGGGGTTAGTCCGATTCCCTCGCTTTTCGTTCTGCTTCGTAGCTTCATCCTTTTTCACTTAAGAAACGATGAGCTATATGCAGCTGCGCCATTGGAGTACTTGGGTGCCCCTGGCTGAAGTTGCACCATCGCCCAGAGCTGCTTCAGATGAACTGCGATGAAGATGCATCTTGATCTTGTTGGCGACTTTGAGCCCTGGCACCCTTGCTCGCAGAGGCTTCCTCGGAATCAAAACATGAGACATCGCTGTTCCAGGCCAGCTGATGAGGAGTTGCAGTCCTGGTTGTGTTGTTTTAAGATTCAAACATAGTATAATGCGTGTGTTGTACATCAGCGTTAGTAATTCAGTGACCCAAGTACTTGTTTCCTATTTTTATCAAGTAAAAAGTATTCTTAGATGGTACAATATTGATTAGCGTTCATAGATTCCAGAACATTATTACATATATTTGTGCCACTCGTTACTGTGAACATGTGAAATTGTGCGTATGTATGGCGGGGGATGATGCAGTTGTTGCACGCACAGTTTGCGCTGTGACCCATGTTGGTGTGATATAAATGGAGGAGTAATGCCATTACATGCTTTGGTGGATTGGCATGATTTCCGCCTACGTACGCTTGCTCATCTTGTCAAAAATGCTCCCAGAGAGGCGAACAAGCAGAGGCAAAGCTCATCTTGGAAGGAAGGGGAGGCGATGCACTCCAAAGAAGAGAGGAGAAGAGAGACAGTACTTCGCATTATTCGTGTAAGTTGTTCTTAGGACATACATGCTTCTTTGCTTTGCTTCTTGTTTGGTTACATGCGTGCATATATGGGGCATGGCCTTGTAAGTCTAATGGCCTAATGGGTGCAAGTGCAAGTGCAATTGACGTCGAAAATATAGCGTGTAGTACTGACTACAAACCAGAAACACCGCTTGCTTAGTTGCTTTATACAACTAAGATTAGAGAAGGTGAGGAGGGACATCAACATCAAGGTATCTATAGCCTATACTGTCCTAAAATTAATATTTAGAACATCTGAACTTTTCTGTCTCTGGCATGACAGATTAGACCACCCAAGTCTCAGGATGATGAGAAATATAATTAACAATTCACATGGACATAATGTTAATGTAAAGAATTCACCGAATCATGAAGATTTTGCGTGCCCTGTATGTGTCACCGGGAAATTAATTACTAGACCTTCTACTCTGAAAGTAAATAATGAAGTCCCTGTATTCCTGGAACGCATCTAAGGAGATATTTGTGGTCCCATACAGCCACTATCAGGGACATTTAAATATTTCATAGTGCTCATCGATTCTTCCTCTAAATGGTTGTACGTATGTTTATTGTTTACGACAAACTATGCTTTCGCAAAGATGATCTCGCAGATAATTCGTATTAAAAATATTTTCCCTGATCATCACATAAAATCCATCAGAATGGACAACGCCGGATAATTTACTTCAAAGTCATTTGATGATTATTGCATGGCAATATGAATTACAGTTGAGCATTCTGTACCGCATGTCCACACCCAGAATGGACTAGCAGTGGCATTAATTAAGAGAATTAAATTTATTGCCCTACCACTTTTGCAGAATTGTAATTTACCAGCTACATGTTGGGGACACGTAGTCCTGCATGCAGCAACTCTCATCAACTTTAGACTATCGGCCTACAACATCCATTCACCTATGCAACTAGCGCAAGGGTTAGCACAAAAAAATTTCTCATACCCGGAGGTTTGGATGCAAGATTTATGTACCTATACTCCCTCTACAGCGAACTGCAATCGGTCATCTCCGAAAGACTGGGATATACATTGGTTATGAGACAACATCCATAATCAGGTATTTAGAACCCATGACAGGAGATTTGCATACTGCCCAGTGCCCGCTTCACTGATTGCATATTTGATGAGGATAATTTTCCAACATTTGGGGGAGAAAATCAACCCCTTAATGAAAAATATCGGGAAATTACATGTCAAGCCACGGGAATCCATGCGCATGACCCGCGCACTAGTGAAACAAATAGAGAAATCCAGAAGATCATTGATTTGCAAACATTAGCAAATCAACTGTCTGACCACTTTAATGATTTGAAGAGCGTGACCAAATCGCATGTACCTGCACGCAATGCACCGGAGAGGAATGAAATACCAAAGAAAGTTGAATGTATCCCTAATCCTGTCCAGAGGCCTCAGAATAAAAGAACAAGAACTCTGGCCCCCCGAATCCGAAGTAACCGGGGACGCCTGGTGAAGAAGGATAAGGACTTGACACATCCGATCACTGAAGTTCCCTAGAATCAGAAGGGGAGCCAATTGAGACCTAGCACCAGTATGACACATTTAGAAAAGAACATACCGGATCTGAACATTCTCATAGAAGGAGAAATCGACAGGATATGTGCGCATACATCGGAGCTGAAAAACTAAAGGGACTTGCCACCGCAACTGGAAGAAACGATGAGCAAGTAGAAGCACAAGAGGACATCTTCTAATACCTCCAAGGAAGCAAGGACCTTGTGTTATTCTACAGAAAGAATCAAGATTTAAATATGACTGACTATACAGATGTTGGGTACCTGTCAGATCCGCATATCGCAAGGTCACAAACAGGCTATGCATTTCTGTGTAGAGGAACTACAATTTTATGGAAATCGTGTAAGCAAAGTCTTGTAATGACTTTGATGAACCACTCAGAAATCATAGCACTGTACGAAGCCGCACGGGAATATGCTTCGCTCCGACGAATGATTCACCATATCCAGCAGTCATCTGCTCGCAGTAGGACTGTGCGGGCCAGGCAGGAGAGGCCCATTACACGAGCCCACCCGTAGAAGCCCGTGCGTTGCGAGGGGAAAGGAAAAAAAAAAAGAAACACCCAAAACCCTGGCTGCAAGGTGCACCCAAAACCCTAGGACTACCTCGACACCGCTATATAGGAGCGTCCGCCGCCTCCCTTCCAGACCACGAGAAGATGACAACTCTAGCCAAGTCGAGGTCGAGAGCAGCGACACCATCGACAATGTCAAGGCCAAGATCCAGGACAAGGAAGGTATTGCTACCTACCTACATAGCCCCCTCTTGCTCAAGAGCTTCGCGTTTCTTGCAGCGTAACCAAGTAGATACTCCCGTGCGCGTGCCAGCAGCCACAACGGTATGTTGTGTAGTTAACGCGTTTCTTGTTTGGATGGATCTGTTTGCTGTGTACCTCTGCTCATGCTCATAGATGTCTAGATGAATTACGTTCATCTGTACTACATGAATTCCTCGTTATGATGAGATGTTTTGGTTCTTGTGCCTGGAGGACGGAACTGTGGGTTGGTAGCTCTATGACTTACATGCGTGTGGCATCGGGTTTCCCCATGGGTCCAGAGATAGACACCCACCTATACTTTGTCATCTGCCTTGTCCGTCTCAGCAGTTGATTTTCACTGGTGGGAAATGCTAGATTTACCATGACATTGCACTATCTTTGTTAGGCTTCTGTTTGGTAGATTGGCCGGAATGATGAATCAATTAGATGTGCGAAGCCGCCTTATGAGCTTAACTTTTGAGGCATACATTCTGTCTGACCTGCCAATCTACTAGTACTACCTAGTATTTCACTGCAAGTCTGCGGTGCAGCTGCTTGTTTTGTTCTGATGCTGGGCCTATTTCAATGTCTTGCCTGTAAGTTTCTGCTGTTTGGTTGTGAGCGTTAGCATTGTCTGGTGGCAGGAGTGGTGGTAAAATTAGATGTCTACAGTAACCTTACGAGCTAAACATGCCGGGCATTTTTTCATTTGACCTGTCTATTACAACTGCGCAGGTTGTATTTCATTAAGTAAAATGACTTAATTTTGTCTCTATGCTTGGTATGAGTGTATTTTTGGCGTGTGCTATGTTTGTTGACTGTTAGTAGTTAATTTGTGGTTTGTTTTCTTCAATTTCCATGTAGTCTGTTTCGTGCTTCTGTGGTTTCCGACCGTACTTCATTGGCAGGAGTGATGAATCAATTAGATGTGCGAACTCACCTTATGAGCTAAACTTTTGAGGCATACTTTCTGTCTGACCTGCCAATCTACCAAACCGTATTTCACTGCAAGCCTTCAGTGCTTGTTTTGTTCCAACGCTTGGCCTACTTTTTTGCCTTGCCTGAACGTTTTTGTCACTTGAATTTTATTTTGGGAACATCCATTAGGTATTTTGTGGTTTATTCCATCAGTTTTCCCTGGGTAGTGCTGTAGAGACTTACCTTCCCATTTGGGGTGGCTGATTCGGTATATGCAAGTCAAACTAGCCTTTTTTTCACAAATTTCTGCAGATGCTATGCACGCCTGCATCCCAGGGCTGTTAACTGCCGCAAGAAGAAGTGTGGTCATAGCAATCAGGTGAGCATCTATACAAGCATTTTGCTTGTTATGGCTTATAGCAACCTTTACCACTATGGTTTCAGTTTTTTTTTGTTCTTGTGAATGTACTTCAGGTTTAGATTTACAGCTTGTTTTAAATATGTAGTTCCACAAAACGCGGTCCTTTGCTGACCGAAATATCTGATGTACCTTCCAACAATTTTTTTCCCATTTCAGCTGAGGCCCAAGAAGAAGATCAAGAACAAAGCTTGAGTTATCGGTTTCATGGATCAGTTGGATCAACAGGCAGACCGGAGTTGCAGTTTTATATGGGTTATATGGCAGCTTAACTCTATATTCTTGTTAGATGGGCTATTTATATCTGCACTGCTTGATGTTTTTTATGTTTATGTGGTCTGCTGTTCGAGCCGAGTTTAACATCATATCACTCATGTCACGATGATGGATCGACTCACAAATCACAGCAGAAAAGCAGCAGCAGGACCATGACATATTTAGGATAACCACAAGTTTTTTATCACATATTTTTGTTGCATTCAGGGCCGGGAACTCCGTCATGGTGTTCGGCGTTGGCCTGGTCGTGTACGTGAATAAGTCAGCGAATAAGTCAGCGGTGATGTTCATGGGTTTACCATTTGGTGGGACGACGAAGTCGGTGAGGATGTCCGGGTCGCCGGCCAAGACAGCCAGTGGAGCAGGAGCAGAATGGAGTAGTTGAAGGCCATTGTATGATCAGACGTCTTGATGCTTGTTGATGCTCGGAGGATGGAGGATATATTGATTGATGTCGTGGAGCTTTGCTTGTGCCATGGAGATGGTGAGGACGCACAATTATTAATAGAGTAATGCTCGTACCCGGACGTCCGACCCAGACGCTAGCTTCGGACACACGGCTATAATATTTTTTGTCTATGTATATAACATTTTTCGTTCATGTTGCAATAAAAAATCAAAGAACGATATGAGTATTCCATCCGCAACATTTCTCGTTCATGTCTGTAATATTTATTGGCTATGCATGCAACAAAAAAGAACGATGTGAGTATTCACATGTATGCTCCGATGTAACATTACAATATTAATCACCGTATGAAACAAAAATGTGATAAAAAAGTCCATGTTGCATAAACGAAATAAAAATATTGCAACAAAAATATGGGCAAAAAAATGCAAACCTAGGCAAAAAAATGCAAACCTAGACAAAAAATATTGTAGCCGAGTGTTGGAAGCTAGTGTCCCAACCGGACGTCTGGGCTCCCTTATTTATAAGCAGCTTTCTTGGCGAGAATCGGAGGAACCAAGGATGTGGTTTGCCCCTTGTGACAAAACTTGCAACAGAGTAACTATTCTTGGCAAAGATTACATATCCTGTATAAAAGGTATCTGGCATTGCAGCTTACATAAAAGGTTTAGATACATAAAAGGTATCTGGCATCAAGATTTCATATCCTGTATTCATGTTTAGGATAAGTATATGAATTATGTGTATTCTTGGAGCAGGGTGGAGTAATATATAGTCCAATAGACACAAGTCACTGTCACAGTGCCAGCAATACAACCTGCAAGAGCAAGATCAAATTCCGAGCCAGAGACCCACCAAATTAACAGTAAGAACAACAGAGATGCACAGGCACAAGGGGAAATAGCGATGAGCTAACTTGCAGTACTAACAGCAGTAATTTGATCTTCTGTCACCAATTTTATAAAACAGCCACCAATGGCGGCGGCGCGAGGTAGGAGAAGCGACGACGAGGGGGAGTTGGAGGCTAGGGTTTTCCGTGGTCGGATCGGATCTGGACTGATTGGTTCTGGGGAATTTATCCACGTACGCCCTTGAGAGTTGCAAATATTGATGGAGCATCCCTGCGACCCCACGTTACGTTAGTAGTTACTTGTACACCGTTCGAAATGGAATGACCCCATCTTTGAAATGTGCATATCCTCAAGGGTATACATGCATGACTCACCGCCTCATCGCAGCAGCATTGGGCTAAAATATTTCGCAGCGGCACACCGCGCTCGCCAGCGACGTCATCGTCTAGGGTTTCTCGTGGCGATGGCGGCGGCGGCGGCGGCGAGGTTCGTGCAGCGCAGGCTCCGATCCTCCGGCGCCAAGGTCCTCAGCGAGGAGGAGAAGGCCGCCGAGAACGTCTACATCAAGGTATCGCCGTTCCGCCCCTTGTGTGCCTTCCTCTCTCTTCTGCGTCCTTCGATTGCGAGACGATTCCTGTAAGAGCTATGGCTGTGATGCGATCTTGTCTCGTCGCTGAGTCGTGGCCTCGCGATTTGTTAGTTCGTTCCTCAAGTGTTGGACTTCAGAGTTGTGATGTGGTCTATCTGTATGATCCGCGTGCTCGTGGTGAGCTCCCCAAGTGTTGGGATTTGTCTTGTTAGGTCGCATTGTTAATGTAGGTACATGAAGATTATATTGGTGAGGATGTAAACCCTGTGCTAGTGCTAGTGATTTGGAATAGTTTTATGCGTCCCTGATCCAATAACAGAACGATTTATGGTTGAAATTTTTACTGTGTGGATCGATCATACTTTTGGTCTTGTTGGTCTGCGTTTGGTTGAGACATGCTATGGTTATCTGATTGTTGCAAGGCCGTCTGAGATTGTGGGTTGCTTTTGCTTATGGAGCTTTGTAAGGCCATGTTAGATTGTTGTCGCAGTATGACTCATTCAACGTTCGTAGTTTGGTTCAGCTGTGACTTAGTTCAGTTAGCTGCCATTTCCTGTGATCTTTCTGTAACAGTGTCTCTGTTTAGTTGCTTGATTATGCTCGTTCGAGGATGCAGTTGATGTAATGGTGGTGTTATGGGGTTCTTTGCAAACTTATTGCTGGACCAGATTTATTTTGTTCATGATGTAGCTTTGCTGTAGGAGTTTCAATTGAATGGTTGCTGCCATATGGAATCATTGGTGGTTTGATGTGGAGTTGTGAATATGGTTCTGTCCCAGGACCGACGCTGGTGATGCTTGTGATTTGTGATAATATTTTGGTATTTCGAAGGCATGCTACTTATATAAGCTGTTTATATTCCATTTATGACTGTTAAAGCCTCAAGGACCCTAAATTTTCGTCTATCTATTGTTTTCTTGGAGTAATCATGCTGTTAGGAAGCAATGTGGTGTCAGAGTGTTGTATTTTTGTCATTGGGTGGCCCTTTTTGTTGTCTGTTTGCAAAGTTTCCAGCACCGTTTTCTGCGAATATTTTTTTTATAGCGATAGTATTGGTGCTGCGAATTTTGTTGTGAATCTTTTTGTACCCATTATGAGTTAAGTTAGTTTGGTCCACTTTTTGTTGCTGTTTTTTTTTTTGGGGGCACCACTAGTTATGGGTCTGCAATGAGGTGATAGAATTACAGCTCAGGATGACTTTAGAAATTTCTACTATATACACTAATTTTTGTTTCACTGTTGTGTGCCTGGTTAGTCTCGTAGCATCTAAAATAGTGTTGAAATGGCTGCAGAACTGCAATACCCTATTGATCCACATAAGCATGTTTAACATGTGGAATCATGGAGGTGAATCATGAATGCTGTCAGCTTAGTAGCAGGTTTATACTCTGTAGTGCTATTGCTTAGACATTTCTATTGCATTTTATCCTTTGTTCAATTGACAAATGTAGCACTAGCTTCTTTGAAAACTTGAAATGGGAGTAATCAAGGCACTGTGTGATAACAGTTCTACAAACTGACTCCGTGATGTGCATGGTACCTGTAAGCTTTGTCATTGCTTCTTTGAAAATAGAAATCCTTTCAGAGTTACTACTTTACTAGTTTTTCATTGTTTCTAACTCTGGAATAATATCTCCTGTTTATATAAGTGGTGTTAGTTTTTTTCTTGGTGCTGATAAAATTTTGATCCTTAATGCAGAAAATGGAACAAGAGAAGCTGGATAAGCTCGCACGCAAGGTATGTAAACACAATCACTCTTAACCACCGGACTGGGCAGTGCTCGTTGATGTTTCATTTGCATAATCGTTCTGTTAATGTCTTGTACTGATTACTGAAGATTATGCAGTCTTTTACATGAAATCATAGCTAAATCATATCTGTGTAATGAGGCGAAGTAATTAGATTAGCATGTTTTAGCTTGCTAAATATGAGCCCACTGTATTTGTTTTTTTTTTTTTTGGCTTGGTCATGAAACTGTTGAAGCTCTTGTTCTTACAAGAGATGTGAACTGCTTTCAGGGACCCAGCCCAGGAGAGCAAGCTTCGTCAACCCCAAGCCCTGCAGCAAATGATGTGAAGACTGGGGGCGGCCCAACGGACTCAACGTCAGCTGGTGTGTCGACCGACAAGAACAGGAACTACGCTGTCCTGGCAGGCACAGTTGCTGCCGTGAGTGCCATGGGTTGGTATCTCTTGTCAAAGCCTAAGAAGTCGGAAGAGGTGGTGGACTGAAACCCTGGTTTACTTGGGCGTGCACCTTCGCTGTGGAAGGGAATAAATGTTGAGTACACCGCACCGCTTCTTCTAAATATGCTGCTGCATCACCAAACAGACTTTCAAGCATGCACCCGAGATGTTCTTCTGTAGTTGTTTTTTTGCCATTGGTGCAATGCGGATTGCTACTAGTCTCAGTAACATTCAGTATTTCAACATTACTACTCCATATAACAATAATTTATTTGGAATAACTAGTCTTCGTTTGTTCATTCCCCACCACACAGTTGTCTCCTCCCTCCTCTGGTTACTCTGCTGGCCACTAGAGCTCCCCACCACCTTCCTCGTCCCCATTGGAGCCAGAGACGGAGTACATGCGACCACCACCGTGAACCAAGCTCATTCGATCTGATGATGCCAAGCTTGAAGGGGCCAGTGTTGCATACGAGCGAAGACCCCTTCCGAATCCGGGCTAGTCGATGACGAGGCGATGATGTGGACATCAGTCCCCTTCCTCCTCTCCTAAACTTAGCTCTGGTAAGGTTGTGCATGTATTTTTGGCTTTGTTGCAGCCACTTTCTCCATTTGTTCAAGATTTTTTGGGTGTTGTGGCCGTTGTAGATCTATTTTCTGGTTGTTGCGTACTTGATTGCACAATGTTGTAACCATTATTTATGAATGTTGCAACTTCTAAATTTGTTTATTGAGAAACTTTTGTGTGAAATTATAGGAATCTTGTGTAATATTTCATTTTGTTGCAAACAGTGCATCTAATTGTTACATGACTAATTATAAAATATTGTCACTGGTTTTCTCAAATGTTGCATGTGAAATTGTTCGTTTGGGATTTCTGAACTAGATTCAAAACATAACTAAATTGCATACTCATAGTTTCATCCAAATTTGGTGAGAAAAAAATAAATTTCAATAATCTATTGACATTGCCGCTGCGTTTTTCAATATTGTTGCACATGTTGATTACAAATGTTACAGATGTGGCCAGCCCACAAGCATGCATAGGCCACATGAAGGGATGGGCGAACAAGCTCCGCTCAGTTCGACTTGAGCTTCTATGTTATTTTTTATTATTTATAAATTTTGTTTTTTCTGGTGTTTTGGTTTTTTTTGGGTCTGTTTTGCCGGTTCTTTTTTTAAATTTATTTACACCATATAAGCCATCGTTAGTCACAATATAATTTCAGTCAGTTACAATACAATTTCAATCCTAAGCTAATTTATTTCAGCCCGAACCGCGCGGCAGCAAAATCGAACGAGACAAGGTAGCACAGTGTGCAGAGTATAAATGCGAGGCGCAAGCGCAACCGTTCTTCTAAATTCATGCACGTGGATCAGATCAATATTGTGACTGATGAACATCATGGCGATGTAAGACAGCAGTACGAATGCATTTATGCACTGACAGGAATGATATGTGGTATGAAAGCATACCGTTTTTTCCACCATTACTCTCATCTGTGTTGTAGTAATTCCCAAGCGAGTTGAAGCAGCCTACCTACCAGCTTACTTACAGTTAACTTCGCCGGCCAACCCTCCTACGTACGGGTCTATAAATTTGCCAGTTCGATCCTCCCTTCTCATCGCCACCAGCGCAAAGACAACTAGCTCTTCTCTTGTTAGAGAGTACGTAGTTGCTTGCCCGGAGCTTAGATAGATGGCAGCAACAGCAGAGACCAAGATCCCCAGCGCCGGGGCGGCCACGGAGGTGTTCGAGGCAGGCAAGCTTGCGGTGGAGCTGCTTCCAGTGGATCACACTGCAGCCCCTACACCGCCAATCCCGATCCTGGTCGTCGCCCCCAAGGATGCAGGGACATACCCCGTCGCCATGCTCTTGCATGGCTTCTTCCTCCAGAACCACTTCTACGAACGTCTCCTGCGGCACGTCGCATCTCATGGCTTCGTTATGGTCGCACCCCAGGTTAATTTAATTTACATGTATATGTTATTATGGTAATTCATTCTCAGTTCTCACGAGCGAGAACTGCGATGTTGGCAGTTCCACACCAGCATCATATCCACAGGTGACACCGAGGACATCGCTGCAGCAGCCAAAGTCACGGATTGGCTCTCGGAGGGGCTCCCGTCTGTCCTCCGCGACGGCGTGGAGGCCGATCTTTCCAAGCTCGCCTTGGCTGGCCATAGCCGGGGTGGCCACACAGCTTTCTCCTTGGCCCTGGGGCATGGCAAGACCAGCCTAAACTTCGCCGCGCTCATCGGTCTTGACCCGGTTGCCGGCACAGGCAAGTCCTCCCAACTCCCACCCAAGATCCTCACCTACAAGCCCTCCTCTTTCGACATAGCGATGCCGGTGTTGGTCGTCGGCACCGGGCTGGGTGAAGAGAAGAAGAACATACTCTTCCCTCCCTGCGCCCCTAAAGACGTCAACCACAGGGAGTTCTACCACGAGTGCAAGCCGCCATGCTACTACTTTGTGGCCAAGGACTACGGGCATCTCGACATGCTGGATGACGATGCCCCCAAGTTCATCACCTGCCTCTGCAAGGATGGGAACGACTGCAAGGATAAGATGAGGAGGGCCGTTGCCGGGATCATGGTCGCCTTCTTGAGGGCTGCCCTGGATGAAAAAGATGCGGATATTAAGGCCATACTGAAAGATCCAGGGCTTGCACCAGCCACCCTTCATCCGGTCGAGTACCGTTTGGCATGAACGCCTTCTTGAGCAGCAGCTTGCCGGCCAGATGATTGTATGCTCATTCCAATAATAAGCAACTGCATGCGGTCGGCCAGTTGCTCCAATAATAAGTTCAGCTGTACTACTATGCGCTTTGCTAAGACCAAATCATAATAAAAACCGAATAAAAATGTTCCCACTGATATACTCCAAGCTAGCTAACTATGATTAGTGCTACTGATATGCAATTCGATCTTTGGCATGCTCCAGTCCGTGCTTGAAAAATATTCTCTTCAGCTTCAATAAATACGGATTACTGTTTCGATAGTACACTAGTCCATTATTAAACAGCGACACCGTGGGTCAGGTGAGGTGGTGAAATTCAGATTGCAAGGACACATAGTCGCTAATCTGGATTCTTGATCGGTCGGTGGGCGTCGGATCCAGCCTTCATGGTGGATGTCGGCACGGTCAGCGCGAGGATCTCGATAGGATCGAATACCATAATTAGAGGGGTTAATAATTACTTTTATTTTTTGAATCTCTTACTGCTCGATGAAGGTTTCGACCACTCAACTGTCGTAAACTCTTACAAATCATAAAGTTTGACAATGGTTTTGACCGCTCAATATTCGACCGCTCCCTCGATCGCTTAGCTTTTGAAAACTATTTACTAGTCGTAAACTACAATCGCTTCATACTTTAATCTTCGACCGGTTTGCACGTACTTGAAATCTTCGACATCGAGAGTAGAACCTCTCGATCACCTGTGTCTTCGAGAAATTCAGATTGCAAGGACACATAGTCGCTAATCTGGATTCTTGATCGGTCGGCGGGCGTCGGATCCAGCCATCATGATGGATGTCAGCACGGTCAGCGCGAGAATCTCGTTAGGATGGAATACCATAATCAGAGGGGTAATAATTGCTCTTATTTTTTGAATATCTTACTATTTGATGAGGGTTTTGACCGTTCGACGCTCAACCACTCAGCTATCGTAAACTCTTACAAGTTGTTAACTTTGACAATGGTTTCGACCGCTCACTCGATCGCTTAGCTGTCGAAAACTATTTACCAGTCGTAAACTACGATCGCTTCATACTTTGATCTCCAACCGGTTTGCACGTACTTGAAATCTTCGACATCGAGAACAGAACCTCTCGATCACCTGTGTCTTCGAGAAATCAACGTCTTCGAGAAGACATGCTCTGGTCTGCTCTCCTTGCCCATGCTGTTGGCAACGATCGAGGAAAGTGAAGGCAACGGAGGACCGCTATCTCGCCAAGCACTGGTCGGAACGAGAACGAGTCGAAAACAATGCTCAGAAAAATACGCAACTGACACCGGCTAAATTTTTCTTGGAATATAACTGATCTTTTATTTCTAAATCATGTCTTGTGACTACAAAATGCTCTTACGGCACCCCTTAATCTTTAGCACGAAAACTCCAAAAGATTTCTGTAGCGCCCGGAATTAGAAAGGGCCACGATATTTCAAAACTTGACAAAACCCTAATCTGTGTTGGGCCTAATCTAGACCTAAGGGCTTATTAAAAAAGGCTCTGTCCTAGAAGTAGCCGAGGCCCATATGCCCAGTCCTAGCAGTAGGAAGGCAGTTCGGCCCACATGATCCAGTAGCCGAGGCCCTCCTTTCAATGCTCTTGGGTCACTTGCGTTCCGCCATACCCATCTCCGGCGAGCCCTCGCCGCCGGCGATCTCCAAATTAGAGAAACAGCCCGAGAGCCTTACAGAGAGGGGGACGGGCACCCGAGGAGGTCAAGCTCCTGTACTCCGCCTCGGTAGTCCTTTTTCCTTCGCTGGTTGGGTTCAAGTGTTCTGTGTTTGTGGTTGGATCTAAGCAAAACCCTAACCCGCGGGATCTCTTGCCACAGGTGCTTCCGATGGACGGCGCCGCCGCCACGGATGGCAGCGGGGAGCCGACGGCCAACGGGGAGAAGCCCCAGGAGCAGCACTTCGATCCCAGCCGAAGTAAGGTTCTCTCATCTCAACTGCATGTGCTTCGTTCCTGCAGGCTCTACGCACTGTTCGTGTTGTAGCTTGGTTTTTGGTTTATCTGTAGGACATCACGATTTCTTTCCACGGGGTTTGGGTTGAAGCCTTGAATTGGTTAGTTATATATTGGTTATTGCACTGGAATCAAATTGGGAATTCACAGTAAATATGCAAATTCACAACTAGGTACTCAAAGGAATCCTCGATTGCCTTGTCCAGGGGAAGCTTTTATTAATCTGGTAGCCACCTGGTCCATAATTTAGTTTGCACACACAATTGGCCGAGGGATCTCCGTAGGATGATGATGTCTTGGATCCATTGCGCAGTTTGTTGGTACGGTTTGGGAACTACTTACGTTGAATCGTATTCATAGGCTGTTTGAATGCACATCTGGTGCTGTTTTTCACTGTATAATAACGCCCTGATGTGTAACTGTACTGTCATAAGTTCGTATGGGTGCCATGCTTATTCTTCATGTATGTTCACATGTTACTTGCTCCCTTCCTATGTTACACTACCTCAATCTTCAGGTGCTTCATAGATTCAGAATAGAATACATATGCATATTTCTCAGGAAACATTCACCATACCTCTACTTTCTTTTGGGGTACCAAGATTAAGTTCAGCAGCTCGTTAAATGATTTTGCTAGACTACATTATAGTACTATACCGTTTAGGACAACATCTTTAGGATGTTCTTAAACCAAGTGCTCATTCGGAAAATCTAGTAATACTTTTCATCTGTCAAATGTTGCTATTTCCAATTATGTGTTTGGCATATTCTATTAATCTTACAGTATTCTGACACATAATGTCTTGGTGTGTTGACTGTTGAAGTGATTGGAATAATCAAAAGGAGGGCCTTGATTAAAGAACTGGCTGCTGCTTACCATGCTGACTGTGTAGCATGCTGTAAAGAGCTTCTGCAGCTTCAGAGAAAGTGGCAGGAGGTCTATATCCATCGATCTCCATGATTTCCAGACTTAGTGCTTCCTCTGGCTCTCTATATTGCTTAGTAGTGCAATTCTGGCCCTTTCTTATGTATTTGCATCCAAAACATTACTTATATGCCTGTAGAGTTGCTGGTATTTTTAATTTGTGTTAGGGATGCATAATTTGTTCTATTAGAAACTGGCACTCTTTGAGAACCTAGATCGTACCTCACTAAATGCTACTCTCTTGTCACTTATCAGGTTGTGTTTTGCATGAGTCTATAAGGCTGCTGTTCCGCAATTTGCCTAATGCGATTGGAATTCAGCACCCATTGCTGCATCTGTTGGATTTTATCATTAGACAAATAGAAAGTAATTTCTTTTTCACTTTTTTGGGATAGTGCTGGTGCAATTTTTTTGCAAAGGTGGGATGCTGCTCATATGCTCATTTGAGCATTTCCCATAGACAAATGTTCTCTATGAAAAGGAGGAAAGAACTCTTGTTTTCAACCTTAAGGATTCGTTAATGCATACTTGTTAGCTTGTTCCCCAGCATCTTTGGGGCTATCCTGCATTTGTTTTTGTTTTTTTTTTGGTGCGGGTGGGGGGAGCAGTTTCTCCTTTCTTCAATTTTTCGTTTTCTTATTGCTTGTTGATCCAGCAGTTAATCCTGTTGTCATTTTTTTCTTATTCATATTACTTGCTCGACCTGCATCAACAATATGTATTGGAGTACCAGTTATCAAAATCATCAAAATGTAACTGGCTTTCTGGAGCTGTATATCCTGGTCTACAGTAGAACTTCTTACACAGAAGTCGTTTTTGTTTTGTACTCCTGACAGTACTTTCTCATACGAGGCATCTCTAATGCGATCCCTTTTTTTCTTTTTTATCGGTTTTGCAGGAGCAATATGTTGAAGCCAAGATGCCCGAAGAACCAAGAACGTCGATGACGAAGCCTTCTAAGCGTCGGAAGAAGTAGCTTTAGGAAATTATTATATCACCTCCTCAGAAAAATCTTTTAAGCTCGGTCGCTGCCTGCTGTATTAGTGCATTGTAATATTGACAGTTAGCTCGATAGTAAGGTGTAAGCAAATATTGCACTGAGATGCAGCATGCATTGAGGTGACATGCTGTATGCCCTATATATAATATGTTGGCTAAGGGATTTCTGTGATGTTGGAGTGAAGAAAAGAGCGGTTTCAGAACCAGAAGCTAGTGTTGATGAGCTTAAACTTTCTGACTCATCAGCATGAGTACAATCGGCAAATGGAGTGTGCAAGAAGTCTTAGGCGCTATTAAACCACGTGTACCTGTGGAACCAAATACAAGTGAAGTGAAGGAGCGAATGTTCACCATCACAGGGTTGCGAATGTTCCAGTTAGCTTCTTGCGAGAGGATCCAGCAACGTCATCCCTCGTTTGGTGGTCCAATTTCTGGGCTTGAAGGTGTAACGGAGTGCGTTGATGATGAAGTAGTTCCCAGTTCGAACCTGGGCTCAGACATCTGCTACTCCTCCTTTTTGCTAATTTGAATTGGCGGTTTTTATTTCTAGCTTGATTTGACGGCTGCTAAAATCTTTGTTTGGAATAAGAACTAATGGAAACTAGCAAATTATGGATACAGCATGATGTTATTCACGTTGTTGGCAGGTAACAAACATGGCCAATTAGAAGGCAACGTTGAACTGAAACTGGCAGGCAGCTGTGGAGATTATCAGAAGATTAAAGATGGTGCGCAGAAGCATAAATTAAGTTTGTTCTACTTATTCCACACACACTGTCTCACTGAATGTCAAGATCAAACACATGCAAGACTAAGTGTATGCAATGCAATGCAATGCAAGCGCCGGCCAAACTACCAAGACAGTGGAGCATATCGTCCAACACCTGGCGTGCACCCGCTGAAGCGGGCAGCGCCTCTCACTCCCCGCCGAGGCAGCCGCAGACCTCCTTGAGCCGCCGCGCCGGCGCCGCCTCCTCCGCGTCGATCGAGTACTGCAAGCCAGAACGAGATAATAGGTACATCGATTGACCGATCGATGGATGAATCGCGATCGAGGGGCAGAGAGAGCTAGGACCTTGGAGAGGACCCATGCGGAGTGGGCGTACGCGCGGCGGAGCAGGGCGGCGAGGTCGTCGTCGGCGGAGAGGTCGCGGTAGTTGACGAAGTTCTCGCGGGCGTACTTGGCGTAGTAGGGGCGCGCCTCCGCTGGCAGCCGCCGCACCAGCCGCAGCACCTCGCGGTACGCACGCAGCCCCGCGTTCGCCATCGCTATGATGTCAGTACTTTCAGATACAGTCCTAGCACCTCATGATGATCAATCAAACAGATTACTCTTCTTTCAGGCCCCTGAATTCTCCCTCTTCTTTCTGTTACATTTTTTTTCCTTGCCGTATGTACTTTCAGACTAGACACAAACCAAGTTAATATGTTTTTATTGTACTAACTAATTTACTAGACGCCTTTACTATCACAGCTAGCTGTAACGCATGATAGTCATGTGATAGTGGCAGTAAAAATAGATGCCGCGTTTACCTCTAGATAGATTCCAATTTATGGCCAAATGAAAAAATAGAACCACCGTATGATGGCAATAGTAAAAATAGGTACCATATTTACGTCCAGATACATTCTAATTTACCGCTAGCTTGCGCTCGATGATAGATCAGTCCACTCTGGTTATGTTGCCGGGGGACCATGCGAACACATCCATGTTTTGCTGGAGGACTTCCGCTAGGCTCCGCTCTATGTATGTGCTCAAGCCGCATCCTATGGACACTTGCTTCGTCGAACCACCGTCGGCAAGCGGCATCTTCTTGACCTATCCGTCCGACACTGGCTTTGGGGTCTATCTCGCAGCGAAAGGGGAGAGTAGGGCTTCGCCAGGGGTAAAGAGGCTTGCGCCCAGTGCATGCACATTTCAATGAGCGCTCCTCGCGATCTGCCGTGAGAGGTCCTGATCGCCCAGGATCATGATGACTCCTTTCGGGCCAAGTAGTTTCATGTAGAGGTAATTATGGTGCGGGGCCGTCTTAAATGTGTTCAAGGTGGCCCTCTCTAGGATCGTGTTGTATAGGTATGGAGCGGGAGCGGCGGCCGGCGATCACCCCCACTGGGTCGTGCATTCTGATTGCTCGCGGGCGGTCCAGTCGGTCTCCAGCCCACTGGGTTTGGACTCCATGTTCATTTGCATTTTGGACTCTCTCCTTTTTTCGGTAAATCTTACGCCACCTTTGTTTTCCATGTGCGTTTTCAGGGATATCTAAGCTCAAATGGATCTACCAAGTACGAAAGTCGATCCATTCGGCAACCTCGCTCCATCTCGTTATCCATGGTGGCCTTCTCAACAGCTTCGCATACATCTTTAGGTGCACAGTTGACTGTTTTTAGTTAAAATCAGTTAGAATTTTTTACCATATATGTAACATTTTTTTATCTATATTTATGATATTTATTAACAAAAAATATTATATACATAAAAAATATTGTATATATGAACAAACAGTATTACAAATACAAACGAAATATATTACATACATAACAAAAAATTTCAACTCAACAAACAGTCCACAAATCTTTAGCACTTCCGTACATCTTATTGCTGACGCACCGCCCGAGGTACATGTAGTACAATGAAATTTACTATAGAATATAAGAATAAAAATAGTACACTGGTCCAAGTGTAATTCTACTTTTGGGATATTTATAGTACAAACAACTATTTACTATTTATAGTACAAAAAACCTTTCGGATCCAATCCAATGGCCCAACTCCCGCCGTTCTCTTCCGTTGATCCAATCTCATTTGTTTTCCTTTTCTTCCTCACGGTTTGCTGCCTCCCTCCTCCTCATCAGATATCTCACGGTTTGGAACTCTAGCTTGATTGGATGGATTGTTCTATGAATTCGTTTTGTTCGGAGGGATTTCTTTTTTTTTTAATTTGCTGTGCCTATGAGCAATCAAATCCAAATCATTTGTTCTCTTCAGACTTGGCCAAACAGACCGTCCAACATGGCACAACACGATACGACTAGAGCACGACACAATAGACTCAACACGGTTGACCCAAATAAGTTATCGTACCGTGTTGTGTTAGTCCATATGCATGTCCTTCGACCCAGGAACATCATGGAGAGAGGTCAGGCCGGCTAGGTCGGCCCGGACACGTTTAGCCAAACAGGCCACCGATAGTCTGTTGATTTTACTGACAGTCATAAATAATTTTACTGGTAGTCACAGGTAATTTTACTGCTAGTTACTGAGTCACAAATATTTTTACTACTAGTCATAAGTAATTTTACTACTAGTTACAAATAATTTTACTGTCAAGTCACCGTTCACATTTAAAAGAATACAATAATTATAGCATAAATAGTTTTATTGTCAACTATAAATAATTATACTACACTATCTTACTGCTAGTTCTCTCCGTTCAGTTTGTTGCCGTCTAACAGTCTCAGTCGATTTTTTGCACCATCGGATCACGATCCAAGCGTACACATCCCCCTATGTTCTGCAGAGCCCATCCCTAGCCCAACCCTACGAACGCTACGATCCGAGCTGCCGCCGCCGCACCCTCTCCGCCGCCTCCACCGCCACCTCACCTTCTTCCCCGTTGCCGGATCCGCCGCCCCAACCTCCTCCCGCCGGCTGCACCGATCCATAACTGTCTCTCGCGTCTCGTCGACCACCCGCCGACCCCGCCCACTGCCGTGCCTCCGCCGCCCCTCGCTCCCTATATACACGAGCCCGGTGAACCGGACCCCTAATCCCGCCGCCGGAGAAGACAACCATGCCGCCAGCCGGAGCACGAATCTAAAGGTCAGAAATTTGACTGATTTCCTCAAAATTTTTAGTCGACTGATGTATAGCAGATCCGTTGATCTAATCCATGCATCCATGGTTCGATTAGGTTTTTCTTTAGCACGCAAGATCGATCTGAGCTGACCCCATAGGACTTCCAAAAAAATTGGGGGTTTGTAGCAACACTGACGGATAATACCATGGCCACATCCGGGCAAATCCAACCACTCAAGATCCCGGACGCTGTTGTTGCGCTCGCTCAAGCCGCTGCAAAGGCAAATAGTGAGACTGAAAAATGTATGTCGTGTCAAAAGCAGGTATTTTCAGTTGTGCACTAGTGATAGGTATTGCTGGACATGTCAAAGAAATTTCATTTTGAAGAAATAATCCTGTTTGTTTCCTGTCTCACAGATCTTCCAGGATGGCCATTGTTTTCGCCCCCTAAGGTGCAGTTGCACAAGTGTACCAAGTGTTCAAGGGAATTCTGTTCTTCAATCAGCTCTAGGCGACATACACGTGTTCATCGGCGAACACTCAAAATAGATAAGGTCGTTATTTGTCTTTTCCGTTCAACTTGGTGCAAAAAATTATTTTAATTGGATAATGTAGGTGTTAAGATGGGGGTAATATTGTATACTTCCCTTTTTTGCCCCTGTTGTTCATACATGATGTATTTATGTACATGGACATCTTAGTCATCAAGATGTGAATCGGAAGAATAGGTGCTTTATGGAGACTTAGCTTGATTTCTAAGTTAAATATTCTCCGTGTTGTTAATTTCTGTTTCTTTATATTGAGCTGTTAATGATGCTGAAATGCCACTTTATGTACCTGATGTCATCACCTATTAATTTCCCAGCATGTACTTCATGTTTGCTGTTCCATTTACATGAGATGCTTTGTACTTTTCAGAAACCCGGAAAATCCAGAATTCCTAAGCTATCTGATAATCTATTCAAAAGCCTAGCACAACAAGCAAGTAATAGTCACAAAAATTATTAAGTAACTTGTCTTTAAAATGGTTGGGCATCATTGATTCCTGTTAAGCATTCAGCTTTTTCCTAACCATACAACTATGCTATACTGATATTTGTCATGATATGCAACTCAATTTATTTCGCGTCTTCATTTTCTTTCTATTCTCCTCATTGCCATACATTGGCATGACATGGTTGTTGATGTTTTGTAGGATTTCCCGAAGAACAGAGACCATATTGCTGCATTCTGGGATAAAGTAAGTTATTTGCTTATTTACAATAAGTTGCTTGTTATAGTTTGTTGTTTTAAAGTTCAATCATAATATTATTTAATAAATAAAGTAACCTGCTCACAGATTGTGGATTCATTAACTATTTAAACAAGACAGTATGTTCTTTGTCCTTGCTACTTTTCATGTGAAAGAATGTGCCAATGTCACATGCAATTTTTGGTCTAGTTTTTGTATTTGTTATCCTGACACCATGAAGTATATCTATATAGTCCATATGCTTGTTAAGTAACTAGCTCCTTATACAGATTTAATGATGTTCTGCACCTGAACCGTTTCTCATAGCTTTGAATTTATCTGTCACGCTCTTCAGCTCACTGTGGATCAAGCCAAAACAATTTTGTCTTTGGAAGATGTGGTTATAGAGGTATTGTAGATTTGTATCTCCAGAAAAATGTCGGTCTTTGAATCAATCTGTATTTCAAAACTATGATCTAATGTTGGAATAGAAATGCATTTGCAGGGTGTTAGTGGTTTATCCATTTTAACAGAATTATCAACATGGATGTGTAAGCCAGGGTATGCTTCATTGCCGCTGGCATATGCCAGAGCTGGCAATGAACTTCTGGTAAGGTTTTTTATCCAACTTGCCCCTGCTCTACCATACGCATTTGGTACTGAATATCATATGTAACCTTCTTTTCCCCCTATATAGGACCTGATTCAAACAACAGCTTCAAGGCTACCTATATCATCAAATGAACTATTTAGCATGCTCGACGAAGCAAGTGAGAATACATTTCTTTGTACTAACACAGCTGCCTGTATACAAAAGTTTTTATTTCATGGAGAGGCTGACAAAGTCGCAACAGAGTTGAAAAACGTTGTTGCATGCACTAGTTACATGCTTGAACAAAAGCTGGTAAGATTGTACTTCCATTATGCAAAAGAGAGTTTGTGCATTTACCCTAGCTATGAGTTTCAATGATTTTATTGTGTGGCTGTAAATAAAACAACAGGTTGAAGCATGGTCTGCTGATAAGGCTGCTGAGGCATTAAGATGCCAGAAGTTGCTTGTAGAGGAAGAGGAAGCTGCTCAGAAAAGGTTATTGCTCGACACCATTGACGTGTTATAATTTCGCAAAGCTACTAAGCCAATATTGGCCAGCTTAATTACTTATAAATGCAGCGTCATTTGATTCAGCTCTGAGACGAAACTTATATCTAAACTGTTCTTCTATAACTTGAAGGCAAGCTGAACTGTTGGAAAGGAAACGGATGAAGAAACTGAGGCAGAAAGAACAGAGATTAAAAGACCTCAAGGACGAGGATGTTACGGTCCATTTAACTGAAATTGTAGATGGTCCAACAGGTTCTCCTGGAATTCAAAGTCTTAAGGCTATTTCAGATCCTGCACTTTATGAGCAAGAAGACCCGCAGTTTCTTCGGTTGCCAACACCAGTGGCTTCAGATGAGAATAATTTTAATGTGGACCTATCTATAGAAGATGCAAATTGTGATTCAGGACATGAAATGAATTCAGGTGTTGTTTTAATGCAACGAGTCATATCAAGACACCATCTAGGCAGACCAGTAAACCTTGCCCAAAATAGCTTTGTCTCAGGTTCTGCAATTGCTTCAAAGCATCCAGCTTTAGTGAGGCATTCGCATTACAGGGATCCAAGTGTCGGTGCAGTGTCAAATATAAACAAAACTTGGGCATGGAAAGTGCGAACTGAGATTGAAGAACGGTGCCCAAAAGATGAGTTGGTTATAGATGATGGGCACGAGATGGTTGAGAACAAAAAGTCCCGTGTGCTAATAGGATCTATAAGTGTTGCAATTGAAGATGGCAGTGAATGTTTGCAGGACCTCCAGTATTCCAAGGATTACCCAACTCCTGCTTCTCATTTGAACATTGTCAACCACTCGGCAGTCAAGGTGATGCGACCAATTAGCCATGATGAAAATGGAAATGAAGACACTCATAATGATGGTAATATTACGCCAGCAGCAGAGAATCATTCTTCCTCCAGTGTTATTACAGATGAAAGCAGTTCAAGCTGCTGCAATGCAGAGTTGGCAGAGGGTTGGGACTTACAAGGCACCATGTTTTCCAGTAAAGAAGCGGCAGCCTTTCTTTCTCAAAGTAACTATCTTACTGGTTGCTTCATTCACAAACCCGTAAAAGTGTGGTCTAATGCATTTTCCCAACTTGTTTTACCCAAGAGCCATGCTTTCTAAAGAAGGGAAACAGACATGTCATTCTTCTATGTGTGATATTATTTCCCTAAGAGTAGAAATATTTGTTACTTTTGAAATTATGAAAGTTTACGGTGATTTTTCCTTGTTTAGCTCAATGGCGAAGCATGCTTATAATGCTCTTTGTATTTTGCAGGATGGAAGGACGCAATTACTGCAGATCATGTGAAACTTGTCTTGCGCCCTGAAAACTGAAGTAACGTCGGACTGATCTAAACTTGTCAAGATAGTTGCACGGCAGCATCGGGTGATTCCTCATCGGATCCTATGAGTGGTGCTAAATAACCCAGGAAAGGTATCATGAGAGTTGCAAGCTTTTCAAGTTTGTGGCCAAGCATGGATGGTTGGCAAGTAAAATGGTAGGTGCGTGATGAAATATGATGCAGTAGTGCGGTTTGCAGTTGAGTTAAATATTGAAACAGATGGTTCTAGTTTTAGTAGAGGTCTTTGCGTTTTTTGGGCAATTTAGTTTTGTGGGCAAGTCAAGTACTAGGATCTGTTTTTTGTTAGATGACTAAGCTGCTGCCTGTGATTGGGATATGCTTTGTTGAGATAGATCCCGATTCTGACGCTTGCATTTTCGCTCGCTGGTACCTGAGGTTTTGTCCGTCCGAGTAACTAGTTATCGTTTCTTTTTCCCTTGGAGCGAAGAGTCTGCATCCTTGAAAATCTTTGTACTCCACTTCGCAGTGATTATTGTTTGTGATAAGTGGGATGATGGCGTGGAGCAAGTCCATTATCATGAAATTGTAGCTACGGGTATTGCATTGTATTCATATCGGTCTCCAGCCTGCACATGTCATCGTATGATTGATGAACAATCGTGCGCATATATATACTGGTACATGAATGATTTTAGCCTGCATGTAAACTTGTAAGAGTTGTTCTGACATCTGCCTAGTGCCTAGTAAATGAAACTTGGTGTGGGCTCGCTCAATCCTGATTCATGCTGTACCAGTATCTCGTACCCTTGCTGCTGCTTGAGATGGTGAGCTGAGCTCTGTGGAACTTGGGCTCTCAGATTGGATGAAATAAACTGATTTATGATTTATTTTATATTGTAGCTAACTTATTATAGTTGGTGGTGGTTTTTTTGGTATAATTAAATTTCAAAAAATTTACAAATAAAAAATATATTAACCTATCACGGACAATATAAACGAATATGAAAAAAATATTAAAAAGCCAAAAAAAAAATGCTAAAAACTAGAAAAAAATAAAATTAAGGAATAGTAAACTAGAAGCTAAAGCTGAAATAAGTTAATATATACTACTGCTCTGCAGTCTGCACTAACAGAATGAATGGACAGCATCGTCGCTAATGCCATCTCTTTTACTTATATTTTTATTTTTAGATCTTTATGATGTGACTTTAAATGTTATTTTTTATAGCTTTACACGTACTAATAAAATTATAATATAGAAAAAGTATTTTTAATGATAAATCTAATAATATAATTTTTACATAGTTTATCTAGATAGCGTTGAATCTATTAGCGATCAAACTTCAGAAATATAAACTTTAGAAATATAGATGATATGAGTGAAGTGAGTAACATGGCTACTTGTGAAACGAGCACTACGCTAGTACACTGCACTACTGCTAGCATTTTCCCTTGTACTTCAAGAAAAATTAGCGGCGAAAGCATGATGCCATAATACGCTAGCTACTACGTGGATAGAAGTAAAAGAGCCAAAAATTCGTAAGATGGACTTCTCTAAAAAAACAAAGTCCCATGCGTACTAACCTCTGATCACTAAAAAGCAATTGAGTACTAAACTTTCACAGACAGTTCTTAACACAAATCGTCTGTGATGTCTTACTTATCATAGACTGTTCGTGACCGTCTGTGAACTTTTACAGACGGTTATTAACATGAATCGTCTATGATGTCACGATTATCACAGACGATTCGTTATAAGAACTGTCTGTGATGTCTCGATTATCACAGATGGTTCGTTATAAGAACCGTCTGTAAAAATACCATAGACGGTTGCTAGTATAAATCGTATGTGATAGTTTAATCATAGACAGTTCATGATTCTTAGTATTGATGCTGCTATTGCTGTACTTAGTTGATTTGCATTGCATGTTGCCGAGATTGTCTCAGTCGACGTGGAACGAGAGTGTACAAACTTACGAAGAGTGTTTGGAGTAATGATGGTTATGTGGTGTAACTAAAGCTGATACTTATATTAGTTGAATTTGTGCTTTCAGGTTTCTAAGCTTCTATTAGCTGAGCAACCAGTGCTGAGATGCAGATCAGTGTTGCCCAGTTGTTCACTCACAAACATCATGCCAGCATGCGTTGCAAATTCTCGTGCCTGTCATTTGATTCTCCTGTTTCAATGATAACGTAAAAAACTAATTTTATCTTTATCTAGAACAAACGGTTGCAACTTTACTCATGAGTCCTGAACATTCGATCGCTTTTTTGTTTGTCGTTTTTTTTATTCGCTTGCCATATTGGACGCTTGAATCAATGTTGCCATAGACGCACATGTTTTTGCTTATTTCATGCTGGCATAGTTATTTGGGTCCTCTCTCTTGGGATCCGGAAGGTAGTCAATCACATGTTGGTACGGCCCCATGAGTAAAGTAGGAACTTGATGCGGATACGCATATGCTTAGCACTTTTAAGTCAAATACATTATTTCACTGGAAAGAAGCATTGAGCCGCATTAAATATTATCAGGTGAATTTGTTTCTTAATGAATTTCCTTCTATTTGTGGGAACGATATACTACCTTATGCCAAATTCTTGTTTATTATTAGGTTTGAATATTATGATGATTCCGGGGCCAAAGTTATGGAGAAGCACGAGGAGGAAAGAAGCCAATGCAGTGGGAGAGCAAAAAGGGAGGAGCCCAAGGACTTAAACTACAAGTTTTGGATAAGATTTTCAAGCCAAATTCGGACCTCCCACGTCCTCAATCCAATTCAAACTCGGATTCAACTCAGAATTCAATTCGGATTCGGTTCGGGACAGCCTGACAGGCAGTTACTAAAAAGGCCATAACTTTCACAAACGGAGTCCGATTCAGGTGTTCTTGTACTCGTTGGAAAGATAATTTCAAGGGCTACGTAATGGATCCGGCCCCACCTTCAAATTCGTCACGGATAAAAAGTTATGACCGAAACATTGTGACGGTTTAATTTTAGGTTTTTCCTTTGTGTGAGTTTGTTTCAAATACATGTAGGGATGTGTTGGAGTTTGTTTAGGACCTCTTGGCCAGCCATGAGGTGGCTGGGTACTATATATTAAGGGTTAGACCCTCATTGTAAGGAGACCACGTTTGAGAATAATCAATCTACTAAAGTATGTTCGAGTTTAGCATTGTTGCCTAAGTTCCATAGGGAATTAGGAGTTACTTTCTTCAATCAAGATCGTTCAGCCTTTCCATTGGGAATTGGGTGCACGATAGATCTTCGCTTGGTGGTCGGCGAAATCAACACGAGTGTGGTTTGGCGGATTAAAGAGTGTTCGTCCCTTGCATTGGCATTGGAGGATCATTGCGATTCATCAAGACTCCCATGAGTATCCATCCTACGTCGAGAAGATCGGGCGACCCCGTATCATCTTGGTATCAGAGCGCGGTTTACTCGGTAGGATCTTATCCCTTTAAATTTCGTTTATTACTTGTCGTCCTATAGTCCATAAACCGAAAACACAAAAAAATCCAAACCCTAGTTTCGCATCGCTATTTTTTCGTGAGTTTTATTATGTCTTGATCCATTAGAAATTTTGTTTACGTCTTGATCGTTCGTGTTTATTTGCGTAGCTTAATCTTTGTGTCCAATCCAAAATTCAAACAAAATATCCGATCGCTACGATAAGTGAACAAGATCTGATCTGATCGTGAACGATGATGCTACAAAGGTGCCATGGAAAAAAAAATTCTGCTATTTTTATTTCATCAATTGAGACTAGTTGTTGAATATTGCATCTAGGGCTGCTCTTGAGTATTTTACATCTTGCTGAATATTTGTGCCTGTGCAAAATCAAAGAGACAATTAAACCTAGTTCGGCCTTCAAAAGAAAAAAAAAACCATGGCTTGACTAAAAAAAGAAGAAAAAAAAATATTGGCCGAATTTAGGATGAGCTCTTAGTCCATAAATTCAGCTTGTGTATTTAATTACTTTGAGCAATCTTGTATCCTTACATTCATATCATTGCAATTGGCTAGCGTCTCTCCTAGTACTTGGTGCAAAACGAGCTATCTAATTTTTAACTTCAGATTGCCTCTAGTTAGCTCATTCCTTTGTTTGCATCGAGTCACATTGATCTTTGCGTGTGCGTTCATATACTTCAATCTTTTGGATCAGCACATAGGCAATGCTTTCTAGCTTGGATTATTACTTAATTTTACAAAATCGAGAAATCAGATCGTGTAGGATAAATACTTCCTAACCAAACTCCACAAAATATCTTTTGCCGTGCAATTGTGAGTCACTTTTAAATCTGCTTGATCATCACTTGTTATTATAACCACCACCAAGTGTAAGATTCTTTTGGCCTCAATTCACGTCGGAAAGGTAAGAACTTTACTTGGGAGAGGAAAAGTGAGATTGAGTGAACTCCACATATTGCCCATATATTTGTGGTTTTGGTGTCTTCTTTGTACAATCTAACCATGGCAGGTGGAGAAGATAACTATGGTGATGAGATTAAAGTGGGTATGAAGGATTTCTGCATTGAGCTCAATCAACAAATGAAAGTGATACATAAAAACATCGTGAATGATATTGTGCGAGCACTTCGTCCACAACAAGATAGCTTTATTCCTTTCTATGGTAGTGATGATCCAGAGGAGTATCTTGAGTGGGAATGGCAAATGGAGAAAGTGTTTAGATTTCAGAAACTTTCCAAAGATAAAGAGGTGATGCGTGCCACAACGGAGTTTGAAGACTATGCTTATAGTTGGTGGCAACAACTAATTGGAAAACAACTCATTAAATCTTGGTTAGATTTGAAGGCGTTTATGAGAAGCGAGTTTGTGCCATCCTATTATGCTCGGAATTGCTTCACCATCCGGAGAATATCACACAAGGGAGTAATATTGTCCAAGATTACTATTTTGAACTGCAAGATGCGATGCGTCGTCTTGGTGTCACTAGTCCATCAAGGAGAAGGCATACTTTAGAGGTGGCTTGAATTACGAGATCGCCGCACTTCAACATAAATATTTTAGTAGCATGCATGATCTTGTGAATTATGCTATTATACAGAGAAGAGACTTATGGAGAAACGTACAACACGGTTCAATCCATGTCCATACTTCACTCTTATGGTTCCACTAGTGTGACACATGAGAAGATGACCGAGCATGGGACTTTCCTTCTAAAGGAGACATCTTATGCTGCCCCAATGATACATACAACAATTGAGATGCATCAAAACCTATGTGAGAATGAGAGCCACATAGCCAAATTGAGTGAGAGTGTTAAAAGAGCGGTGTGTGATTCCACCATATGTGAGTTTGAGAGCATCCAAACCGAGAGTATGAGAGATACACCAAAAGAAAAGAGAGAAGTAGAAGATGGACAAACGAGGTTGATTTTGAAACTAACACATTAATATCTACTTCTAGTGTTCTTTCTCATATTGTACAAAGTTGATATTAAAGAAGAGAAGTCAAATGTTCAACAAGCGGCACCATTGGAGATAAATGATGAGGAGATAATCATAGTTAAAGATGAAGTACTTGCTGATCCGTTGTTACATCATGATGATTTAATACCTACAACACCTACATCAACTGAGGAGAACAATAAAGGTAACAATATTGGTGCTGAAATTAGTTATGAAACGGTGAGTACTTGTGAGAACTCATGTGTTCATTCGAAAATTCCATGTTCGAAATTTCTTTGGTCAAATTACATAATGTGGAATTAATTACTCATAAGGAAGTTCTTTCTAGAATATCTCCGATGATTCTTTATATTATATTATGTTCGATGACCCTAAAGAGCTATCTAGTGTCATTGAGAATGTTGCTGAAATTGCATGTGTAAAATCACTAGTTAGTTCCTATGCCTATACATGTAAGTTCAATTTGATCGGAGATTATGGTGTAGATGACAACATTTATGTTTATCGAATATGCATAACATGTGATAAGCTTACCGAGTTGAAATTGCATATTTTGGACAAACAATCTTTTATACCACGTCATGATCACAATGAGATGAGGTTTAACAATAGTGCTTGTTGTTTACAAAGATTTCTTGTGCCTACTTGTTCCTCTTCGATGAACAATCATGTACAGATAATCGAGTAGCGCAATTGAAGCAATGAAGGCAATTAAAATTTTATCTTCCATATTTGAACCGATTGATCCGGTTTTCCCATTAATGACTTGTCCACGTGCCCATGCAAAGTCGAGGACGACTTTTTCTTATGGGAGGAGAATGGTGTGAATGAAAACATTGCAATGTATGCATTTGATAGCTATTGTAGTATCAATTGGTTTGTGCAAAACAGTGAGAATGAGAATGACACAATAATTGATTCATACATATACCACGCATATGTGTTGTTCTTTTGCTTACTACACCTCCGTGTAATAGTAATGTGAAAGACGAAAGGGGTGTAATGATCAATACATATACCATGCATACACGTTGTATTCTTTGTTTAGTACAATTTCAGTTATCAAAAGCGAGGACGGCTTTTCTTGAAGAAGGGAGGATGATGCGGATACGCATATGCTTAGCACTTTTAAGTCAAATACATTATTTCACCGGAAAGAAGCATTGAGCCGCATTAAATATTATCGGTGAATTTGTTTCTTAATGAATTTCCTTCTATTTGTGGGAACGATATACTACCTTATGCCAAATTCTTGTTTATTATTAGGTTTGAATATTATGATGATTCCGGGCCAAAGTTATGGAGAAGCACGAGGAGGAAAGAAGCCAATGCAGTGGGAGAGCAAAAGGAGGAGCCCAAGGACTTAAACTACAAGTTTTGGATAAGATTTTCAAGCCAAATTCGGACCTCCCACGTCCTCAATCCAATTCAAACTCGGATTCAACTCGAATTCAATTCGGATTCGGTTCGGGACAGCCTGACAGGCAGTTACTAAAAGGCCATAACTTTCACAAACGGAGTCCGATTCAGGTGTTCTTGTACTCGTTGGAAAGATAATTTCAAGGGCTACGTAATGGATCCGGCCCCACCTTCAAATTCGTCACGGATAAAAGTTATGACCGAAACATTGTGACGGTTTAATTTTAGGTTTTCCTTTTGTGTGAGTTTGTTTCAAATACATGTAGGGATGTGTTGGAGTTTGTTTAGGACCTCTTGGCCAGCCATGAGGTGGCTGTACTATATATTAAGGGTTAGACCCTCATTGTAAGGAGACCACGTTTGAGAATAATCAATCTACTAAAGTATGTTCGAGTTTAGCATTGTTGCCTAAGTTCCATAGGGAATTAGGAGTTACTTTCTTCAATCAAGATCGTTCACCTTTCCATTGGGAATTGGGTGCACGATAGATCTTCGCAGGTGGTCGGCGAAATCAACACGAGTGTGGTTTGGCGGATTAAAGAGTGTTCGTCCCTTGCATTGGCATTGGAGGATCATTGCGATTCATCAAGACTCCCATGAGTATCCATCCTACGTCGAGAAGATCGGGCGACCCCGTATCAGAACTCTCTTGGATTGATCATGGATGGATGTACCTGTGTATTGACTACTTTTTGTGCAACACAGGTACATCCATCCATGATCAATCAAAGGTAGTCAATCACATGTCGGTGGTCCTCTCTCTTGGGATTGATCATGGATGGATGTACCTGTGTTGCACAAAAAGTAGGACCACTAGTAATCTGGCGGCCCCATTTCTTGTTTTATTACATTGGAGTCGGAGGTCACCATCGCCCTTGTGCTGATGATCCCTGCATTCGATTCAATTCGATTCAATCCAATGGTATATATATCGTTAGAACCACTTTAACAGTATAGGATAATTTTATGCTAGTTTCATGATGTAAAAGTACCTCGTCGTCGGCCACTGTCACCGCGTCGCCTTAGGTAGCTCAATGTCCTCTATTGCCCCCACCTCCACCATCACTCGTGGCCGGTGGTGCCGTTGTCGCCTTGCCGCGTAACCCCCCCGACCCTTTCCTGCCTTGCCGAGTCGTCCTGTCCAACCTTACTATAGCCGTTGTTGTCACCATCCTTCAACTCCGCCAACCACCCACCTACCTTGTCCATCGCCTACGCCACCGCCCACCGCCTCTCCTAGACCTCATTCTATATCCGAGGGAAGAGTAAATCCATAGCGGAAGAGTCGAATTTCTCTTCTCTGACACCAAATAAAGAGGTGGTGCCTCTTCAGGCTGTTGGATTCAACGACGTTGGAGAGTGAGAGGATAACGGTGGTGAGGAGAGAGGGAGAACGGGAGGGAGCGGCTCGATTTGGGGATTTTAGATGCATAAAGAAAAGAGAGGAGTTTGGTTGTGGACATTGCTGATGCGGAGAAGACTGCATATGATGAAAGACAGGTTAGATCGAACGATGAGATGCTGTCATCTTGAATCGTTAGCAAATTGTACATTCATTAGTTTTTCTCTTTGTTTGGTTTTGTTTTACGATAACTTACTTAAGCCCCGCTTATTTCGGGTTAAGCCTCTGGTTTCTGACTTATTATTTACTATTCCTAAATTTCATCGTTTTTTGGCTTTTTAGCCTTTTTTTTGAACTTTTTGCTTGTTCTTTTTTTTCGTATTTGTTTGCATTGTCCGTGATGAGTTAATCTGTTTTGTCTATTTTTATTTTTTTTAAAATTTAGTTATACCAAATAAGCTACTATTAATTACAGTGTAGTTTCAGTCAGTTATGATATAATTTTAATTATAAATTAATTTATTTTAGTGCGGCACCAAAGGACGTCTACAGTTAGACCTTGGTAAGGCATACAGTTGCGTAAACGAAGACGTCCTTTTCAGTCATAAACGAAGGTCCAACTTTGGTCAGAGAGTGGACCTCGTCACTCTCTGACTCGTGGGATCCGCACACAAGACAAGAGGACCTTGGGGAGAGGAGAGAGGTGAAGGGGGCAGCTGGTGCCCCGCCCGCCGCGCTGAATGCTAAGCGAAGCGCCATGGCGACTCCTGCTGCTTCGGCTCCGGCGACCGTACCCTCGCCCTTCTACGGCGGCTCCGTGTCCTCTGCTTCTTCCCAAGATTCCGAGTTCGTCTCTCTACCCCTCCTATTCCAATCCCCTCCCCACTTTTCCCGTAGATCTACACATGGGTTAACTAGGGGGGGAGTTGCATCCAGCCTTGTGAGTAGTTTGCACTCGCTAGAATCGGGATACCATCACATGTGTACCCTGAGAAAATTGTTGTTATGGTACATAGCTCCGTTTGATTTCCCTCTCCCTCCATTGGAGCATGGGTCGTACTGTTACTATCGCGCATGTTTGTGTGGTTTCATATATATCCTCTTCTTTTCTTGTGATTTCCCTCTTTCGTGTTGTAGCAGGTCCAGTGAGGTAAGCGCATGGGATTCGGAAGGTACTTGCTGCCCCCCATCTCTCGCCACTTCCATTTCATTCCTATATGTACGGCAAATCTGTCATTTTGCGAGTGCGATTCGCCTATACAAGCTAGTGCCAAGAAAAATCCTTCAGCTGCCTGCTGCTCGTGGTTTTATACGCACTTTCCAGAGTAATCGACTACTTCTTTTCAGGTCTAGTTCGGCTTAACTCCATGGAATTTACACTTTGGAATTTTCGAGAGAGAAAAAGATTATCATATTGTTCCTTAATATGTAAAACTCAATCCTGAAAAGTGTAGCCCAGATTGCTTGCTGAGTGCCATAACACATGTTACCTCATTAATGTTAGTACGACGGATAGTGGGGAAGGGAACTTAACTGTCTGTTGCAAAGTGCATTGAACGGAAATTGCATATATGAAGCTCCTTATAAGCTCAAAAGTTCCAATGTGGTATCGTTGCTTTACAAGCCCTATTTGGTATTCCTTTGGTCAACTAGTCTATAACTAGTTCCTCTCATTTACTTTATATTGTTTTCCAGGTTCCCTCGATTTTACTCACTATATTTGTCTTCTGAGTTTGGGAGTGAAGCTACAAGATTTTACGAGATTCCAAGGTTGGACTTTTGGGTTGTTACTCGTGTTTCTTGTCTGTTTCTGTGCAGAGTTACACAGGCATGCAGAATGTCTCGAGTTGGAGGAGTTGACGGCAATGTCAGTCAATCCTAGTCTTCTTCCAACTCTTAATGATTTACTTCTCGAGGTGTATACCATTCTGCGTCCAAAACCAGTTGACTATGAGCAAAGGAGTTCTTTGGTTGATGTCTTCAACAAGATGACAAATGAAATTTTTGGTAACAGACATAATTTTCATTTCTTACTGATGTGGTTATTGAATATCATTCTACGCCCTATAACCGTTTCTACTATTAGTGTTCATTCATTATCAGTTATACACTTTACAATTGAGTTCTTCCAAATACTCTCTTTGGTCCTTAATATAATTGACTCATGACCATCTGGAAAGATTTTCCTTTCAGTCATCGAATGCTGCTATATGATAGGGACTTTTTCAGGGAGCATAAGCACAACCAATATCATGCTAATTGTAATATATAATCTTCTGGCCTCACATGTCAAATATTTGCGGATAATATCATCACATAACAACAGTACCATGTTTCACCATGCACCGTTTTCGTAAGTATTAGGTAACATGAAGATGTCATATCGGTCAATTTCTGATCCGCTACAAAATCTTAGAACTTTATTTGGGGGTGGGGGGTTGAAACTCATTGAGCAGACAATGATGAGTTGACTCTGGTATCTGTTCAGGAAACCACAGATCAATCACATGTTAGTTGTGTATACTGCTATTTTTACAAGTGATGTTTTGATTACTGGTTGAACTGTTGTCTCTTGCACGCTGATTCGACCTTTTTCTTTACACATATATCATTTCAGGTAACAACAACGGGTTTCCAATTGTGCAAGCATTTGGATCATTCACAATGGATTTATTTACTCCTCGAAGTGACCTGGACCTCTCTGTCAATTTTAGTGCTGATACTGAGGATAAGTGTGCTCGCAAGAAAAAGATTTCTGTTATTAGAAAATTTGCCAAAGTTCTATATTCTCATCAAAGTAACTACTGCCTTGAGCAGAATATCTTCACATATTCACTAGTCTTTTGCATGTCCATCGATCTTTTTTATTTACTTTCAAGCTCTTTACAATGCATTCTTGACTTGCTGGTTGATCTTACTTCACAAACGCAAGGATCACATATATTGGGATTGAAAAAGAAATCAGTACTAAGAATACTGCATATGGTTTATATTTGACTAAACTTCAAGTGGTCACAAAAACTCATAGAGGGAAAAACAAAAAGATACGGCAAAAGTAATTATAAGAGCATTTATTAAAGTCAGCTTCTCTTATTATTGGAGCTTGATGACGTGACTGGGTTTACTAACTGATCTAGCAAACTAACTGTGCGGCTGTACCCTATTATCATATGAATCTCCACCAATTGGTCGGTAACTTCCTGATCAGCAGAGTTTGTGTCAAATAGATAAAGGAAAAAGAAGTTAGCTGGTCATTTAATTGAATGATGCATCTGCATGCATTCTTTTTTTGGCTCATCTATCTTCTTCAATAATATATTCTCAATCTCAGGGGATGGAATTTGCTGTGGGGTTTTACCTGTTGTAAGTGCCAGGGTGCCTATTCTGAATGTTATTGATCGGGGAACTGGGATCGAATGTGATATTTCGGTTGAGAACAAAGATGGCATGACAAGATCAATGGTTTTTAAATTTATTTCTTCACTTGATGAAAGGTTCCAGATACTATGTTGCTTGGTATTGTAATATTCTTTGTCTTCATTTGATCATTACCTGATTTGTACAAGTTCTATTTCTTTTCCCTGTATATAACATACCAATGCTTGGTGATTACATTGAAGCTATGTGACAGAAATATCCATTTTCTTTTTCTATTTGTTCTGCAGGTGAAGTTCTGGGCTAAGATACATGATGTGAATAGCCCGAGAGAACGAACAATGAGCTCAATGTCAATCATTTCATTAGTTGCTTTCCATTTGCAGGTACCAATGGCTTAATAATTTTTGGTTTGATTATTACATTACACATAATTATTTCCCTGTCTTTTGTTTTGATTAACGACTTTTAATCGATTTGTAAATTTGAAGACACAGCCTTTGGCTTTATTTGTCTAGAAAACAAGGATGATATTCATTAAAGAGCTTACCGTATCTTTTAGTATCAAGAAATGCTGTCTAGTATTTATGCTTAGTTTGAACAGATTAACAAGAGTCCTTTTTCTACACCTTCTCATTCTTTATACAATAGAGTTGGATGATCAACTTCATGGTACTGTGTGACGCATACCTGGAAATAGTATTTTCCCCCTTGAATTTTATGGTAGTGAGTATTTTGAGTAATAGCTCATTAGAAGCATGGTTAAGCAGACAAATATCTAGGCATTTAGTACTTCGTTGCTTTCTTTTTCTGAATAAGTAGATGCTGAATCTTCTTACTACTTGTGCAATGTGCAGCGCAGACCCGGCATCCTCCGATATTACCTGCATTCTCTGCCTTGTTAAAAGGTATCTTTTGTTATGTTTTCCTCTTTGTTTTTGCATTTATTACTGGCATCATTCTTTTACTATATCACTCTAAAACCGATGATGTGATAACTGTCTTGTTTTTTTGCCCTTGCAGATGGTTCAGATTTTGCAAGTGTTGAGAGGAACATCTTGCTGTGTAAGGGGTTTGGGAGCAGAAATAAAGAATCTGTAGCTGAACTGTTTGTATCATTAATGAGTAAAGTAAGTAATTCTTTTTCCGCTTTAGATCCATTATGATGAGCCCATGATATGATGACCCTGTATTATTGCATATAGAAAGGCATTATGCCATTCCTATCAACCTTAGGTACTTGGTGTCTTGGTCTGTGGTAAGCCTGTGTGTGTTATTTGGTGATGTATACTAGTTTGCACTTGTTTTACAATCGTATGACCTTGACTTTTTAATTGTCAACGCATGATACCTGATTATGCTCACTAATAAGTGTCAACTATGCCCTTTATCCTGCAGCTACTATCAGTGGAGAGTTTATGGGAGCATGGTCTCTGTGCTAGCAATTTTGAAGCATCATGGATCTCTAAGACGTGGAAGAAAGGAGTTGGTAATTTAAGTGTAGGTATTCTGTGAATTGAGTAGGTACTGTTAGAGATATGATTAGAGATACTGATTGATATGATTAGAGATACTGATTGCCTTGTATTTGGATAGTTTAGATTCTTTCCATACATGCACTCTTTCCTTATATGTATTCTTTCCATATTAGCCATCCTGCACTCGTGTATATATCTACCGTTGGCCTCATATGAATACAAGCGCTATTCATAACATGGTATCGAGCGAACCGATTTTTTCGCTTGTCACGACGCCTCCTCGATCCGATCTGAGGTCGCTCGGCTATTGTCGTCAACCGCCGCCGGGCGGCTCCTCCTGCTGCTGTCGCGCCTCCCGGGCCGCTGCCTCCCGAGCCGCCTCCGGCCTCCAACACCGACGCCTGCGCCCTCCCGACGCCTGCTGCGCCTCCCGCGCCTGCTGCGCCTCCGGCATTGCCGCCTCCTCCATGCCGGCCTCTTCCCGCTGAGGATCCGCCGCCCACTGCGCCTCCACCTGACGCCTGCCGCGCGCCCGACGCCCGCCGCGTCTCCGAAGCCGCCGGCCGCCGCCCACCCGGCCGTCGCACCCGCCGCCGCCCACCCGCCGCCGCGCCCGCCTGCTTCCTCCGGCCGCTGCCGCCTCCGCTGCCGGACGGCTCACCGGTCTCGCGCCTCGACCGCCGCGACCCGGCCCACGCCGATCTCCGCTGCCGCCGGGGAGCTCACTTCCGCCGCCCGCCGCGCCGCCGCCGCCCGCGCTGGCCGGACGGCTCCGCTGTCTCGCGCCTCGGACCGCCGCCATCGAGGGCTCACGGGAACCAATCTAGGTTCCTCGCGATCGAACCTTTTCTTTTAAGTCGGTACCGTACCCGAAAAAAAAGGAACCGCAAAAAAAAAAAAAAAAGAGAAAACACGTTGATCTAACCGCCGCCGTCCCGCCGCCGTTAGACCTCGTTACCTGGTCGCCGCGCCGCCCGCCGCCCACCGATGGTTTTCGTTCACTGAGCGGTCTTGTTCACACTACCGCTTCCATGGCCGCCCGGTAGCCGCATGTTCGACCTTGTTACCTTGGTCGCCGCGCCGGCCGGCCGCCACCGATGGTTTCCGTTCGCCGAGTGGTGCTTTGTTCATTACCACTTCCTCTCGTGCTCGCCGCCGCCCACCGCTACACCGATCGCTTCCACGCTTCGCACACCGCCACCTCCGTGGCCGCCACGGTGGTGGTGGCCGCCCTCATCGCTCCCTCATGCGACAAGGTCGGCCACATTGAGTCCCGTGCTATAAGAAGCAAAGGCATCCTTACGCCGTTCTTCTACTAGCACCGCAGACGGTGCTTCTACATCGACGCTCGCATCGACTCCTTCGCCAGCTTTCATCGAGCGCGAGATAACCGACTTCGACGCTTGCTTGCGCTTCTACATTAACGCTCTACATCGACTCCTTCGCGTTTTCTCTCATCGAGCGGAGATAGCCGACTTCGCCATTTGCTTGTCGCCGTGTTCTCCTCGGCGAGTTCGCGCCAGCTCGCTCGACTCTTCTGCACGCGCGAAACCACCACATCCACATCAGCACCTCCCATGGATTCTTGATTCGAGCATCTTTTCACATGACTCCCGATTCCTCTACTCTATCCTTCATTACACCTCTTGATTCCCCGCCGTGTTCTTACTGCGATGGTGAGCCTCTTCGATCCGACTCGCTATCGTCACCTTGTTGGGAGTCTTGTCTACCTTGTCACATCGTCCGGATATCACTTATCCGGTTCACATTCGAGTCGATTCGTTTCTCCCACTCAGTCCACTCTGCCACCTTCTTCGAGTTCTGCGATACCTTCGTGGGACTATCTCTCGTCGTCTCTTCTTTCCACGCCCGACTCTTTACGACTTCGTGCTTATTCGGATGCTACTTGGGCGGCGATCCCTCCGATCGTCGGTCTATCTCTGCCATCGTGTTTTTCTTGGTGGTTCTCTCATTGCACGGAAGACGAAGAAACAGATCGCAGTGTCCTGCTCGAGTGCAGAGGTCGAGTTGCGAGCTATGGCTCTCTTGACAAGAGATTACTTGGCTACGGTGGTTACTTGAGGATTTTGGTGTTTCACACTACACCGACTCCTCTCTTGTCGACAAGACAAAGCTATCGGTGTTGCTCGTGATCCCGTGAAGCATGAACTCACCAAGCATATTGGTGTTGATGCTTCCTTCATGAGGTCTTGTGTGCATGATCGATGGTTGCTCTTCAAGATGTGCCTTGAGCTTCAGATAGCGATTTCTTCACGAGGCCTGCACCAGCACAAGACAAGACGGCTTATCTCTCCAAACTCGGTGTTGTTGATCCACCATGAGTTTGAGGGGGGGTGTTAGAGATATGATTAGAGATACTGATTGATATGATTAGAGATACTGATTGCCTTGTATTTGGATAGTTTAGATTCTTTCCATACATGCACTCTTTCCTTATATGTATTCTTTCCATATTAGCCATCCTGTACTCGTGTATATATACCGGCCCGTTGGCCTCATATGAATACAAGCGCTATTCATAACAGGTACGAGTAACAAAAGGTCAGACGCATCCTGCAAAAAACATTGTTTTCTCTACTCTTTCTTGTAGGTTGAAGACTTCTTGGACCGGTCACAAAATTTTGCCAGGTCAGTAGGGAAGGTGGAGAGGCAGAAGATTTGCAGATGCCTTAGAGATTGTGCTTTAAATTTGTCAGATTTCATGAGGGGTAAAATCAACACATTGAAGCTGAAGACCCTTCTGTTTGGGCGCCTTAACCCAGATGAGTTAGTCAGCAAGCCTCGTTTAAAACGTGCCAAGAGAAAAAGGAAGTCAAATCTTAGCCCGGAGGGCAGATCTGGTTTTCAAAAGAGAGCAAAGCATGCTGTACACCATGTGGAAACACACCACCATGGTAATGCTAAGACTGCTACTGGTTTACCCACTCCTGCTATAGCTATGCCTCCCATTCTACACCAACGTCCCACCCAGTCTACTAAGTCTGTGCACAAACCATGGCCTCTTATTATCCCTTCTGGTTTTGGCTATGGGTTATCAGTTCAGTTGCCAGTAGCTCCTCACCTTAGCCAGGGATTGATGGGCCGGCCTCCAGGTAATTTAATTCAATTAAATAATGGAATTCAGCTACCGCAGCAAGGCCCGCTTCTCCCGATGCCGTACCAACAAACATTTGGTAATATGTTTCGCCCATACAGTGGAGCTTATAATGTAGCTCAGAGACTCCAGCACAAGTCTAAATAGGATGGCAATTCAAAATAGGATGGCACAGAGGATACCTTTAAGTTTCAGGAGATGACAGTTGTGGTTTAGAAATGTGGCTTGCCAGTTGACAGTAGATATGTGTGCTGAAAGTTTGAGGTGTAAGAATTCTGTGTGAAGGAACACCCTGTAAGCAATTGGCAAAGGAAATTATAAGAATGAACACAATTTAGTGCTGGTTTAAACAGCTTTGTGACTGGTGATGCAGAAATCTGAATGATTGCACCATCATATATTATGACTGGGCAACTGGGCTATTATTGCTGGGGGTTTGCTGAAGGGAATAGATGTAGATCAAATCTTTTTGCATGCCTTGTTGAAGATAAAAGAGCTGTGCTGAGTCTTTGTTTGAAAGGAAGAAAAAAAAGGTGTTGTAAAAGTCTCTTTTTTCTGTGCTGGCCCAGAGATTTGTTGGGTTATTTGTTTGCGGGCAGTTGTGTTGTGCAGCAAATGTCAGCACTGACACGGCAACTATATCATTTGGCAAGTACTTTGTCAACTCCTTTGACCTTGCGTCAACATGCAGAGACAGTGGCTGAGCTATGTTGCGCTACCACTGCAAGTATGTATAGTTTGTGTTTCTTGTTCCCTCCCTCTCTGCCTGATTGGATGAGCTGCAGCCCAGCAACAAGCTCGCTCTGCTTCGTTTGTATCAACAACCAAGTAAGCACACAATTGGCTGCCCAGCCCTGTTAGTTGGATCGGCCTACGTAGTAACCTCTACCCGGTTGTGTTGCGGTAATGGAAGCCTATGAGGCTGGCTGTTCCAATCCATATATGTGCTTGTTGGTCGGTGTTCATATACGCCTAGCTGAATGGGGCTACCTGTAGAACCTAAGACAATTGTGGTTTGTGTTATGCGTTTGTTGCCAATGCTGAGGTGCTACTGCATGCTACTACTTTCGTATAACTCCATGCTATTCTTGCTATCCTAGTACATGATGCTATATATGGTTTGTGTTATCTGTTTGCCGCTATATAGTTCTTGCAATAATCTATTTTGCCGCTATTCGTGCTGTGTCAGTACATCCAGTATGCGTTTTGTTGGATCTGGTTCTTCCTCTGATGCACACATGCGATGCTTGCAGATATCGTCGTCAACCGAGATATAGATTCGCAATGGAGACCAATACTGACCCAGTCTCTGTCGCTGCAAACTTGTCTGCCGGGTTGTCAGAGGAAGCCATGTTTTTTCAGGATGACGAGAGGGCACTAATATAAAAGAGGCTATACTGGACCGCTACATTATAGACGGTTCATACGGACATACTGGGTGGCTCATAGGTAGACATGGCACGGCGAGGAAGATCAACACGGCGCGAAGAAGAAGATTAGAACTAGCTTTGTTACCATGTGAAAAGGTGAAGAGTCAAGTGTGGGGAGACTTAGCTGTTCGGTTAGAAGGAAAATTGTGCTCAGTGAGGGATTTTATAATCCTTTAACCCTTTATAATTCGAACTTAAACAAAAATATTTTGCCAAAATATTTTTTTCCTGTTGGGTAGCGAAACAAACGAAATATCCGAAATTTCGATGAAATTTCGCCAAAATTGTGAACCCTGATAACAACACCACTAAAATGGTACATGAGAAGTATGAACCAGGTGATGCATAATCCTTTCCTCGACGGCGTAAACCTTTTATCGAGGGCTTAACCTTTTTTTATGAACCAGGTGATGCATGTAATTCAACTCAATAATAAGTTAGATTGGCCCCATTGTAATAGTCGGCAGGCAGTGCAGTGGCTGGGATGGATTAATAGCGCCATATAACCCTATAAGTACACACCCACCTCCTCCTCGTCGTCGTCCTAGCTCCATTGTTATTGTTATGCACGCCACCATAGCTAGCAGGCAGCAAGCCCATCCAACCAACTAACTAGCTACTCACATATTATTCAGCCAGCTCTGTTACTAGCTGCTAATCAGGGGCCTCGAGTGTGCCTTGCTGGCTTCTTAATCCAGCCCCTCTTACGACCTTCTTGTTGTGTGCATCCATCATTCAATCAATCAATCAATTATACCGTCCTACATATACCGATGGAGATCCTCGAGCTGGCCGTGAATAGCAGCAGCAGCAGCAGCAGCAGCAGCAGCAGCCATGCCCATGCGGCAGCGGAGGAGGAGTGCCAGATGCTGCTCAAGGGCGTCCGGCATCTGTGCGAGACCGGCATTTCCAGGCTGCCCGCCCGCTATGTCCTCCCGCCCTCCGACCGCCCTGCCCCTGCTTCCGTCTCCGCCTGCAGCAAGATCAGCCTCCCCGTCATCGACCTCGCCCGCCTCCGCGTCCCCTCCCAGCGCGCCGCCGCCCTCGCCGAGCTCGACGCCGCCTGCCGGGACTTTGGGTTCTTCCAGCTGGTGAACCACGGCGTGGACGGCGAGCTTGTCCGCGGCATGCGGGGCGTGGCGTGGCGCTTCTTCGATCTGCCCTTCGCCGAGCGCGCGCGCTACATGTCCTCCGACATCCGCGCCCCCGTGCGGTACGGCACCAGTTTCAACCAGCTCAACGACGGCGTCCTCTGCTGGCGAGACTTCCTCAAGCTGCTCTGCAACCCGCTCCGCCTCGACGACGTCGTCCCGTCCTGGCCCGACGCGCCCAGCGACCTCAGGTACCTACCTGCGTAAGCTCTGCTGCACCGGTCAATCGCCGTACACACATGCCCATCCCTGCATCAACGCTTCATCCATCCATGTTTACCTGCCCTACATAATTGCATCGAGTTTATTTTTCTCCACTTAATTTCACTGTGCAAATGATCACATGTAGTAACATATGGGGTTAATTCTTCGTATACCACTAGAATTTTGGGCGGTCTCTAAATGTGTCACTGCCATGTGAGATTTGGATCAGTGGCACATAAGGAGTTTACCCTAATATATGTTGTCCCGGAATGGTATGGAATGCCTAGTAGCATACAAGGGATATGCTCCTGCACAAACAATAATTTGTGGTGGTCAAAATCAGTCACTTTAATTTGCAGTAAGTAGCTAGTGCATGCACATTATTTGTAGCCTTCCTGATAACAACATAACAAAGGAAGCAAAAGTGGCAGTAGCTAGTAAAAGGAATGCACGACTCTTCTTCAGAAAAGAAAGGGGGAATTCATAAGTAAAGCGTAGGCAGGATAGGGATCAGGGCAGATTGAAGCGGACATCCACATAAGAGCAGAGCAGAGCAGAGATATGCTCCAGCTAGCAGCAGTCAGCAGAGCATAAGGTCGGTGTCTGGAATTTTGTATATTTTTTTTGACCCTGTGCAGCATAGCAATACTAGAATTAGCTTTCGGGTGTATACAATGACATTTCTAACCCCCTCCTCAAGCGCGGGACTCCGACCGACCGACGCGTGCGCAGTCCCGCTCCTCGGCACCGCAGCACCCAAGTCATACGGTCCGAGAGCGCATGATTCCGACAAAAACAGCAGTGATCTTAAGGTTGTATGTGATCAAAAAGGCTGCCGTGATCGAATACAACAGTGGTCGAACATGGGGTGTGGTCGAAAGCGGCGGTGGTCGAACAGGTAGTGGTCAAAAGCGGTAGCGGTCGAAAGCCGAGGTGGTCGAGGGAGGCAGTGGTCGAACAACCGTGGTCGGAGCTGCTGCGGTCGTGCGCGACCGTGGTCGTGAGCCACGAGGAGAGAGTGGCGGCGGCGTTTTGGCTCTGGCGGTGCCCGAGCTTGGCGAAGTGGTCGACGGTGATCCCCAGGTGCGGTGAAGCTCGTACGGTCATCGGTGAAACCGGAGACGACCCCGAACAGCGGTGATCGCTTACCGAAGTGGCGCCGGGGCTCGGGAAGATAGGAGCGCGATGCGGGGGTATCACGCGTTTCTGGACTAGATGACTCGGGTGCTGCGGTGCTGGGGCGCTGAACTGCGCACACGTCGACCGAGCAGAGTCCCGCGCGCTTGAAGAGGGAGAGGGTCGGAAATGGTATTGCATATAACCGAGAGCTATTCTTGATATTATTATACCAAAAATACCCCTTTGTCTGCTAGCTGCTGCATTGCAACCACATCACATCAAATATAGAGGGAGGCCCAGAAGCTAGCCATGAATGATACTGCTGCCTGGCCGCCGCCTACCAGAAGTCAGGAAAGATCTGGCCTTTGTAGCAGCAGCCGCCATCCATCCATCCATCTCTCCGCTCCACTAGCTCACTGCAGTAATGGGTAACAAGATTAGAGGATAGAAAGCAATCGAATCTATCTGCAGGACATCCGCATATGCAAGATGTGGTCTAGTGCCTACCATTTGGCCTAGCCTCTCTATGGGGATCTAGTAGTAATTCTTATGGATCTAGTAGTAATTCTTATGGATCTAGTAGTAATTCTTATGGATTCTTTACTAGCAGTACAACACTGACGGTGGGACGTACCCCACTGGCAGTACTGTTTGTTCCTCCATTCTTTCTTATTTCTCCTCTTTACTGCAGAGTAATTTCTTACAAATTGATTGATGCAGGGAGGTGGTGTCCGCGTACGCGAGGGCGAACCAGAGGCTGTTCAAGGAGCTCATGGAGGCGGCGCTGGAGGCCATGGGCATCACCCGCGGCGAACTACTAGGGGATTGCGACGGCGGGTCGCAGATGATGATGGTGAACTGCTTCCCGGCTTGCCCGGAGCCGGAGCTGACGCTGGGCATGCCGCCGCACTCGGACTACGGCTTCCTCACCATCCTCCTGCAGGACGAGGTGAGCGGCCTCGAGGTCAACCACGGCGGCGAGTGGGTCCTCGTCGACCCGCTGCCCAGCTCATTCGTCGTCAACGTTGGCGACCACTTGGAGGTACGTCAACGTCACGTCATGCATGCATCAGAATACGAAGCGAGCCACTTGGACTAATACGATTCATGCATGCATGTATGTATATATGCTGCCTGCTGTCCTGTCTTGCTAGTTAGTAGTAAACAAGTGCATAATTGATCCATCTGCTCCCTGGTCAAACGCCGTATAGCAGTACAGATCGATCGATAGCTAGCTCAATAATTAATGATGAACAGCTCCATCAGTATTAAATAGTTTAGGAAACTTAAGTCAAACCAGCGACCATGTGCCGAGTCAGCAGGTAGGGCGATAGCTGCTGCTCGTTCCAACAACAAAGGCAACTCCCTCCGATCCGGTCGTCACAAGAGAGAGCAGGATGTATTTAACTTTTTAGTGCCAGTATGTGATTCTTGTTGAGCGCGCGCGTGCAGATATACAGCAACGGACGTTACAAGAGCGTGCTGCACCGGGTGCGCGTGAACTCGAGGCGGTCGCGCATCTCGGTGGCGTCGCTGCACAGCCTGCCGCCGGAGCGGGTGATCGGGCCGGCGGCGGAGCTCGTGGACGAGCGGAACAACCCGCGGCGGTACATGGACACCGACTTCACCACCTTCCTCAACTACCTCAGCTCAGCCGAGGGCAAGCACAAGACCTTCCTCCAGTCCAGGAGGCTACATCACATCGCTACTCACAAACTCAATTAATAATTTCGATGTCATATCTAGTAATATCATTTCACACGAAGAATGTAAAGAGATTCTGTGAATATTAGTGGTGAAGACCTTAAATATTTGTTTGCGCATATATTGAAGCAATATCTGTTTGGGAACGGAGGGATTGCTAGCTCTTCTGACTCCTCGCTTAATCTGACGCGGGGCAAAGGAATATTAGGTTGCATCGGGCAAGGCTATGGTTCTGACGTTGATTGAAGCATCAGTCTACAACACCGACAACAAAGTGCTTACATTACTACAGAAAATCATATTACAGACAGTTTAAAAACGTCATTACAGATGATTTTATAAGCTATCTGAATTTATGAGTCAGTAATGATACGAGGTCATCACAGACGGCTTTTGAACCATCTGTGATCGTTGATAAAACCATCTGTAATATATAAATATCACAGACGGTTCTTAACCAGAACTGTCTGTGAAAGTTCACAGACAGTTCTTAATAAGAATCGTCTGTGTTGTGTGAACTATCACATGCGGTTCTTGTTAAGAACCGTCTATAAAAGTCACACAGACGATTTTCAGTATAAATTGTTTGTGATGTAGCCGTTTAGTATACCTGTATTATAGCAGTGTTAACTCACGCAGCATCAGTACAAAGGAAGGAGTAGTACGTCTTTATCAAGTGTTGAACATGACATCCCAGCACTGCATATATGCACTACATGCCTTGAGTAACTGCAGGTATTGTATATGCTTTGAAAAGACGCATAGTTGAAACTGCTGATGTGACAACACAGGTATTGTATATGCTTTGAGTAGTCCGTAATTCCTCTCTCAAAGGCACCGAAAATCGGCTGCTGATTATTACCACGGCCTCGGCCATAAATAAAATGCTACCACTGCATTTTTCAACAAACACTAAACTCTGAAGGATGTACTAGCGGACACTTCACAGCGAAAAACAAATTAAGGAAATGAAACGAAACAAATTCACTGCACTGTTACTGGACCAATGAGATGAGTTTCTTACAGTAAGGGCGCACATTGGATGATAACCCGAGCTCCAGAAGCAAGCCTGCGATTAATACCTGGTTGGTTAAAGCAGCCTTCAATCCTTTCTCGAATCAATGAAATACAGGCTGCAAACTAAGAACAGCGATACTGATAGTGCCTACCTTTCTTCGATCTTGATCACCTTCTCCTTTTCGTCCTGGAACGAGACTACCCTTGAAGAGCATATTTTTCCTGACGACGGATCGCCCATCCTTTTGCTGGTCCTTCTCGACAGGTTCTGAGTCGAAGGTCCACTGCTACTGCATTCCTGTTGTTCACCACTCTTACGCCTGACATCTGTGGTTACGGACACTAATGTCCTACTTCTGGGTTGCTCACATGGTGCCATTTTTGTTGTCTCTGGGCAACATTTGAGACTCGCCAACTTAACTGAATCCCCTCGTGAGCATTCGTCTTCAGAAACTCTGCAATGTTATATATACTTCATGTGCCGTTTCTGTAAGATTGGAGAATACTCAGTATGTTCCATTGATAGTGTGCGTGTACATATACAAGCGCTGAATCAAGACCGAAAACTAGGATCACCAAGACCGGATTCTATACAACAAACTAACGGATTCAGCTGATCCCTATGTACAGATCATTCAGATGAAGACTCGGTCGCTAACACCCCCCCTCAGTTGAAGCGGCAGGTGACCGGACGCACAAACTGTCCCTGAAATCGGTGAACAAAGGTGTAGGTAGCCCCTTCGTCATTATGTCGGCAAGCTGCTGACGAGTAGGGATCTGCAGAACTTTGAACTGACCGAGAGCCACCTTCTCCCTCACGAAGTGTATGTCGAGCTCGACATGTTTGGTTCGTCGATGATGCACCGGGTTTTCAGAAAGGTAGACTGCCGAAATGTTGTCGCAATAGATCACTGTGGCTTTGTCGACGAGGACATGAAGTTCCCGAAGTAGGTTCCTTAGCCAGCAGCATTCCGCGGCGGCGTTCGCCACGGCCCTGTACTCAGCTTCCGCGCTACTCCGGGAGACCGTGGATTGGCGTTTTGAGGACCAGGACACCAGCGAGTCGCCGAGAAAGACACAGAACCCCGATGTTGAGCGTCGAGTGTCGGGCACCGGCCCGCGGCCGTCGAGTACGCCCGCAGCAGTAGTCGAAGGAGTCGCCGAGATGTGCACGCCATGGTTGAGGGAGCCGCGGAGATATCTGAGGATGCGCTTGACGAGGCTCCAGTGTACATCATGTGGAGCATGCATGTGGAGGCACGCTTGGTTCACAGCATAGGCGATATCCGGACGCGTGAGCGTGAGGTATTGAAGTGCGCCGGTGATGCTGCGGTAGAACGCGCCGTCCGTCGCTGGCTGGCCATCCTTGGCAGACAGCTTCGGTTTGGCCTCCACTGGGGTCGACGCCGGCTTGCAATTAGCCATGCCTGCGCGTTCCAGAATGTCCTCGGTGTACTGTGCCTGATGGAGAAAGAACCCAGTGGCATCACGGCGAACCTGAACGCCCAGGAAGAAATGGAGATCGCCGAGGTCCTTGATTGCAAAAACCTGTCGCAGCTGTTCGACGATGTGGCGTAGTAGAGATGATGTCGAAGCAGTAAGTATGATGTCATCAACATAGACGAGGATGTACGCCATGTGCTCGCCGCGTTTGTAGACGAACAAAGAACTGCTTGAGCCCGTCGCGGTGAAGCCCAAGCTGCGAAGATGGTTGCCGAGTCGTTGGAACCACGCCGTGGCGCCCGCTGAGTCCATAGAGGACTTGATGAGCGTATGACATGGTCGTCGAGAGGAGTCGATGAAGCTTGCGGGTTGATGACAGTAGACGCGTTCGGCGAGATCGCCGTGTAAGAACGCGTTTTTGACGTCGAGTTGATGGACCGGCCACCGCCGAGTGGCCGCGAGATGGAGTACCGTTCGAATGGTTGCTGGCTTCACCACCGGGGAGAATGTCTGATGAAAGTCGACGCCGGGACGTTGGGAGAACCCGCGAACAACCCAACGTGCTTTGCGTCGCTCCAGCGTGCCGTCGGGGTGTAGCTTGTTCTTGAATAGCCACTTCCCGGTGATGACATTGGCGTGAGGTGGTCGAGGCACAAGCGTCCATGTGCCGTTGGCCTGCAAGGCGTCAAATTCAGCTTGCATCGCTGCAAGCCATTCCGGATCACGAAGAGCAGCACGAACGGAAGAGGGCGGCGGTGTGGGCGCAGTTGTCGTCGCGACAAGGGCATACTTGGGATTCGGCATGTGGATCCCAGCCCGCGCACGCGTGACCATAGGATGTCGATGGTGAGCCGATGGAGATGTGTTGGAAGTCCTAGAAGGTGACACCGGTCGAGGGCTCGACATCGCAGGTGGAGGCTTTGGTGTTGACGGCGACAGTCGCTTTGGATCCGCAAGTGGCGATGGTGACAGTCGCGGCGGCACGGCGGGTTGATGCGTCGTGGCGTCGACAAAGGCCGGTGATGAGGCATCAGGGGAGCAAGGACCCGCCGCGGAAGCGTCGGTGGCAATCCGATGCGCGCGACGGCGAGACCGCCGTGGTCCCAGAGGGATTTGGAACACGTCGGTATGCACTTGGTGGACCGAGGAGTGGATGGAGGCGACGTGGCGTCTTGCGCAAAGGGAAAACACGTCTCATCAAAGTAGACATGCCGAGATATTAGCACACGCTTGGTGGCCGGGTTATAGCATTTGTAGCCCCGTTGGTCTAACGGGTAACCGAGGAAGACGCAGCGGACAGATCGCGGAGCTAATTTGTGTGGTGCAGTTGCAGCGGTGTTTGGATAGCATAAACACCCGAAGACGCGGAGGTGGTTGTAGTCTGGCGCGAGCACCGAATGTAAGCTCGAAGGGTGTGGCGTTGTGGCGCGGACGGCATGGCCGGCGATTGAGCAAGTAAGTTGATGCCGCAAGCGCATCGTGCCGTAAGGTGGGAGGGACCGAGGCACGAAAAGGAGGAGCGGAGGCCATCATTGAGTGTGCGAAGAACTCGTTCGTAGCGTCCGCTCACCGGGAGGTGTATGGACACGTGAGGCGAAGAGCAATGCCGTGCGTAGCGAAGAACGCGCGCGACGCCGAGTTGTCAAATTCTTTGCCATTGTCGGTTTGGAAGGACATGATTGGAACTTGGAATTGAGTGCGCACAAAAGCATGGAAGGATATGAGAGTGGGCAGGACGTCGGATTTGTGCCGCAAGGGAAAGGTCCAAACGTAGTGGGAGGAATCATCCAAAACGACAAGATAGAACTGGAACCCAGAATTGCTTATTATAGGTGAGGTCCATACATCACAATGCAAAAGTTGAAAAGGAAACTGGGAAACATTATTGGATTCGCTAAATGGCAGCCGGACATGTTTGCCGAGCCGGCAGGCATGGCATGTATGGCGGCTGGACTGAGAACAAGAGAAACCAATGGACTGTGACAGATGCTTGAGCGCGGTGTGACCAGGGTGTCCAAGCCGCGCATGCCAGAGCGAGCTGTCATGCGAGGCAAGGAAGGCAGCCGATAGTCGCGTCGTCGCACCCGAATGATGGCGAAGAGGATAGAGATCACCCGACGAATCACAGCGGAGAAGAGCCGTCCTGGTGCGAAGGTCCTTGATGGAGAAGCCCCAGGGATCGAATTCAACAGAAACAGAATTGTCACGAGTTAGAGCACGAACTGAAATGAGATTTTTAACTAACTGAGGAGCAATGAGAATATTGCGAAGATGCAGGGGGGAAGAAGAGGTGGGGATGGAAGTTGTGCCGGTGTACTTAGCCGGAATGAAGTGGCCATTTCCGACAACAATATGACGGTGATTAGTAGAGGTGGGAGGAGTGCTGAGTATACCAGGATTGGACGCCATGTGTGCTGTGGCACCTGTGTCAAGGAACCAGTCACTGCCGCCACCGGTAGAGTTGTTGATGGGCATGCCGTTGAGTGCGGAGTAGAGGCCGGCAGGTATGTGGCCCGTGTTGCCGGTGTAAGGAGCGGCATCGGGTTGGGTTGACGGAACGGAGAGAGCCATCATGGCCTGAGGCGGGCTGACACCAGGGCGGGAACCGAGGATACCCGGCCGCCACGTGTTCAGGGGCCATGCCTGGACGACGCCTTGCCACGGATTGTATGCCGACGCCCACTGTGGAGGGGGAGCCGCGGCCGGGGGTGCAGGGGGGCCGGTGGAACCCGACGCCTGTCCGCCAGAAGCACCCTGACGGTTGCGGAAGTCTGACCCCTTGCGCTTCTTGCGGCGATCACCGCCACCGGGGAGTGGCGCCTGGGATGATGGGGTGGACTTGGACCTGGCGGGGGTGTTGGCGGCTACAAGGAGCGCCGTCTGCGCCTCCATCTGAAGTGAGTGCCGGATGCGGTTCTCCTCCTGCATCAAGTAAGAACGCGTGTAGAGAAAGGTGGGCGGCGGCGACATGGTGGAGAGAACGGCGATAGCCTGACTGAACTTGTTGTTCAGGCCGCGCAAGGTGTTGATGACGAGCGTCGGATCGGAGACGGCGGCGCCGCAATCATAGAGGGTGTCGGCGAGGCGTTTGAGTCGACCGCAGTACTCACTGATCGACATGTCGCCCTGGAAGAGGCTGTGGAACTCCTGCTGGGCGTACACCGCGCGCTGGAGGCTGTTGTCGAGGAACTGGCCGGTGATTGCCGTCCAGGCGGTGTAGGCCGAGCTGCGAGGTTTGTAGACGTCGTTCCAAATTTCCTTGGACACGGTGGAGTAGAGCCAAGAGACGATGCAGGAGTCGATCTGTAGCCATTCGGGGTCGTCAACCATGGCAGCGGCGTCGACCGTACCGTCGACGTGGTTGGCAAGGCCGAACTTCTTGAAGGTGAGTTCAAAGAAGGAGCGCCACTGCCGGAAGTTGCCGTCGTCCGCGTTGAGGGTGACGGGAACATGGCTGTGGATGTTGAGCAGCACAAGGGTGGAAGCTGGGGGTGGGATGGGATCGGGCATGACGAACGGATTGGTGTTCACAGACGTGGAAGAACCAGTGGGGCTCGCCATGGCTAGGGGCAGCGGAAGCAAAGGTTTGGATCAGGAAGAAGACTCTGATACCATGTAAGATTGGAGAATACTCAGTATGTTCCATTGATAGTGTGCGTGTACATATACAAGCGCCTGAAACTGAAGACCTGAAAACTAGGATCAGCTGAAGACCAGGATTCTATACAACAAACTAACGGATTCAGCTGATCCCTATGTACAGATCATTCAGATGAAGACTCGGTCGCTAACAGTTTCCAAGCTGTGCGAAGCAGGCTCCCACTGGAACGCTCTGTTTCTGAAACCCCGACTGCTGCTGCAGCAGTTTTTGGAGTACTCCCTAGGGAGTGGTCAGGATGCCTCGGTGCTCCCTAGGAGAGGAGACAGCACCGGGGATGAAGGGAACTCAAGCTGCGTGAACTGCGGCTTGTACGTTTGCACGAGGCCAAAGCCAAGGTGGTTCTTGACAGGCATGGACCCGCAGGCGATGAGCCGCGTGAGCAAGTTGCCCGGCTTCAGCTTGTGCACTTTGTCGTCCTCCTCCTCTAGCATCCTAGCGCCACCCCTCCTGCCGGCTTCTTCCCTTATCAGGGACTGCAAGGTCCCACTCCTGTCTCTGCCACTCGAACGAGAGCCTCCTGAGCCTGCACCTGCAGGTGGATCCTCCTCTTCGACAATATAATATAATAGGGCACACACACTTAATACTGTCAGTTGTTGCTCGCTCTGCCTCCTTTTACTTTAATTCCAAGTAATAATAATTCAACTATTATGTTTGGCCTGGTGTTCGGTCACTATAATAAATTTCATTGACAACACTGAATTAGTTCTGTACTGCCCCACCCATCTAGTATCATACTACTGTGAATAATTGATGGGATGTTGAGCTTACCACGCACTGTAGTTACATTTCTGCGACGAGCTCCGGATGATTATCACTACCATATCCACTTACTGTTGATGAGGACAGTTGCAGGATTGGGAGATAAAAGAACACCTAGCTAGCTAGCATTGTGCTTTGTCTTTGAGAAGTTGCTCGTTCAAGTTGCTGGATGGATCTGACAAGTTAAAGCTACTGGTATACACACATGCATGTTCGTTCTTCTGAATGTTTCTTTGCGCATGCACCCGATGATAAACTAGCTGGCTTTTCACATTGCAAGCAACATATGTCTAGAGAGATGTGATTGGCAAACTGCAATGAAGTAGCTACATCGAGAACTAATCTGCATTTGCTTGATGTTAATTACCACAGGTTACAAAGATATTATACAACAGATACATGATAGTACATGCTGAGGCAGCAAGAGCACAGGTTGAGAGCTACTTTGGAAGATCCCAATGTGACATCGATCATAGTCGGCCAGGTAAGGTTAATTCGCTACACGCTGCATATGCACAGTCCGACGCTGAGGGAACCACCATCTATACTGCAACATTAAGATTAACATCCAATTCTGCAAAACTGTCGACGTTAACATGCATCCAAGGGCATAGCATCACGTCACTAATTCACTTACTTGCTCTGTTAATTATCGCGCGCTATCGGTGCCACGCCATGCCATCGATCAGTGACTGAAAGCTTAACAATTGGCTCGTCATATCATGCCGTGCTCAACCATGGGGAAGAAAGGCCACTTCTTGCGACCCTCCGCATCCATGGACGCACGGCCACCGCCGGCCTCACCCGCAAACCAATCGGACGGCACACTCGCCGCGGCCACCGGCGCATCGCCACCATCGGCATTGCCGAACACGAACTCCCCGCTCTTGGGCAGGTCATCGTCCACGCACAGCCTCGCGCTGCCACCACCTTCCTCACTGCCGGTGCTCGCCTCGAAGGACACAGCGCGGCTCGATTGCCCACGGCTTGGGGCAGGCGCCGCCGGCGGGATGTGGCCATCAAGAAGCGAGCCCTCGTTGCGCGCTCGCAACCGGTGCAGATTACGGGACGCGACCTCCTCCGGCCCCAAGATCCTGGGCGGCTGCTCCGTCACCCGGAACAGCGGCGGCGGGGAGGAGGACGTCGAGCACACCGAGCCCGGAGACACGAGGGGCCCGCCGATGGGGCTCCCAGGGTGCAGCTGGTAGGCGTGGAACCCCTCGACGCCGCAGTGCTGCTCTGCTGCGTGGGAGGATGACGCCAGGAAGCGGGCGAAAGGGACCTCCGGCGAGGGCGGGTTGGTGGCCAGGTGGAGGTAGGCGCACTCCGGCGGGGGGGTGAGCGGCGCGGTGGACGGCTCGGTGGTGAAGGTGGACGGGACCGGCGGCGAGACGAGCTGCTGCGGCTCGCGGGCGTACGGCCCGATGGCGAAGATGGAGCGCGGGCCGGCGGTGGGCGAGCTGTAGGTGCTGGCGTTGAGAAGGAGCACGGGAGAGGGCGCCTCCGAGGCGAGGAGGGACGACGCGGGCGACGACGGCGGCGCGACGAAGGCAAGCACCGGCTGCGGCGCGTGGTGGATGTAGGCTGCCGTGTGGTCGGTGGCTGCGGACGGCTCCGGCGACGTGGGGCCCGCTGCGACGATGCGCCGGGGGTGGGCGTGAGGCCGGAAGCACAGCTTCGCCGTCAGCCGCGACCACCATCTTCTCTTCTGCCATTTCAAAGAAGCATTTGCAGCGTTGTGCTGTCAGTAAAACGATGAGTTGCCTAATATTGCTGCGTTCAGAAAAACAAACTGAATTGTGTTGCTGCATCGGCGTGCGGATCATCATCTTCAGCCGAAAACAGCAGCTGAATTACAGTAACCGTGCCTACCTGCTGCTCGTGGTGCCACAAACAAATTACTAGTCTACAAGCAAGCACCTGCCGTGCTGACTAACCTAGCCAGCTCTATATTTTTGGCATGTGCTGAATGACTCTCGGTACAGCGACGACATGCATGGAACATAGACAGGAAATGTTCATTCACAGGGAGGCTTGCAAATTATTTTTTTTTTGTAACAGTGCAGTAAACGCATATGGAGGTTGCGATAAATCTCTTTCTGAAACTGTTAGGTAGTATTGTAATCCCTACTGTTGCGCCGATTTTGACGGCGTAGCTGTGCTGACAGAGAACAGAACACTAGTGCTTCAGGGGATGTAAGATTAGGTACACTGCATGGGATGTGCTGGCCACTTTGGCGTTTCTAAACGCTAGATGAGAGGAAATCTGGATGCTGATGGAGATGCACCATGTTTCACAGGTGTAGAAAAGACTTTTGTGCCATGGAGATGATGATGCTGACCTGACATGGAAAGGGGAAGTAATCTCACATCACGTGCAAAACAAAGCTTTTATTAGGCTTGGGTTTCAAGAGCTTAGCAGGGAAATTAAGCTGCCTTGCCTTGTTATCTGGTGCAGACAGATAGTACAGACTAGTAATACTCTGATAACGTTTATCCGCAGAACCTGTTTTGCCAGTTGCTGATGCAACTGAATGTTTGTTGCACGGTCCATCCACCACCACCGCAGCAAGCACAACAGAACAAGTGAACAGCAACAGCAAAAGATCCCTCAACCCTTTGATATTAGTAGTAGTATTAACCCTAGGTATACGCATGTAGTAGTAGCCCATGGTTCATATTATGTGTATGAGTAGTGCTTGATGCTTTCTACTCTAATAAGAATGATACTAATCTTAAAGCACACGAAGAGATAAGTAATAACTATCCAACATTCAGTTCTACTTTAAAAGTTGTGTAAATCGCTTTAAGAAAAACATTGAATTCAGTTCTACTTTAAAACTTGTGCAAATCATTTTAAGAAAAACATTGAATTCAGTTCTACTTTAAAAGTTGTGTATTAAGAAAAGCATTGAAGCGTATATATCGAGAACCACGATTGAATTGAAGTATTAAGATGACATATTACTATAAGAGAAGGAATAATTAAATTATGACAATGGATTGATCCAACGAACGACGGTAGGTTAGCTTTTTGCGAATTGAATTTTTACATACCGTGACGATGTGGTGGTGGTCGTCGAGGTGGTGGTGGTGGATCAGGCCTGTGCTGCTCCTTGCGGCGGCGGCCAAAACGACGGCCGCCGCATTCACCGTGTGGACGCTGTCATCCTGCATCCTCGTCATATCATGGCAAGGGCACGAGCCGGGCCTGCAGCGAGAGAATACCAGTACTAGTTTGCGATGGAAATCTTTGTTTGACAGCTTGAATGAATTACCAAAAGCAGCAGAGAGGCCTTCAGCTGGCTTGGGCGGCGAACAGGAAGGCAGGGCATGGGAAGCTTGGCTGCAGGGCACTGAACTGAAATCAAGTGAGGTCGGCTAGGCAAGCAGGGCAGGAGGAAGAGGAGGGGAAGGAGGAGGAGGAGGCGTGTCGAGCGGGGCACTGCGAATAAGAAAGAAAGAAAGCTTGGTCGCTTGCTTGGTTGCTGCGAATAAGAAGGAAGGAATCGGAGTCAGTCAAGCCCCGCCCACCGGCCGACACGTTGTTGTTGTAGCCGCACTAAAACTACAACTAAAACTAAAAGTTAGATTTTTAAAGGGGAAGGAAATCCATCGCTCGTGCACCGCGACGCGACGTGACGCGGCTGGAATGGGATCCCGGATCCCCTCTCACCGCACAGCACGATCCGGCCTCCATCGACGGCAAAGGACCCTGCCGTCCATCGTAGAATTTCATGAGGTTAATAAACTTTGATGAATCCTCAAGTTTCAAAAACTTAAACTTGGATGGAACCTCAATTTTCAAAACAGAAAAGGTTTCAACCATCAAATCGGAAACTTAAAGCTTTAGAGCTGGGTTCCAGGAAATTTCAGACAAGTTTTTCTCAAGCTTCATGGAGGTTTAAGCAGATTTGAAGGAGAATCCATCGGTTAAAACCCGGACCACGGGCTGCCGCTTTCGCGCACCGACGTGACCTCGAATCGAATTTGCACTGCACCATACCTGCTGGCTAGCTATATACATACTAGTATCTTAGTGTGCCCTTTCGACCAACAGCAAACTAGAGAAACAAGGGCAACAAATAATGATCGGTTTTGTTCTGTTACCTAGGTACAAATCGCAACACAATTCGCATGCATCAATAGGGATACGATGATACCCGTTATAATATATGCACAACAACAGCGATAATGATACCGTGCAAGCTGAACTACTAAACGACTACCAGTACTGGTTTGTCAACACCACCACAAGCCATTAACCCTAATACCACAGGCAGTATGTATGGTATACACACGCCGCTGCTTAATAAAGTAGAATTTGCTATGCGTAACATAATACCAATAATACAAAGGAAAGGATGCTGATGGACACCCCAACAATCCCCACCAACCTCAGCTGCCAGAGTCAACAACAAAACCCACGCCACCTCTAGTTACACTTTATTTACTGGCAATTTCACTACCACTCAGTCTTGCATACAGGCACAATTTACAGCAGCCCTATTTCTATTTACACTGGAGTAGGAAGATTCCCCACACTTTTCGTCATCATCAACAACTTCCTCGTCACCACCCTTTATTATGAGCCAAGTGCATCATACATACCCCTGGGCGAGAGGAGACTGCTGGCTCTCACCAATCATGGTGCCCTTCACCTTGCCAAGTGGCCCACCCACGCTGCAACTCATCTTCTGAAACAACCATGGCAAAGTTATCTACCCTTGGCATCACATCCATCACCCAAGGCAACAATAGTTGAGCAACCATCGTTAGTTGTCAACATAATCTGACAGCGCCGTTACTGCCTTCAATATTCACAATTCATTGGGCAAGACCACTAATCATACAGCACAAGAACACAGACTACAGGATTATCTCTGTATCAGCCACCAACCATATCTCACAAAATATACGGTTTCCTATCTATTGATTAATTCCATGTATCGATCCTGATTACCATACTATAAGGGAATGAATGTATATCCAGCAATTCATCCACAACGATGACAGTACTGCGGCATTATTTCTAAATGCTCTCAAGACACTAGTAGCAATGACATGCCAGGATGCCTAACGCCTTGCAATTGCAACATCAACTAGGTAATAGTTACCCCTAAGTACGACGCCCTGAAGCAAGCAACAGGACAAACATGACAAAATGATGGTCGACGGGGTAGTCACTTAATTTGTTAATTCATAGGTGACCAGCAACAATTTTGTCGTGTCAATATGTGCTATAGGCTGCTAGTAGTCACCTCTTTGTCTTCTATGTTGTTCAATGCCAACACTCTTAACATTTTAGTGTTAATAAGCTCTACAATCAACCTCCTAATCTACACTAGGATGGTTTCTTCGACCGCTACATGAAATGACAGATTATGTCCACCAGAACTAAAACAGAGCTCACAGGCTGAAAATTGAGTTGGGTCAAACGAACTCTATCAACATGTAGCAAGAATTTATCTCGGTATTGACATTAGACAAATAATATATCTCATAAATTTCATTTGAATTTTCGGAAAGATCAAACGGTACCTCACTGTTGACATTAAATTGAAGCCTGAGCTGTTGACGCTGCAATTTCTCACGCTGCCAATGCTGCCCCAGAATTGCTAGTCCAACAATTGTGGCAGCAACAAAGATGAACCGGAAGGTAACAGATTCTTTTGCATTGCTGCACACAAATGAAAATGTCTTCTTCCACCATGCTTCACAAGGGATTTTTGACTGGCCCCTTGCAATATATGCATCCCCAGAACCGGCAACAGAATCCACTGGGTCATCATCACCAGTCACGCAAGCAGGATCGACAATGGCAGCTGTTGCAGCATTAGCAGCATGATGGGCTGATCTGAATATATCTGAGCCAGCATCAGGAGTGTCGAAGCCAGAAGAGCAGAACATGTTTCGTTCTTCCTCCCCAGCTAAGCTGAGTCCTCCAAGGCCCTTGCCATCCCCAAACACCACATCATCCAAGGACACACTCTTCTGATTGTCCAAGAGATGGAAACTGGGCAGGTCATCATCCAGCTTGCTTTCGCAGCCTTTTGCCTTTGCGTAGGATCTGTTCAGACCATGAGTATCATCACCCATGATAGCAGGAATAAATTCTTTGTCGCAGACTTCATCCGTGCCTCCTTTGCAGTCGGGCCGTTTTAGAAGATCCACATGCCCTTCCATTGGCAGACTGAAGTGTCCAGACATGAACATTGCAGCAGGAGGATCACATTTTGGGTCAAAATACCCAGCACCTCTTTTGCCAGTCTCTGGCGGTGGCAAAATTGGACCTGGAGCAGCAGCGTAAGTTGATGCAGTGAGTGACACAAGCTCCCAATCATTCCCAGCACTGGAATGGCTGTCGGCGCCTTTCTCCTCATCGGCCATTTCGACTGTATTATTCTGTGAAAAGAACGCAATCGCTCTATGTAACAGGTAGATCTTTAATGGCAAAGAAGCAGAGAAAATACCACTGCGCTAAGCAAGTAATTT